>CM077009.1:139054737-140258220 GCA_039090855.1 Macrothele yani
ACAATGAAAACCCAGTTAGCTAGGTAAAACATTTAGGTAAAGCATAGGAGAAAAGGAACTAGAAGTAAAATGAATCACTAAGCTTTGCACTTATATATATAGATAGATGTATGCAGAAATGATCGGAGACGTTATAGAGAAAAATCGTAATAATAGTAAATTTTATGTGTAAGGTATTGCTAACGGCTGCACCCACGCACGTGGTACCTTAGTGTTCCTAAATCTCACGTATTAAACCATTTTTATTACTTCCACATAAGACTCCTGTTTGTTTTCCTTATAACCACACAAGACATAAGTTAAGGTATGTGTAAGTTAAAATATGTGTTTATGTTTCTAATTTCTTTCACGAGCGGCACCTTTATTCCCCCACCATTCCAGTGACGGGATAAAGGTGAATCACAACGCCGTGCTTTATTATATGCCAGTACATATAAGGGGCACGTTTTTGTCCATATACGATCACTGTAGAACAAAAGTCCCATAGTTATAAAAAGGCACAATAAAGTAAATTTAATCGGTAAATGATCTGTAACTGATGCACCTATAATTTGTTCATAATAATAAATATAACAATAAAATTAACACCTTGTATTTAACATTGATGACAGTAACACGTGTTCCAATGAATAGCATCAACACGTATTCCATTGTTCATAACTTTAACACGTGTTTTGTATTAGAATGTAACGTTGGTACAGATTAACGTTTGAAGATTTATGGTGAATTGTTTCATAAAGTATATAACTATGGTGAATTGGTATGAGCTAAATATTTGTTTATAACATATGATTATTATGATAATAAATATTTTAAAATAACGGAGAATATAACATTGGTGCCGTGACTTTTGAGCCATTCGTGCTGTCACGTATTTTTCCCCGTCGCAGTACGGATTGAATGGGGTTTCTTTTCTTCATGTGTAGCAGTTCATTATTTTCTTTTGTTGTATGCATCATGCAAAAGTTTTCTTAAAGATGTTATTTTGACAACTTCATTACTAAGAGTTAGGTAAAAGCGCAATTGCATGTTGTAAGGAAAGGTATTATTTTAATTGGTATTAGTGTATAACTTAGGTATTAAACTTATGTCAGACGACGAGAGGGCAGAGCCAGGTTCCCCACCACAAAATTTTGTGTCAGATTCTTCCTCACACGGCGCTTTGGCCCCTTCCACAATTCCCACAATTGCAGATTCCCCCATATAGTAGTTGCAATCCATGGCATCAATGCTGCCACTCATTAACCAATTTTCAGGGAATGATAAACTTGTTTCGGCCACGCAGTTTCTTGTTCGAGTCAATTGAGGGATCTTCTGAATCAGTCATTAATAACTGGTCAGATAGCATAAAACTGTTTGCAGCAAAAGCCCGCATGAAACACGCGGCGTTAGAATTTTTAAATGAAGCACCGCATATAAGGAATACTGCCAGTTATGATAATTTTAAAAAAGCAGTAATTCGAAGGTTCGACGCTAGTCAACCCATTACATTACAAATGCAGAAATTTAATTCATGCCAACAAAGGCCAAATGAGTCGGTCGCACAATACGAATCGCGGCTAAGAGGATTAGCGCATTCATATTTAGGCATTGGCGACACAGATAATCAGCAAGTTAATGCTCTTTCTGACAAAGTAAAATTATCGCAATTTTTGACAGGGTTAGAGAAATCTTCAAAAAGAAGTGCTGTCGAAAGGGCCGAGTAATTTTGAACAAGCAGTGGAATTTGCAATACTGGCTGAGGCGAACAGACACATTATGTCCAAAAGTGTCAATTTCGCCGATTATGGAGATCCGGTCCCGCAAGAAAGCGGATCTGCCGATGCAATGGCAGAAATTTGCGCCATGTTTAAGCAGCACATGGTACAACAAGAAGCAGTAGTAAATACGCTGCAGAAGGAATCCAAACAATTGAGCGAGCGACTGCAGCAAGCAGAAGATCGTTTTTTAACATTTCAAGGCAGGAACGTCGATAACCAATACTATGGAAATTCCGTTCAAAGTAACCCACGGAATTTTGAGAATATGCGATGTTTCGGAAGTGGTACATTTGGACACCCAGTCAAGCGATGTCCCCAGCGAACAGATAATTTCAGAAAGCAAAGACAGGCAGGCAGAGCTCCGTTCCGTTCGGCGCCTCAATATTCGAATTATAGACAGCGAGATACAAATGGCGCGGGGTATTCTAACTCTCAGGGAAATCCAGACCAACGAGCGGAAGCTCCATCGCATTCACAAGCTTCCGGGCAGGCAAGAGGTGCATATCAAGGAAGGACAAATAATGGGAATTTAAACTTCAGAGGGTCCAGGTAGATTCCGGGACGCACCCAGAACCCCAAGTATCGGTCCCAGTAGTTATTAATAATTGTCAGATAATAGAGGATGCATCTTTGCCGCTGACAGAGGTAAAAATTGGAAACGCAGTATTTTTGGGTCTACTCGATTCAGGAGCAAGTATAAGCATTATTACGCAGGACGCAATCCAAGAGATTAAGCGTAAAGTAAAAATCCATCCCATAGCTGACAGCATAAGTGTTACCGGAATTACGGGTAATAGATTAGAAATCATTGGAGCGTTTACCATCCCCATTATGATGGGCGACAGAAGAGTCACTCACAAATTTTACGTATCTAAGGCCCCTCTGCATTTTGCTTACCAAATTATTTTGGGATACGATATTTTAACCCAAAATGGAATTATTTTTGATGCCCAGGGCGGAAAAATAAGTTTTAAGGATCAACATATTGATCGAGAAGAACAGCCACAAACTCAGAAAAGTAGAACGAAATTAGGCAGAGCATTGCGAAAAGAGATTATTCCCCTAGAACCGAAAGAGTTATTTTAGCACGATGTGACCCCGAGAGAAACCATATTGACATGCCAATACTTGTTCAACCCATAAATGCATTTGCCCAGGGTCGTTTAAGAATAGGCAGAAGTGTTGATACGCTTAGTTCAAAAGGTATTATTTCTGTATTAGTAGCAAATGTTACAGAAGAGCCGCAGCACATTAATAAAAATACAAAATTAGTAACGGTGGAGCCCGCGATTCAATTCGAAGCACAACACCACGTGGGAGTTGTGACTCCGGCAAAAATGTCTCCTCCTCCACTTTCCGAACAGGATTTCGATTTGGCCGACGTTGATCCAGCTTACCGGAGGCCTTTAGTTAAACTTTTATTAAACTACAGCGACGTTTTTGCTCGAACCACAAAAGAAATGGGGCATACAAATTTAATTTATCATGAAATACACCTCACGTCGGATGTTCCCATAAGATCTCGTCCGTACCGTGTGCCCGAGAAATTAAAAGCGGAATTGGATCAACAGCTGGATGAATTATTAGAGGCTGGCATTATCGAAGAAAGTTCATCGCCGTACGCTAGCCCCCTTATCCTCGTGAAAAAGAAAGACAATAGTTATAGGATGTGTATTGACATGAGAGGTATTAATAAAGTTACCATTCCATGTTCCTATCCTCTGCCCAGAATCGACGAAGTAATAGATCAATTAAGGGGAAATAACATATTTTCTACTTTGGATTTAACCAAGGGATTTCATCAACAGGAGATTGCCCCCAAGATTGCCATAAGACAGCATTTATTACGTCACATCGTGGACTATTTCAATATAAAAGGTCGCCAATGGGATTGAAAAATTCGGCAGCGTCGTTTCAAAGGTTAATAGATGCCTTATTAATTGGATTAAATCAGTTTTCAATCCTATGTTATGTTGACGACATCGTAGTGGCATCGAAGGATCCCGAGTCCCATTTACAAAAATTAGAAGCAGTATTTAAGAGATTCAGAGATCATAACGTCAAATTTTCCCCCAAGAAATGTAAGTTTATGCGACAGAGTTTAACATATTTGGGATATGTGATTGATAAAAACGGCATTCAGCCGGACGAGAATAATGTTAATAAAGTTAAAGATTTTCCCAAACCCAGGTCTGTGAAAAATGTACGCCAGTTCTTAGGCATGGCAGGTTATTACAGGAAATTCTTAGAAAATTATTCGGATTTGGCAAAGCCATTAACAGATCTTCTGAAGAAGACAAATACGAGGTTTAAGTGGACTCCGGACGCGGAGAAATCATTCCACGAAATTAAAGAAAAACTTCTGAAGCTTCCTACTTTATTTTATCCGTCATTCGACAAGCCATTTATGATTCATTCCGATGCAAGTCAACATGGGTTAGGAGCGGTTCTTAGCCAGGAGGATGACAAAGGCGATTTAGTGCCAATATCATTCATGTCGAGGAAATTAAACCCGGCAGAACAGAATTATCCTACAATAGAGCGAGAGTTATTGGCTATAGTAAATGCCGTCCGACATTGGAGGCATTATTTGTTAGGCAATAAGATATTCATCAAAAGTGACCATAAACCTCTGCTATATTTACACAAATTTAGTGATAAGAATGCCAGGTTAGCAAAATGGGCCATGGCTTTATTAGAATATGACATCGACATAAAATATGAAGCTGGCAAGACCAACTACGTAGCCGATTATCTGAGCAGAATTCCAGACAATTTTTCATCGGGAGAACAAAATCATATTGATAATGAGATAGGTATTAACGCATTAACCTTTACCCCGGATGCATCTCAAGTGCAGCGTATAAAGGAATTACAGTGGGCAGATCCAAATTTACGAACCGGCATAGAAGATTTACGGAAGAAACAGTATACTGTTGGCAACGCTAAGATAAAGGATAATTTTTTCTTATCCGAAGAAGGTCTGTTATACCATTTTCAGGCACCAGATAGAAATTCCTCACAAGAGCAATATTTTGAACAACTGGTAGTTCCTGAAGCATTAAAAGGAGAAGTTTTATTTCTTTGCCATGACGCTCCTTTCTCAGGTCATTTTGGATTTACTAAAACATTTGCACGAGTGCGAGAAAAATATTTTTGGAAAAATATGTTTAGCGAAGTACGTAACTACGTTGATTCTTGCAAGTCATGCATAGAAAGGCGCGGTTACAAGCCAAAACATAAAGCACCGTTAATGCGGCCGGAGTTGCCAAAACACCCTTACGACAAAGTCAGTGTGGATCTTATCGGTCCTTTGCCAATTACGGAGAATGGATTCCAGTACTTGATGGTAGCTGTAGATCATTATACCCGCTATGCGGAGATAGCTCCGTTAAAAGACGCTAAGAGTACTACAGTGGCCGATGCAATATTCGAGCACGTGTTTGCGCGTCATGGAATTTGTAACATCCTTCTTCACGATAGAGCGCAAAATTTTGAATCAAAGATATTTAAATCATTAATGAAGAAATTGGGAGTGAAGTCTGTTTCGGTAACGCCATATTGCGCGCATGCCAACGGAATCAACGAGAAATTAAATTTCAGCATTGAGAATTATTTATCACATTTCGTTGCCCAGAATCAACGTGATTGGGATGTCCATATCCCGGCATTTTTGCTCGCATACAGGACATCCATTCATAGCGCGACGAAATTTGCTCCTTCATATCTGCTATATGGCAGGGATATCTCTATCCCAATCGATTTAGTCAACCAACCCCCAAGACAACAGTATTTCGCCTATGACGACTATTCTGAAAACCTAGTAGCCAGGTTAAGACAAGCATATAACTTATTAGAACAGAATTTGTATACGGCAGCAGAAAAGCAAGAAGCATATAGATTAAAGCATTGCAAGCATAAGAATCTGCAACAAGGACAACTAGTATATCTGTATACGCCCAAAACCCGAATCGGAAGATCCAGAAAATTGACTAAATTCAATTCAGGGCCGTGGGAAATATTATCATTCCCCACCCCAGTTAATGTAAAAATTCGGTCAACTACGGGGAGAACCGTGGAGCAAACGGTACACATAGACCGAATTACGACCTTCCCGCCAAGGAAACCATCGTTAGAATTCCACAAGGAAACCGAAGAGAATCTAAGTTCGGACGAAGAATTCCCTACTCAATCATTCAGCGACAGCACGGACGATTCGGACAACGAATTTAATCCGGTTAATTTTTGGGCCTCGCAAAATATTGATGTGCATAGGGAGGAACACCGAAACAACAGCACCCCACTCACAAGTACTCCAGGAGTGCACACCAGCCCTAAGCGGATTAGAGAACACCAGTCCGCCGGTGAAGAAAGTGACGAAACCATAGTGTACGACTGGGAGCAGTTGTGGGTTGAGCCAGGAATCAACGAAGAACTCCCGAACATGCACAATAAGGAAACTGATGACAGGCACCAGGAAAACCCCACGCATAGGTATGAATTACGCCCAAGAGAAAAAATTCCAAATCCTAGGCATCAGATCAATAATATGAACTGATACTAAAAAAAAAAAAGATCCGAACCACAAATCCATTTTTCCAAGTGAATAACCCAGCATAGGTATGAATTACGCCCAAGAGAAAAAATTCCAAATCCTAGGCATCAGATCAATAATATGAACTGATACTAAAAAAAAAAAAAAAGATCCGAACCACAAATCCATTTTTCCAAGTGAATAACCCAGCATTTTAAACGGAAGTTATTAGATGAGGAAGAATTTTTTTTACATCTCTTAATATTAAAGCAAAAGGTGGAAAAATTCACTAGTATTTTGTGTAATATATATGTATAACATTTTCTCGAGTTCGGATATTATTTTCAGTCCGTATTTCAAGTATGTTTCAAGTCTGTGTGTGGTTAGTTCATAAAAAAAAAAAAAAAAAAAAAAAAAAAAATTCTTAACTGGTTAACTAACGTTATGTTATATCTGAATATTCCCCCAGGAACACTTGGTTATCTCTTGTGGAGGTGTATGCACGAAAAATTCGTCAAATAAAAATTTAATAGTGATATTGGCAAGTGTAATTTTAAATATTAATGTTAATAATGTTTAGGTGCAGCGTGAAGGTAATGATTGATTGGGTTGAGCTGATCTATCTTTGCTTGGGAAGGAAAGAATAGTGTAAATCTAAGATATTAGATATACAGCTATTCTGAAAAAAATAATAATGATAATGAATGTAGATAAGGGTAAATGAAAATTAAACCACTGGGTAGTTGACTTTGTTTGGATTGACGGATCACACTGCCGCGTCTAGTCTGGGTAATGACAGAGCGGTACAGTGCGTAATCAGGGGAAGAGAGAAGGTTATAGAAAAAAAAAAAAAATCAAAGTGTGAGTAAAGTCAGTGTGTTCCATGTGGTGGTGAACAAAAAGAATCACGTGTTGGTGGACAAAAAGAATCACGTGTTGGTGAACAAAAAGAACCACGTGTTGATGGACAAAAAGAATCGCGTGTTGGTGAACAAAAAGAACCAAGTGTTGGTGAACAAAAAGAATCACGTGTTGGTGAACAAAAAGAGCCACGTGTTGGTGAACAAAAAGAACCATGCGTTGGTGAACAAAAGAACTATGCTTCCTACGGGAACTAGAGTGCAGCAGTGATTGAAACACCGTTTTCTTTTCCCAAACTCAAACAACAGGAGGATATTCAAGTAATGATGCAAGCTTTTGAAAATAATGAACGGATCGCACGTGGCATGCGTAATGTAAGCGTGCTGGTGTATCCAAAGACGGTCGTAATTACTGTGAATGCAACGCATTTTTTCATGTGGATGACCTACAGACTAAATAAAGTGCTACATTGACAGCGAAGACTTTGTTGTGCTATGTGGTCAACAGGTAGTGAAAACGGTATGGCCAATGAGCGGTGTGGTGTTTAAAAGCACAAAGGACAGTGTCAATGAGGGCGCATGCAGAGATGAATAAAACACAGGTGAAATGATTTTGCTGTTATTGTGTTCCAGGTCAAAGAGACCTTGGTGAATAACATATGTTATAGGTGACTGTGGACGAATAATACTAGATAAACATATACGTACAGAGCAAAGTGTTCTACAGCTAATTTTATTACCAGCATATAAAAAGCACAAATCAGGTGACAATGTTCTCCAAATATTGCGAACTGCCAGTGATATTGGTTTGATGTCTGATAACTTTTTGTGTGAATTGTGTGTGAATCGCAGAACTGAACGTAAATCAAACAATTTCACCTTGTCTTACTTTCCACCAGAAAAAAAAATTAAGTCAAACAATAAAACTCAAGAATCGGTGGACGTGGACAATGACAATAAAAAAAAATTTTTTTTTGAATATAAAAGCAAACAAACAAGCGGAAAAGCGTTTGGCAGTTAAATGTGTTACTGATACTTGGTCAGCAACAGCTCAAAGTGTACTAAACGACACGTTAATGTAAGCTTCAGATGCCAGCAGTATCACCGAATTGATATTTTTTAGATATGTATTGTGGGTGCAGGACCGTAACAGTTAATTAATTTTTGTGTTTGAAAAGTGTATTGTGTATATGTGTGATTATGAATATTTTATATAATTTCATTGCTATATGTATATATAAGTGCACATGAGGAAAAAGATAGAGGATTACTAGGTAAGAATGGAGTAGTCTATCCGTGCGTGTAGTTTTCCCCCAGCATTCCTTTTGGCCCCCCATAAAGATTACATCTGGTAAGGGAGGAATGTTGGAAATAAAATTATTTAAAATAAATTTAGTCCAACATGCACGTGCATAGATAGCCCCAGGGGATATAGGGGGGTCGGAAAAGTTGAAGGGTCAGTTCCCAAGGAGGGAGCGAAGTGACGTTCCCCGGACGGATTAGATGAATTCCAGACTGGTCAAGTGACCTTGGCATCCGCGGACAAGGTGAAGCTCAGAAGGTCTTCACTGGTCACGAGGAGTTGAGTTCGAGGAGCAGCGAAACACAGACGTGGATAGCGGATCGTCGAGCGATGTGACGAGAGATAGATGAAGTACTGCCCGCGCTGACAATTGGATAAAGATTTGGATTGAAAACCTGAAAGACATATGGAAATACCAGTTAAGTGATTTTTCCTTTTCCCTGTTATTGCATGTACTTGCTTAAATTAATTCATAACCCTATTTAGAGCATGTGGCGTGTGTATTGGTCATGATAAAACAATGAAAACCCAGTTAGCTAGGTAAAACATTTAGGTAAAGCATAGGAGAAAAGGAACTAGAAGTAAAATGAATCACTAAGCTTTGCACTTATATATATAGATAGATGTATGCAGAAATGATCGGAGACGTTATAGAGAAAAAATCGTAATAATAGTAAATTTTATGTGTAAGGTATTGCTAACGGCTGCACCCACGCACGTGGTACCTTAGTGTTCCTAAATCTCAGGTATTAAACCATTTTTATTACTTCCACATAAGACTCCTGTTTGTTTTCCTTATAACCACACAAGACATAAGTTAAGGTATGTGTAAGTTAAAAAATATGTGTTTATGTTTCTAATTTCTTTCACGAGCGGCACCTTTATTCCCCCACCATTCCAGTGACGGGATAAAGGTGAATCACAACGCCGTGCTTTATTATATGCCAGTACATATAAGGGGCACGTTTTTGTCCATATACGATCACTGTAGAACAAAAAGTCCCATAGTTATAAAAAGGCACAATAAAGTAAATTTAATCGGTAAATGATCTGTAACTGATGCACCTATAATTTGTTCATAATAATAAATATAACAATAAAATTAACACCTTGTATTTAACATTGATGACAGTAACACGTGTTCCAATGAATAGCATCAACACGTGTTCCATTGTTCATAACTTTAACACGTGTTTTGTATTAGAATGTAACGTTGGTACAGATTAACGTTTGAAGATTTATGGTGAATTGTTTCATAAAGTATATAACTATGGTGAATTGGTATGAGCTAAATATTTGTTTATAACATATGATTATTATGATAATAAATATTTTAAAATAACGGAGAATATAACACCTTACCGGGATTCGAACCCGGACCCCTTTCGGACGAATGATCAGAAGCCATCGCCTAGACCACTACACTGTAACGATTCCTAAATAATCAGAAACTCGCTTGTAATAAGGCAACGACATTTTACCACTATTAATGTTTGGAGAGGGAATTTTCTCCAGCACAGCGTTATCTTATGAATGTCCTTAATATTTTACACCACTTCATATTGAAATCCATTATGCATTACTGAAGGTACAACATTTTTAATCACTTGTATCTGCAGATTTCTTGGAATTTGCATTTGCGATATACGAGCATAAGAAATTTTTATACTCTATTTAAAATTTTCATATTTTTTTTTTTTTTTTTTGATTAGAGGTTTAACGACCACCGTGAGCAACTCAATGGGCTATAAGCAGTCGCCCGTCCCTAATTTAGGGTCACTGGTTCCAGGGAAGGAAGAGTGCCGGTGCCGTTAGACAAACACGACATCCATGCCTTACCGGGATTCGAACCCGGACCCCTTTCGGACGAATGATCAGAAGCCATCGCCTAGACCACTACACTGTAACGATTCCTAAATAATCAGAAACTCGCTTGTAATAAGGCAACGACATTTTACCACTATTAATGTTTGGAGAGGGGAATTTTCTCCAGCACAGCGTTATCTTATGAATGTCCTTAATATTTTACACCACTTCATATTGAAATCCATTATGCATTACTGAAGGTACAACATTTTTAATCACTTGTATCTGCAGATTTCTTGGAATTTGCATTTGCGATATACGAGCATAAGAAATTTTTTATACTCTATTTAAAATTTTCATATTTTTTTTTTTTTTTTTTTTTTTTGATTAGAGGTTTAACGACCACCGTGAGCAACTCAATGGGCTATAAGCAGTCGCCCGTCCCTAATTTAGGGTCACTGGTTCCAGGGAAGGAAGAGTGCCGGTGCCGTTAGACAAACACGACATCCATGCCTTACCGGGATTCGAACCCGGACCCCTTTCGGACGAATGATCAGAAGCCATCGCCTAGACCACTACACTGTAACGATTCCTAAATAATCAGAAACTCGCTTGTAATAAGGCAACGACATTTTACCACTATTAATGTTTGGAGAGGGGAATTTTCTCCAGCACAGCGTTATCTTATGAATGTCCTTAATATTTTACACCACTTCATATTGAAATCCATTATGCATTACTGAAGGTACAACATTTTTAATCACTTGTATCTGCAGATTTCTTGGAATTTGCATTTGCGATATACGAGCATAAGAAATTTTTTATACTCTATTTAAAATTTTCATATTTTTTTTTTTTTTTTTTTTTTTTTTTGATTAGAGGTTTAACGACCACCGTGAGCAACTCAATGGGCTATAAGCAGTCGCCCGTCCCTAATTTAGGGTCACTGGTTCCAGGGAAGGAAGAGTGCCGGTGCCGTTAGACAAACACGACATCCATGCCTTACCGGGATTCGAACCCGGACCACTTTCGGACGAATGATCAGAAGCCATCGCCTAGACCACTACACTGTAACGATTCCTAAATAATCAGAAACTCGCTTGTAATAAGGCAACGACATTTTACCACTATTAATGTTTGGAGAGGGGAATTTTCTCCAGCACAGCGTTATCTTATGAATGTCCTTAATATTTTACACCACTTCATATTGAAATCCATTATGCATTACTGAAGGTACAACATTTTTAATCACTTGTATCTGCAGATTTCTTGGAATTTGCATTTGCGATATACGAGCATAAGAAATTTTTTATACTCTATTTAAAATTTTCATATTTTTTTTTTTTTTTTTGATTAGAGGTTTAACGACCACCGTGAGCAACTCAATGGGCTATAAGCAGTCGCCCGTCCCTAATTTAGGGTCACTGGTTCCAGGGAAGGAAGAGTGCCGGTGCCGTTAGACAAACACGACATCCATGCCTTACCGGGATTCGAACCCGGACCCCTTTCGGACGAATGATCAGAAGCCATCGCCTAGACCACTACACTGTAACGATTCCTAAATAATCAGAAACTCGCTTGTAATAAGGCAACGACATTTTACCACTATTAATGTTTGGAGAGGGGAATTTTCTCCAGCACAGCGTTATCTTATGAATGTCCTTAATATTTTACACCACTTCATATTGAAATCCATTATGCATTACTGAAGGTACAACATTTTTAATCACTTGTATCTGCAGATTTCTTGGAATTTGCATTTGCGATATACGAGCATAAGAAATTTTTTATACTCTATTTAAAATTTTCATATTTTTTTTTTTTTTTTTTTTTTTTTTTTTTGATTAGAGGTTTAACGACCACCGTGAGCAACTCAATGGGCTATAAGCAGTCGCCCGTCCCTAATTTAGGGTCACTGGTTCCAGGGAAGGAAGAGTGCCGGTGCCGTTAGACAAACACGACATCCATGCCTTACCGGGATTCGAACCCGGACCCCTTTCGGACGAATGATCAGAAGCCATCGCCTAGACCACTACACTGTAACGATTCCTAAATAATCAGAAACTCGCTTGTAATAAGGCAACGACATTTTACCACTATTAATGTTTGGAGAGGGGAATTTTCTCCAGCACAGCGTTATCTTATGAATGTCCTTAATATTTTACACCACTTCATATTGAAATCCATTATGCATTACTGAAGGTACAACATTTTTAATCACTTGTATCTGCAGATTTCTTGGAATTTGCATTTGCGATATACGAGCATAAGAAATTTTTTATACTCTATTTAAAATTTTCATATTTTTTTTTTTTTTTTTTTTTTTTGATTAGAGGTTTAACGACCACCGTGAGCAACTCAATGGGCTATAAGCAGTCGCCCGTCCCTAATTTAGGGTCACTGGTTCCAGGGAAGGAAGAGTGCCGGTGCCGTTAGACAAACACGACATCCATGCCTTACCGGGATTCGAACCCGGACCCCTTTCGGACGAATGATCAGAAGCCATCGCCTAGACCACTACACTGTAACGATTCCTAAATAATCAGAAACTCGCTTGTAATAAGGCAACGACATTTTACCACTATTAATGTTTGGAGAGGGAATTTTCTCCAGCACAGCGTTATCTTATGAATGTCCTTAATATTTTACACCACTTCATATTGAAATCCATTATGCATTACTGAAGGTACAACATTTTTAATCACTTGTATCTGCAGATTTCTTGGAATTTGCATTTGCGATATACGAGCATAAGAAATTTTTTATACTCTATTTAAAATTTTCATAATTTTTTTTTTTTTTTTTTTTTTTTGATTAGAGGTTTAACGACCACCGTGAGCAACTCAATGGGCTATAAGCAGTCGCCCGTCCCTAATTTAGGGTCACTGGTTCCAGGGAAGGAAGAGTGCCGGTGCCGTTAGACAAACACGACATCCATGCCTTACCGGGATTCGAACCCGGACCCCTTTCGGACGAATGATCAGAAGCCATCGCCTAGACCACTACACTGTAACGATTCCTAAATAATCAGAAACTCGCTTGTAATAAGGCAACGACATTTTACCACTATTAATGTTTGGAGAGGGGAATTTTCTCCAGCACAGCGTTATCTTATGAATGTCCTTAATATTTTACACCACTTCATATTGAAATCCATTATGCATTACTGAAGGTACAACATTTTTAATCACTTGTATCTGCAGATTTCTTGGAATTTGCATTTGCGATATACGAGCATAAGAAATTTTTTATACTCTATTTAAAATTTTCATATTTTTTTTTTTTTTTTTTTTGATTAGAGGTTTAACGACCACCGTGAGCAACTCAATGGGCTATAAGCAGTCGCCCGTCCCTAATTTAGGGTCACTGGTTCCAGGGAAGGAAGAGTGCCGGTGCCGTTAGACAAACACGACATCCATGCCTTACCGGGATTCGAACCCGGACCCCTTTCGGACGAATGATCAGAAGCCATCGCCTAGACCACTACACTGTAACGATTCCTAAATAATCAGAAACTCGCTTGTAATAAGGCAACGACATTTTACCACTATTAATGTTTGGAGAGGGGAATTTTCTCCAGCACAGCGTTATCTTATGAATGTCCTTAATATTTTACACCACTTCATATTGAAATCCATTATGCATTACTGAAGGTACAACATTTTTAATCACTTGTATCTGCAGATTTCTTGGAATTTGCATTTGCGATATACGAGCATAAGAAATTTTTTATACTCTATTTAAAATTTTCATATTTTTTTTTTTTTTTTTTTTTTTGATTAGAGGTTTAACGACCACCGTGAGCAACTCAATGGGCTATAAGCAGTCGCCCGTCCCTAATTTAGGGTCACTGGTTCCAGGGAAGGAAGAGTGCCGGTGCCGTTAGACAAACACGACATCCATGCCTTACCGGGATTCGAACCCGGACCCCTTTCGGACGAATGATCAGAAGCCATCGCCTAGACCACTACACTGTAACGATTCCTAAATAATCAGAAACTCGCTTGTAATAAGGCAACGACATTTTACCACTATTAATGTTTGGAGAGGGGAATTTTCTCCAGCACAGCGTTATCTTATGAATGTCCTTAATATTTTACACCACTTCATATTGAAATCCATTATGCATTACTGAAGGTACAACATTTTTAATCACTTGTATCTGCAGATTTCTTGGAATTTGCATTTGCGATATACGAGCATAAGAAATTTTTTATACTCTATTTAAAATTTTCGTATTTTTTTTTTTTTTTTTTTGATTAGAGGTTTAACGACCACCGTGAGCAACTCAATGGGCTATAAGCAGTCGCCCGTCCCTAATTTAGGGTCACTGGTTCCAGGGAAGGAAGAGTGCCGGTGCCGTTAGACAAACACGACATCCATGCCTTACCGGGATTCGAACCCGGACCCCTTTCGGACGAATGATCAGAAGCCATCGCCTAGACCACTACACTGTAACGATTCCTAAATAATCAGAAACTCGCTTGTAATAAGGCAACGACATTTTACCACTATTAATGTTTGGAGAGGGGAATTTTCTCCAGCACAGCGTTATCTTATGAATGTCCTTAATATTTTAGACCACTTCATATTGAAATCCATTATGCATTACTGAAGGTACAACATTTTTAATCACTTGTATCTGCAGATTTCTTGGAATTTGCATTTGCGATATACGAGCATAAGAAATTTTTTATACTCTTGTTGGAAATAAAATTATTTAAAATAAATTTAGTCCAACATGCACGTGCATAGATAGCCCCAGGGGATAGCGGGAGGCAATCTCAAGCCTTGTGACGATACTTAGGCCCCAGGGGATATAGGGGGTCGGAAAAGTTGAAGGGTCAGTTCCCAAGGAGGGAGCGAAGTGACGTTCCCCGGACGGATTAGATGAATTCCAGACTGGTCAAGTGGCCTTGGCATCCGCGGACAAGGTGAAGCTCAGAAGGTCAGAAGGTCTTCACTGGTCAACAGTGTGGAGTGCGTATAGCGACAAGGGACAGACGTGGATAGCGGATCGTCGAGCGATGTGACGAGAGATAGATGAAGTACTGCCAGCGCTGACAATTGGAAAAAGATTTGGATTGAAAACCTGAAAGACATATGGAAATACCAGTTAAGTTATTTTTCCTTTTCCCTGTTATTGCATGTACTTGCTTAAATTAATTCATAACCCTATTCAGAGCACGTGGCGTGTGTATTGGTCATGATCAAACAATGAAAACCCAGTTAGCTAGGTAAAACATTTAAGTAAAGCATAGGAGAAAAGGAACTAGAAGTAAAATGAATCACTAAGCTTTGCACTTATATATATAGATAGATGTATGCAGAAATGATCGGAGACGTTATAGAGAAAAATCGTAATAATAGTAAATTTTATGTGTAAGGTATTGCTAACGGCTGCACCCACGCACGTGGTACCTTAGTGTTCCTAATTCTCTCGTATTAAACTATTTTTGTTACTTCCACATAAGATTCCTGTTTGTTTTCCTTATAACCACACAAGACATAAGTTAAGGTATGTGTAAACTAAGATATGTGTTTATGTTTCTGATTTCTTTCACGAGCGGCACCTTTACTCCCCCACCATTCCAGTGACGGGATAGAGGTGAATCACAACGCCGTGCTTTATTATATGCTAGTACATATAAGGGGCACGTTTTTGTCCATATACGATCACTGTAGAACAAAAGTCCCATAGTTATAAAAAGGCACGATAAAGTAAATTTAATCGGTAAATGATCTGTAACTGATGCACCTATAATTTGTTCATAATAATAAATATAACAATAAAATTAACACCTTGTATTTAACATTGATGACAGTAACACGTGTTCCAATGAATAGCATCAACACGTGTTCCATTGTTCATAACTTTAACACGTGTTTTGTATTAGAATGTAACGTTGGTACAGATTAACGTTTGAAGCTTTATGGTGAATTGTTTCATAAAGTATATAACTATGGTGAATTGGTTTGAGCTAAATATTTGTTTATAACATATGATTATTCCTATGATTATAACGTTTCAAATAATTGAGAATATAACATTGGTGCCGTGACTTTTGAGCCATTCGTGCTGTCACGTATTTTCCCCCGTCGCAGTACGGATTGAATGGGTTTTCTTTTCTTCATGTGTAGCAGTTCATTATTTTCTTTTGTTGTATGCATCATGCAATAGTTTTCTTAAGGTGTTATTTTGACATCTTCATTACTAAGAGTTAGGTAAAAGCGCAATTGCATGTTGTAGGGAAAGATATTATTTTAATTGGTATTAGTGTATAACTTAGGTATTAAATATGTCAGACGACGAGAGGGCAGAGCCAGGTTCCCCACCACAAAATTTTGTGTCAGATTCTTCCTCACACGGCGCTTCGGCCCCGTCCACAATTCCCACAATTGCATATTCCCCCCATATAGTACAATCCATGGCATCAATGCTGCCACTCATTTACCAATTTTCAGGGAATGATAAACTTGTTTCGGCCACGCAGTTTTTCGAGTCGATTGACTCTCTGGCCGCCATTAATAACTGGTCAGATAGCATAAAAATGTTTGCAGCAAAAGCCCGCATGAAAAACGCTGCGTTAGAATTTTTAAATGAAGCACCGCATATAAGGAATACTGTCAGTTATGATAATTTTAAAAAAGCAGTAATTCGAAGGTTCGACGCTAGTCAACCCATTACATTACAAATGCAGAAATTTAATTCATGCCAACAAAGGCCACATGAGTCGGTCGCACAATACGAATCGCGGCTAAGAGGATTAGCGCATTCATATTTAGGCATTGGCGACACAGATAATCAGCAAGTTAATGCTCTTGCTGACAAAGCAATATTATCGCAATTTTTGACAGGGTTAGAGAGAAATCTTCTAAAAGAAGTGCTGTCGAAAGGGCCGAGTAATTTTGAACAAGCAGTGGAATATGCAATACTGGCTGAGGCGAACAGACACATTATGTCCAAAAGTGTCAATTTCGCCGATTATGGAGATCCGGTCCCGCAAGAAAGCGGATCTGCCGATCCAATGGCAGAAATTTGCGCCATGTTTAAGCAGCACATGGTACAACAAGAAGCAGTAGTAAATACGCTGCAGAAGGAATCCAAAGAATTGAGCGAGCGACTGCAGCAAGCAGAAGATCGTTTTTTAACATTTCAAGGCAGGAACGTCGATAACCAGTATTATGGAAATTCCGTTCAAAGTAACCCACGGAATTTTGAGAATATGCGATGTTTCGGATGTGGTACATTTGGACACCCAGTCAAGCGATGTCCCCAGCGAACAGATAATTTCAGAAATCAAAGACAGGCAGGCAGAGCTCCGTTCCGTTCGGCGCCTCAATATTTGAATTATAGACAGCGAGATACAAATGGCGCGGGGTATTCTAACTCTCAGGGAAATCCAAACCAACGGGCGGAAGCTCCATCGCATTCACAAGCTTCCGGGCAGGCAAGAGGTGCATATCAAGGAAGGACAAATAATGGGAATTTAAACTTCAGAGGGTCCAGGTAGATTCCGGGGCGCGCCCAGACCCCCAAGTATCAGTCCCAGTAGTTATTAATAATTGTCAGATAATAGAGGATGCATCTTTGCCGCTGACAGAGGTAAAAATTGGAAACGCAGTATTTTTGGGTCTACTCGATTCAGGAGCAAGTATAAGCATTATTACGCAGGACGCAATCCAAGAGATTAAGCGTAAAGTAAAAATCCATCCCATAGCTGACAGCATAAGTGTTACCGGAATTACGGGTAATAGATTAGAAATCATTGGAGCGTTTACCATCCCCATTATGATGGGCGACAGAAGAGTCACTCACAAATTTTACGTATCTAAGGCCCCTCTACATTTTGCTTACCAAATTATTTTGGGATACGATATTTTAACCCAAAATGGAATTATTTTTGATGCCCAGGGCGGAAAAATAAGTTTTAAGGATCAACATACGGATCGAGAAGAACAGCCACAAACTCAGAAAAGTAGAACGAAATTAGGCAGAGCATTGCGAAAAGAGATTATTCCCCCTAGAACCGAAAGAGTTATTTTAGCACGATGTGACCCCGAGAGAAACCATATTGACATGCCGATACTTGTTCAACCCATAAATGCATTTGCCCAGGGTCGTTTAAGAATAGGAAGAAGTGTTGATACGCTTACTTCAAAAGGTATTATTTCTGTATTAGTAGCAAATGTTACAGAAGAGCCGCAGCACATTAATAAAAATACAAAATTAGTAACGGTGGAGCCTGCGATTCAATTCAAAGCACAACACCACGTGGGAGCTGTGACTCAGGCTAAAATGTCTCCTCCTCCACTTTCCGAACAGGATTTCGATTTGGCCGACGTTGATCCAGCTTACCGGAGGCTTTTAGTTAAACTTTTATTAAGCTACAGCGACGTTTTTGCTCGAACCACGAAAGAAATGGGGCATACAAATTTAATTTATCATGAAATACACCTCACGTCGGATGTTCCCATAAGATCTCGTCCGTACCGCGTGCCCGAGAAATTAAAAGCGGAATTGGATCAACAGCTGGATGAATTATTAGAGGCTGGCATTATCGAAGAAAGTTCATCGCCATACGCTAGCCCCCTTATCCTCGTGAAAAAAAAAGACAATAGTTATAGGATGTGTATTGACATGAGAGGTATTAATAAAGTTACCATTCCATGTTCTTATCCTCTGCCCAGAATCGACGAAGTAATAGATCAATTAAGGGGAAATAACATATTTTCTACTTTAGATTTAACCAAGGGATTTCATCAACAGGAGATTGCCCCCAAGATTGCCATAAGACAGCATTTATTACGTCACATCGTGGACTATTTCAATATAAAAGGTCGCCAATGGGATTGAAAAATTCGGCAGCGTCGTTTCAAAGGTTAATGGATGCCTTATTAATTGGATTAAATCAGTTTTCAATCCTATGTTATGTTGACGACATCGTAGTGGCATCGAAGGATCCCGAGTCCCATTTACAAAAATTAGAAGCAGTATTTAAGAGATTCAGAGATCATAACGTCAAATTTTCCCCCAAGAAATGTAAGTTTATGCGACAGAGTTTAACATATTTGGGATATGTGATTGATAAAAACGGCATTCAGCCGGACGAGAATAATGTTAATAAAGTTAAAGATTTTCCCAAACCCAGGTCTGTGAAAAATGTACGCCAGTTCTTAGGCATGGCAGGTTATTACAGGAAATTCTTAGAAAATTATTCGGATTTGGCAAAGCCATTAACAGATCTTCTGAAGAAGACAAATACGAGGTTTAAGTGGACTCCGGACGCGGAGAAATCATTCCACGAAATTAAAGAAAAACTTCTGAAGCTTCCTACTTTATTTTATCCGTCATTCGACAAGCCATTTATGATTCATTCCGATGCAAGTCAACATGGGTTAGGAGCGGTTCTTAGCCAGGAGGATGACAAAGGCGATTTAGTGCCAATATCATTCATGTCGAGGAAATTAAACCCGGCAGAACAGAATTATCCTACAATAGAGCGAGAGTTATTGGCTATAGTAAATGCCGTCCGACATTGGAGGCATTATTTGTTAGGCAATAAGATATTCATCAAAAGTGACCATAAACCTCTGCTATATTTACACAAATTTAGTGATAAGAATGCCAGGTTAGCAAAATGGGCCATGGCTTTATTAGAATATGACATCGACATAAAATATGAAGCTGGCAAGACCAACTACGTAGCCGATTATCTGAGCAGAATTCCAGACAATTTTTCATCGGGAGAACAAAATCATATTGATAATGAGATAGGTATTAACGCATTAACCTTTACCCCGGATGCATCTCAAGTGCAGCGTATAAAGGAATTACAGTGGGCAGATCCAAATTTACGAACCGGCATAGAAGATTTACGGAAGAAACAGTATACTGTTGGCAACGCTAAGATAAAGGATAATTTTTTCTTATCCGAAGAAGGTCTGTTATACCATTTTCAGGCACCAGATAGAAATTCCTCACAAGAGCAATATTTTGAACAACTGGTAGTTCCTGAAGCATTAAAAGGAGAAGTTTTATTTCTTTGCCATGACGCTCCTTTCTCAGGTCATTTTGGATTTACTAAAACATTTGCACGAGTGCGAGAAAAATATTTTTGGAAAAATATGTTTAGCGAAGTACGTAACTACGTTGATTCTTGCAAGTCATGCATAGAAAGGCGCGGTTATAAGCCAAAACATAAAGCACCGTTAATGCGGCCGGAGTTGCCAAAACACCCTTACGACAAAGTCAGTGTGGATCTTATCGGTCCTTTGCCAATTACGGAGAATGGATTCCAGTACTTGATGGTAGCTGTAGATCATTATACTCGCTATGCGGAGATAGCTCCGTTAAAAGACGCTAAGGGTACTACAGTGGCCGATGCAATATTCGAGCACGTGTTTGCGCGTCATGGAATTTGTAACATCCTTCTTCACGATAGAGCGCAAAATTTTGAATCAAAGATATTTAAATCATTAATGAAGAAATTGGGAGTGAAGTCTGTTTCGGTAACGCCATATTGCGCGCATGCCAACGGAATCAACGAGAAATTAAATTTCAGCATTGAGAATTATTTATCACATTTCGTTGCCCAGAATCAACGTGATTGGGATGTCCATATCCCGGCATTTTTGCTTGCATACAGGACATCCATTCATAGCGCGACGAAATTTGCTCCTTCATATCTGCTATATGGCAGGGATATCTCTATCCCAATCGATTTAGTCAACCAACCCCCAAGACAACAGTATTTCTCATATGACGACTATTCTGAAAACCTAGTAGCCAGGTTAAGACAAGCATATAACCTATTAGAACAGAATTTGTATACGGCAGCAGAAAAGCAAGAAGCATATAGATTAAAGCATTGCAAGCATAAGAATCTGCAACAAGGACAACTAGTATATCTGTATACGCCCAAAACCCGAATCGGAAGATCCAGAAAATTGACTAAATTCAATTCAGGGCCGTGGGAAATATTATCATTCCCCACCCCAGTTAATGTAAAAATTCGGTCAACTACGGGGAGAACCGTGGAGCAAACGGTACACATAGACCGAATTACGACCTTCCCGCCAAGGAAACCATCGTTAGAATTCCACAAGGAAACCGAAGAGAATCTAAGTTCGGACGAAGAATTCCCTACTCAATCATTCAGCGACAGCACGGACGATTCGGACAACGAATTTAATCCGGTTAATTTTTGGGCCTCGCAAAATATTGATGTGCATAGGGAGGAACACCGAAACAACAGCACCCCACTCACAAGTACTCCAGGAGTGCACACCAGCCCTAAGCGGATTAGAGAACACCAGTCCGCCGGTGAAGAAAGTGACGAAACCATAGTGTACGACTGGGAGCAGTTGTGGGTTGAGCCAGGAATCAACGAAGAACTACCCAACATGCACAATAAGGAAACTGATGACAGGCACCAGGAAAACCCCACGCATAGGTATGAATTACGCCCAAGAGAAAAAATTCCAAATCCTAGGCATCAGATCAATAATATGAACTGATACTAAAAAAAAAAAAAAAAAAAAAAAAAAAAAAAAAAAAAAAGATCCGAACCACAAATCCATTTATCCAAGTGAACCCAGCATTTTAAACGGAAGTTATTAGATGAGGAAGAATTTTTTTTACATTTGATTAGCATATCTCTTAATATTAAAGCAAAAGGTGGAAAATTCACTAGTATTTTGTGTAATATATATGTATAAAATTTTCTCGAGTTCGGGTATTATTTTCCATTCCGTATTTCAAGTATGTTTCAAGTCTGTGTGTGGTTAGTGCATAGAAAGGTGTGTAAAAAAAGAAAAAAAAAGAAATTTCTTAACTGGTTAACTAACGTTATGTTATATCTGAATATTCCCCCAGGAACACATGGTTATCTCTTGTGGAGGTGTATGCTCGAAAAATTCGTCAGATAAAAATTTAGTAGAGATATTGGCAAGAGTAATATAAAATATTAATGTTAATAATAATTAGGTGCAGTAGGACGGTATTGTTTAAGTTTGGCTGCGCGGGTCTATCTTTGCTTGGGAAGGAAAGAATAGTGTAAATCTAAGATATTAGATATACAACTATTCTGAAAAAAAAATAATGATAATGAATGTAGATAAGGGTAAATGAAAATTAAACCACTGGGTAATTGACTTTGTTTCGATTGACGGATCACACTGCCGCGTCTAGTCTGGGTAGTGACAGAGCGGTACAGTGCGTAATCAGGGGAAGAGAGAAGGTTACAGAAGAAAAAATAAATCAAAGTGTGAGTAAAGTCAGTGTGTTCCATGTGGTGGTGAACAGAAAGAATCACGTGTTGGTGAACAAAAAGAACCACGTGTTGGTAAACAAAAAGAATCACGTGTTGGTGGACAAAAAGAATCACGTGTTGGTGAACAAAAAGAATCACGTGTTGGTGAACAAAAAGAACCACGTGTTGGTGAACGAAAAGAACCACGTGTTGGTGAACGAAAAGAACCATGCTTCCTACGGGAACTAAAGTGCAACAGTGATTGAAACACCGTTTTCTTTTCCCAAACTCAAACAACAGGAGGATATTCAAGTAATGATGCAAGCTTTTGAAAATAATGAACGGATCGCACGTGGCATGCGTAATGTAAGCGTGCTGGTGTATCCAAGGACGGTCGTAATTACTGTGAATGCAACGCATTTTTTCATGTGGATGACCTACAGACTAAATAAAGTGCTACATTGACAGCGAAGACTTTGTTGTGCTATGTGGTCAACAGGTAGTGAAAACGGTATGGCCGATGAGCGGTGTGGTGTTTAAAAGCACAAAGGACAGTGTCAATGAGGGCGCATGCCGAGATGAATAAAACACAGGTGAAATGATTTTGCTGTTATTGTGTTCCAGGGTCAAAGAGACCTTGGTGAATAACCCATGATATAGGTGACTGTGGACGAATAATACCTAGATAAACATATACGTACAGAGCTAAGTGTTCTACAACTAATTTTATTACCAGCATATAAAAAGCACAAATCAGGTGACAATGTTCTCCAAATATTGCGAACTGCCAGTGATATTGGTTTGATGTCTGATAACTTTTTGTGTGAATTGTGTGTGAATCGCAGAACTGAACGTAAATCGAACAATTTCACCTTGTCTTACTTTCCACCAGGAAAAAAAAATTAAGTCAAACAATAAAACTCAAGAATCGGTGGACGTGGACAATGACAATAAAAAAAAAAAAAAAAAATGGAATATAAAAAGCAAGCAAACAAACGGAAAAGCGTTTGGCAGTTAAATGTGTTACTGATACTTGGTCAGCAACAGCTCAAAGTGTACTAAACGACACGTGCATGTAAGCTTCAGATGCCAGCAGTATCACTGAATTGATATTTTTTAGATATGTATTGTGGGTGCAGGACCGTAACAGTTAATTAATTTTTGTGTTTGAAAAGTGTATTGTGTATATGTGTGATTATGAATATTTTATATAATTTCATTGCTATATGTATATATAAGTGCACATGAGGAAAAAGATAGAGGATTACTAGGTAAGGATGGAGTAGTCTATCCGTGCGTGTAGTTTTTCCCCCCAGCATTCCTTTTGGCCCTCCATAAAGATTACATCTGGTAAGGGAGGAATGTTGGAAATAAAATTATTTAAAATAAATTTAGTCCAACATGCACGTGCATAGATAGCCCCAGGGGATAGCGGGAGGCAATCTCAAGCCTTGTGACGATACTTAGGCCCCAGGGGATATAGGGGGGTCGGAAAAGTTGAAGGGTCAGTTCCCAAGGAGGGAGCGAAGTGACGTTCCCCGGACGGATTAGATGAATTCCAGACTGGTCAAGTGGCCTTGGCATCCGCGGACAAGGTGAAGCTCAGAAGGTCAGAAGGTCTTCACTGGTCAACAGTGTGGAGTGCGTATAGCGACAAGGGACAGACGTGGATAGCGGATCGTCGAGCGATGTGACGAGAGATAGATGAAGTACTGCCAGCGCTGACAATTGGAAAAAGATTTGGATTGAAAACCTGAAAGACATATGGAAATACCAGTTAAGTTATTTTTCCTTTTCCCTGTTATTGCATGTACTTGCTTAAATTAATTCATAACCCTATTCAGAGCACGTGGCGTGTGTATTGGTCATGATCAAACAATGAAAACCCAGTTAGCTAGGTAAAACATTTAAGTAAAGCATAGGAGAAAAGGAACTAGAAGTAAAATGAATCACTAAGCTTTGCACTTATATATATAGATAGATGTATGCAGAAATGATCGGAGACGTTATAGAGAAAAATCGTAATAATAGTAAATTTTATGTGTAAGGTATTGCTAACGGCTGCACCCACGCACGTGGTACCTTAGTGTTCCTAATTCTCTCGTATTAAACTATTTTTGTTACTTCCACATAAGATTCCTGTTTGTTTTCCTTATAACCACACAAGACATAAGTTAAGGTATGTGTAAACTAAGATATGTGTTTATGTTTCTGATTTCTTTCACGAGCGGCACCTTTACTCCCCCACCATTCCAGTGACGGGATAGAGGTGAATCACAACGCCGTGCTTTATTATATGCTAGTACATATAAGGGGCACGTTTTTGTCCATATACGATCACTGTAGAACAAAAAGTCCCATAGTTATAAAAAGGCACGATAAAGTAAATTTAATCGGTAAATGATCTGTAACTGATGCACCTATAATTTGTTCATAATAATAAATATAACAATAAAATTAACACCTTGTATTTAACATTGATGACAGTAACACGTGTTCCAATGAATAGCATCAACACGTGTTCCATTGTTCATAACTTTAACACGTGTTTTGTATTAGAATGTAACGTTGGTACAGATTAACGTTTGAAGCTTTATGGTGAATTGTTTCATAAAGTATATAACTATGGTGAATTGGTTTGAGCTAAATATTTGTTTATAACATATGATTATTCCTATGATTATAACGTTTCAAATAATTGAATATAACACTCTATTTAAAATTTTCATATTTTTTTTTTTTTTTTTTTTTTTTTTGATTAGAGGTTTAACGACCACCGTGAGCAACTCAATGGGCTATAAGCAGTCGCCCGTCCCTAATTTAGGGTCACTGGTTCCAGGGAAGGAAGAGTGCCGGTGCCGTTAGACAAACACGACATCCATGCCTTACCGGGATTCGAACCCGGACCCCTTTCGGACGAATGATCAGAAGCCATCGCCTAGACCACTACACTGTAACGATTCCTAAATAATCAGAAACTCGCTTGTAATAAGGCAACGACATTTTACCACTATTAATGTTTGGAGAGGGGAATTTTCTCCAGCACAGCGTTATCTTATGAATGTCCTTAATATTTTACACCACTTCATATTGAAATCCATTATGCATTACTGAAGGTACAACATTTTTAATCACTTGTATCTGCAGATTTCTTGGAATTTGCATTTGCGATATACGAGCATAAGAAATTTTTTATACTCTATTTAAAATTTTCATATTTTTTTTTTTTTTTTTTTTTTTTTGATTAGAGGTTTAACGACCACCGTGAGCAACTCAATGGGCTATAAGCAGTCGCCCGTCCCTAATTTAGGGTCACTGGTTCCAGGGAAGGAAGAGTGCCGGTGCCGTTAGACAAACACGACATCCATGCCTGACCGGGATTCAAACCCGGACCCCTTACGGACGAATGATCAGAGGCCAGCGCCTTAGACCACTGCGCCACCGGGGCGGCAAATTTTCATATGCATTAATGTATACATAAACAACAAAACTGTGATTATATGTATGTAATCAGTCAACAAGTTTTATTCCCCTCAAAATTTGTAATTGGAAAAACTTTCTGAATGCAACGCTGGTGGTTAGCATACTCGGGACGATATCCTGGAGACGCGAGTTCGATTCCCGCTCCACGATGACGAAATTTTCAAGTTTTCGGATATTACCTGACTTACCATTCTTGTCATATTTACACCAAAAAACGGATTCGCATCCTCAAAAGTTATATTGTATATGGTAATCCCGTATTTCATTCATGATTTATCTGCTCTGCCCCGCAATCACGGGATAGGATTCTTAACTTCCAGATTCGTTAAACATGAATGCCGGTTGCTTCGACTACCGAATCCTGCGATGGTTATATTCAAATTAATCGGAAACTTGGTTGTTCTGGATGGTGTAGTGGTTAGCATACCCGAGCGCTATCCTGGAAACGCGGGTTCGATTCCCGCTCCAGGACGACGAAATTTTCAAGTTTTCGGATATTACCTGACTTACCATCCGTTATATTTACACCAAAAAATGGATTCACATCTTCAAAATTTGTATTCTGTGGTGTATATAATCCCGTATTCCATTCATAATAAAACTGTTTTGAACTGCCAATATTACTTCTAAGTTACCATGTGTATCAGAGATGTTATTTTAATATCAGTTTCATGTTCAGCTCCCGGAATCGACCCTTTTCCCTTGATACACGATTTTTGTTTTGTTTTTTGTTTCAGGGTTTAACGACAACAATGAGCAACTCAATGGGCCATAAGCAGTCGCCCAATATAGAGTCACTGTTTCCAGGAAAAGGAAAGAGTCAGTACTATAAGACAAACAAACCATCTAGGCCTTATCTGTAATTCACACCCAGACCCACTTGGACAAAACCAGTGCTTTAGACTGTTGCCCCCCCCTCGGTGGGGCATCCTTGTGATTAATCCAATTAGTTTCATAGGTGTAGCTCCTAACCTCCAGCATACCTTTAAAGGTTATCTACGCAATTGTAAATCATCAAAAAAAGATATAAAAATTGTTACTTCGAAAGGAACCAGACAGGTTTTATTTGAAAACCTAATTTAGAGGTGTCATAGCATCAGCAAAGCAGTTAGAAGTTGATGGATTTCACAATGGCCACAACTGTATGACGTAAATCATCTATTTATGAGTGGGGGAGGTGGGGGCGAGGTAATGACCACCGTGAACAACTTTATGTCCTGTAAGCAGTTACCCACCCCTAATTTTGAGCCCATGACAAACACAACATCCACGCCTCACCAGGACTTTAACCCAGACTCATCATCAGGACCGGATTGAGGCCTTAGTGGGTCTCTAGGCTATGACATTTGAATGGGGACTCTAGGCTAAGACATTTGAATGGGGTCCCTAGGCTAAGTCATTTGAATGGGGTCCCTAGGCTAAGACATTTGAATGGGGACTCTAGGCTAAGACATTTGAATGGGGTTCCTAGGCTAAGGCATTTGAATGGGGTCCCTAGGCTAAGGCATTTGAATGGGGTCCCTAGGCTAAGGCATTTGAATGGGGTCCCTAGGCTAAGACATTTGAATGGGGACTCTAGGCTAAGACATTTGAATGGGGACTCTAGGCTAAGACATTTGAATGGGGTTCCTAGGCTAAGGCATTTGAATGGGGTCCCTAGGCTAAGGCATTTGAATGGGGTCCCTAGGCTAAGGCATTTGAATGGGGACTCTAGGCTAAGACATTTGAATGGGGTCCCTAGGCTAAGGCATTTGAAGAATGGGGTCCCTAGGCTAAGGCATTTGAATGGGGACTCTAGGCTAAGACAATTTTTTTTTTTTTTTTTTTGATTGGAGGTTTAACGACTACCGTGAGCTTCAACAATATTTATTTGGAGCAAACATGGACAGGAAGATACAGATGGCCTGTGCTTAACAGTTACCAAAAGATAAACAAGTAGATGACCTATTTACAATGACGATGAGATATTTACACTATGTGGATGCACTATATACAATGTAAGCAAATTCATAACACTGACAATACTGGACTGAAGGGTTGACTTATTCTATGTACATCATATGTTCGCAATGTGCATCAGCAGAGTGCCATCTCTAATAGGTGAACACCATTACAAGGTATAACTATAAATTTTACAGTGAAAAAACAAACATGTATATTTTGAGCAATCTTGAAAAAAAGAAGAAAAGAGCATAAGGCTTATACTTTTCAGTGTCTGAAAGATAAGCGAATAAATAATCTAATTACAATGATGGTGTGAACTCTATACAAATTGAATGCAATATCTCTATTGTGAAACACTGTCAAATTATAAAAAAGAACTATTACTTAGGCTTAAACAAGTGCCCCAATCACAATACAATAGATTAACATGTAATGAACAACAACATATGTACACAAGGTGCAACGGCATAGGGAAAACACTAATAAAGAATTACAATTCCATGATACAACTGTAAATTTCACAGTGCAAAGAGTAAAGTATATTAGTACAAACAGAACTTGCGTTTTACAGAAAATTTATACTTCGGGTACAATACAAATAATGAAAATATGAAACTGACTCTTTGTACAGCAAATGTGCAATACAGCGCAGAACATTATGTAAAAGACTGATTATTTCCTGGTAGACACATGTGACATGAGAAAAACCACACTGTGTAGCATTAAACATATAATTGAAATACTATCAAAGCGTTTGCTCCGCACCATGAGCATAAAACTTAAGACATCTAATCTTGACATAACATGCGAAATGTGCCGAACATAAATTTTACAGTGCAATTACGAAAGTACGGTAGTATATACAAAACTGAGCTTTTGGCATAGCAACTATACTTCAGGTATAGTACAAATATCTGAACGAGGAACAATTATTCTTTGTACAACAAAAGTGCTAAAACTCGCTGAACATTGTGTATTTGACTGATCATATACCTTTATGTACATGTAACATGATCAAAAACCCCACTGTGCAAAATTAATAATTAAATTTAAACATTAACAAACATTTGCTCAGCACCGTGAGCATAAACCAGAAATTATAAAGCCCGGCAGACATAAGGAAAGCGTTGAACATAAAACTTTAAACTTTATCTAAGTGCCTGTGGTGTAACAAAAAAAAAAAAAAAAAAAAACCCTCACCTACAGGACCTTGTTGGTGAGAAACATGCAGACGCGCAGTAACATTGGGCAGCAATGGTGAAGAGGGCACCTAAGAACACGTTAATTACAAAACTATAATTGAGTTAGTCTAAACAAATTCAAAGAAGTCAGAACAATAGTCTAAGGTCTTCTGATGGACCAGAAAACCATTGACGAAAAGGTGACCACACTGACATAAAGTGTGGGATTCGAATCGCAGCCTTAGCAACAGTGAAAGCAAGCCTCAAGCGTGAAATCAGTCTGTTCCGGAATTGACTGCACATCGCAGCTCCCGCCTGAAAGATGGTAGGCTGTATAGGGGTAGAACGAAGCTGTTGATAGTAGCAAAAAATCACATGTTTTGCTAATATGAAAACATAAGCACATGACTCTGATATAGGAATAGGCAGAGTACTGGAACTGAGTACCGTGCTATAGGCTGAGAAAGAGAGATCAGTAGTACTAAGGCACTGTGCAGTAGTGAAGGTCAGATGTAACAAGGGAAGAAGCACTGTGCAATGTTGATATACATGATCTACATCCGCAATCGTAGAGCAAAACATGCAGTTAGGCGAATCAACAAGCGTCATCCTGAATAATTTGGTAGGAACTGGTAACCGCCGATGAAGAAACAACCATTGGATGTTTCTTTCTGCTGGAATAGATAGTGGCGAATTAGACATGGACCACACTTGTGAAAGGGCGACATTCGGAACATCTGGAATCATCAATGGTGTAGCATACAGTGGATCAATGAGACAACGGTAAAGAGACGAGACAGAAAAACTGGAGAGATGAAGTGATGAGCCCCGAACGGAAAGGAAAAAGGGAAGAGGAAGAGAGGCAGAGGGAACAAGAGTTAACCCAGCTTGAGAGGCAAGGTTAGGGAAGAGGGTAATGATTGAAGAACGGAAGGAATCATACAGCGAAAGAGAGGAAGAGGTAGGGGGAGGAGGGCGGAAAGATCAGAGAAGGGTTTCCAAGAAAGATCTGGAGAAATTAGATCCTGAACAGATACTATTCCGGCGGGGAGCCAGGAAAGGTCAGTAAAGTAGGGAGCATTTTGGGGATGAAGGATGGAAGAAAAGAACAGGGGCTCCGCTAATAGTTCAGTGGTGGAAGCCGGTGGAGCACGGAAGAGGGGTAGAGAACGGAGAAAGGAAAGGACCTCTTTGTAGAAAGGGGAAAGTTTAGAATGAAAAAGGAGAGTGATCCATTAGAAGATACATGATGAAAGTGATTCGGGAATTCCTAGGCGATATCATGACATCTCTAACGAGCGTAACTGGCGACTCTGGTGCACTTAGTAGCCGCAGGAAAGAAACCACTTTATGTGCTTTATAGTAGGTGCGAACGTCCAGCAGTGAAATACCTCCATCAGTGACTCGACGACAGAGAGTGGAGACCTGGATCCAATGGTACCTGTTCCATATTATCGTTGAGATGATTCGAGTGATTTCATTGAGGTGATAAATGGGCATACGTTCAGCTGACCATGCATATAGGCATGGTGAAAGAATATAAGTCTGAGCTATTCTAGCTCTTGAGAAGTAAGAAGTACAAAACTGGGAACCTCGCCAGAAGGCAGCAGTTCGAGTAAGGCGTGTTCTGAGAGCATTCCATGTTTCATTTTGAGCAGAAAGACGGACTCCGAGATGGACCCCAAGGAATTTCTGGGATGAAGCAGTCCATGAGGCGCCCCACGGGGTGTCAGTCCTAGAGGCCCACGCTCCGCTCCATAGACCTGCACTCTTGGATGTATTAAGTGATGCCGCTGAACATGAAGAATATTGATCGTAAATCTGGAGCAAGATGTCGAATTGAGCCTCTGTCCGTACACAAAAGGTCGCGTCATCAGCATATGCAGAGTATGTCACAGAAAAGTGCCTAGTACTTGCAGTAGGCGGTGGCAGTGCATCTATAAAGGCTCGATGGACAGACCGAAGAAACGGCTCAAAAGCAATGGCAAAGAGCTGCCCAGAAAGTGGGCAACCCTGCCGAATGCCTCGCCGAAAAGGAATAGATGCAGTCAAGAAGGCGGCCGTCTTGACATGGAAAGCAGCGTCCTGATAAAGGGCAAGAATAGAGGTAACAAAAGCAAAAGGAAAGCCGAAAGCAATAAGAACAGCAGAAAGATACGAATGTGAGATATTGTCGAAAGCAGCTCTTTGGTCAAGATTAAAGAGGGCAAGTGGTTCAGAGTTAGTACGAGCCAGATGTAGGAGATCTCGAAGGAGATTGAGATTAGAAGTGATGGACCGACCAGGAACCGTATAGGTCTGGTCGGGAGAAAGAAGAAATGGAAGAACTTGGTTGAGTCGACTGGAAAGGAGTTTAGTGAAGAGTTTATAGTCAATGTTTAGTAGCGAGATAGGACGCCAGTTTCCCAAGTCAAGCAGATCGCCTTTCTTGGGGAATAACACCATATGAGCCTCTGTGAAACCCCTCGGAAGAGAAGAGGAAGAAAGAGCAGCAGTGAAAGCGGCGAGAAGAAATGGAAGCAACGAAGGGAGAAAAGTACGGTAGAAAAGGAGCGGAAGGCCATCTGGACCTGGGACAGCACGGGAATTTAGAGAGGCAAGTATGGTCCGAAGTTCAGTCTGCGAAATAGGTTGTAAAAGGGAATCAGAGAGATTGGAAGGAACTTGGGGAAGAGCAGAGAGTAAAGTAGCAGAAGCAGAAACAGAAGGCTGAGGAGTTTCACTGTATTTGATAGTAAAATATCGACGAACCTAAGAGCAAACTGCATCCGGATCAGAGATGATTTCACCATCAGGCCGCCGAAGTAGTCGAAGCTGATGCGACGAGCGGCGTTTTTCTTCTAACGCGGATAGAAACTCAAAGGAGCAGTCCTCTGGTGATAGATGTTGTAGACGGAGACGAAGAATTACCTGACGTGCACGAGGCTCAAGAAGTGCTCTAAGATCCGCTTGGTAAGCTGTATACATGGGATGACTCGCACCAAGCTGTAACAGGATGTTTCGGAGATTTTGCTCTTCCATGGAGCGCTTCGTACCTTCGGAGAAGGAATGACGTCTGAGAAGATAAATTAGGTAAGATTTTACCTCGAGCCAGTAATTGATGGCACAAGGTGCAGTGGACAGGCCCTCTCGCATATGATCAAGAAGATCTCTGATCTCGGTGCACATATTCTAATCAGCTAGGAGAGAAGTGTCCAGTGTCCATGAGCGAGGTCTAACATGCAGACGAGATGAAGAGCTACAGGAGATAGTGATGGCACAATGATCCGATGAAGCTGTATGAGAGTGCATACAATCCGTTGTAATGGGCAATAACGGAGCAGAAGCGTAAAATCGATCCAGCCTGGCAGAAAGAGAGGAGGATGCAGATGAAGATCTCCAGGTATGTGAAATGGATGTCGGATGCAATCGTCGGAACACATCATGTAAATCAAAATCAGACACTAATGATCGCAATTGCTCCACAAGACGTGAACGATGTTCAATCCTCGAAGGAGCGCGATCGAGCTCTGGTTGAAGTGTACAGTTAAAGTCTCCTCCAATGAGCACATGATCTGATGGTAATGCTGACTGAAGTGCAGTGCGGAGCGACGAAAATAACAACGTTAGATGTGTAGATGAACATGGAATATATATGTTGAAAACTAAATATCGTTGTCCATCTAGGACGAAAGTGAGTCGCTGCAATAAGTCTCGGCACAGGTTATGAACTTTCACAGAGGAGAGTGCTTGACGAAATCTATTATGTACACCAATCGCTAAACCTCCACGAAGAGAGAACCTATACGCGTGATGAAACTGATAGTCCCATCTCCTCCAGCGATGGAAGGGTGAAGTGGATAGACAATTTGTCTCTTGCAAAAGTAGGAGATCTGCTTTGAGGTGGTGGACGTCTTCATACACTAAAGCATTCGCCAAAGGGGTACACATACCCCTACTATTCAGTGAGACTGTCTTGAACAGAATAGTCTGATGATGGTTGGAGGATGTTGTCGGCTGCGTTCTGTAACTTGGCGAGACGGCTACGGAACTTCTTTGCCCAGTAGGGACCACCCAGATCTCTGCCCGGAACGGTACGTAAATGAGAATGTATCGCCAACATTTGATTCATGGTGTCAGACAGACAGTGGGAGTAACCTTCCAAAAAATTGCGAGACAGCTTGTCTCTACGGGGACTTATTAGGAACGCATACACCTTCTCCCCAGACACAGGTGTCTGTGGAAGAGAGGATGCCTCTAGAATATGTAAAAGTTTTCACAGGAGATCGGAATAATTGTTCCATCATCTGTATCAGATTCCATAGAGCCTTCAGACGTGAGCATCTGACTACTAGAACAATCACGTCCTGCCTTAAGGGTAGTTGTAATTCTAAACTTCTTATTCTGAGCGCGCGACGTTCTACGTCGCTTCGCCCGTCCACGACTTTGTGCTGTAACCGGAATTGGAACTTCCGGCAATTTAAAAGGAACTGAAGAAACAACCTCAACGGTCGGTGTAGCAGTATGACGAGAATCGTCATCAACCATCTCTATAGGAGACTTTGGATTAACAATTGATGCCTCTTTTGACTGAAGAGATAAAGTGGGCGCCAATGCATCACCCGAGGTCGAGGGTTTACCCATAGACGTCGTCGGTTGACCAACGGCTGTCTCACTACTTCTGGTAGACGTCGGTTGACCAACGGCTGCCTCACTACTTCTGGTAGACGCAGGTTGACCAACGGCTGTCTCACTACTTCTGGTAGACGCCGGTTGGCCAACGGCTGTCTCAGTACTTCTGGTAGACGTCGGCTGACCAACGGCTGTCTCACTACTTTTTCTAGACGTCGGTTGACCAACTACTGTATCACTACTTTTTGAGGAAGTCTGCTGTTGCTGGTCTTTAGCACCAGAAGAGGATGCCGATTGGCGTGACAAAGAGGAAGAAGGTCGTGCTGTTGACTTGGAAAGAGTGTTCGCATTATGAGGGCATAGAGCGCGGGGATGTCCCGTGCCTTTACAATTCGGACAGACGGAGCCTACTGTGATGAATATCTCTCTAATGTGCGTGCAACAGCGTACACGTAAAGTGGGTGGAATACGCAGCATGTGCTCCTCTGAAGGGAAGACCACACGAACATTGCGGCGAAACCCGAGTAGGTATCTGTCTTCTGGCACCTCTGGAAACGAAGAGTAGGTAGTTACACCTCCAATGATCCGGCCATAAGGAAGAAGAGCGGCAATCAAGAGATCATCTGAAACTTCAGGTGGAACTGGTGAGAAACTTACAACAACGGAACTCTGTGAAACAGGTTCGGCATGGATGTGACGATCACCAATTGAGATGCCCTTGGTCAGTACATGTAGGGAATGGGCAGGAGTAGAGAAGTAAACAACTACTTTGTAAGGCTTCCTGCCCACATGAGTTATGGCTGATGCAGGAACAATCTCTCGAAGAGCAGCAGTATATGCAGTGAGTTTTGTATTTCTCAGGCTCGGAAACACAACACCATTCTCCATAGTTTGAAGGAATTTCAGCCCAGAAGGGGTATCTTCTTTAAGGACAACCTCAATGACTTCGGCATTATGCGTCATCACATATTGTCCAGGAGAAAAAGAAGACTGGGAAGGTCCCGACTTAGATGCGGTTACGTCAGCATATGAGAGGGTAGATGTACGTTGCTTTGGAGATGATTCCGGCATGGAGTGCGAAACATCCATGGCGTCATCATTAGCTTTCAGAGAGGAAATCGTATCACCGCTGGGAGACTTGGAAGAAGAGGCGATATCCGATGGTAAGGCAGCAACAGAAGGCTGCAAATAGGAGTGGTTTATCGAGATAGACACGTCATTGGTAGTAGTATTTAGAGAAGCTGTTATCGGGAGATCATCATTTCCGGTAGCAAGGGTTAGGACGTCATTCTCCCCGGAAGCCGCCATTTGCAATGGCGAGGAGAAGCTTAGCCCTTAGCCAGCTTGGCCAAGGCAGAAAAATAAGGATAACTAATCAAAATAAGCACTTACCAGCTCGGCAGGCATATAAAAAGAAACACGGGACCTTCACACACAAAACACACACGAAATAGAACACTGACAACGAAGAAAAATAACACACACCGACGAAAACTTGAGGAGCACAGAAAAACACGACTAACCCACCGTGAGCTTCAACAATTTTTATTTGGAGCAAACATGGACAGGAAGATACAGATGGCCTGTGCTTAACAGTTACCAAAAGATAAACAAGTGGATGACCTATTTACAATGACAATGAGATATTTACATTATGTGGATGCACTATATACAATGTAAGCAAATTCATAACACTGACAATACTGGACTGATGGGTTGACTTACTCTATGTACAACATATGTTCGCAATGTGCATCAGCAGAGTGCCATCTCTAATAGGTGAACACCAGTACAAGGTATAACTATAAATTTTACAGTGCAAAAACAAACATGTATATTTTGAGCAATCTTGAAAAAAGAAGAAAAGAGAAGAAAAGAGCAGAAGGTTTATACTTTTCAGTATCTGAAAGATAAGCGAAAAAAATGATCTATCCACAATGATGGTGTGAACTCTATACAAATTGAATGCAATATCTCTCTTGTGAAACGCTGTCAAATTACAAAAAGAACTATTACTTAGGCTTAAACAAGTGCCTCAATCACAGTGCTATAGATTAACTTGTAATGAACAACAACATATGTACACAAGATGCAACGGCATAGGGAAGACACTAATAAGGAATTACAATTCCATGGTACAACTGTAAATTTCACAGTGCAAAGAGTAAAGTATATTAGTACAAACAGAACTTGCGTTTTACAGAAAATTTATACTTCGGGTACAATACAAATAATGAAAATATGAAACTGACTCTTTGTACAGCAAATATGCAATACAGCGCAGAACATTATCTAATAGACTGATTATTTCCTATTAGGCACATGTGACATGAGAAAAACCACACTGCGTAACATTAACATATAATTGAAATACTATCAAAGCGTTTGCTCCGCACCATGAGCATAAAACTTAAGACATGTAATCGTGACCCAACATGCGAAATGTGCCAAACATAAATTTTACAGTGCAATTAGGAAAGTACATTAGTATATACAAAACTGAGCTTTTGGCATAGCAACTATACTTCAGGTACAGTACAAATTACCGAATGATGAACAATTACCCCCTGCACTACAAAAGTGCTAAACCTTGCAGAACATGGTGTAATCGACTGATCATATCCCTTTATGTACATGGAACATGATCAGAAACCACACTGTGCAAAATCAATAAGACAATTTAAACACTATCAAACAGTTGCTTAGCACCGTGAGCAAAAACAATATATTATAAAGCCCGGCAGACATAAGGAAAGTGCCGAAAAAAAAAAAAACTTTAAACTTATTTTAAGTGCCTGTGGTATAACAAGAAACTCACCTACAGGACCTTGTTGGTGAGAAACATGCAAACGTGCAGTAACATTAAGAAGCGATTATGACAAGGGCACCTAAGAACACGATAATCACAAAACTATACTTCAATTAGTCCAAACAATTTCACAGACGTCAGAACAAAAGTCTAAGGTCTTCTGATGGACCAGAAAACCATTGACGGAAAGGTGACCACACTGACATAAAGTGTGGGATTCGATTCGCAGCCTTAGCAACAGTGAAAGCAAGCCTCAAGCGTGAAATCATTCTGTTCCGGAACTGACTGCACATCGCAGCTCCCGCCTGAAAGATGGTAGGCTGTATAGGGGTAGAACGTAGCTGTTGATAGTAGCAAAAAATCACATGTTTTGCTAATATGAATACATAAGCACATGACTCTGATATAAGAATAGGCGGAGTACTTGAACTGAGCAGCGTGCTATAGGCTGAGAAGGAGAGATCATTAGTACTAAGGCACTGTGCAGTAGTGAAGGTCAGATGTAGCAAGGGAAGAAGCACTGTGCAATGTTGATACACATGATCTACATCCGCAATCGTAGAACAAAACATGCAGTTAGGCGAATCAACAAGCGTCATCCTGAATAATTTGGTAGGAACTGGTAACCGCCGATGAAGAAACAACCATTGGATGTTTCTTTCTGCTGGAATAGATAGTGGCGAATTAGACATGGACCACACTTGTGAAAGGGCGACATTCGGAACATCTGGAATCATCAATGGTGTAGCATACAGTGGATCAATGAGACAACGGTAAAGAGACGAGACAGAAAAACTGGAGAGAGGAAGTGATGAGCCCCGAACGGAAAGGAAAAAGGGAAGAAGAAGAGAGGCAGAGGGAACAAGAGTTAACCCAGCTTGAGAGGCAAGGTTAGGGAAGAGGGTAATGATTGAAGAACGGAAGGAATCATACAGCGAAAGAGAGGAAGAGGTAGGGGAGATGTGGGGGGGACAGATCAGAGAAGGGTTTCCAAGAAAGATCTGGAGAAATTAGATCCTGAACAGATACTATTCCGGCGGGGAGCCAGGAAAGGTCAGTAAAGTAGGGAGCATTAGGGGGATGAAGGATGGAAGAAAAGAACAGGGGCTCAGCTAATAGTTCAGTGGTGGAAGCCGGTGGAGCACGGAAGAGGGGTAGAGAACGGAGAAAGGAAAGGACCTCTTTGTAGAAAGGGGAAAGTTTAGAATGAAAAAAAGGAGATTGATCCATTAGAAGATTCGTGATGAAAGTGATTCGGGGATTCCTAGGCGATATCATGACATCTCTAACGAGCGTCACTGGCGACTCTGGTGCACTTAGTAGCCGCAGGAAAGAAACCACTTTATGTGCTTTATAGTAGGTGCGAACTTCCAGCAGTGAAATACCTCCATCAGTGACTCGACGACAGAGAGTGGAGACCTGGATCCAATGGTACCTGTTCCATATTATCGTTGAGATGATTCGAGTGATTTCATTGAGGTGATAAATGGGCATACGTTCTGCTGACCATGCATATAAGCATGGTGAAAGAATATAAGTCTGAGCTATTCTAGCTCTTGAGAAGTAAGAAGTACAAAACTGGGAACCTCGCCAGAATGCAGCAGTTCGAGTAAGGCGTGTTCTGAGAGCATTCCATGTTTCATTTTGAGCAGAAAGACGGACTCCGAGATGGACCCCAAGGAATTTTTGGGATGAAGCAGTCCATGAGGCGCCCCACGGGGTGTCAGTCCTAGAGGCCCACGCTCCGCTCCATAGGCCTGCACTCTTGGATGTATTAAGTGATGCCGCTGAACATGAAGAATATTGATCGTAAATCTGGAGCAAGATGTCGAATTGAGCGTCTGTCCTTACACAAAAGGTCGCGTCATCGGCATATGCATAGTATGTCACAGAAAAGTGCCTAGTACTTGCAGTAGGCGGTGGCAGTGCATCTATAAAGGCTCGATGGACAGACCGAAGAAACGGCTCAAAAGCAATGGCAAAGAGCTGCCCAGAAAGTGGGCAACCCTGCCGAATGCCTCGCCGAAAAGGAATAGGTGCAGTCAAGAAGGCGGCCGTCTTGACATGGAAAGCAGCGTCCTGATAAAGGGCAAGAATAGAGGTAACAAAAGCAAAAGGAAAGCCGAAAGCAATAAGAACAGCAGAAAGATACGAATGTGAGATATTGTCGAAAGCTGCTCTTTGGTCAAGATTAAAGAGGGCAAGTGGTTCAGAGTTAGTACGAGCCAGATGTAGGAGATCTCGAAGGAGATTGAGATTAGAAGTGATGGACCGACCAGGAACCGTGTAGGTCTGGTCGGGAGAAAGAAGAAATGGAAGAACTTGGTTGAGTCGACTAGAAAGGATTTTAGTGAAGAGTTTATAGTCAATGTTTAGTAGCGAGATAGGACGCCAGTTTCCCAAGTCAAGCAGATCGCCTTTCTTGGGAAATAACACCATATGAGCCTCTGTGAAACCCCTCGGAAGAAAAGAGGAAGAAAGAGCAGCATTGAAAACTGCGAGAAGAAATGGAAGCAACGAAGGGAGAAAAGTACGGTAGAAAAGGAGCGGAAGGCCATCTGGACCTGGGACAGCACGGGAATTTAAAGAGACTAGAATGGTCCGAAGTTCAGTCTGCGAAATAGGTTGTAAAAGGGAATCAGAGAGATTGGAAGGAACTTGGGGAAGAGCAGAGAGTAAAGTAGCAGAAGCAAAAACAGAAGGCTGAGGAGTTTCACTGTATTTGATAGTAAAATATCGACGAACCTGAGAGCAAACTGCATCCGGATCAGAGGTGATTTCACCATCAGGCCGCCGAAGTAGTCGAAGCTGATGCGACGAGCGGCGTTTTTCTTCTAACGCGGATAGAAACTCAAAGGAGCAGTCCTCTGGTGATAGATGTTGTAGACGGAGACGAAGAATTACCTGACGTGCACAAGGCTCAAGAAGTGCTCTAAGATCCGCTTGGTAAGCTGTATACATGGGATGACTCGCACCAAGCTGTAACAGGATGTTTCGGAGATTTTGCTCTTCCATGGAGCGCTTCGTGCCTTCGGAGAAGGAATGACGTCTAAGAAGATAAATTAGGTAAGATTTTACCTCGAGCCAGTAATTGATGGCACAAGGTGCAGTGGACAAGCCCTCTCGCATATGATCAAGAAGATCTCTGATCTCGGTGCATATATTCTCATCAGCTAGGAGAGAAGTGTCTAGTGTCCATGATCGAGACCTAACATGCAGACGAGATGAAGAGTTACAGGAGATAGTGATGGCACAATGATCCGATGAAGCTGTAGGAGAGTGCATACAATCCGTTGTAATGGGCAATAACGGAGCAGAAGCGTAAAATCGATCCAGCCTGGCAGAAAGAGAGGAGGATGCAGATGAAGATCTCCAGGTATGTGAAATGGATGTCGGATGCAATCGTCGGAACACGTCATGTAAATCAAAATCAGACACTAATGATCGCAATTGCTCCACAAGACGTGAACGATGTTCAATCCTCGAAGGAGCGCGATCGAGCTCTGGTTGAAGTGTACAGTTAAAGTCTCCTCCAATGAGCACATGATCTGATGGTAATGCTGACTGAAGTGCAGTGCGGAGCGACGAAAATAACAACGTTAGATGTGTAGATGAACATGGAATATATATGTTGAAAACTAAATATCGTTGTCCATCTAGGACGAAAGTGAGTCGCTGCAATAAATCTCGGCACAGGTTATGAACTTTAACAGAGAAGAGTGCTTGACGAAATCTATTATGTACACCAATCGCTAAACCTCCACGAAGAGAGAGAGCCTATATGCGTGATGAAATTGATAGTCCCATCTCCTCCAGCGATGGAAGGGTGAAGTGGAGAGACAATTTGTCTCTTGCAAAAGTAGGAGATCTGCTTTGAGGTGGTGGACGTCTTCATACGCTAAAGCATTAGCCAAAGGGGTACACATACCCCTACTATTCAGTGAGACTGTCTTGAACAGAATAGTCTGATGATGGTTGGAGGATGTTGTCGGCTGCGTTCTGTAACTTCGCCAGACGGCTACGGAACTTCTTTGCCCAGTAGGGACCACCCAGATCTCTGCCCGGAACGGTGCGTAAATGAGAATGTATCGCCAACATTTGATTCATGGTGTCAGACAGACAGTGGGAGTAACCTTCCAAAAAATTGCGAGACAGCTTGTCTCTACGGGGACTTATTAGGAACGCATACACCTTCTCTCCAGACACAGGTGTCTGTGGAAGAGAAGATGCCTCTAGAATATGTAAAAAGTTTTCACAGGAGATCGGAATAATTGTTCCATCATCTGTATCAGATTCCATAGAGCCTTCAGACGTGAGCATCTGACTACTAGAAGGATCACGTCCTGCCCTAAAGGTGGTTGTCATTCTAAACTTCTTATTCTGGGCGCGTGAAGTTCTACGTCGCTTTGCCCGTCCACGACTTTGTGCTGTAACCGGAATCTGAACTTCCGGCAATTTTAAAGGAGCTGAAGAAACAACCTCAACGGTCGGTGTAGCAGTATGACCAGAATCGTCATCAACCATCTCTATAGGAGACTTGGGATTAACAATTGATGCCTCTTTCGACTGAAGAGATGATGGGGGCGCCAATGTATCACCCGAGGTCGAGGGTTTACCCGTAGACGTCGGTTGACCAACGGCTGTCTCACTACTTCTGGTAGATGTTGGCCGACCAACGGCTGTCTCACTACATCTGGTAGACGTCGGCCGACCAACGGCTGTCTCACTACTTATGGTAGACGTCGGTTGACCAACGGCTGTCTCACTACTTCTGGTAGACGTTGGTCGACCAACGGTTGTCTCACTACTTTTTGTAGACGTCGGTCGACCAACTGCTGCATCACTACTTTTTGAGGAAGTCTGCTGTTCCTGGTCTTTAGCACCAGAAGAGGAAGCCGATTGACGTGACAAAGAGGAAGAAGGTCGTGCTGTTGACTTGGAAAGAGTGTTCGCATTATGAGGGCATAGAGCGCGGGGATGTCCCGTGCCTTTACAATTCGGACAGACGGAGCCTACTGTGATAAATATCTCTCTAATGTGCGTGTAGCAGCGTACACGTAAAGTGGGTGGAATACGCAGCATGTGCTCCTCTGAAGGGAAGACCACACGAACATTGCGGCGAAACCCGAGTAGGTATCTGTCTTCTGGCACCTCTGGAAACGAAGAGTAGGTAGTTTCACCTCCAATGATCCGGCCATAAGGAAGAAGAGCGGCAATCAAGAGATCATCTGAAACTTCAGGTGGAACTGGTGAGAAACTTACAACAACGGAACTCTGTGAAACAGGTTCGGCATGGATGTGACGATCACCAATTGAGATGCCCTTGGTCAGTACATGTAGGGAATGGGCAGGAGTAGAGAAGTAAACAACTACTTTGTAAGGCTTCCTGCCCACATGAGTTATGGCTGATGCAGGAACAATCTCTCGAAGAGCAGCAGTATATGCAGTAAGTTTTGTATTTCTCAGGCTCGGAAACACAACACCATTCTCCATAGTTTGAAGGAATTTCAGCCCAGAAGGGGTATCTTCTTTAAGGACAACCTCAATGACTTCGGCATTATGCGTCATCACATATTGTCCAGGAGAAAAAGAAGACTGGGAAGGTCCCGACTTAGATGCGGTTACGTCAGCATATGAGAGGGTAGATGTACGTTGCTTTGGAGATGATTCCGGCATGGAGTGCGAAACATCCATGGCGTCATCATTAGCTTTCAGAGAGGACATCGTATCACCGCTGGGAGACTTGGAAGAAGAGGCGATATCCGATGGTAAGGCAGCAACAGAAGGCTGCAAGGAGGAGTGGTTTATCGAGATAGACACGTCATTGGTAGTAGTATTTAGAGAAGCTGTTATCGGGAGATCATCATTTCCGGTAGCAAGGGTTAGGACGTCATTCTCCCCGGAAGCCGCCATTTGCAATGGCGAGGAGAAGCTTAGCCCTTAGCCAGCTTGGCCAAGGCAGAAAAATAAGGATAACTAATCAAAATAAGCACTTACCAGCTCGGCAGGCATATAAAAAGAAACACGGGACCTTCACACACAACACACACACGAAATAGAACACTGACAACGAAGAAAAATAACACACACCGACGAAAACTTGAGGAGCACAGAAAAACACGACTAACCCACCGTGAGCAACTCAATGGGCTATAAGCAGTCGCCCGTCCCTAATTTAGGGTCACTGGTTCCAGAGAAGGGAGAGAGCCAGTACCGTAAGACAAACACAACATCCATGCCTCACCGGGATTCGAACCCAGACCCCTCACGGACGAATGATCAGAGGCCAACGCCTTAGACCACTGCGCCACCGGGGCGGCTCTAAGACATTTCAATGGGGTCCCTAGGCTAAGACATTTGAATGGGGTCCCTAGGCTAAGGCATTTGAATGGGGTCCCTAGGCTAAGGCATTTGAATGGGGACTCTAGGCTAAGACATTTGAATGGGGTCCCTAGGCTAAGACATTTGAATGGGGTCCCTAGGCTAAGTCATTTGAATGGGGTCCCTAGGGTAAGTCATTTGAATGGGGTCCCTAGGCTAAGACATTTGAATGGGGACTCTAGGCTAAGACATTTGAATGGGGTTCCCTAGGCTAAGGCATTTGAATGGGGTCCCTAGGCTAAGGCATTTGAATGGGGTCCCTAGGCTAAGACATTTGAATGGGGTCCCTAGGCTAAGGCATTTGAATGGGGACTCTAGGCTAAGACATTTGAATGGGGTCCCTAGGCTAAGACATTTGAATGGGGTCCCTAGGCTAAGGCATTTGAATGGGGTCCCTAGGCTAAGGCATTTGAATGGGGTCCCTCAGCTAAGATATTTGAATGGGGTCCCTAGGCTAAGACATTTGAATGGGGACTCAGTATGCTAAGGCATTTGAATGGGGTCCCTAGGCTAAGGCATTTGAATGGGGTCCCTAGGCTAAGACATTTGAATGGGGTCCCTAGGCTAAGACATTTGAATGGGGTCCCTAGGCTAAGTCATTTGAATGGGGTCCCTAGGCTAAGTCATTTGAATGGGGTCCCTAGGCTAAGACATTTGAATGGGGTCCCTAGGCTAAGACATTTGAATGGGGACTCTAGGCTAAGACATTTGAATGGGGTCCCTAGGCTAAGGCATTTGAATGGGGTCCCTAGGCTAAGGCATTTGAATGGGGTCCCTAGGCTAAGACATTTGAAGGGGTCCCTAGCCTAAAGGCATTTGAATGGGGTCCCTAGGCTAAGACATTTGAGTGGGGTCCCTAGGCTAAGACATTTGAATGGGGTCCCTAGGCTAAGACATTTGAATGGGGTCCCTAGCCTAAGACATTTGAATGGGGTCATTAGCCTAAGGCATTTGAATGGGGTCCCTAGGCTAAGACATTTGAATGGGGTCCCTAGGCTAAGACATTTGAATGGGGTCCCTAGACTAATGCATTTGAATGGGGTTCCTAGGCTAAGGCATTTGAATGGGGTCCCTAGGCTAAGGCATTTGAATGGGGTCCCTAGGCTAAGGCATTTGAATGGGGTCCCTAGGCTAAGGCATTTGAATGGGGACTCTAGGCTAAGACATTTGAATGGGGTCCCTAGGCTAAGGCATTTGAATGGGCTCCCTAGGCTAAGGCATTTGAATGGGGACTCTAGGCTAAGACATTTGAATGGGGTCCCTAGGCTAAGACATTTGAATGGGGTCCCTAGGCTAAGGCATTTGAATGGGGTCCCTAGGCTAAGGCATTTGAATGGGGACTCTAGGCTAAGACATTTGAATGGGGTCCCTAGGCTAACGAATTTGAATGGGGTCCCTAGGCTAAGGCATTTGAATGGGGTCCCTAGGCTAAGACATTTGAATGGGGACTCTAGGCTAAGACATTTGAATGGGGTCCCTAGGCTAAGACATTTGAATGGGGTCCCTAGGCTAAGAGATTTGAATGGGGTCCCTAGGCTAACGCATTTAAATGGGGTCCCTAGGCTAAGGCATTTGAATGGGGTCCCTAGGCTAAGTCATTTGAATAGGGTCCCTAGGCTAAGACATTTGAATGGGGACGCTAGGCTAAGACATTTGAATGGGGTCCCTAGGCTAAGGCATTTGAATGGGGTCCCTTGGCTAAGGCATTTGAATGGGGTCCCTAGGCTAAGACATTTGAATTTGGTCCCTTGGCTAAGACATTTGAATGGGGACTCTAAGCTAAGACATTTGAATGGGGTCCCTAGGCTAATGCATTTTGAATGGGGTCCCTAGGCTAAGGCATTTGAATGGGGTCCCTAGGCTAAGACATTTGAATGGGGACTCTAGGCTAAGACATTTGAATGGGATCCCTAGGCTAATGCATTTGAATGGGGTCCCTAGGCTAAGACATTTGAGTGGGCCTCTAGGCTAAGATATCTGTGTGGGCACCAAAAAAAACTTATGACAGGGAATCATTATGAAGTCCATTAAAACACGAAACTGTAGTAATATGCTAATACATAATGCATTCTTCAAACTAATAAATTATCTGCAGAGTTTTCATAATAAGTCACTGTATGTTCCATTGTTCTCATAAGAACACGAGTCAAAAGCTTAAGATTCCTAGATTTGGTCTTGGATTTTCTAATGATTTAGCATTGTATATTTTTCTTAGTGCATCCTTTTTGTTATGCAATGTGAAACCACAGGAGACTTTGACCATTAACAGTTCCAAGTGCAAATTGGGAAGTGTGGGTAGATGGTAGTGAAAAGCTGAAACTGTCTCGCCAAACCTGCTGTACACAGTGACACGAAACCTTTATACTTGATCAGTCAGTACCTTACTTGATGAGTCGCTACCTTTTAATCTGTTCGTCTTCCAACCTCTGTTTCTGACCAAGTGGAAATCATACGAGGGCCGCCCCGGTGGCGCAGTGGTCTAAGGCGCTGGCCTCTGATCATTCGTCCATAAGGGGTCCGGGTTGGAATCCCGGTCAGGCATGTATGCTGTGTTTGTCTTACGGCACTGGCTCTCTCCCTTCCCTGGAAGCAGTGATCCTAAATTAGGGACGGGCGACTGCTTATAGCCCATTGAGTTGCTCACGGTGGTCGTTAAACCTCCAATAAAAAAAAAAAAAAAAAAAAATCATACGAGACAAAAGTAAAACTATTTTGTACACCTTTCTCCCTCTCTCTATACATTATCTATTATTTGCCATGCCTTGCCTCCTGGGCCCTTGGTAATAGATAGCCCCAAGGTTATAGCTCCTATGGACCTCCCTCCCCCCAATCCGAGTCTGTCCATTGCCAATGAAAGGTCAGAAGCCAGCACTTAGACCACTGCACTACCGGAGCTGCTAAATTACTTATGATGGCCTACAAAATGCTAAGAAAAACCATAAAAATATGTGAATTTCATTTCAGAATTTAAAGAAAACAGAAAATTAAATTAAGATGAAGTTAGTACTTATGTAGGTCCTAGAAATAAAAAAAGGTAGGCTAAAAAGTGCGTAAAATTTTTCCTTCGACACTTCAAAACACCATGGTAATTCCAATTAAGACAAAGCTACATAACAAATAAAATGTAAAACAAATATCTGTGAGCTCCCAGATATGGTAATTTTATTACTGTATACAATTTTTAAGGTATATGATATGGGCTTAGCCAGTAATAAATAATATGCTTGAATAAATTGTAAAATGTGTTTATAAATTACTCAGTACTTAAACCTGTTCCTCCCAGAATCCTTGAAAACAAATGACAGTTGTCTGTCAGGAATGCCATGTCCATGCTGACTACTTTGTGAATGTTGCAACATCAAACTAATGCTATACAGGCAGTCACCGGATTATGAATGAGTCCTGTCCCTCAGTCTGTCTTCAAGTCCAATTTGTATGCAAGTTGGAGCAGTTAGGTGCAGAGTTCGCCAAAATGCGTAACTACGCGTCCAGGACGCGTCGAAAAGTGTGTTTACGCATTGAAATTTTGCCAACAGGTAAAAATACGAATCGAGAATTTTAAGCTGAATTTTTTTTTATTTTCAACTTCTTTTTATTTCGAATTTTGTATTTCAAACATGTGATCAGCGATATTCTTTGTTACCTCAGGCCAGATCTCACGTTGTAGACGATCCATACCTGGCCGTGGGTTGCTTGGCACGACCGGAGCTACGGTGGCGTGGTCCGCCAGCCTGTCGGGGCGTGACGTCAGGGAGACATCGTTCCTTACCTTGACGTCATCGGCTCGTCGGGAGCGCAATCGCGACGCAAAATTCCTGTCACTGCTGCTACAGCTCGTGCTCGATCAAATGAGCGAAGTACGCTTTCGCAATCGCATTTCCGGAGCGCCTTATGGTCGTGATTTGTACTTCGTCATGACGGTGGTACGTGGTTGTGATTTGTAGAGATTGAAACAGCTTTATCAGACACTGTAGTATTGAATAATGTGTTGAAACAGCGTAATTTGACGTCTTTTTTTTTTTTTTTCGGCTAGACTCAGTCCAATGGTGTAGAAAAGAAACAAAACGCAGAGGAAGGAAACAATGAAATCTGCAAAAAACTAGCGGAGGAAATACGAAAGCAGCCAACAAACATGGACACTTCATTAGAAAATGAAGAATGCGTTGTGTTACATCGACGTCAAAGTTGGAAATTCATTCTTATTCTTTACCAAAATGGTACAAAGAATTTTCAGGAATTACTTTCCATGCGCTTGTAGTGTTTACGTGATTTATGTATTATCATCATAATCATCATCATTGTCAACCATTATCAATCCACTGCTGGACGAAGGTCTCCGCAAGTTTTCTCCACAACGGTCTGTCTTGTGCCTGTCTCCTCCATGTCACCCCTGCATACTTTCGAATTTCATCCACCCATCTCCCATGTGGTCTTCTTCTGGGTCTTTTCCTGTCCCTTGGAATCCAATCTAAAATTTCGGCTGTCCATCGATGATCTGTCCTTCTGGCAGTATGTCCAGCCCATTGCCATTTCAGGGATTTGACTCTGATCATGATGTCTTCCACTCTTGTCATTTTTCGGATCCACGAGTTCCTCTTCTTATCTATCCTGGTAACACCAAACATGCACCTCTCCATGCATTCTTTGAGTTGTCTGCAGCCTTTGTATGTCTCTTTTAGCTAAGGTCCACGTCTCTGCACCATACGTAAGCACTGGAAGGATGCATTGATCAAACACTTTTCTTTTAAGACATAATGGCATATTGCTCTTGAAAATTATGCTGTTTCTTCCAAAAACTCTCCAGGCAAGTTTTGTACGGCGATTAATTTCTTCATCAATGTGACCCTCACTTGATATCTGCTGTCCACGATAAACGCACGTGTCTGTTATCTCCAGCTTTTCTCCATCAATCGATAAATCTTCATTTCTTGTAAAAGCATTGAACATCACTTTTGTCTTCTGAAAGTTTATTTTTAATCCCACTTCTTTACTCTTGTCAGCAAGTTCCTGGATCATACTCTGCAGCTCTGATGGGGTAATTACAAAAATGACTACGTCATCAGCAAAACGAAGGTGGGTTAGATAATCTCCATTAATCTTTATCCCCTTGTTTTCCCAGCTCAGCGACTGAAAAACACCCTCCAATGTGGCATTAAAGAGCTTTGGAGATATGGTGTCACCTTATCTCACTCCCTTTCCAATTTTTACGTGTGTTGTATTTTCAAACAGCCGAATCTTTGCACTTGCATAGATGTTATTAATAATATTAATGTATACATCTTCAATACCGCAGTATTTCAAAGCCATGGTAACTGCTGATGGTTTCACTGAATCAAAGGCCTTTTCATAATCGACAAAAGCCATGCACAATTCAAGTTCATATTCCTCGCTCTTTCAATTAGTTCTCTCAGCACATGGATATGATCTATTGTGCTGTAGCCACTCCTGAATCCAGCTTGTTCTCTCGGTTGAGCCATGTCCAGTGTTACCTTCAAGCGGTGTGAAAGAACTTTAGTGAAGATTTTATAAACTACTGATAGGAGGCTGATAGGTCTGTAGTTTCCGAGATCCTCAATGTCACCTTTCTTATGTAGCAGGATCATTGTAGCGGTGTTCCAATCCTCAGGAGTCTTTCCTTCATTAAGGCATGGAGTGAAAATTTGGGCGAGTACTGTTTCGATTTCTCCACTTGCTTCTTGTATGATGTCTACAGTAATTCCATCTTCTCCTGGAGCTTTTCCCCGCTTCATGTTCTTGATTGCATGTGCAACTTCTGCTGGAAGGACTGGAGGAACTCTGGTACTGGTATCTTTCATGATGTCTGGAGTGCATGTATCATCCCTTTCATATAATTTGGAGTAGAAATCTTTCACTCTTGTCAAAACTTCGCCTCTATTTCTTGTTACAGAACCATCTTCTTTTCTCTGTGCCATAATCTGTTTTCTTCATTTACTGAGATGTCCCTTTGCTATCTTTAGGCTTTGGTTGTTTTCAATTGCTTTCCTCACTAGTTAACAGTTGAATTTTCTTACGTCTTCAGTGATACTTTTTCTTACTGTCTTGCATAGCTCTATATATTCCACTTTGGAAGTCACATCTTCTTTAGTTGTCCTCATCTCTCTTCTTTTTTGCATCAACATTTTCGTTTTTCCTGATAATTTGTTTACATGCAACTTGTTCTTAGACCCAGCTAATTTTGTTGCTGTTTCCATAAGAGCTTTGGCTACTTTTCTGTTAACTTCAGAGATGTCCACTTCTTCCGATGTTAGGCCTTCTAAAGCAGAGAACCTTTTCTTCAGTTCCAACTTGAAGGTATTATGGTGATTTTTAAGGTTGGTTATGTCAATAGATTTTGTTTGTCTTATGAGCTTGCCACGTTCAAGTTTAGTGTTGAGGTGCATCTTACATCTCACCAATCTATGGTCACGACCTGTGTTGAACTTGTTTAGCACACTGCAGTCTTCTATGACGAATTTTTTGTTACACATAATAAAATCAATTTCACTTGTCGTCCCATTTGGATGTCTCCATGTCCATTTCCTGTGTGGCTTTTTCTTGAAGGAGTTCAAGATGAAAAACCCTTCTGCCTCTGCAAACTCGAGAGTATTTCCACGCTGGTTTCTGTTGCCGTGACCGAATTTACCTACTGAAGTTTCATTCTGTTGCCGTTGCCCTATTTTTGCATTGAAATCTCCCATAATTATTTTCAAGTGCTGCTTACCTTTATTATTTAGATGACAAATTTCCTCATAAAATTCTTCAATTTCTTCTTCAGGATGACTTGTGGTGGGTGCATAAGTTTGAATAATCTGAGCCTGGTATCTTTTCGAGAGTTGGATAACAAGTCGTGCAGCTCTGTCAGAGGAACTTTTAACTTCTACAACTTTATCCTTCAGTTTCTTGTTTATTATAAATCCAACACCACTAGTTCTGCCAGTATCTGTCCCACGATAGTAGAAGAGATGTCCACTTTTCAGTTCGATGAGATCTTCTCCTTTTCTCCTTACCTCACTTAGCCCCACTTGATCCTTTGTAGTTCCTCTTCCAATTCAAGAAGCCTTGAATCAGAAGATAGGGAGCGTCCATTATACGTAGCCAAGGTCAGCATCAGATGGCAGCCTAGTCCGGTCCTCCGGGGATTCTTAGCACCCTCTGCCTTCATGTCACACTGGCCGCTGCCTTGGCCAGGTACATTCCAGCTGCCGGAGACTGAGGGCCAAGATTTAAGTTGTGGAATCATTTTGGAGGGGTTTGGCCATAACTCACCACGCCGGCCAAGTGGGTTGGTGAGTGTGGGATAGAATTTCCTCTAATTCCGATGGTATAGTTATACCGCTATTGGCGGTCATCAGAGCCCCTTTAGTGGGAACAGGATGCACCACGAGAAGGCGGGGTTGACATTTGTCAAGGAGAGGCTGTGATGTTACACATCACCTGACCTTACATCCCTTATGTATTATATATATATATATTTTAACTAAAAAAAGAAGCAAAACATCCAAATGCATTCAGTAGTAGTGAAATATTTTTTAATATAGGAAAAAGACAGGGTTTTTTTTATAATTTCCCGGAGTTTTAGCAACTTTTCTTTTTTTTTATTTCACTCGTTAATTTTTCTAAAATACTCCTTCAAATTATTTTTTCGGCAAACTCTGGTTAGGTGTGGTCCCTATCTAGTCAAATGTTTGTTTACAATAAACTTTTTGACATGTAAAAAACATTAAAGAAACACTTCCATATGCACTAAAACATCTTTTAAAAAAATAATAATAATCCAAATGTTTCCAATGTTCATTGGCATTTCACCTTTATCCGATCACTTTATTATTTCAACTTTAGTTTCAATCGCGATAGTTTTCCTTTTCTTTGATGCATCACCATTTGTTGCATCACATTTATGCGTTGGCGCAGTGGTTATGAGGGTAAACGACAAAATAATTTAGGACACTAATCTACACATTTACCAAGACTTTTACTATGTGCAAAACATCATAATATTATGTGAAATGCGTTTTTTTAATATTCAAGAGTAAATAACTTAAGTATTTTTACTGTTTTTGTACCACAATTCTTAATTGTTACTTTTTAATTTGCTTACTTATGTTCTGTATTTTCATATAAATTGGAAAAGGTAATTAGACACTTGACCATTGCATGTTTTCTGTGTGTGTGTGATTCTGAGTCATTTCAGAGGCTGAATATGATTAACTGTGGCGTGTTTCGCAATAGAGATGAGCTCGGGCTCAGAATTCATTAACTACCGAAAAACCCGGGCCCGGGCTTACACGTCTTGAATTTCATTACTGTAATTAATTCAACACGTGTAATTCCGAGCCCGGTTGAATTACACATGTTGAATTTCATTGTGGATTTGTTACCATGCTTAAAGGATTTTCAATTTCCTAAGCTAGCTGCCATTGCAAGACAAATTTTACTTAGCAAGACTTGCATTATGCATTGTCCATAGCTACGGCCCAAGCAAGGATTAGTTTAAGGAGGTCTGGTATCGAAAAACTGGGGGAAAATCACATTCCCATTTTTTGTATTTTATTAAAAAACGAGAATCTTATATTTAAAATGATGTATTAATTTCCATAATTGTGTAGTTAGAAAAGTCTTGTTATTTATTTTTTTAATTTCCTCACTCCCACGATTTTTTGGGAGATGTTGGTTTTTAGTGCAGCAGGTCGAGTTTTAGAGAAAAGAAGATCAAGTTGAATGCAATTCTCTCTCTCTTTTTCATGATGAACTTCATCTGGAAACTGCACACACATATGATAATATTGTGATTATTATACTATTAAGTGCAAAGCTTTGTTAATGTTACAAAATAATCTGGTCTGGAATGCTTTTACATTCTTTTTTATTTCTTTTTATTTTGGAAATTTCTCTACATGCTTTTTTTTATATTCTACTACATCACTCTAAGCTACCTTTACCAATTAGCATATATGTAAATTATATTGCAAAGATTAGTTTTCTAGAGTCAAAATTTCAAACACTTGCAACTGTCTGTACGGCGTTGTACATTTTATAATGCAATTTATTCAAAATAAAAGTAAATTTAGAAATCAAAAAGAAATAACAAAGGGAATTTTTGTTCCTAAACGATTTTCTTTTCTTCAGCTTTTACCAAAATTACTGATTCCCCTGATACAGTCCAAGGTCACGTTCATTATTTATTTTCAAATCCATATTTTAGAACATTTGACTTTATGCGTAGTATTTCTAAAAACATATATTAATATTGTAAAGTGGATTAACTGAACTAAACTTTTTTAAAATAATTCTTGCGTGGGCCATATCTTTGGCCAGTGTATAATGCATAAATGCAAGCCTTGATAAGCAAAATTTTCCAAGAATCCGGGCCCGGGCTCGGCAAACACATGTAATCAAAGATAGCGGGCCGGGCTCCTAAAATTGAGCCTGAACTCATTTCTATTTTGCAATACTTTGTACTGGTATAAAACTAGGGCAATCATTTTGATTACGACGTGTACACTTTTGTTACACACAGTAAAGTGTAACACTTTTGTTTCTGTGAAAAATACCTATAGGTTCCAAAGAATTCGAATTACAGAACTCCCATGAAACCTAGTATAATATAGAATTTTAAAATTAAAAAAAATTCAGTAACTGAAAGCATATACATTTTCACAAAAGGGCCTCAAAGAATTTTTTTGTGCGAGGGGGAGGGGGGCAGTTTTTCAGGTACACCACTGTCTGTTAGTACTGCTATTTTGTTTTCGTCATTTTTTTTGCAAGATACATTTTGAAAACAGTCCTCTTATTACAAACAATTACCCTTTTCTTTCCAATAAAAATATTCCAAAACTGTAAAAAGCAATTATAATTAGTTACTATGAACATTACCCTGACACTTGTTTCAATTCTTTTTACTGTACCTTTTCTACAACAGCATAAATCTCTCCAAAAGTTGTATACAGAACTACTTTATTTTTGTGTGAATATCTTGTGGCATATCTGATGATGAAATGTTTCATCACAGTGAATGAATAAATATTTGGGGAAATTATTCTCTAACACAAATTTCTTGTACCTCAATTCACATTGACGCCGTTTTCAACGTGTATGTGTGACTAAATGAATTGAAAGACTAGATTTCCAGGTGAATTTTTTGTGGCATATTTTACATTCATGTGGCTTTTCACCAGTGTGAAGGAGCAAATGGCGATCAAGAACACTTTTACGTGAAAACTTTTTGAAACAGAAGAGACACTCGTGCAGCTTCTCACCTGTATGAACAAGAGAGTGTAATGAAAGGTGACCCCTTTGCGTGAATTTCTTTTGGCAGATTTCACACTTGTATGGCTTCTCACCAGAATGAATGAGGATGTGACTCGACAGAGCACTTTTTTGCATGAATTTTTTGTGGCATACTTCACATTCGTGAGACTTTTCACTTGAATGAGTTTGCAAGTGCTGTAAGACATAGCGTTTTAATCCAAATTTCTTGTGACATATTTCACATTCGTGCTGTTTTTCCTGTGTATGGGTGATCAGGTGACTCGAAAGATTAGACCTGCTGGTGAATTTTTTGCAGCATGTTTCACATTCATATGGTCTTTCACCAGTGTGTAGAAGTAAATGCAGATCAAGAATTCTTTTAAGTGAAAACTTTTGGGAGCATATTTGACACTCGTGTAGCTTTTCGCCAGTATGAGTAGCCATATGATCCAACACACTGCTCTTTCTCGTAAATTTCTTGTGGCACACTTCACACTCAAATGGCATCTCACCTGTATGAACAAGAAAATGTCTTGACAGATTTGTGCATTTTTTGTGACATATTTCACACTCCTGAGTCCTATGGATCTTCTGGGCTCTGTCACCTGAATGAGTGAGCAAATGAGTTGAAAGATTACTTTTCTGAGTGTACTTCTTGTGGCATATTTCACATTCGTAAGACCTTCTGCGTGAAGTAGTTTGACCAGAATGAATGAGCAAATGCTGTACGAGCGTACCCTTCATTCCGAATTTCTTGTGGCACACTTCACACTCGTGCCGCTTTTCACAAGTATGAGTAATCAAATGACTAGTAAGATTAGATCTCCACATGAATTTTTTATGGCAAATTTCACATTCATGACGCTTTTCACCAGTGTGCTTTCGCAAGTGACGGGTGAGATTACATTTTAATGTGAATTTCTTGTGGCACACATCACACTTGTGGGGCTTTTCACCTGTGTGAGTAAGCAAGTGAACCGACAGTTGACTTTTCCTCTTAAACATTTTGAAGCACATTTCACACTTATGCACTCTTTCACCAGAATTGGCAAGTAAATTTTTTGAGTTTACTCCCTCAATAACTTTTTCTGAGGGTACTTCACACTCTTGATTTCCCTCATTTTCCAAAAGGAGCATTTCAGAAGTACTCTTCTGAGCCATTCTGTTCATTTTTGGTTACCTAACCAAAGCATTCTGTTTCTTTTCTTTTTTTTTTTTTGATTGGAGGTTTAACGACCACCGTGAGCAACTCAATGGGCTATAAGCAGTCGCCCGTCCCTAATTTAGGGTCACTGGTTCCAGGGAAGGGAGAGAGCCAGTGCCATAAGACAAACACAACATCCATGCCTGACCGGGATTCGAACCCGGACCCCTTACGGACGAATGATCAGAGGCCAGCGCCTTAGACCACTGAGCCACTGGAGCAGCTTCTATGTTTCAAAAGATTACAATGAAAATATTTTAGGTGGTTTACTTTCTTTAATATGGTATTCTTCCTTGAGGATGTATTTGTTCAACATTAAAAGAAATTGAAAAATTGATAAATATTAAAGCAGTTCTTGAAAATATGTTTCTGTTGTTCAGTATTATTTTTGTATCAAGTTTAAGGAGTCAGATTATAGCTTTTTGCTATGATGTTAAATAAGAGCCACTGTCCTGTACAATATCATATGTAACCAACTTGATTATTACTTTCAAGATTCATATGGAGCATAATATACTTAAAACATTCATTTTAACTTTTTCATTGTTAAACACATTCTATGATAAATATATCCATTGGTTTGATATCACTTAGTAGCATAGTTTGGTTTCTTCAGTCTTTAGCCCCTACCTGATACTTGTTTTGTTAAATGTTTGTACAAGCTAACTACATGGTAAAATTCTAAATTTCAAGTTTTCAGTTGAAAGAGAACAGCCCTAATGAAGTTGACCACAAAACTCAAACCAATTCATCCAATTTAAAATCCCTGTCAGTTAGGTAAAAATACAGCATCAAAGACGCAAATTAAATATAGAATGTGCATCCATGTATTTGATTTTCATTATGCTTTTTTATATTGTTTTCAATCTGATATGCAAAACATATGGTGTATATATTAACTGCCTGGGCATTTTGGGACTTTCAAAAATGCAATGCTTTGTAAATCCATAGTAAAAGACTTCGATAGCAGAATTTCAAAAGTGTATACTCACTATTCTCTGGTGTTAAGAAACACGAAGCAACATGTCTAGATTACTAGCCTCTTAGTCGATTCCATTTTGAAATGCAAATTTATTGACCATCTGCATATACTATCACTACACATATATTTCATTCACAACTCCATTACTGTGAAAAGTGTATTTACAATTTGTACAAATGATGTACGTACTACTAATAATATGATAGATGACTACGGTTTTTGCACGTGTCTCGTGAACTAGAAACAAATCTACGATACGATTTCCAGAAAGGTAATTTCCACAGCCATTATATTTCTAAGAAACATGAATTGGGCTGGGTTTATGGCCATGGACATACAGCTTCAAAGATTGTGCCTCAGAAAATTTCAAACGCAGGTAATTTATATCTCGTTGGTCCCACAGAGAATAATTACCCTTTAGATTACCACTATCGAGAGGAATAAAATGAGCTGTTGCATACTAGAAACCAAAATCCTATGAACCCTCTGACGAAACATGAACAGAAATTACATTGTACTTTAATACAATCGTACAAGATTTCAACATTACTTCGTTTATATTCTTGGTATGACGTCGAAACAATTTAAGAATTCATTCGGAAAAGCGTCTTCGTACTGTGCCTATTTCCATCAACTTGTTGAAATATTATTTTGACCGCTAGATGGCATAAAATTAAATAAACCCACACTTTAATCTGATATAAGCGACACACAATATAAAGTAAATATAAAAAGAGATAGCCATTTCATCTTATCTCATTATTATCGCAACAGAGATCTTTCACTTTAGTAATAACAGAAGTGCATGGATGTAAACATCTCGCAACGTAAACAATAAACTCGGATTTTTGGTAGCTTTTCTACTGCCTTAATAATTTCCTAAGGTAAATTGTGGTAAGACTTGGGGAAGAGTTACCGACACGTGACGTTATATTTATATCTTGAATTTTCTTTTTTAAAGGACTCTGGTCGTTGCACTAAATATTTTTTACGAAACAACGAGCTTGTAAGACTTGCGTAATGGAACACAGCAAGTCATTTCTTTAGTTTCTTAAAATAACCGATGAATTTTTTTTAGTAAAATACGCTGACAGGAATGACAAGGAAAGCAATCTGCGTTAACACCCAATGCTTTTCTAATGGATTCCCCCTCAGCGCACACACTAACACCACGAGGGATCCCCTCGCCCCCTTTGCAGATAGGGCAAAAAAGTAAATTACAAACTTGTTCAGCGAGGCAAAAATAGTACAAAAATGTCTTTGTCCCATAACAAAAGATGGAAGAGGACCGGGAATGTAACCCCAAGAAAATCATAACATCCGGAAGCAACGACAAAGTAGTTAGACAAAACTTATTACTTAGAACTTCTCTAATCTGGTAAGTTCTAAGTAAATGAAAGCACAAAGGAAAAATTTTCCTACATACCTTATCAACAGTTCTTGTTCTGAAATAAAACGCAGTTCCTTGACATATTCAATATCAGACTTTGATGTCCAATACAGTAAAACAAATACAATGAAATAAGGGGAAATAGCATTAAGTGGCGAGGAAAACTGTATGCACATCTAATTGATTTGCGTACGTGGCAAAGCTTTCGACTTCCCGTCACTAATTCACGAAGTGCTGGCAGTTACCGACAACGTATATCATTTTTGTATTCTGACGACGGCGAAGAAAGTACATTTGAAATCCATGCAAATATGCTTCGGACACAGCGACTCGGGTAGCTTTTCGCATTTGGAGAGTCCCCTTCCATCTTTTGTTATGGGGCAAAAATATTTATGTACTATTTTTGCCTCGCTGAACAAGTTTGTAATTGACTTTTTTGCCCTATTTGCAAAGGGGGCACGATAGCCTTCTCAACCCCCCAAGGGGACGAGAGGATCCTTCGTGGGGTTATTGTGTGCGTCATAGGGAGTTTCCTATATAACTGCACAAAAAGTAAATCGCTAACTGCCATAGTTCATGAGATATCGGCCTGATCTCGGACTTTTCTTGTAACTATATGTATACACTTATGAAATACGCATACCGGCACGATGTAGTTCACCACAAACTGTTACGACGGAAACGGAATTATTCCAACTGGTGGGCGACTCTGCTGCTATTTGTAGTTCCGTGGTCTTGTGCTTCCGTTGTGCAATCCGTGCGGACGTTCGCCTATCCCTATCTAAAATCTTCGTATGGCGTCCACAATTTTTACGCTTGGGGGTAACGCCGTGTTCTTTTTTTGATAAGTAGTCTTACTCTTCGATACATTTCCTCCTGTTACCATTCACTGTTTCTGATGTTCTAGTTACTGAAGCTCCTGAAAAACGCGCACCAATGATCTTGCCTGTTCTGAGGTTTCTGAGATCTGACATTGTTAGTACATCTGCGACTGTGGCACTGCTACGTGATAGCCGACATCATACTGTGCCCCTTACACCTCACATCACGGGTGCGTCGTTCCTGTGATTGGCATACGGCGCATTACGCGTAATCCAGTCGCAGTAGGTTTTCTATTATTTTGATAAATGTATATACGTATTAACATAATATGAGACTGAATTAGTTAATTCAGTCTCATATAAGGAGGGGGAGGGGCTCCAGCCTCCCCCTAGCAGTTGTTATAGCCAAATTTTTGATAAATTTAAAACACTGAAACAGACGAAACCTTTTTCTAAAGCATTTTTAAAAATAATAAGTTATTAATGCTTGATTGTATCAATTATTTTTGTTGTATTTTAGTATCTTGTACATTTACTAAAATGTTTGACAACCTTGTAGAAGGTAAGAATTTTCTACCACCTAAAGATTTCTATTTCTAGAAAAAAATTTTTTTGCCCTGATTCTTATTCTCTCTCTTAACTACATGGTGATAAACCTTTCCCTTCAAACCCCATTACCTAAGGGAAAAGTTTCCTTCAAAAACGAACAACTATTCTCTGAGGAAAGAGATCACGTTCAGAGTGTGAGGTTATTGGGGCCAGCTGCAACAGGCCCCAGTAACATCACTACGCAAGCAAAGAGGAGACGATTTCCTCCCCGTCTCATTCAGTATGATGACCTACATACAACACTGCCTTAACCGCGTGTGCAAAAAAAAAAAAAAAAAAAACCGCGCTAATTTGATTGGCCGGGAGGGTATCCATTTCCTTAACGCCGTGGGTTGACAGAGAAGCTTACCCCGACCAAGCTCAAGGGTGGCGGGAGGGTTTCAAATGTCGCAGCAAAGTTTAGTAAGTTGTTTTTTCTGTGTATGTCTCTCTCGGTGATGTGTTGTTCCTTTGTGTCGTGACTTTTTTGCTTGTCGAGTACAATGAATGGAGTGGATATTTTCTCTCCGTTTTTGCTTTAAATCTGGAAGAAAGCTTCACTTAAAAAGACTCAGTGCTTATCACCCCAAGAAATTTTAGTTTGAGCTTCACTTAAAAAAGCACAGTGCTCATCAGCCCAAGAATTTGAGTTTCCAAGAGTTTGAAGTTTACAAAGCGCTTTGCAGAACTAATTTCAGTTTTAACTAAGATGATTTTCTATGTTAAAAATAAATAAATAAATGAGAAAACCTGTAAGTATAATTTGCACATGAGTACATATATGTTTCACAAGTTCTTTAAAAAAAAAAAAGGTTAAACCTTTCAAATAATGCAAATGGTAGTATGGTACTCATAATATATGAGACGAAATTCATGAAACATTCCCTCCCTGCATATATTTGGAGTTATTATTTTTTCACTACATTTTTTTATCCTGTGATTATTCCTCAGTTGAGAAATCTGAAGAAACACAAACAAAGCACAACGAACATAAATTAATGCTCATACGTTTGAAGGTAAAAATTTTATTTAAGGAATTCTAACATTTTTCTGTTAATAGTTATGCATTCTATTCTGACGAATTTTTTTTTCGTGTGCAATACAATAGTTGACAGCGGCGTCGGAATCGCGGGGGCAGAGGGGGCAGTTGCCCCCGCACGCAAATGAGTGTAGGGGGCAAAACATCACAGTTGCCCCCTCAGTTTTCTTCCTTTTCAAATAACAGATGTTCGTGATTGGAGATCTCAAACATTCCGGGGGTTTTTTTAAGTTCATTTTGATAAAAATTGAGTATTGCTCTTCATTTTTTACCATGAACTATCTAGAAATCTGAATATTGTTTCTTAATGTCATTCACTCCTGAGACGCCAAGAAATGCTAGTTGCATTAAACAGTCCAAAGGGCTGGTTCCCGTTTGAAGACCAGCAATGATTTGTCTCATTAGGTGTAAAAAATTAGTCTTCCTCTAAAAAAAATGAGTAAATATAAATAGGGAAATGGAACTAGGGTGAGGAATGAGATATAAGTTCCTTCAATGTTTAATTATAGCGTCTACGGCTGCAATTCCTATGGAATTCGTACCAATCCAGAAGTACCAAGATCTATAGTTTAATGCCGTTCATGTGTACAGTTAGTTTACATTGAGAAACTACTACATGGATATGAAAAGTGTTTTTTTTTATAGATGAATGTTTAATCGAAAAAAAAATTCAGCACATTTTCGTAATGAAGTCAGCACGTCTTCTTTTACAGTAGTACGATAAATTTCATGCCAGGGTGAAATATTTTGTTCTCCGACATCTTGCCCCCGCTGTCCAAAAAGAGTTCCGACACCACTGATAGTTGACACATTCCTGCCTGATTTGGGCATTATTGAGTCAAGGGGGTAAACAGAGGCAGAGTAAAGGAATCTTGGGGGCGGGGTCTGAATAGTTGGCCTAATAATGACAGGTTTTTTATTTCATTGTTTGACTTCGGCTACTGGCTCCACCTGTTTCAGTTGCCACGAGCCGCCACTGCTAGGATCCCCCTTGATTAAAAGGTCCAGGTAGGGTGAAGTATGGTCTCTCTCATGTTCCAACGTAAACGTTCTGGTTGTATATTTGGATGTCAAATATTCAGCAAAGTTTTCAAGAGAGTTAGGTGTAGACGCCCAAAAAACTAGGACGTCATCCACATAGTGGATGCACAAAATTGGCTGGACGGAGGCAAACGGTATTAAGTCTGCTTCAAGAATTTGAAGAAGAATTTCCGCCAACACGCCAGATATCCGCTATATGGGTGACGCCCTAGTTTTTTGGGAGTCTACGCCTAACTCTCTTGAAGACTTTGCTGAATATTTGTCATCCAGATATACAATCATGCCGTTTACATTGGAACATGAGAGAGACCATAATACTTCACCCTACCTAGACCTTTTAATCAAGAGGGATCCTATAACTAATTCAGTCTCATATTCTCTGTATAGAAAGCCAGAAACGTCTAATATTTTAATATCAAATGACTCCGGTTATCCACGAAGTCAGAAGCTCTTAGTATTACATTATCTCATGAGGAGAGCGACTTCACGCGCCTGGGATCCAGAAAGCATGATGAACGAAATTTCCTTCATTAAAAATTTGGCCTCACAGTACGGATATCCACGGTACATCGTAGGCAAGTTATAGCAGCAACGAGTCCAATTATATAACAGCATACAGCACAACTGTATTGCGTGTTCGAAAAGCAATTAGGTACGTTGGATTGTTTCCGTATATCTCAGGAATTTTTAACGTATTGAATAATGTTCGTAACAAATATGATATAGGCTTTGGGCAAAGGTCTGCGAATTGTCTGTCCTTGGTGAAAAATGGTAGGAACCAAGTGGATGTATTAAACCGTTTTGGTGTCTATTGTATACCATTAAGGGACGAGACTGACACAGAAGTATGTGGGTTCAACAGCTAGAGCGGTCCGGTTTAGAATGGCCGAACACAAGTACAATATCCGCTCGGCCTCAAACGCTGCGGCTCTATCAAGACTCTGAGTGAACAATATGTATGTGCCATAATGGGACGAAATGAAAATTTTACATACACCTAGGACAAAATCACAATTATTACTGACTGAGAGCATGTATATTTACAAATTAGGATGCTTATTTATAATATCTATATTTATAAATTTGGCCAAAAATCATATAATGATGATTTTCCATATGTAATAGCAGCACCCTGGAGACACCTTCTGGACATTGGAAAAAGAACACAAGTGCGCGAGAGGACATTTGACGAAACTTGACGCCCTCGTACATAATACAATGAATACACCGGGCATATAGGTGTGTATATGTACACACCTCCAAAATGACTCTACAACTTAAATCTTGGCCCTCAGTCTCCGGCAGCTGGAATGTACCTGGCCAAGGCAGCGGCCAGTGCGACATGAAGGCAGAGGGTGCTAAGAATCCCCGGAGGACCGGACTAGGCTGCCATTTGATGCTGACCTTGGCTACCTATAACGGACGCTCCCTATCTTCTGATTCAAGGCTTCTTGAATTGGAAGAGGAACTACAAAGGATCAAGTGGGACATCGTCGGGCTAAGTGAGGTAAGGAGAAAAGGAGAAGATCTCATTGAACTGAAAAGTGGACATCTCTTCTATTATCGTGGGACAGATACTGGCAGAACTAGTGGTGTTGGATTTATAATAAACAAGAAACTGAAGGATAAAGAGGTAGAAGTTGAAAGTTCCTCTGACAGAGCTGCACGACTCATTATCCAACTATCGAGAAGATACCAGGCTCAGATTATTCAAACTTATGCACCCACCACAAGTCATCCTGAAGAAGAAATTGAAGAATTTTATGAGGAAATTCGTCATCTAAATAATAAAGGTAAGCAGCACTTGAAGATAATTATGGGAGATTTCAATGCAAAAATAGGGCACCGGCAACAGAATGAAACTTCAGTAGGTAAATTCGGTCACGGCAACAGAAACCAGCGTGGAAATACTCTCGTTGAGTTTGCAGAGGCAGAAGGGTTTTTCATCTTGAACTCCTTTTTCAAGAAAAAGCCACACAGGAAATGGACATGGAGACATCCAATTGGGACGACAAGTGAAATTGATTTTATTATGTGTAACAAAAAATTCGTCATCGAAGACTGCAGTGTGCTGAACAAGTTCAACACAGGTAGTGACCATAGATTGGTGAGATGTAAGATGCACCTCAACACTAAACTGGAACGTGGCAAGCTCATAAGACAAACAAAATGTATTGACATAACCAACCTTAAAAAACACCATAATACTTTCAAGTTGGAACTGAAGAACAGATTCTCTGCTTTAGAAGGCCTAACATCGGAAGAAGTGGATATTTCGGAAGTTAACAGAAAAGTAACCAAATCTCTTATGGAAACAGCAACAAAATTAGCTGGGTCTAAGAACAAGTTGCATGTGAACAAATTATCAGGAAAAACCAAAATGTTGATGCAAAAAAGAAGAGAGATGAGGACAACTAAAGAAGATGTGACTTCCAAAGTGGAATATATAGAGCTATGCAAGACAGTACGAAAAAGTATCACTGAAGACGTGAGGAAATTCAACTGTGAGCTAGTGAGGAAAGCAATTGAAAACAACCAAAGCCTTAAGATAGCAAAGGGACATCTCAGTAAGGGAAGAAAACAGATTATGGCTCTGAAAAAAGAAGATGGTTCTATAACAAGAAATAGAGGCGAAATTTTGACAAGAGTGAAAGATTTCTACTCCAAATTATATGAAAGGGATGATACATGTACTCCAGACATCATGAAAGGTACCAGAGTTCTTCCAGTCCTCCCAGCAGAAGTTGCTCATGCAATCAAGAACATGAAGCGGGGGAAAGCTCCAGGAGAAAATGGAATTACTATAGACATCATACAAGAAGCAAGTGGAGAAATTGAAACAGTACTCGCCCAAATTTTCACTCGATGCCTTAATGAAAGGAAGATTCCTGAGGATTGGAACAATGCTACAATGATCCTGCTACATAAAAAAGGTGACATTGAGGATCTCAGGAACTACAGACCTATCAGCCTCCTTTCAGTGGTTTATAAAATCTTCACTAAAGTTCTTTCACACCGCTTGAAGGTAACACTGGACATGGCTCAACCGAGAGAACAAGCTGGATTCAGGAGTGGCTACAGCACAATAGATCATATCCACGTACTGAGAGAACTAATTGAAAGAGCGAGGGAATATGGACTTCCATTGTGCATGGCTTTTATCGATTATGAAAAAGCCTTTGTTTCGGTGAAACCATCAGCAGTTACCACGGCTCTGAAATCCTGCGGTATTGAAGATGCATACATTAATATTATTAATAACATCTATGAAAATGCAAGTGCAAAGATTCGGCTGTTTGAAAATACAACACACATAAAAATTGGAAAGGGAGTGAGACAAGGTGACACCATATGTCCGAAGCTCTTTAATGCCACATTGGAAAATGTCTTTCAATCACTGAACTGGGAAAACAAAGGGATAAAGATTAATGGAGATTATCTAACCCACCTTCGTTTTGCTGATGACGTAGTCATTTTTGCAACTACCCCATCAGAGCTGCAGAGTATGATCCAGGAACTTGCTGACAAGAGTAAAGAAGTGGGATTAAAAATGAACTTTCAGAAGACAAAAGTGATGTTCAATGCTTTTACAAGAAATGAAGATTTATCGATTGATGGAGAAAAACTGGAGATAACAGATACGTATGTTTATCTTGGACAGCAGATATCAAGTGAGGGTCACATTGATAAAGAAATTAATCGGCGTACAAAACTTGCCTGGAGAGCTTTTGGAAGAAACAGCATAATTTTCAAGAGCAATATGCCATTATGTCTTAAAAGAAAAGTGTTTGATCAATGCATCCTTCCAGTGCTTACGTATGGTGCAGAGACGTGGACCTTAGCTAAAAGAGACATACAAAGGCTGCAGACAACTCAAAAAAGCATGGAGAGGTGCATGCTTGGTATAACCAGGAGAGATAAGAAGAGGAATCGTGGATCCGAAAAATGACGAGAGTGGAAGACATCATGATCAGAGTTAAATCCCTGAAATGGCAATGGGCTGGACATACTGCCAGAAGGACAGACCATAGATGGACAGCCGAAATTTCAGATTGGATTCCAAGGGACAGGAAAAGACCCAGAAAAAGACCACATGGGAGATGGGTGGATGAAATTCGTAAATATGCGGGAGTGACATGGAGGAGACTGGCACAAGACAGACCGTTGTGGAGGAAACTTGGGGAGACCTTCGTCCAGCAGTGGATTGATAATGGTTGACAATGATGATGATGATGATGTACACTGGCATTTAAAAATTAAGGACGAAACGGTTTTTCGAATGTAACGTCGTGCAGAAGTGCTCCACATTGACTCAAATCATACCATAAGATCCCCAAGATGTAATAATATGGACAAGTGAGCAAAACCGTCCAAACAAGGAATCCAAAGGATGCAAAGGCACTTTATTGAAAAGGTAGCTTCGAGAACAACTGGACGGAAGACAGAAACGTCCATGTGACAGGTGGCTGCCAAAAAACATCCAGTCTTTAGTAGTAGATATGATCACCTTTGACTGCGTTGCAGGATTTACGTCCATGCTGAGGACGAGCTTGTCAAGAAGCTGTTGAGGCATCGCGGCCTATTCCCCTTGTAGCGCCAATCGCAGCTGCGGAATCGTTGCTGGCGGCTGATGACGTGCTGCCAAGAGTCTCCCGAGAAGGTCCCACACGTGTTCGATTGGATTTAGGTCCGAGGACCTTGCGGGCCAATTCATGCGTTGAATATCTTCACTCTCCAACAGCTCTGCGACAGCCACTGTATGATGAGGTGTAGCGTTGTCGTCCATGAACAGGAACTCAGGAACCACAGCACTTCTGAACATACGCACGTGAGGCAGGAGAATCTCGTTACAATAGCGGACACCAGTGACTGAACCTCCTTGGAAGATGTGGATGTCAGTACGGCTACCAAGCATGATACCGCCCCAAACAAGAACTCCGCCACCTTCAAACCGGTCCTTTTCGATGATGTTGGAGATGTGATTGCGTATTCCATGCTCTCTCTAGATGTGTATACGTCCAGAATCGCTCATTAGAATAAATCGGTTCTCATCCGTAAAGAGAACTCGACCTCATTGCTGATGTGTCCAGTTCTTGTGTTCATGGTACCACAGAAACCGCCGTCTCCGATGAGCAGGCGTTAATGGCACACACCGTACTGGTCGTTGTGCGAATAGACCACCTTTGTGCAGCCTCCTGGCCACGGTAAAACGCGATAACGGACGTCCAGTTGTCTGTTGCACGTGCCTTGCGATTTCTCCCGCTGTCTGCCGTCTGTCTCTTCTCGCCTGTAGGACAATATACCGGTCGTCCTCCACCGTCGTTGCTCGTAGACGACCACTGCTAAACTCTCGGAAAGATGTTCCTGCCGTTTGAAATGCTCTCCAAGCTCGTGAAACGATGCTGTCAGCGATCCCGGACTCCTCGGCCACACTAGTTACACTTCGACCTTCTTCCAACTTCCCAATGACGTGACCTGGGGTAAAGTCATCCAGATGTCGTCTACTAGATTGCCTGTTGGCCATATCACACGGTGGCAGCAACTCGACGTCTTTCAAACCAATGTACACAGTGCAATGGCTTTCGCCGAATTGCTGAGCGTACACAGCCCGTGTGCTTCATACCCTTCCGACACCCTCCCTACGTCATGCTCTATATATGCGCATACCCTACCGTACCGGACCCTAGTCTATCTCCTGAGTGGTCTTTTGGCCCGTTCTGTCTTATGGTTATGCTGGTATGCTAATTTCTCCTCTTCGTCCTTAATTTTTGCACACCAGTGTATATATAGATTCTGGAAAGTTGACATATTGTAACCTTTGTTTTAACGATTTTAAAGGTTAGATTTCTTCTGAGGAAAGGTATAATGTATACCCGAAAGATCTAATGGAGTTAAGTGTATTTCATATTTTTAGTAAAGTTATTTTATACTTAATAGTAAAATTATTTTATACTTAATAGTAAAGTTATTTTATACTCAATAGTAAAATTATTAATCGTGTGTAAGACGGCTCTGTTTCTTGTTCGTTTGCCTAAAAGAGGAGTTGAGGAGTAATCCCCTGACCAAGGAGGAACACTCCCCAAGACCCCCAAAAAAGACTCCCCTGTCTCATCGTGGACGGCGTTCACGGGGAGCTGTCTGAGAAGGATTTCAAGGAAGGGATTAAAGAGTAGAACCCCGACCTCGAAGAAGGGCTTTCGGCGAGATTCGCCATTTAGGCTGAAGGAGGCAAGGTTTACTGGATTGTGGAACCTGAGCCCCTCTTGCCTTTAAAGCAGTGATTAAAAGATGCAGACTGAATTTGGACTGGTCTGTCCAGCGTTTAAGATAATTTTTGAGGGAGTTCACTGCTTCCACTGCAATGGCTTCGGTCATTTTAAAAGCAGCTGCGAGGAAGCAGCAGACAGGTGTGGCAAGTGCAGTGAGGTGGGTCACCAGCACAAACATTGGGAAGCCGCACCTAAGTGCAGCAACTGCGTCTCTGCGAACTTTAAGTTCCGGTTGAAGTTGGATGTGAATCACTCCAGCTTCAGCAAGACGTGTTCTATCTTGCAAGGGAATTAGAGCAACTCAGAAGCCGAGCCAATTATGGTTGATCGACCGAAAGCAGGTATCTGAGTACTTTAGCTCAACGCCCACCATGCGAGAGCTGCAAGAGGGCAAATTCTCAAGACGGCCAGTGATGTCTCTGCAAAAATCCTGCTTCTGCAGGAGCCCTACCACACTCACGGTAGGAAAGTGGGGTTCCCTAAGTCCCTACGGATGTATCATTCTCGAAGTGAAAGGCCACTGGTAGCCACAGTTGTTCTAGACCCGGATCTCGCCTTCCTGGAGCTAGAATGCACACCCAACGTGGTGGCCTTGGGCATCGAGAGGGATACAGAGAAAATTCTGCTAATCAATGCGTACAGTCCGCCATCCGGTGCTCTCTGGGACGTGCTAGGCCCAATCACGAGGTTGCTGGTGATTTTAATGCTAAAAGTTCCTTTTTGGGGTAATCAGGTTGAAGATGGGCGAGGTAGTAAACTCCTGGACATAGTAAGTTCCCCAGAGCTGACAATATGGAACGATCCAGAGAGCGTCCTCACATTCCAAGGTACGCCTGGGACGGCAAGGACTTCTGTCCTTTCATTTCTCCAGGACTGGCAGGTCCTGGACGACGTAAGCTGTAGCGACCACCTTGCAATAACCTTCAGGGTAGGAATAGAGAAAACTGGGAAGGATCCCAGAAAGAAGTTCACCACTGAGAACCTCAACTGGTCGAAATTAAAAATCCGTCTGGTGGATCTGCTTGGCTATGGAATGCTGCAGATCGATCTGGATGAGATAGATGACTTGAATCAGTTCTTTAGTAATCTCACAGACGAAATTGTAGCGATTTGTGAAGGTTGTAGGAAAGCGGGGGGGGGGGCACACTTCCCTAGTGTTCCGATAACCAGAGTCTTCTTCGTGGGAAGGCCAGGACATGCAGGAGGTGGATGCAGAGGGAGTGGTTTGACCTAAGCTGGAGGGAACACCAAAAAAGGAATATAACTGATCCGTCGCTATGTATGGAAAAGAAATGATGGCATCGAAGAGAGAGTACTGGAGACAACTGTGCGAGTTTACTCCAGTAGGAAATCCCTTTGGGATACCATACAAGGTAGCAAAGGGCTCACTCACCGGCCCTCTGCTGCTGGCCTCAATCAGAACAGAGGATGGCATTCACACCGCCACTATGCATGAGACAGTGGATGCGCTCTTAAGCCACCACTTCCTGGCCGATGAGGAGTCGGGGGACTCCCCATATCAGAGAAAGCTGCAGAGTCCCGCCAGATACTGAGGACGATCCTCCGTTCACGGAGACGGAGATAGGTGCCGCGATCAGTAGCCTTGATACTGGTAAGGCTCCGGGTAAGTAGCCTTGATACTGGTAAGGCTTGGCGGTCATCCGTGAAGTTTAGCAGAGCGAAAGTCGGCTTGGCTAAGAAAACTTCCCTCTGCTGAACAAGTGCTTCAAAAAAGGGTGTTTTCCCTCAATTTGGAAAACCATGGTGCTCGTTCTCTTCAGTAAGGAAAATAAGAGCCGAGCAGATCCCGCGGCGTATAGGCCGATTTGTTTGCTTTCCGCATGGAGTAAGGTGCTGGAAAAGGTCCTTGTGATCCGAGCTACTCGCTACCTGGTCGACTAAAGTAAGCTCCCCAGCCGCCAATTCGGTTTCACACCGGAGAGGTGCACTAGCCAAGCGCTAGTCAACCTTACTCAGCAGGCAAAGATGAATAGAGCATTATGATTACACACCTGCCATGTTTCATTCGATGTGCGGGGTGCCTTCAATAGCGTCCGGCGGCCACTGTCCTTGATCGTCTGAAAAGACTTGGAATCTCAAGGAATTTGTTTCTGTTGATTAGTGACTTCCTATCAAACAGGAGGGTCGAGTTCGCAGTGGGTAACAGGCAGGGGCGGATTTCCGACTAGGCGCGCGCCTAGGGCCCCGAGTCGGAAATCCGGGGGCCAAAAACGTATAATTGGATTTCCAGTTTTGTTTTGGTTTTCACGGACCAAAGGTTCTAACACAAATGTGAAAAAAGTAGTGAAATTTTAAATGGGCAAAATTTATACAGAACACAGTGAAATTTTCGATGGGCAAAAATTTAATGAATGTTAATGTCCTACCATTCGCAAAAATAATGTTTCAAAAATCTGTGAAAACCAAATTCTTTGGACTTGCCGCCTCTAGCAGGAAATTAAGGAACTAATTCGGAAATTTAAATATTTGAGAAGGAATAGCTAAGCTTAACCTGAGAGACACAGAAATATTTTACTCCTCTGAGTTGAACAGTTTCTTCACAATAGAAGTTTAATTTTTGAATTTTTGACTTTGACAGTCCTTAGCGGTAAATTCGTGAAGTACATGAATATTTGAAATGCCAAACTTAATGTCCTTCAAATTCCTATCAGCCACAAAATGAAATTTTGAAATATCTCTAAAAACAAAAAATTACACTAGCATTGTTTCTTACAGAGCGTTCTAATAATAATGGGAAAATAAAATGGCATTTTAAAAGCATAAAAACCTGTTCCTTGACCCCCTTCTTTTCTGAAAGCGCTTGGTCAGTTCAGGAGTAAGACTCCTCTCGCCAGGGAAATAAAGTCTCTTCTTGAGACTGTGAGCAATACGGTGGTTTCATTCCACTGTGTCCGAAGCCATGTCGGAACCACTGGAAACGAGCGTGCAGACCAACTGGCTAAGGCCGCGGGTGGGAAAGAGATAATAGACTTTCAGCTGCGAACGCCACTGCAAAGCGTTCGGACTCAGCTGAGAAACACGATGGTGGAGTAGCAGTAGAGGTGGCACGAAAGTGATACGGGTAGGACACACCGTATCTTGCCCCGAGTCTCAACCAGACGCATAGAAAGGGATGGATTCCTGAGTCAGGTACTCATTGGTCATGGCGTGTCGCCGGAGTACTTCCGCCGTTTTGCGGTACGGGAACGAGTGGCCCAGTCCGAGGATGTCGCACACATGATTCTTGATTGCATTTCATTTTCAGGTAGGGGATAAACCCTCGCCCCGATTCTAGGCAAAACGAATGACCTCTCGGTCCTGCTCGCGCACCACAGAAACCCATAGAGCTAGTCAAAGACTTCGTTGCGAGGCAGGAAAACGAATGACCTCTCAGTCCTGCTCGCGCACCACAGAAACCAGTCGAGCTAGTCAAAGATTTCGTTGCGAGGCAGGAAAACGAATTACCTCTCGATCCTGCTCGCGCGCCACAGAAACCAATCGAGCTAGTCAAAGACTTCGTTGCGAGGCAGGAAGAATTCATGACAGAAGGGTAACGACTAAAGACAGAAGTCCGAAGACTGAAGAGGAGCACGAAGACTTTGCCGAAGGGTTGTCACCGCACCACTGATCCTAGTGCGGCACTGTAAATACCTTGTCAATAATTTTGACTTATCTCTGTGAGGGGCTCGTGAAAATAAAGTTTTCTCACTGCACGAGTCCCCAGAGCGTATGTGTTTGTACCTTTTAGCCTAGACACAAATAAAGGGCCTTAGCGTCAGACATCATCGCGCTGGCGAATAAATCTCCCAGCCAGTCGCAAAATTAGTCCCAGCCCATTAGCGTGTCACACGTACCTGGCTTTGGTAAAGGGGCGGGAAGTGTGGGACCCGCGGGGGCGGCAGACCCCTGCCGGTCTCTATACCGATCCTGTCCGCGTGAAAGACGGCTGGATCCTGGTAGGATTGCTCTCGCAACGCCTTCACTAACAATTCTTGAGAGAGTTCTGTCTATCCATGCGAAGTCCGCACTTTTTTTGATTGAAGGTTTAACGACCACCGTGAACAACTCAATGGGCTATAAGCAGTCGCCCGTCCCTAATTTAGGGCCACTGGTTCCAGGGAAGGGAGAGAGCCAGTGCCGTAAGACAAACACAACATCCGTACCTCACCGAGATTTGAACCCGGACCCCTTTCAGACGAATGATCAGAGGCCATCGCTTAGACCACTGCGTCACCCGACAGTCCGCATTTGGACGGTGCAGGTAATGGTAATCAGATAGCTTACTGTTTTTTGAAAATAAACCCCATCGGTTTTGTTAGCGCCGCAGTGGTCTAAGCAATGGATTCTGATCTTTAGTCCGAGATGTGTCTCGATTCGAATCCCGGTGAGGCAGGGATGCTGTGTTTGTTTTACGGCACTGGCTCTCTCCCTTCCCTGGAACCAGTGACCCTAAATTAGGAACGGGCGACTGCTTATAGCCCATTGAGTTGCTCACGGTGGTTTTTTTTTTTTTTATTTGAGGTTTAACGACCACCGTGAGCAACTCAATGGGCTATAAACAGTCGCCCGTCCCTAATTTAGGGTCACTGGTTCCAGAGAAGGGAGAGAGCCAGTGCGGTAAGACAAACACAACATCCATGCCTGACCGGGATTCGAACCTGGACCCCTTACGGACGAATGATCAGAGGCCAACACCTTAGACCACTGCGCCACCGGGGCGGCGCTCACGGTGGTCATTAAACCTTCAATAAAAAAAGACATAACGCATCGATTTTGTCAGCGCCGCAGTGGTCTAAGTAATGGATTCTGATCTTTCGTCCGAGATGGGTCCGGGTTCGAATCCCGGTGAGGCAGGGATGTTGTGTTTGTCTTACGGCACTGGCCCTCTCCCTTCCCTGTAACCAGCGACTCTAAATTATGGGCGGGCGGCTGCATACAGCTTCTTAGTTGCTCACGGTTGTCGTTACCCCACCCCAAAAATGTCAGCCAATCGCAAATTTCTTCACAGCATGCTGAGTGTTTGATCCCGATCAATTTAGATCCGTGGACTTTTTAGACGACGAAGGAGATTTGTTTGCTTTTTTTTATTGGAGGTTTAATAAAAAAAAAGCAATCAAATCTCCTGGCAACTCAATGCGCTATAAGCAGTCGCCTGTACCTAATTTAGGGTAACTGGTTCCAGGGAAGGGAGAGAGCCAATGCCGTAAGACAAACACAACATCCATGCCTCACCGGGATTCGAACCCGGACCCCTTTCGGACGAATAATCAGAAGCCATCGCTTAGACCACTGCGCCACCGGGGCGGCCTTGTTTGCTTTCAACCACATTCCTATGTTCGAAGATGAGGAACAACGAAAATGTGAATTTTGTTTTATCAAACGAGTGTAAAAGAATTTCATTTCAGCAAAGGTTTGCTAGGCTTCTGGAGTACGGAAAAAGATCGTTTTCCTAAGCTACATAAAGTCGCCATCCGTTGTCTGTCAGTATCCACAAACATTGTCGATGCCGACCGATCCTTTTCTAAATTTAAAAACGTGGCACAGGACAACAGACACTGTATTAAAAAAAATTGTGTATGTACAATATATAGTATCAAAATGCCGTCTACTTAAAAGGAAATCTTGATCTCATGTACGGCTTCTATAACATTGCAAGAATTTGAATGCTTTATAAATGTAAGTATCAATTTAAAAGAAAATTATGCTTATTCAGTTACGTGCTAGTTATTTGCATTACTGTTTCGTAACTGGTAGACTTTTTCTTTGGAAATGTTAGTGGAAATCTTCGGCCGCGAACTTTTCACCAAATTTCGGGTTTCACCCCGCTACCGCTCCGCGAATTTGAGGTTGATACACGGTGCATGACAGTCAGGTAAGCCGCCCCGGTGGCGCAGTGGTCTAAGCGATGGCTTCTGATCATTCGCACGGAAGGGGTCCGGGTTCGAATCCCGGTGAGGCATGGATGTTGTGTTTGTCTTACGGCACTGGCTCTCTCCCTTCCCTGGAATCAGTGGCCCTAAATTAGGGACGGGCGACTGCTTATAGCCCATTGAGTTGCTCACGGTGGTCGTTAAACCTCCAATCAAAATAAAAAAAAACAGTCAGGTAATTCCACTTCCCATACAGTTAACAGTTAGGTTGGTTGGTTGTTGGATTTTATTGGCGCAAGGAGCCAGGTTTGGCCAAAGAGCGCCAGACCAAGAACTATCAGCCACAGATTTTAAAAAACGTGGAAAATGATTAAGAGCAGACAGGTTGGTTGGTTGGTTGGTTGTTGGATTTTATTGGCGCAAGGGCCAGGTTTGGCCAAAGAGCGCCAGACAAAGAACTATCAGCCACAGATTTTTAAAAACGTGGAAAATGATTAAGAGCAGACAGGCTTGGTAAAAGTTGAAAAAGAGTATGATGAAAGCTGTGAAGACAAGGTAGTTAATTAGGTTTATATAAAAATTTATGAATTGACTATTATAATTATAATTTTTTTTTTTTTAAACAGAACTACACAAAGGATGAGTCACTCTCCTCCCCCCACACTCCCCTGCAATGCTGGCAGAGGGCGGGGACGAACTGTCACTCTCTTCTCCCCCATGTTCCTCTGCAATGTTGTTTGAGGCTGGGGACGAACTGTCACTCTCCTCCCCCCTATGTTCCTCTATAATGTTGGTTGAGGGTGGGGACCTCGCTGAGGCCGAGACAGTTGGATGGACACTGCACACCTTTGCGGATTGAGGGCCGGGTCGTCCGCACGTGCAGGCTTTCTGCTTTAAACTGGAAGAAAGGGTCGGCTGCAAAAGAGAAGGCCCAGAATCAGGTAGTCGAAAAATCGCGAGCTCGGGGAAAAACACCTGTGTCGCTTGGTCAGCTGTAGATCGCTTGGCAAGCGCTGCGAGAGCTACAGGGCGCGGAACAAAGGGCTGCACGGGTTGTGGCAGAGACTTAACAACTGCGGCAAAACTACGCTGTCGGGTGTTGGGAATACCCAACTTGGCTTTGGCAGCAGGGTACGAGAGGCCTTCCAGGGTCTTGAGGCGCTGGATCGCCATCTCGTCCTTCCATTTCATACAGTTGCGGGAGTAAGCTGCATGGGCCTCACCGCAGTTAACACAGCAGGCCGCAGAAGTGCAACCTTCCCCGTCATGTTCACCGGAGCCACAATTAGCGCAACGAGCGGAACTCTTACAGAATCGTTGTGAATGCCCGTACCTCTGGCACCTGAAACAGCGCAGAGGACTGGGAATGTACGGGCGAACTGCACAGACCAAGTAGCCTGCTTTGATTTCTGTCGGAACTTTCGGGGAGTCAAAAGTCAAGATGACATTTTTTGACTTAATCATGGAACCATCACGCCGGAACATCATACGACGTGCAGCAATAACACCTTGATCAGCAAGTTCAGTCACGAATTCGTCTTCACTGCATGGCAAGAGATCAAACTCCGAAATCACACCCCGAGAGGTGTTAAGAAACGGGTGAGGTGTCACTTTCACAGGAATGCCTTGAAGACTAGTGAGGTTCAGAAAAGTGTTACTCTGAGAAACACTGCAAGTTTGGACAAGCAGGTCCCCAGAGCGAAGCTTCCTCACAGACTTCAAGGGGCCAACCGCAGCGTCCAAAGCTTTAGAAATGAAAAAGGGAGATCTGGTGGACAGTCTCTCATTCGGATCGATGGATTCTACAAGCAAGTGAGTAGCATGCGTAGTCACAGCAATTGAGGGGAGACGACGCTTCGGAGCGACTGGTACAGCTGCCGAAGAAGAGGTTCCACATTCTTGGTCCAGGTCAAGGTCTAAAGACCGTTTAAGGGTATGAGACTTGGTAGATTGAGAAGACGAAGGACAGTAGTTGTCAACTATCATTTTGCCAGGTGACTTAAATTTGGAGTTTTTGTTCTTTTTACCCATGGAAAAAAAGGAGGAAGATTCGTCTGCAGACTACTCCACCCACCACCGAGCCCTACAAGGGAGAACTGGAGGTCCGCAAGCCAAGAAAACGACGCTGGACACAGATCTGGAGCTTATACGTTGCAGATATAGTCCGTTGGCTGTGATCACACGCACTCGGCGGACACTTCGGCCTCCTGGTACCGTCATGCCAACGCCTTTGGCATGATCCCACAGCCCCGGGCTCACCCTGCCGTGCTATACGACAAAAAAGCCGCTAAAGCCCTGTACACAACTTGGTACAAGACTTCTGACTAGAGGTGGGTTAGTCTCTAGCCTCCCGTTTACAGCGAAGCCGGGGTCGAAGAGGAGTGTTGGTACACAGGAGGCACTTTATCCGGTCTCCTGCGACCTCAGCCGCCAGACATCCATTTCCGCCTCACGGGTCTCCGCACGCGGCAAACATGCAGGTAGGCCTAGCACCCAAACCAGCTAAAAAGGAAAAAAAGAAATCCAAAGAAGACAAATCCTGGCTGGGAACCTAAACGGAATCTCAGCAACCTACGAACTGAGCGGTTAATATAAATCAGTTAGTGGTGGAAGGTAACAAAACCACAAGACCGGGGTGTTAGTACATAACGTGGTAGCGATTAGGTAGAATACAACACGGGCAACTAGCCAGCGGAGAAAATAAAGAAAAAAAAGAGCGAGACACAAGACCAGCTCGGGATCGTGGGGCCGCGACTCCCCAACAACTGGATGAACAGCCGTCCCTGCAAACACCAATAGCACCAAAATAAAAATCAAGCGGTGGCATGACATCAGATGTTGACCAGTCACAAGGTCAGCTCGGGCCGTGGGGGCGCCGCTCCCCAAATAACTGGAAAACCAGTTATCCCCGTGCGGGGACAGTTAACAGTTAGAAAAATGGATCGTTAATGTCATAGGTCGCCAGGTGGCGTGCAGGAGTTATAGGCCGATTGTTTACCCTAATCACCATACCAATACATAGCGTTTATGATTTCATCAGAGCTAAATCTGTGTTTATCACAAGTATTTTTATTAATTATATTGTGTAGTATTGAAATTCAAGAAAAGTTGAAGTTTCTCTACAGAAGTTAAAGCACGTCAACTCTTTTTAATTTAGGACAGATGTCCCCAATCTCTGCGTCGCGACTATAAGGAAAAACTAAAACTTATAATTTTTAATGAAACTCAACATGCAAATTTTCAAGAGCATTTGTGCATTCACACAGGTGAGACACCTAATGAGTGTGAAACGTGCTACAGGTGAGACACCTAATGAGTGTGAAACGTGCTACGAAAAGCAGTCTTTCAAAGCACTTGCTCACTCGTGCCAGTAGAAAAGCTTGGGAGTGTGAAACGTGCTGCAAGAAATTTATTTGGAAAAGTGATCTTTTAAAGCACCTGCTGATTCACACAGGTGAAAAAACCTGTGAATGTGAAGTTTGCCACAAAGAATTTAGACAGAAAGGTAATCTTTCACAGCATTTGCTCACTCATACAGGTGAGAGACCCCATAGCTGTATTATGTGCGACAAGAAATTTGCTCGGAAAAACACACTTTCAAGGCACTTGCTCACTCATACAGGTGAGAGACCCCATGAATGTGATATGTGTCACAAGAAATTTGCACAGAAAAGTCATCTTTCAAAGCACCTACTCACTCATGCTAGTCAGAATTCATCGGAGTGTGAAATGTTCCACAAGAAATTTAGATTGAAAAGTAATCTTTCAAAGCACTTGCTGATTCAGACAGGTGAAAAAACCTGTGAATGTGAAATTTGCCACAAGAAATTTAGACAGAAAGGTAATCTTTTACAGCATTTGCTCACTCATACAGGTGAGAGACCCCATAACTGTATTATGTGCGACAAGACGTTTGCACGGAAAAACACTCTTTCAAGGCACTTGCTCACTCATACAGGTGAAAGACCCAATGAGTGTAATATGTGCCACAAGAAATTTGCAAGGAAAAGTCATCTTTCAAAGCACCTGCTCACTCATTCTAGTGAGAAATCATGGAAGTGTGAAATGTGCCACAAGAAATTTAGATGGAAAAGTAGTCTTTCAAAGCACCTGCTGATTCACACAGGTGAAAAAACCTGTGAATGTGAAATTTGCCACAAGGAATTTAGACAGAAAGGTAATCTTTCCCAGCATTTGCTCACTCATACAGGTGAGAGACTCCATAGCTGTATTATGTGCGACAAGAAATTTGCGCGGAAAAACACTCTTTCAAGGCATTTGCTCACTCACACAGGTGAGAAACCCCATGAATGCGATATGTGCGACAAGAAATTTTCACGGAAAAGTGTTCTTTCAAGCCACTTGCTTATTCATGCCAGCAAGAAAACCTGGGAGTGTGAAACGTGCCACAAGGAGTTTAGATGGAAAAGTAATCTTTCACTGCACTTACTCACTCACACAGGCAAGAAACTTCACGAGTGTGATATGTGCCACAAGAAATTTCCTTGGAAAAGCATTCTTTCAAAACACTTGCTCATTCATGCCAGTGAGAAAGCCTGGGAGTGTGAAGTGTGCACAAGAAATTTAGACAGAAAATTCACCTTTCACAGCACTTTCTCACTTGCACAGGTGAGAAACCCCACGAGTGTGAAAGGTGCCAGAGAACATTTGCACAGAAAAGCACTCTTTCAGTTCACGTATGTTAGACTCCATGCATGTGAAATATATCCAAGAAATTTGCACTATCAAAACACTGGCACACACGAGAGAATTCCGTGAATGTGAAATGTGCCACAAGGAATTTTCATGGAAAATTTACTCTTAGCACTTGGTGGCTCACAAAACAGATGCTACGCAATTGTGAAATATGCCACAACTAATTCACTTTTCAAAGTACTTATGGACTTACACTGGAGAAAAACCTCACAGGTGTAAAATGTGCCATTAAAAATTTTCATTGAGATAAAGGCTTTCTATGTACATGTAAATCCACACTGTTGACTTTAATACTGCATAGCTGATGCGGCACTATCTTGAGCATGATGTACAAACAATATATGTGATCAGGGTATAATCTAAAGTTTTATATAATTTCTTCTCTATTGGTCTTATGATATATTGTGCTATGATCTGTTCGTGTAATTGCTGAGGGATCCTGTGTTGATGCTGTCTGTGAAATTTTATTTTTACATCAGTGCTTTGATCTACTTAGTTTCTGCCATTCAATTTTACGTTTGTGCTGCATACAAGATACTTTCTTGCTTGGTTATTTCATAATAAAATATTTGTTTAACGGAAATGACTTCTCTTTGAGGTAATATGGTTACATTTGGAAAACGCTGTTTAATCCAGAGATTTTTTTTTTCCCCTTTATGTAGTTCATATGCCTACAGTGTGGGCCTATTTTATCTCGATGAATCTTGAAAAAAGTGTTGATTAACAAATGAAGAGGTGTTAATCTTTCAGAAGGTGGATGCAATAGTTATTACTAATTCTAAGTAACGTAGTGCTCTGATTTCATCATTCTTCATTTTACTGCTAAAACAAACATTGTCAGTTGTGGAAATAATGTTTTATTCAAATAACTTCATTAAAAATATGTTGAGCAAGCTCTGCAGGAAAGCCAACATCAGGTTTATTTACATTTGAAACATAGTTCCCACTCTTTTTCCACCAAAAAAATCAAGGACTTTTCAAGGACTGATAAATATTTTCAAGACTATATTCATGCCCAATAAGAACTCACATGAAACACTAAAATGAGTTGTAACAAACAGTCAAAAAGTTCAATTATAGTTATATCTAAAGATAGGGGCATACCTTGGTGAGGTATTTTTGTTCCACAAGATTTCAGGTTTCCTCATCAAAGACACAATGTGTTACTCATTTAACAAATCAGTTAAAAGCAAAATATTTTTCATTAAAGTCAAACTAACTGAAGAATAAAATATAGGAAATTGAAAGCAACATCCCCTTAGGCACTATGAAATATGGTCATCAGTTGCAGACAAACACAAGGAAAACACAAGAAAAAAAATAATGCTTGACAGCAGAAACTTAATTATCATTAGTATTATTTAAAGCCAAAAGCATCATCAAGTTGCAAGTACAGTTTTCATGCCAAAATTTCACCTTTTATCCATTTTGACTTATAAAATGCATACCTGGTTTTACTTACATTTGGAGTTCTGGCTCTTAAACAGAACTACAAATTTATAAATGTATCTCTTTTATATACAGGGTGTCTCAAAAATACACGGCAAAACTGCTGCAATGAGTTCCTCATAGGTAGATAAGAAAAAAAGTTTATATCAACATAGGTCTGGAAATGCTTGGTTTCCAAGTTAGGAAGGTCTGTCTACGACACTTAACTGTTCACACTATACCTGACTCAGGTCTGTCTTAGTTTCCCAGTTATTCAGTGGAATGTTTTATCTCCCACAGGTGAATTCTTTCATCACAAAGTACTGACAGAATCTGGTGGTTTTCCTTTCCGACCAACAAGCACACTTTATGCACGATGCGCATTTAGCCACCTAAATGTGCACCGTGGCTAAAATCCTGCGCATTTTAGCCACCTAGCTCACAATTATTTGAATCGAAAGTTTTTTAGTCGGTGAGTAGGTAGAGGTGGACCAACTGCCTGGCCTCCATGCTCACCAGATTTAAACCCTCTAGATTTCTTCTTGTGGGGCCATTTAAAATCATTGGTGTATTGGACTCCAGTAGCAGATGTGGAAACTCTCCGCAATCGAATTGTGGCAGGTTGTGAGACAATAAGACACATGCCAGAAATTCGGCAGCGTGTTTGCGAGTCCGTGAGACATCGATGTGAGGCCTGTATTGAGGGAGAAGGTGGACATTTTGAGCAATTACTATAAGGTAATGTGAGCAGGGAAGTGGCATAGACAGACCTTCTAACTCAGAAACCAAGCATTTCCAGACCTATGTTGATATAAACTTTTTTTGTTATCTACCTATGAGGAACTCATTCCTGAAGTTTTGCCGTGTATTTTTGAGACACCCTATATATAGATATACACTGTATATATGGAAGATATCATGATCAGAGTAAAATCCCTGAAATGGGAATGGGCTGGACATATTGCCAGAAGGACAGACCACCGATGGACAACGGAAATTTTAGACTGCATTCCTGAGCTACAAGCACTCAGCAGATCGCAAACCCAGTTTGAAATGCTTGTACCTTACACTTACACCCCCTCACATTCGCTTATTATAGTTCAAAAGAATTCCCCTTGTATTTGCTTATCATAGTTCAAAAGAATTCCCCTTGTATTTGCTTATCATAGTTCAAAAGAATTCCCCTTGTATTTGCTTATCATAGTTCAAAAGAATTCCCCTTGTATTTGCTTATCATAGTTCAAAAGAATTCCCCTTGTATTTGCTTATCATAGTTCAAAAGAATTCCCCTTGTATTTGCTTATCATAGTTCAAAAGAATTCCCCTTGTATTTGCTTATCATAGTTCAAAAGAATTCCCCTTGTATTTGCTTATCATAGTTCAGAATCACAACCGTGTGAAAACCAGAAATGTGACAGCTACATGCTCCTGATTCCAAGAGAACAACAAAGTGCAGCCACCTGTGACATTTTGGCGATAGCTTCTCTTAAACGAACTGCTGCTATTCTGAAATTTGTTGAACAGAAAAAAAAAATCAAGTACTTTTCACGGACTCGTACAAAATTCAAGGACTTTCAAGGGACCTTGAAAAGGAAAACTAAATTCAAGGAGTTTTCAAGGACTGTGGAAACCCTACTGAAGCCATAGATGATCCTGGATGAAAGGTTTTATCCATAACTGTGTCCCCAAATGGAAAGATGGTGCTGCAGTTGTGATAAAGTTAACCAAAGGTCACAAACTGTCAGGTAGTTTGCTTTTTGGCCGATTCTTTATTATTATTTTTATTGGGGTTTAATAACCGCCGTGAGCAACTCAAAGGGTTATAAGCAGTCTCCCGTCCCTAATTTAGGGTCACTGACTCCAGGGAAGGGAGACAGCCAGTGCCGTAAGATAAACACATCATCCATGCCCTACCGGGATTCAAACCTGGATCCATCTCGGATGAATTATCAGAAGCTATCGCTCAGAACACTGCGGGGGCAGCTTGACTGATTTGGACTTGTTCTACTGCTCTCATTATTGCATCCGTCACCACGTTTGACTTAGTGAGTCTTAATCCTTTCTGAATAATATGCAGACAGTAGTTCCAAGTTTTTCTCTGCTAATTATATGATTTTTTTCTGGGCTGGACTTCCAAAGTGTTGTATGTATCCTTTTGCCACAGTTGCCATCAGTTCGGTTTATGGTTTCGACTGCATCTCTCCATGTGTCATCATGCTATAGTTTTCGGACCTATCAGTTATATCCTCAGCTGTGCTTCTTCATTGGAAGAAAAGAAACAGCTATGAAATATAACAGATACGTATGATTACCTACTCTCAAAACATCGTAGAGAAATGCTGCTCCTTCATCAGCCACAGAAGACGATTTCACACTGAAGGAATAAGACAAAAATTGAGATTTCATATTTTACATTGTTTCATCAAATATTATATATATATATCATCATCATCATCATTGTCAACCATTATCAATCCACTGCTGGACGAAGGTCTCCCCAAGTTTCCTCCACAACGGTCTGTCTTGTGCCAGTCTCCTCCATGTCACTCCCGCATACTTTCGAATTTCATCCACCCATCTTCCATGTGGTCTTCTTCTGGGTCTTTTCCTGTCCCTTGGAATCCAATCTAAAATTTCGGCTGTCCATCGATGGTCTGTTCTTCTGGCAGTATGTCCAGCCCATTGCCATTTCAGGGATTTAACTCTGATCACGATGTCTTCCACTCTTGTCATTTTTCGGATCCACGTGTTCCTCTTCTTATCTCTCCTGGTTACACCAAGCATGCACCTCTCCATGCTACTTTGAGTTGTCTGCAGCCTTTGTATGTCTCTTTTAGCTAAGGTCCACGTCTCTGCACCATACGTAAGCACTGGAAGGATGCATTGATCAAACACTTTTCTTTTAAGACATAATGGCATATTGCTCTTGAAAATTATGCTGTTTCTTCCAAAAGCTCTCCAGGCAAGTTTTGTACGCCGATTAATTTCCTCACCAATGTGACCCTCACTTGATATCTGCTGTCCAAGATAAACGTATGTGTCTGTTATCTCCAGCTTTTCTCCATCAATCGATAAATCTTCATTTCTTGTAAACGCATTGTACATATATATATATATATCTGCTGCAGGTTTCAAATGTAATCAGTATAGCAATAGAGTCAACCACAAGTAATTTACAATCCTAATACTATACTATCGAAATATCACCCTAAAAAAAGAGTTCAAATGGTTAAATACAAAAACATAGAAATTAGAAAAATCCACACTTTTTAAGGCACTCTGGAGCACCAGACCACTCATCAGGGAAAGACGTCTGGAGCCCCGTCTTTCACAGGAATATTATAATTTCACAGTTCCTACGAATTTTGCGTGTTTGCAATAATAAGGGTAGTACCACAAAATGTCTAAAGTTACTGTATTCCAAATTGTTGAATAATAACTATCCTCTTAAATTCTGCAAGTTCCACTTTCAAAATCTATTGTCGTCTTTTAATTCCAATTCAGGTTTTACAATTAGATTATGTAATATTACACCAACTTAATTTCTATATTAACCATATCTTAGGGCTACAATAAAACTTTAATTCCTCCGAGTCGCCCCGGAGAATTCTAACAGACCGAACTTTCATCCATGACGTGATCAAAAACATTTCACTATTTTCGGAAAGTACCCTATTGACTTATCGTTCACCTTAAGAAGCGAGTTCTGCCCATAACTGCCAGGTCTTGTTTACATTTATGCCTTGGAGAGCTTAAGTTTTTAATCGTGTGCTTCATAATTTTAATTACGGTTATGTGTGGTTCATTTGCGAGTTACATGTAAGTTCCAGATGTTTTATGTTATTTAAGTTCTACTAACCGGTTCAGGTAGGCAAGACACAGTGCTAAGGAAGTATTTGATACTAAATTGGTTATGACGTCTGCCCTTTGGCTACGAAAAATTAAGCACTCATGATACCTGAACTATAGGCCCTGGGGCTCCAGACATCTTTCCCTGATGAGTGGTATGGTGCTCCGGAGTGCCTTAAAAAGTGTTAATTTTCTTTTCAGGATTTTTAGGGTGTTATTTCGATAGTATTGTATAAGGATTGTAAATTACTTGTGGTTGACTCTATTGCTATATATATCATCATCATCACGATTGTCAACCATTATCAATCCACTGCTGGACGAAGGTCTCCCCAAGTTTCTTCCACAACGGTCTGCCTTGTGCCAGTCTCCTCCATGTTACACCCGCATACTTTCGAATTTCATCCACCCATCTCCCATGTGGAAATTCAACTGTGAACTAGTGAGAAAAGCAACTGATAAGAACCAAAGCCTGAAGAGAGCAAAGGGACATCTGAGTAAGGGAAGAAAACAGATTATGGCTCTGAGAAAAGAAGATGGTTCTGTAACAAGAAATAGAGGTGAAATTTTGACAAGAGTGAAAGATTTCTACTCAAAACTGTATGAAAGGGATGATACATGTACTCCAGACATTACAAAAGGAACCAGAGTTCTTCCAGTCTTCCCAGCAGAAGTTGCACACGCAATCAAGAACACGAAACGGGGAAAAGCTCCAGAAGAAGATGGAATTACCGTAGACATCATACAAGAATCAAGTGGAGAAATTGAAACAGTACTCGCCCAAGTTTTTGCTCGATGCCTTAATGAAGGGAAGATTCCTGAGGATTGGAACAGTGCTACAATGATCCTGCTAAAAAGGTGACATTGAGGATCTCGGGAACTACAGACCTATCAGCCTCCTATCAGTGGTTTATAAAATCTTCACTAAAGTTCTTTCACACCGCTTGAAGGTGACAATGAACATGGCTCAACCAAGAGAACAAGCTGAATTCAGAAGTGGCTACAGCACTGTAGATTATATCCATGTACTGAGAGAACTAATCAAAAGAGCGAGGGAATATGAACTTCCCTTATGCATGGCTTTTTCTATTATGAAAAGGCCTTTGATTCGGTGAAACCATCAGCAGTTGCAATGGCTCTGAAATCCTGCGGTATTGAAGATGCATACATTAATATTATTCATAACATCTATGAAAATGCAAGTGCAAAGATTCGGCTATTTGAGAATACAGCACCCATAAAAATTGAAAAGGGAGTGAGACAAGATGACACTATATCTCCCAAACTCTTTAATGCTACATTGGAAAATGTCTTTCAGTCACTGAACTGGGATAAAGATTAATGGAGATTATGTAAAAAAACCCAGAACAGCTAATTTATCTCACACTCTGTGCATTTTTTTTCATCTACTTATTTGAAAAGCAAAATGAAAAATTATATAAAAAACTGATATTTTTGGGGACCTCCAGCATCGCGGAGTCCAGCACCTGGGCTTCTTCGGCCTCTGTAAATCCAGCCCCGTTTGATGGTTTAAACTAGAATTTTATGGTTTAAACCAGTTTTGTACATTTATTTCAAAAACTGGTTTTTGGCATGACAAGGACCTAACTCTGATCACCAGCAACTAGCATGTACATGGATTGACCAGCTTAACCTTTGAAGACATAGTTCCCTAAATTATGGGATTTACTCAGGAATAAAAGCACATCACTAACAGTCGAATTTTTGGGTAGCATCCTTACCCTTCCTCGGGACTGGAAATAAAGAGAAGAAGAGGTACATTAAAGGATTTGAAAGGTTGGAATTTCACTCACATCCATAATTTAGTGAAATTTATAGTATATCAAGTCTAGGAATAGCCATGACATCAATTATTGCCAAATTTGAAGTATGTTCTGCCATAATCTGTGTATATAGCAGTCTGATTTTTTTATTTTTATTTTCAGTTTTCTTGTTTAAAGCACACATTTAAAGTCAGTCATTGCAACCACAAAAACATATATATATGTATCTCTTCATTTCAGCGTGTTATAGATTTTGCAGATATACTCCTGCGTTATTTTAGCATGCAGCAAGATTTGTGAAAATACCAGTATTCACTATTTCTCAGTAACACATGCTGATACTTTTTCGCTCTAGCCTTGTTTATGAAAGCATTTAAATATGAGAGAGAAAAAATCAAAACAGCACAAAAATATAATAGCTATGTGTAGGTTTTTTTATTTTTTGGAGGGGGGGAGATTACCAGTTATTACCAGTCTTAAATGTAAAAATTCTTTAAAAGATCTCCATTTTTAACAATTCTCCAATTTTTGAAGATTCCCCAATTTTCAAAATATGAAATTCCTGGATTTGCCTCTGGTGTCACACCATTCCAATATTAGGGAAAAGTCACAGTGCAAAACATCATTTCTCAATGATTACTGAGTTAGTATTCCTTAGAATTACCAATGTTGTAAATATCTAAAATCTGAAAAGAATAAAAACCTGGCCTGGATTAGAAGTAATCATTACTGCAAGGAGGTATGGGATGTTCTGACAAGTGTAAATCTGGCATTCTGATTTATATGCTTCTGTTAAACAGATATTCTTTTTACTCAGTGGTGTAACACTTGCATGCTTGGACAGATTTTAAAGTTTTATGAGAAGATGGCTAAATTTAAAATATAGGTCTTCTATGCCAAAAAAATATGCTCGTGTCTTACAGGTATTAAATGTCTTTGCAGAATGTGTTGTCCAATTCCTTATTGAGATGTCCACTCTCTTCAACAATACATCAAAATTATTAAAAGGTTTCCTGTTCTAAATGCCTCTTCTTTTTTGCTACAAAATTCATATTTTTCGAGGCTTGATTTATAACTAATAGTTGAATTAAGCTTCTCAACATTTCTCTTCATCTTGGTCTGTCATGATAAGATGACTGTTTTTCAGTGAAAATTGTGTGTGTGTGTGTTTTAATGCAAATCAAAATAATGAACAACAAACCAAGTTTTAAAAGATATTTCCTCATAATGCCTTTTTCAGGATTTGCTGTCACCAAACATGTGAAGTAATTTTTCTGCTGTTCATAAACATATTCCTTTTTAATTTCCAATTGTCTGTTCAGTTGAATTTTTCAATCGTACACAATTGTTGTGTATATATGCAAAATATACACGTATATGCCCATTGTTATCATGCATATATGCATGGTCAAAAACAGCAAGATTCATGCAACAATACCACAATAAAAATAAAATAGAAATTAAGGGAAAAACACACACAGTTATGCATACAGTAGTAATAAAGTTCGTTAAGTGAAAGCTTTCAACCATTCTAAAGCCTTGATCACCTGTGATCAACTGAATCAAAGGACTGGTTGCCAGAACCTATAATATGAATTTGAAGGGCAGGAACTGTTGCCCGAATTTAGTATAGAGATCCAAATAAATGGGATTTGGTGAATGGTCTCTGAACTGCAATTCTTGGTAAACAAAATATTGATGTTTTCTTGGAAAAGTAGAGTTGCTTTGTTGATAAATAGGGCAAATGTTATGTTTCTTTCCAAAGGGGAACTGCAGAAGTGTCTTCAAGGGTTAGTGCAGATGATGCTGTTTTTTGGAAGACCATTTGACACATCTTGTTTGTGTTCACGAAGTCTTGTGTTGATGCTTCAGTACATACTTCCAATATATACTGAGAGTCCAGAGGAGGTTGAAATAGGAATGGCATGAGCTCTAAGAGTGTCTAGGGGACAGACATGATCCCTGTCCTTAAGCATGCATTTTATTGCAGGAGGATTAGGTTTCACAGTGAGAGAGTAGCCCATAGTATTGAAGAATTTACAAATCTTATAAGAAAAGGATCTCTGAAAAGAGATAGAAATATGTGAGGAAAAGAGTAAAAATTTTGCAAAAGGCAAAAACTGCCATGCCACCTAGGAAAAACACTATGCCAGAAGAAGTGGAGATTCCAGGGACATAATAACAGACACAAAATGAATCTTCTGGATCCAACCAATTGATACAGAACTATCACTTCTACAGGCAACAGATAAATAAAGTGCTTTCAGGAGCACCATTTTCTTTTTCCAAGAGATGCAAAAAAATTGTCAAATTAAAAATTGACTTTTTAGAACTCAGTGATAAACGAGTTAAAGACACTTCTCTCATTAAATACTGGCACAAGTTAAATGATGACCCCTTCATCACTGATTTCTTAGAAATTGTTGATGTGCGAGTTAAATTTTGAACAAATTTATCCTTTAAGTGGGGGATATAGCTGAACTAGTTGGTGCTCAAAATTTTTTGTGCTCCTAAACAGAAATGTTCACTGGCAAGGTTTTACAAAAGCTAGGGCAAAGCAATTCCTTCCCCCTTCACTTCAGCAATATCTAACATCAACCCGTCAAAGGTGACAAGTGTTCCCTTTTAGTCCTTTATTCCCTGCTCCAGGAACCAAGGAATAATGAGGAGGGCTAATCCCCCTGACATGGACATCATGACATCACTAAGCAAAAAACAAGTGACACAAAACAATTCTTTTTCTTAGGTTTGTGGGCATTGTTATAGCCCCCCTTTTAACAGGTAATCAGAAAGAATTAGTGACCATCATCCCTCTAAATGACCCCTTTGAATAACAAGCCTAAAGGAAAAGTAGCATTTTCTGATGAACATGCTCACTCATTCCAGCAGTGTTCATCCCAATGCTCAGACAGTGAATACAGAAGATTCTGGTTAATTGGGATATCTCAAGGCTAGAATATTTTGGACCAATTAAGGTGGTTTCACCTAAAATCTCTGCCTTATGTTTCCAATGGTAAAACTTCTTTACATATTTTCTTTGCAATTAATGTATTCCCAAGGATGAAAATTTGCACATCAATAAAACTAACTTTGAGCTATAGTATAGGATGCTTAATACTTGCTAAAACATAACCATAATTATATTAAAAATCAATCATTTTTCTTTGAGTAATGTTCAGACCTGTTAATAGATAGCGTGAGCTGTACATTGATGACGTTAGTAGACTAACAAATGTTTCATTGCTTAGTTATGGTTATGTTTTAGCAAGTATTAAATATCCCATGCTATAACTTAAAGTTTGTTTTATTGATGTGCAAATTATCATCCTTGGGAATACATTAATTCTGAAGAAAATATGCAAAGAAGTTTTACCATTGGAAACATAAGGCAGAGATTTTAGGTGAAACCACCTTAACTGGCTGCCCAATTATGTGAAGCTCGCAAACAACTAATCTGAGACGTTCTTCAAGAATTATCCCAAACAAAACAGCTGCCCTGATTAACCAGCTACCCAATTAATCAGAATCTACTGTATATTCGTTTGAGCTGATTTTAACCCATTTTGCTAACTCCAAGTCAATTCATTCCAGGTGGTTAAAAGGCTGGAAACCAGTATTTCTGAGTTTCTGTTCTGCACTTGTGTTGAATTACCAAACATGTGACACCATGGTTTCACATTATTTTATTTGTCATACTTGCATTTCTGTAGTGTTCAATGTGAATTTTTGTATTTTCTAACAGATATGCAACAGGGTGATTAGTCATTGGCCAAAATTCCGTGAGTTTTTGACCAGAATAGAGTTTTTTGTACTTCCTTACTGTTCTTAGAACAGATAATGCTGCATGGGGTTTAAACAGTTTCTTATCGAGAGCTACAAAAGAAGGTTGCTATGATTCTGTCAGTGTGAGAACATTAGGCATCTGTGAAGGTAAAGGAGATTTAGAATTGGATTTCAATCCAACATCATGGGTTGATGGGCATGTTTCATTTATTGCAGCTCCTCAGGTTCATTTATTGCAGCTTCTCAGGTTTCATTTATTGCAGCTTCTCAGGTTGCAGCTTCTCAGGTTCATCTGGAATGAAAATGTAAGATATTACTGTAAAATATATGAACTACAATACGTACATATCACTAAGTTGTTCTCTGAGATTCAGAGGGTAGCACCACAAAGAAATGCAAACCACTAAACATTTTTTTTAACTGATTATGTTTTGTTAGTGTTGCTGTATCAAATATTTTTTTTATTGAAGGTTTAACGACCACCATGAGCAACTCAATAGGCTATAAGCAGTCACCCGTCCCTAATTTAGGGCCACTGATTCCAGGGAAGGGAGAGAACCAGTGCTGTAAGACAAACACAACATCCATGCCTCGCCAGGATTCGAACCTGGACTCTTCTCAGACGAATGGTCATAAGCCATCGCTTAAACCACAGCGCCATCAGGGCAGCTCAAAGAGGTTAGCACCACAAAGAAATACAAGCCACTAGAAAAATGTTTAACTGATTATATTTTGTTACTGTTGCTGTATCAAACTCCTACATTTACAGTGATCTTGAGACACAATTTGGGCTTTACTGTCATCCATTATATGACGTACACAAGACCTTCTTGTCCTTCACACTCATAATCTTTATCTCATGCAGACACTCCTGAATCTGATCCTCCCATGGTTTCCTTGGCATTCCTCTGCCTTTCTTCCCTGCCACTTGTGCTGAAAACATTTCTTTAGTAAGCATCTCCTCATTCCTTCTCTCAACATGGCCAAACCACCTAAGAATATTAGTCTCCACCTTACTAACAACATTTTGCCTCATATTACACAACTGAGCACATCTTCATTCCTCACATGATCAGTGCATGTCTTGCCACAAACTCCCAGTAAATAATGCATCTCTCCAGCACAAAAACAACTCCTATGTATCTTCTACAATACTCAGGTTTCACTGCCATACATAAGAGTAGGAACAATTACACTTTCATACAGACATTCAGGACTCTCTTGGGAACCCATCATTCCTGTGAAAACCTCCTAAAGCAGCTATAGCTTTCAATGAAGAATTCACTCGCCTACTAACTTCTCCATCAATTTTTTACTCTCTGTCAAACATGCTTCCTAAATACACAAATTCATTCACCTGGTCAACCACTGTGCCATTTAGACTTATCTTGCATTCAGTACTAACAGTTCCTCTCTCAAAAACCACAACTTTGGTGTTATAAACTACAATGCACCATTAAATATATTCTGAAATATTCCTGCCTAATGTAATTGTTGGCAAAAATATGCCATATTTATTTTCACTGTTTCCACGTACCAGCTCCTTCAGAAAACTTGAAAATTACATTGCAATTTTCAAGTTTTCTGAAGGAGTTAGTACATGGAAACATTGAAAATATTACCTTTGTATTGCATTCCATGTCATTTCATCATTGTCAACCATTATCAATCCAATGTCAACTATTATCAATCCACTGCTGGATGAAGATCTCCCCAAATTACTTGCACAATGGTCTGCTTTGTGCCAGTCTCCTCCATGTCACTCCCACATGCTGTTGAATTCCATCCACCCATCTCCCATGTGGTCTTTTTCTGGGTCTTTTCTTGTCCCTCAGAATCCAGTCTAGAATTTCGGTTGTCCACCGGTGATCCGTTCTTCTGGCAACATGTCCAGACAGTTGCCATTTCATGGATTTTACTCTAAACAGGATGTCTTCCACTCTTGTAATTTTCCTTATCCATGAGTTACTTTTCTTATCTCTCCTGGTTACACTAAGCATGAATCTCTCCAGGCTTCTTTCAGTTGTCAGCAGTCTTTGTATGCGTTTTTTAGTTAAGATCCAGATCTCTGCTCTGTATGTAAACACTGGAAGGATGCACTGATTAAACACTTTTCCTTTAAGACAAAATGGCATATTGCTGTTCAAAATTGTACTGCGTCTTTCAAAAGCTCACCAACCAAGTTCTATGCATCGATTAATTTCTTCATTAATGTAACCATCGTTTGATATCTGCTGTCCAAGGTAAATGCAGGTATCAGTTATCTATTAGCTTTTTTCTATCAATCGATAAATCTTGAATTCTTGTAAAAACATTGTACATCGGTTTTGTCTTCTGAAAGTTCATTTTCAATCCCACTTCTTTACTCTTGTCTACAGACAACAGAATTCAATCCAGTCTTTTCTGTCATATACAGACAACAGAATTTAAGCCTGTGTCTTTTCTATTTGATACATACAACAGAATTCAAGCCTGTCTTTTCTGTTCTATACAAACAACAGGATTCAGCCTGTGTCTTTTCTGTTTGATAAAGACAACAGAATTCTGGTTTCTTTATAGAGAACAGAGAAAACACCATGATAGGAGAGAAAACATATTGGTACCATCATACTGAAAATGACTGAAGGTCTGTTTCATGTAGTTGAAGGAAGGCTGCAGAAGACTACATCATGGTCTGTCTGCAGGATTTTAACATTGGAGATTAACTTAGAGTACGGAATGCACTAAAGATTAGTCAAACTATGAATTGCCTCTAAAAATGGATATTTAAAAGGTAGTACCTGGATATACACGATGACCATTACATTATGGCCATCTACTGAACAAGCTGTAGGACCCCATTTAGCCAGCAAAACATCAGCCACTCAGCGAGGCATCGATTCAATGAGGTGGCGTTAGGTATCCTGGGGTATCTGGTACCATAATGTCAACAGCAGGTCCTCCACTTTCCACCATTTCAGGGTGGTGGCAATTTAGCGAGAACCCGCTTTTCCAAGTCAAACCAAAAATGCTCGACTGGGTTCATGTCAGGTGAATTTGGAGACGAGGGCATTAACAGAAAGTCACCAACATGTTCCTCGAACCACTCCTTGACAATTCTGGCAGTGTGGGATGGAGCATTATCCTGTTAGTAATGGCCATCACCAGCAGGGAACACAGTTGTCATGAATGGGTGAACGTGGTCCACAACAATGTTCAGATACCTGACAGCTGTCAGGGATTGTGCTACTGGGATAATGGGGCCTAAAGTGTCCCAAGAAAACATCACACACAGCAAAACACTGTGTTTCCACTCAAAAGTGCATCCAGGTGCCATGGCCTCCGTTGGTAATCAGCATATCCGCGCTCGGCCGTCTACGTGATTCACCAGCATTCTTGATTCTTTAGATTCCAATCATCCATGGTCCAATCTCGATGATTTTGGGCCCATTTCATGCGTTGTTGGCGATGACATGTGGTGAGCATGGAGACCTGGATGGGTCTTCAGCTACGCAGGCCCATGCGCAGAAGGCCGCGATTAACTGTGTGCTGTGGCACATTGCCCTGATCACCACTGTTGTAGGTGCGGGTGATTTGTCACAATGTCGCCCTGCGGTCATTGTGAACAATTCGCGACAGTCTCCGCTGCCCTCTGGCATAAATGAGCTGCGGACGACACACGGCTGGACAACCGTTCATCGTTTGGCACTACTTTTGATACGGCGACATGTGAACAACACACAAGCCGCGCCGTTTCCGAGGTCGTAGTTCCGAGGCGTCGTGCCATCACAATTTGTCCTTTACCAAACTCCGATAAATCGGCAGCTTTTCCGGTTCTGAATCCGAACACTCTACTAACCGAAAGTCGATCCTCGGGTTGTATATATACTACTCTGTGAACTTCACCTGCCCCATCATTCTGTCTCCAGGTGCACTCATTTCTCTAGGCTGAGGGAGGTGGAGGGGGGGGGGTCATAATGGAAAGGATCATCGGTGTATTTCTCACTGTTTTTTTTTCTTATTTTTTTATTCACAGTATTTTCTTTTTTCACTTTTTTTCGTGAACAGCAGGTAGAATTCATCAGACATAACACATTGTCAAGCGAAGGTAAATAAAAAGGGACTACGAAACTCCAAGGGATAATATTATAGCAAAGGAATTTTATGGAATTCCTGTCATTTATGCTATATCTGAAATCTTGGGAGAAAATGCAAACATAGAATTAAATCCTGTGATTTCATATCGACATTAATTGGAGATTATTTCTTTATCGATTTTCTGTTATGATCACACAGTTAAATATTTTTAATAAGCATGATGAAATTCCCAATGCAGTTCTGACAAGGTTCAAGTAAATCATTATAAAACTTCAACGACAGCTCCTACAGAACTCTTGACAAGTTGAATAGTTGATAGTGGATTCTGATAGCACTCGCAACAAAGGATGCAAAGTAATGCATTATGAGTTATTGTCACTACATGTAACAATAAATATTTTTGTAATCAGCAGTGTAATGTAATTTGAAATACAAAAATGTAGCTTTATGTAACAGCATTTTGGTGGTTCAAAACTTTGAGAGAAGATTGGAAGTCATTTCAGAAGTTTGATGGGTCGGTGGTTCTTTCAATGAAAACTACCAGTATGACTGAATACAGCTTATGATACAGTACATGGCAATCCAAGAAACACCAATACAGAATTGTCTGATATCCTCAATATAAATAAATAAATATGGGTTATGTTTATGATCAATAGATACTTTGAGCATAATAGATATATCCTTTGTTTGTGTAGATGAAATCCTTGATTTCTTAACACTTTTCCAGCAAGTGAACCATGTTTAAGTTTCCTGAATGTGAAACTTTTGCTTCAGAGGAAAGGGTACTGTCTACTAGAGGTTTGCACGGGCCGTGTCGGGCTTTTTTTTTTTTTTTTTTTTTTACGTAGAATGTCTATCGTTTTGTTGCAGTACAAGGTCCCTTAGTAAAATTAATACAGACATTTGACGTGGACCAGGAACATCAAACAGAGGTCATCGCTCTTTCCATTTCATTTGTTTATGTGAGTCTGGAGGAATTAGGGGCCGCTGTGGTGCAGTGGAAGCATGTCCGGCGCGTAACTGGAAGACCCTGGGTTCGATACCCGGTGGCGGCCAATGAGAATTTTCTCGTAACTCACTTATAAACGTGGAAAGAGCAATGCCATCTGTTTGATGCCCTTGGTAAAAATCCGTGTGTTCCAAAAAAGTGTACACCAGATTTCCTTGAATAATTTCAAAACTATAAAAGCTAGCAAAAATATAATAACTGAGTTGAAGGTCCAAAGAGTCTACCGAAATAGCGTTCATGCTGCCCCGGTGGCGTAGTTTTCTAAGCGATGGCCTCTGATCGTTCGTCCGAAAAGGGTGCGGGTTCGAATCCCGGTGAGGCATGGATGTTGTGTTTGTCTTACGGCACAGGATCTCTCCCTTCCCTGATGGAACCAGTGACCCTAAATTAGGGACGGGCGACTGCTTATAGCCCATTGAGTTGCTCACGGTGGTCCTTAAACCTCCAATAAAAAAAATAGCGTTCAAGGTCAGATGACGCAATAGTGAGCGGCGCGCGCGATAAAATTAGTACAACTCGGGACCGCGACGCAATCGCACGTACCGCTAGGTGTCATTCGTTTCGTCTACGCGAGATATATCTGTAATAATATCTGTGAGAAAACTTGATTAGGTGTGTGAAAAATTGTGAAATAGTTAAGAACTTTGTGGATATTTCCGAAATGTCTGAATATCTTAATTTAAAGAAAGCTCAAGCCTACCGCAAACGCAAACAAGAAGAAATAATGAGTCAAAAAGAATCTAACAAGCTCAAAATGTCCGAGGCTGAGTGTAAGAAAGCCTATAGACAACGTAAGAAGGCCGAGCGCCGCGAGCCGCAACCGAGTACGTCTACTTCTCCCGTCGAGCCTATGGCGATAGATACGCCCGAAAACACTCAAGAAGATGTAATCGAGTCGATGGAGATTGGAAATAGTGTGATTTCACAACATTCGAAGAGGAGAGCCCGGAAGAGATAGCACGTCTCGAGCCAACAACTTGATCGCCGCGTGGAACGAGTCTACAGAGTTTGTGCGGGAGGCAACGGCAATAGCAGAAAAGAAAGAAGTACAGCGAATGCGAGCTCAGAGACAAGATTTACAAGAAGACGAAGACTTTGAGATGCCAGCCGCAGAACCCGGAGTTGACGTGAGAGACACTGAACAAGTGCGCCGTTCAAATGAGTTCCATAACATTTGGCAAGCAGCGACTAAACACTTCGAAGGCGCGTCCTTTGAAAATGAATTCGGATTCGCGTGCGACGTTTGCGACAGCTTGTGGTTCAAGAAAGACGTGAAATCGGCTACAGCAAAATCATTTCATCCTGCACGCCCAGTTCCCGAATGAGAACGTCGCGAAATTTGAGGTTTGCAGCTACTGTCGCACGCACTTGTACAAAGGCAAGATTCCTTTTCTCTCGAAATCAAAAGGCTTCAGATATCCGCCAAAGCCGAACCACCCAGGGCTATAAAAGAGAGACCTGCCTCCTTTCGACGCGATCACGGAGAGATTAATTTCGCCGTGCTTGCCTTTCATGCAAATACGTAGACTGAGACACGAAGGCGCTCATGGAATCATCGGACAAGTCATAAACGTGCCGCTGGACGTTAACACCATGGTCACATCTCTGCCGCGCTAACTTGATGACGATTACTCGTTCAACGTATACATAAAGAAGAATTTGATCCACAAATTCACATACTTCAGTGGATTCTTTAAGAACGTCGTCAGGGCTTTGCTGCGATTCCTCGTCAACCAGCCGCTTCACAAGACGTAACGGTACAACAGCACTGTCGATTGGAGCCAACTCGATCGGAGATACACTGAGAGCACGTCCACAGCACGAGACACGGAAACAGAGCAATCAGAAGAGGTCGTCGGCGATATCGAGGAGCTACTGAGCGAAGGCGTACCCGAATCAAAAGTGCTCTTGGCGGGACAATACACGATGCTGTGGAACGAGGAGCACTGCCTCAACATCGCCTCGGGCCAGAAATCGACTCCACTGAATATAATCTGCGATCGCTTCGCGGAAGAACTCTCGTTTCCCTCGATTTACTATGGTGTCGATCGATCGTTAAAGCAAGACCTCAACGTGATGGCGTACATGATGTCGACCAATGAGATCAGGCGAAGCGATCGCCGCGGAGTCACTCCACAGCACGTTCTCTATTGGGCTATGAAAATCCTGATATCGAGAGTTGTCGACGGAATTCACAACACGTTCAGATGCATCCGAGCCACCAAGAACATCACGCGAAAGCAGATCGAGAGCCGGCAGTTTGTGGACGAGTGCGTGAAAAGAACTTTGCTTTCCTCAAGCCGCTTCCAAACTCTGTCACCTACTGGCAGAATTGCAGAAATGATCTCTTCGCGAGGATCTGTCAGCTCGGGAAGCCAACCATGTTTCTAACAATGGGCATCAATGAGATCTGATGGCCCTATATGCTGAAAACTGGTATCGCTGATTTCGCCGAAAGATCATTTCACCAAAAAGTTCACTTCACCGAAGAGTCATTTCATCGAAAACTTCATTTCACCTAAAGGTTCATTTCGGCGAAAGGTCATTTTACCGAAAAGTTCACTTCACCGTAGGTCATTTGTAAAAAAGGTCGTTTCACCGAAAGGTTCACTTTACCGAAATGTCGTTTCACCTAAAGGTTCATTTCGCCGAAAGGTAATTTCACCGAAAAGTTCACTTTACCGAAATGTCGTTTCACCTAAAGGTTCATTTCGCCGAAAGGTAATTTCACCGAAAAGTTCACTTTACCGAAATGTCGTTTCACCTAAAGGGTCATTTCAGCGAAAGTTCACTTCACCGAAACGTAATGTCACCATTGTAGTCTGTTCTCTTTGAGATGTCCGAAATATTTTAGATGTTTAATCGGGAAGTCCACAAGTCCCGAATTTGTCACTTACAGAAACATTAACTGTTATCAGTCCGTGATTCTGGCAAAGGAGAGAGGAAAAGAAAATACAAATATGTAAAAAGCATCCAACCCGAAAAGAATAGATTGCTATAGTGACTCTCATAAAAATTAGTTTTTCATACAGTGACTGAAATTCTTACTATATAAATCGTGCAATTGATTTAGAATGTTCATATGAAAATAACATTTTCCGTCGTAAATTATATGCAATATAAGTACGCAGAAATTTGAATTCCAAGTCGAATTTTAAGACTCATAAATGTACCACATGGGTGATTACTGTTGCCAGAATTATTTTGAATCTCATACGTAGTATTAAAGAAGTCTTAAAATTTCTATAATTTGGGGTAACATCAAAATGAAAAATAAAATCGTTCAATGACCTACAGTGCAACATAGAAAGTAAGAGTATATTACATCAAGGGAACAACTGAAATGTCGATTAAACTTATTTTTACCGGTAGCAGTTACTATATATGCAGAATTGATTCATACTGGGCTAAGATACCATTTCTTGAACCAAAAATTCCTCCAGGACGCTAACGGTTTTGTTGGCTTGCCCTGAGAAATACCACTTTGCTCAATGAGAAAGATTACTACACCTCCAAACTTTTCAAATAATATAAAAGTGTATGTGTGTTGAGGGGTGAGTGGGGAGGTGGAGCAGTTTCTTGGACATTTTAACAGCACTCTCTCTCTCTAGTCTCTGTGTGTGTGTGTGTGTATTTAATATAATAATTATCAAATCAAAGCCAAAGATACGCAAGAACCACAAACAATCAACAGAAAAACCAAGAAGTTGACAAACCTTTGCATATACCAAGCCACCGCCAGAACCCTACCATCGATCAACAAGAAATAGACACAAAAACCAGAGCAAAACAGAGATAACATGCGAAACATATAAACCGAATAAGGTAAATATGCAAAATATATAGATCAAAATAAAGTAATGCGGAGAACAAAGCCAACCACAGTCATCAGGATAGGTTATCCTGTTAATTTTGTGTTGTGTCATTTCCAACAGTTATTCCGCAATTCAAGACTTAGTAAATTTCCAAATTCGTGTTCTTTTAACCATTTCTTATATATTATGGCACTATAATCGATAGATTTCTATACTAGCTGTAATCGCCGGTTTTTGCTTCTATCTATATTGGTTAACCGTGACCTATTTGATCCGTTTCACAAATACATTTGTTCGTTTCCATACTTCTTGTCTTGATGGCTTAGGTGGCACTCCCACAAGCTTTGATTACGCCAGCATTTGTTTGGGACATGAAAAGCCATCTTCAGCAACTGGTAGTATCCTGATAACTGCAGTTGGCTTTGTTCTATGCGTTACTTTATTTTGATCTATATGTTTTGCATATTTACCTTATTCGGTTTATATGTTTCGCATGTTATCTCTGTTTTGCTCTGGTTCTTGTGTCTCATTTCTTGTTCATCGATGGTAGGGGTTCTGGCTATGGCTTGGTATATGCAAAGGTTTGTCAACTTCTCGGTTTTTCTATTGATTGTTTGTGTTTCTTGCGTATCTTTGGCTTTGATTTGATACTTATTATACACTGCTGGACAATTGCTAAGGACGGATCATAAACGGCTATATAGCGCATAAAAAAGTAAGTGTGGTTGGATACCAAGTGAAATAAAATAATGTCAGAATGCCAGGACATTACAGGAAAGACAATTTATTGTGCTCTGAAATCCAGAAGGCTTTGGAACGTGTTCAAGAGACAAACAGGCCATTTTGTGCAGAATACGTAAACGTGAAAAAATGCAATTACCGTCCGCAGGCGTTCCGGCGTAAGATGTCAATACGGGATATGGCCACCCTGGAGGGCGATGCAAGATTCCACACGTCGTTTCATGCTTTGCACAACATTATCAAGCAGCTGTTGGGGTAATTTGTCCCATTCCTGTGTCAGTGCACGGATGAGGGTGTCCTTGTTTATTGGAGGGCATTGGCGACCAGCAAGACTCCTCCCCAAAGCATCCCACACATTTTCAATGAGATTCAGATCTGGAGAACGTGCTGGCTATACGAGGGGTCGAATATCCTCGCTCTCAAGACACTCCTGGACAGCGACTGTTCGATGACATGTTGCGTTGTCGTCCATGAAAATGAATCTATCACCGACAGCACAACGGAACATGCGAACATGAGGTAGCAGAACATCATTAATGTATCGTTGGCCAGTCATAGTCCCAGTTGAATACACATAGAGAGACGTACGGCCATTGATCATGATGCCAGCCCATACCATGACACAACATGTCGGATATCGGTCCCTTTCCTGTATGTTTGCTGGACAATATGCAGTACCACTATCACGCCAGATCAGTTGTCGTCGACAATCAGACGATAGACTGTATCTACTCTCATCTGAGAAGAGGACAGCAGACCAGTCGTTATCAGTCCAATTGCGATGTTGATGGCACCATTGCAAACGGGCGGTACGGTGACGTCTGAACAATGGGATGCACACAACAGGACGGCGGGCGTATAGTCCTCCTTCATGCAAACGTCTGGCGACAGTTTTTCGGGAGATCAGCTTGCCAGTAGCAGCCATAAACTGATTTGCTACCTCACTAGTTGTGCCGCGCCGGTGTCTTTTTGTTGATAGCACTATGTACCGATCTTCTGCAGGTGTCGTACTGCGAACACGACCTCCCCCGTGACGTTTGCTACACTCTCCATTTGTTTGAAATGATTTCCAAAGCCTTGAAACAACACTGTGGCTGACGTCGAACTCCCTGGCAAAATCTGTTATTTTTCGCCCTTCTTCAATCTTGCCAATAATACGGCAACGCGTAAAATCATCTAGGTGATGTCGGGAAGACATACTGAAAATTGCAAGTTCGTCGATTGATTCTTTCCCTGTCAACTTTGCGTTTCAACAACAACGGTCAATACGCGTCAAATCCTTTATATCGCTTATCAGCGCTATGACGTCACGAACAAGTTCGGCAATCTAAAATTTGCATACGCACAACACGTCTTACTGTATCCCGCGCGTATGCTAATTTCCACATTTTTCTGCCTTCCATTTTATGGTTGCTATTGTCATCCGTCCTTAGCAATTGTCCGGCAGTGTATTAAATACACTGGCGGAAAGTGAAAAAAGAACACTAAGAAGGAGACGTCTGATACCAACGAAATTTATACAGCATAATAACGGAATACAGAGGATAATGTGATCAAAACATTATGGCAAAATACAGCTGTATTTGCTGGTAAACTGAAAAATAACATTTCCATGTAACATGGTTAGTACGAGGTTGAACCGCCATGAACTGCGTCGCACTGTGCAATTCTGGCATGGAGTCTGTCGTACAGATGTTGGATGTAAGTTTGGGGTATTGAGTTCCAAGCATCCTCAACCTGGGCGCGTAAATCGGGGATGGTCGTGGCTGGCCGTGGAGACCGGATAAGTCGTTGTCCCAAAAAATCCCACACGTGCTCAATGGGGGACAAATCCGGTGAACGTGCAGGCCATTGAAGTTGTCTCACACCCTGAAGTGCATGTTGCGTTGCACGTGTCGTGTGTAGGCATGCGTTATCTTGCTGGAAAACACCACGATGGACTGACCTTACAAATGGCACAACAACGGGCTGAATAATGTTGTTGATGTGGGAGGCGATGTTTAACGTACCCGGTACAAGCACTAGTTGTGTATGGGAGCGATAGCTGATCGCTCCCCACACCAGGAGACCAGGTGTAGGCCCTGTGTGTCGCTGGCGGATGCAAGAAGGGTGGAGACGCTCCCCTGTGCGTCTGCGAACACGCATACGGCCATCGGAGGCTCCCAAGCAGAATCTGTTTTCATCGCTGAACACGACAGTTCGCCATTGCGTTCTCCAGTGCAGACGTTGGCAACACCACTGCAGCCGTTCCTGATGGTGGGCTGGAGTCAGAGGCGCACGTGCACGTAGTCCTGCATCCAGTAGACGGTTGTGGATTGTTCGCACGGTCACCTCAGGTTCAACGGCAGCTCGGATTTGCGTCACAGTGGATGTTCTGCTTGACAACGCCGCTCTTCTTATGCGTCAATCGGTCCGCTCATCAGTCCGTCTGTGCCTCCCGGTTCCACGTCTTCTCGTGTGGGAATGTTCCTCGGACCATCTACGCCACCATCGTACCACCACCGATACTTGCCGTCCAATTCGCTCCGCAATACGACGATACGACCACTCAGCCTCGCGGAGTCAGACTAGACGACCTTGCTCAAAGTCCGATAACTGCTGAAATCGTACACGTCTTCCATGTCCAGGCATTGCAGCTTCTTCAGGGTCTTCGCACGTGTCCGTACGCCGAAGACTGATTACATTCACTTCGCCGTACTCCTTAAATACCACCGACAATAATTTGCATAATATGCCATGCTGTGGCGTAAGCGCTCACCGGGTGGTCCCGAAATTAACATCATACCTACGTAAACTCGACCCCATTAACATATGTAAATTTCATGATCGTCTGCCAATTCCTTCTTGGTGTTCTTTTTTCACTTTCCGGCAGTGTATATATTTGCTTTACTTTGGTTTTGGCAGCATTGCGCCGTCCAATAAGAGGTGTCTTATTTTTCACATTGCATATTTTTCATATTTCATACTTTGTATTTTAATGCTTCATTGTTTTTCATTCTCTGTTGGTTTTCACTTTACATTCTCATATTTATTCATTCTTTGGTGTTTATAGAGTTGTATGCTCTGTTGTGGTTCTTTTGAATAAAATTTGAAATTTCATAATATATTAATGTAATGTATATGTCCAAAATGTTCATGCATGCATATACTGTATATACAATGTATGTACACTGCTGGCCACCCAAAATGCAACACCAAGAAGGAAGCATCCGATTGGCCTGAAATTCGCAGCATGCGTCACCCGCTCATGCAAACGATTAGCAATGCAGGGCATATGTAAATCATGTGCGCCCGGCAGGTCACCGAGAAGCACTATAAGAAGGGTGCACAGGACGCGGGGTGTAAGTAGTGGAAGTGTGTTGTGCTGCCGGACCTGTGCGTGGGAAGCTTCCTGATGCCTCGTCGCAGAATACGGCAGTCATTCCAGCACGTTTCGGAGTTCGACAGAGGACGAATGGTGGCTTATCGCGACAGCGGTTTATCGTACCGAGACATCGGCATCCGTGTGGGACGACATCCAGCCACAGTAAAGCGAGTATGGATTCGGTGGGTGCAGGAGGGACGAACGGACCGAAGTGAGCAGCCGCGGCATACCACCGAACGAGAGGGCCGGCATGTTGTGCGGCGGGCACTGACTGTTCGCACCGCCACCACACGAAGTTAGCGCAGGAATTAGGGTGTGTTGCGCAACAACCTGTGTGAGCACGTACCGTTCGACGTCGTCCGCAGGAGCGGAGACTTGTCGCACGGCGCCTATTGCTCCGATTACCATTAACGTTACACCACCGACGAGTGAGGCGGCAGTGGGTCGTGTAACGCTGCACCTGGACTACGGAATAGCACGGCATTGTCTTCTCCGACGAATCCCACTTCTGCCTGCAACACCACGATGGTCGGATCCGCGTGTGGTGGCACCGCGGCGAGAGACTGTAGGACGCCTGCATTATGCATCGCCACACCGGTCCGTCGCCTGGCTTTATGGTTTGGGGCGCAATTGGATATGACGCCCGCACCCCTCTGGTGCGCATCGCCGGTACACTCCACAGCCACCGCTACATCTCCGACGTTTTGGAGCCTGTAGTCCTACCTTACCTGCAGGACCCACCAGCGGCCACGTTTCAACAGTACAATGCGCGCCCGCACGTAGCACGCATCGTGCAGCACTTCTTCACAGCCCACCAGGTGTCACTGCTGTCGTGACCCGCCTGTTCTACCTATATGTCGCCCATCGGACACGTCTGGTCGCTGATTGGCAACCAAGTGGCCTGGCAAGCACCACCCGCGACTACGCCTGATGAACTGTGGCAACGTGTGGAAGCAGCCTGGACCGACATACTCCAAGCCCACATCCAAAGCCTCTTTCGTTCGATGCCGCGGCGTGTAGCGGCCGTTATTGCCAGCCATGGGGGCCACACGAACTATTGATGTCTGCGTGTTCCGCAAGTCGCACGGGCCTGTAAGCTCAATCGTTTCATCTTTGTATCTGTTGTTATGTGTCCAGTAAATCTGGCTTTGCTATCTCGTGTCCTTCTCGGTGTTGCATTTTGGGTGGCCAACAGTGTATATACAGTATATGCATGCATGAACATTTTGGACATATATAGTGAAACTAAAGAGCAAATTTTGAACAAATAAAAAACAAAAAATAAAAAATCGTGAAACGAGGAGAAGAACAACAATCACAAATTTCCAACCACCCGAAGCAGGCGAAGCTTCAAACGTTGGAAATTTAACGAACAGAAGAATGCAGGGAAGCATATTAATGACCGACTCTCTGTTGGCTTCGTCAAGGGCAAGCAATAAGAAAATCACTCATTAATCTACTGAGACCAGAGAATTGTGCGTTCCTGCTATTTTAGTTTGCTATAAGGACCGATTAAATTTAGGGGTAAAATTGTCAAAATAAAAGGGATTTTTAAAAAAACCCAAACTCAGCAAACTAAAACACGTTGCACAACCGCACAACAGCCATGATAAACACACATAAAATAAAAAAGAAAGGGAGCCGAGCTCCCCAAAAAACACAAAAGTGCTTTTTTTGTTTTCAATTTATTTTTGTATTTTATTTTATTTTATTCTGGTGTTTCCTGTTTATCTTTTTGTCTGGCAGGATTAAGGTTTTTCTTTTTCTGTGACAAGCCTAAAGATATCCTTTCAGTAACTTTCATTGCTTGGTTTTTTCTTGTTTTTTTAATACTAATTTCTTACCTGGTTTTGTTTTTTAGGGAGCTCGGCTCCCTTTCTTTTTATTTTATGTGTGTTTATCTTGGCTGTTGTGCGGTCGGGCAACGTGTTTTAGTTTGCTGGGTTTGGGTTTTTTTTTAAATTCCTTTTATATTGACAATTTTACCCCTAAATTTAACCGGTCTTTATAGCAAACTAAAATAGCAGAAACCCACAATTCTCTGGTCTCAGTAGATTAATGAGTGATTTTCTTATTGCTTGCCCTTGACGAAGCCAACAGAGAGTCGGTCATTAATATGCTTCCCTGCATTCTTCTGTTCGTTAAATTTCCATCGTTTGAAGCTTCGCCTGCTTTGGGTGGTTGGAAAGTGGTAATTGTTGTTGTTCTTCTCGTTCCCCGATTTTTTATTTTTTGTTTATTCTTTGTTCAAAACATGCTCTTTAGTATCACATTTTTATATTATTTGATCTTTCTTCTATGCAGGCTTTGGAATTTGAAATTTGTTCTTGGTTTTTTGTTTTTTCCCTTTATATGATTTTGTTATAGATATATATGTATATATATCCTACGATTAAATATAGGCAAATGTTCCACATATGAGATTTAGATGAAATACACGTTTTTAGGGTGGTACTAATAGTTGAGATATAAGGAGACAAATCTGTGGACAAGAACGACATTAGGTTGCATATCACGAAAAAAAAAAAAAAAGGAATTTTAATGTTTTAATTTAAAAAGATTACCTTTCAATCGAAATTAGCAGCTGGTTAAAACCATCATTCGATGAAGTGAACATTCGATAAAGTGATCTTTCGGTGAAGTAAACTTTTCGGTGAAATGAATGTTTCGATGAAATAAACTTTCGGTGAAATGAATGTTTCGATGAAATAAACTTTCGATGAAATAAACTTTCGGTGAAATGAATGCTTCGATGAAATAAACTTTCGGTGAAATGAATGTTTCGATGAAATAAACTTTCGGTGAAATGAATGTTTCGATGAAATAAACTTTCGGTGAAATGAATGTTTCGATGAAATAAACTTTCGGTGAAATGAATGCTTCGATGAAATAAACTTTCGGTGAAATGAATGTTTCGATGAAAAAAACTTTCGGTGAAATGAACGTTTCGATGAAATAAACTTTCGGTGAAATGAATGTTCCGATGAAATAAACTTTCGGTGAAATGAATGCTTCGATGAAATAAACTTTCGGTGAAATGAATGCTTCGATGAAATAAACTTTCGGTGAAATGAATGTTTCGATGAAAAAAACTTTCGGTGAAATGAACGTTTCGATGAAATAAACTTTCGGTGAAATGAATGTTCCGATGAAATAAACTTTCGGTGAAATGAATGCTTCGATGAAATAAACTTTCGGTGAAATGAATGCTTCGATGAAATAAACTTTCGGTGAAATGAATGTTTCGATGAAATAAACTTTCGGTGAAATGAATGTTCCGATGAAATAAACTTTCGGTGAAATGAATGCTTCGATGAAATAAACTTTCGGTGAAATGAATACTTCGATGAAATAAACTTTCGGTGAAATGAATGTTTCGATGAAAAAAACTTTCGGTGAAATGAACGTTTCGATGAAATAAACTTTCGGTGATATGAACGTTTCGATGAAATAAACTTTCGGTGATATGAACGTTTCGCTGAAATAAACTTTCGGTGAAATGAATGTTTCGATGAAATAAACTTTCGGTGAAATGAATGTTTCGATGAAATAAACTTTCGGTGAAATGAACGTTTCGATGAAATAAACTTTCGGTGAAATGAACGTTTCGATGAAATGAATGCTTCGATGAAATAAACTTTCGGTGAAATGAATGCTTCGATGAAATAAACTTTCGGTGAAATGAACGTTTCGATGAAATAAACTTTCGGTGAAATGAACGTTTCGATGAAATAAACTTTCGGTGAAATGAACGTTTCGATGAAATAAACTTTCGGTGAAATGAATGTTTCGATGAAATAAACTTTCGGTGAAATGAATGTTTCGATGAAATAAACTTTCGGTGAAATGAATGCTTCGATGAAATAAACTTTCGGTGAAATGAACGTTTCGCTGAAATAAACTTTCGGTGAAATGAATGTTTCGATGAAATAAACTTTCGGAATGAATGTTTCGATGAAATAAACTTTCGGTTAAATGAATGTTTCGATGAAATAAACTTTCGGTGAAATGAATGCTTCGATGAAATAAACTTTCGGTGAAATGAACGTTTCGCTGAAATAAACTTTCGGTGAAATGAATGTTTCGATGAAATAAACTTTCGGAATGAATGTTTCGATGAAATAAACTTTCGGTTAAATGAATGTTTCGATGAAATAAACTTTCGGTGAAATGAATGCTTCGATGAAATAAACTTTCGGTGAAATGAATGTTTCGATAAAATAAACTTTCGGTGAAATGAAATTTTCGGTGAAGTGACCCTTCGGTCAAGTGATTTTCGGTGAAACGGACCAAACCCGCTGAAAACGCTTCATCGCCTCAATGACTACTTTAAGGAGATCGACACGAGCCTCGAAAACATCTTGGAAACGTTGGACCGAAGCAAGCGAAGCCACCTAATGAATGAGGACCACCTTGTCTGCTGCGTCTACTTCAGAAAGGTAGTCGACACCGTGATGTCGATGCTGCAAAGGAAGTGTAAATACAATCCATTCGGCAAATACCGTGTGCGCGACTTCTTCCAGAGGATCGAGTTTCAGCATCGCGGTAGTCCCCACGCTCAAATACTGCTCTGTCCTGAAAAGGGCCCGAAGGGGCTGGTTGGCAAGGTGATGTCGCAAACGGTTCAAATTTTGACGGATTTGTGCTCAGTGAGTCGCGAGGACATCGGAGAGGAGAAGATTAGCAATCAAATACACCAACGCACGTTCACATATACAAAGCGAGAGCTCGTGTCGGTTCAACATTCCGTTCTGGCCGATGCCCGAGACTAGAATTCTGCTGCCGATGGCGAGAGAGGACGGTCGCAAGAGCAGAGCCCAAAAGCTGCTAAGGCAGACACTCGAGGAACGGAATTACGAAAGCATTGACGAGTTTCTCCGCGATAAGAAGCTCAGCTACTCACAATACTTCAACATCATCAGAGAATCGCCGCGCCGTCCGACCGTTGCCTTCAAACGAGACATGACTCAAATTTATGCAAATATGTTCAACCCGTGCATGGTTAGCTTCAATTCTGAACTCCAACATGAATTTACAGTTTATGCTAGAGGAATACTCGCGCGCTCAGTACGTGAATAAACCCAACCGAGGAATTAGTAACCTTCATAGAGAGCTACTAAAGCTGCACGAGACGAACCCCGAGAAAGATTACGTTCAATTGATAAAGCAACTTAGTTTGAAACTCTTAAACACCGTTGAGATGAGCTCGCAAAAGGCCGCGTGGTATCTGCTGCGACAACGGATGAGCCACAGAAGTCGACTCAAGAGCTACATTCCCATCGTGTGACCACAAGAGCGACAGAAGGCGAAGAAGCGATCTTGATGGAGAAAGAGGGCTTGGACGAAAACTCGACAGACATTTAGACTAAATCACTGATACAGAAATACGAGGAGAGACCAGAGGATTTGCGCGACGTCTGCTTGGCCGTATCGGCCAAGTGGTCAATCGAAAGGGCACGAGGAGAACAGGTGACGAACGCGATGACGAGGAGGAGGACGACGACCCGAACGACATGGGCAACGCGATGGCACCCGCAGTCAAACGCTATATCAACGTAGAGAGACAGCCAGAATTGTTAGATACGAAACTACGAGATCGGTGACACGACCAACTACAAGCGAGAGATGGTCACGCTCTTCTTTCCATTCCTCAACAAGTTGGTCGACATCATGGATAGACTCAGGTTTCTCGAGATATACGATCGAGAAAAGTGGCGGATAATGGACAAACGATGGGAATACGAGAGCGAGATGGACATCCAAGCGGCGATAGACGAGCTGAAAAAACTTTGCGAACAGGGCGACGATCAAACGGTAGGTCAAGTGAGCGACGGGCGAGAGCAATACGTGCGCAGTGTCACAGAGGGAGGCCACGAGAATAACGACGACTTTGAGTACGAGACGGGCGACATGATAGCGGTATTTCGGAAACGAGACAACCTCATGAGCAAGCAACAGTACTGTGGGTTAATGCGAAAGACGAACGCCGAACAGCGAGAGCTAATACTTGAGTTCATCCATCGCTTCAGCACACGATTCAGAACTACCTCGCGGGACCAGCCGGCAGCGGCAAGACGTTCACTCTCAACCTAATCATGAACACTACAAACAGGTTAGGACAACAGCATAATACACTAAGGAACGCATACGTGGCGTGTGCGTCAACTGGAAAAGCGGCAGTAAACCTCAACGACACAACGGTCCACTTGGCGTTGCATCTCACGCCGCAAAGTAAAAATGTCGGAAATTTGTCGCGCGAAGTTCAACAGCAATATCACCGACAATTTGCGGAAGTGAAGTGTGTGACAATAGACGAAATCAGCATGATCTGCTCGCATCTCTTTCACCGAGTAAATCAGAGACTGCAAGAAATCACAGGCGTATACGATCAGCCACCGGTGTCGGCAGTTACCCCCGCATGCAAATGAGCGGGGGTGGGGGAGCAAAACATCGCATTTGCCCCCTCAGTTACCTTTCTATCCGAATTACGTATTTCGTGATTGGAAATCTCAAACATTCGGGATTTTTTTGTAAGTTCATTTTGATAGAAATTGAGTATTGCGTTTAATTTTTTACGACGAACTAACTAGAAATCTGATTTTTTTTAATGCAACTCCTGAGACCCAAAGAAACGCTATCTCCATTAAACAGTCCAGTGGGCTGATTCCCGTTTGAAGACCAGCAACGTTTTGTGTTTCATCAAGTGTAAAAAACGCGTCTTCCTCTAAAAAAATGAGTAAAACTAAATAGGGAAATGAAAGCAGGGTGTGGAATGAGATATAGGTTCCTTCAATGTTTAATTATAGCGTCTACGGCTACAATTCCTGCAGAATTCATACCAATTTGGAAGTATCAAAGTTTATAGTTCAAGGCCGTTTATGTGTGTACACTGAAGAGCAATTGAGTTAGAGACAGCTGGCGTTATGCAAATGTGGCGCTGTGGGCGGCCCTGCAAACGGAAACGACATGACGTATGCAGCGATCCGACAACATACGGAGTGATGCGACGGGAATCAGTAAGTGTCGGACGCAGTACGGGTAAGACGAAGGATCTAAGCGCATTTGATCGCGGGCAAATTGTCGGGGCCCGACGAACGGGTTACTCTATCCCCGGAAGTCGTGCAGGCACTGGGATTTTCACGAGCCACTGTGTCACGGGTGCACCGTGAGTACATCGAATCCGGTAAAACCATCCCTGCAAGAGCCAACTGCCGTGGACAACAGCGTGTCGATAAGTGGGGTAATCGCCGGCCAGCTCGCATTGTAACAGCGGATAGACAGGCCACAGTGCAAGAAGTCACTCTGCAATTTAACGCTGGTGCACAAAAACGTGTAAGCAGCCACACCATGCAGAACCATCTCCTCGCTATGGGGTACAGAAGCCATCGTCCCACGAGGGTACCGCTGCTGGCCGCACATCACAGGGTGCAAAGATTAGCATGGGAGCGGGAACATCGCCACTGGACTCTATACATGTGGGAAAATGTTGCCTGGACTGATAAGTCGAGAGGCACGTTGGTACATGCGGATGGCAGGATACGAGTACGGCGCAAACCACATGAAGCGATGGATCCTTCTTGACAGCAGGGTACTCTTCAAGCTGGTGGGGGTGGCATTCTCGTCTGGGGACTGTTTACGTGGACTGAAATGGGACCCCTGGTACGTGTGACATCGTCCCTCACAGGTCAACGTTACTGGGATATCCTGGGCGACCATTTGCTCCCGTTTGTGCGTCTTCAACACCCCACTGGGTTCCTCGTACTGCAACAAGACAATACATCTCCCGAATTGTATCCGAATGGTTGGATGAACACTCCACCGACGCGACCTCGCTTCCTTGGCCAGCTAGGTCACTTGACCTCAATCCCACCGAGCACAACTGGGATGCCATCGAAAGAGATGTTCGAGGGGCTCTGACCCTCCCCCACTCCATCAAATCATCGTGAACTGTGGGAGCTTGTTCAGGGGTCGTGGATCCGTATGGCCTCCCAACGCTTCCGGTGTCTTCTCCAGTCAATGCCGAGACGAATCGCAGCCATCATTAGGGCGAAAGGTGGCGCTACACGATACTAGACAGGTATCTCTAATTCAATTGCTCTTCAGTGTATATCACAAATTATAAAGACGACTTCAAACTCTACCACGGCGAAGGAAATACGGCTCTGACAGTGAAAGATATTCAAGACGAGTACGCGAGATTACAACAGCACAAGTTGGCCACCATCACTCAACGAGTACAACGGTTTGCGTTCGCCGACGAGCAAACAGGCGAGACCGTCACGTTCCACGATAACGAATATAAACGCGAGGAGCTTAGTTGCACACGTACTCGACATCACGACGGACCCGTTGCTTCGGAAATTAGATTATCTCGCGATCTCAGAGACATGGATGGACGAGTCACAACCGATTCAACTCGAGGGATTCGAATTAAAAGTATAAATGAACGAGTCAACAAAAGTCTTCAACCGTCCACCTCAAAACAAGAGTCGCCGACCAAAAGACGACGAATAGCCTGCGGCGTCGCAATCTACAGAAAACTAAAGAGTCCCACCGAATGCAGAGCGATCGAGATCGACTTGAACGCGAGAAAACGGATAACTGAAGACCACGTGGGTGACACGTGCCTCGTTCACATCACACTGAACGGCAAGTTACGCTTAATTGTCGGATGACTTTATATTCACCCGAACGTCTCCATTTCAGACCTCGAAATGTTTCTCTCTGCGATGATCATCAAGTACTCCGAGAACGCCAAGAAAATATGCAAGAATATGACTGGGAACACAGAGATACCGATGATAATAATGGGAGACTTTAAGGTCGACGCTCAAAGGAATCCACACGAGCTTGATTTCATGAAGACTCAACTCAACGCGAACTTTGTGTCGCCAACCACGCTGGGAAACATACACTGTCGTGCAAAAATTAACGACGAGACGGTTTTTCGAATGTAACGTCGTGCAGAACTGCTCCACATCGACTCAATCATACCATACGATCCCTAAGATGTAAGAATATGGGACAAGTGAGCAAAACAGTCCAAACAAGGAATCCAAAGAATACAAAGGCACTTTATTGAAAAGGTAGCGTCGAGCACAACTGGACAGAAGACAGAAACGTCCATGTGACAGGCAGCTGCCAAGAAAAATCCAGTCTTTAGTAGGGGATATGATCACCCCTGACTGCGTTGCAGGATTTACAACGTCTGTCCATGCTGAGGACGAGGTTGTCAAGGAGCTGTTGAGGCATCGCGGTCCATTTCTCTAGTAGCGCCAATCGCAGCTGCGGAATCGTTGCTGGCGGCTGGTGACGTGCTGCCAAGCGTCTCCCGAGAAGGTCCCACACGTGTTCGATTGGATTTAGGTTCGGGGACCTTGTGGGCCAATCCATGCGTTGAATATCTTCACTCTCCAACAGCTCTGCGACAGCTACTGTACGATGACGTGTAGCGTTGTCGTCCACGAAGAGGAACTCAGGACCCACAGCACCTCTAAACAGACGCACGTGAGGCAGGAGAACCTCGGTACAATAGCGAACACCAGTGACTGAACCTCCTTGGAAGATGTGGAGGTCAGTACGGCTACCAAGCATGACACTTCCCCAAACGGGTCCCTTTCGATGATGTTAGAGGTGTGATTGCGTGTTCCCTGCTCTCTCCAGATGTGTATACATCCAGGATCGCTCGTCAGACTAAATCGGCTCTCATCCGTAAAGAGAACTCGACCACATTGCTGATGTGTCCAGTTCTTATGTTCCTGGCACCGAAGAAACCGCCGTCTCCTATAAGCGGGCTTTAATGGCACACACCGTACTGGTCGTCGTGGAAATAGACCCCCTTTGTGCAGCCTCTTGGCCACGGTAAAACGCGATAACGGACGTCCAGTTGTCTGTTGCATGTGCCTTGCGATTTCTCCCGCTGTCTGCCGTCTGTCTCTTCTCGCCTGTAGGACAATATACAGGTCGTCCACCGCGGTGGTTGCTCGTGGACGACCACTGCTAAACTCTCGGACAGCTGTTCCTGTCGTTTGAAATGCTCTCCAAGCTCGTGAAACGAGGCTGTGAGCGATCCCGGACTCCTGGGCCACACTCGTCACACTTCGACCTTCTTCCAACTTCCCAATGACGCGACCTCGGGTAAAGTCATCCAGATGTCGTCTACAGGATTGCTTGTTGGCCATATCACACGGTGGCAGCAACTCGACGTCGTTCAAACCGATGTACACCATGCAATAGCTTTCATAGCTTTCAGCGAATTGCTGAGCGTACATCGCCCGTGTGCTTCATACCTTTCCGACCCCCCCCCCTACGTCATTCTGTATATATGCGCATACCTGACCGTACCGAACCCTAGTCTATCTCCTGAGTGATCTTTCGGTCGGTTCTACCTGCTCGTTCCGCTGTTATGTAATTTCTCCTCTTCGTCCTTAATTTTTGCACACCAGTGTATATACTGCTGGCCAGCCAAAATGCAACACCAAGAAGGAAGCATCCGGTTGGCCTGATATCCGCAGCATGCGTCGCACGCGAGAGGACATGCAAACGATTAGCATTGCAGGGCATATGTAAATCATGTGCTCCCGGCACCCCACCGAGAAGCACTATAAGAAGGATGCACAGAAACGGGGTGTAAGTACAGGAAGTGTGTTGTGTTGCCGGACCTGTGCGTGGGAAGCTTCCTGATGCATCATCGCAGAATACGGCAGTCATTCCAGCACGTTTCGGAGTTCGACAGAGAATGAATAGTGGCTTATGGCGACAGCGGTTTATCGTACCGAGATATCGGCGCCCGTGTGGGACGACATTCAGTCACAGTGAGGCGAGTATGGATTCGGTGGGTGCAGGAGGGGCGGACGGGCCGATGTGAGCGATTGCCGTAGCCGCGGAACACCACCGAACGAGAGAACCGGCATGTTGTGCGGTGGGCATTGACGGCTCCCACCGCCACATCACGAACGTTAGCGCAGGAATTAGGGTGTATTGCGCAACAACCTGTGTCAGCACGTACCGTTCGACGTCGTCTGCAGGAGCGGGGACTTGTAGCACGGCGCCCATTGCTGCGATTATCATTGACGTTACACCGCCGGCTAGTGCGGCGGCGGTGGGCCGTTGAACGCCGCACCTGGACTACGGAACGACACAACATTGTCTTCTCCGACGAATCCCGCTTCTTCCTGCAACAATACGATGGTCGGATCAGCATGTGGCGGCACCTCGGCGAGAGACTGTATGACGCCTGCATTATGCATCGACATACCGGTCCGTCGCCTGGCGTTATGGATTGGGGCGCAATTGGATATTACACCCGCAGCCCTCTGGTACGCATCGCTGGTACACTCAACAGCCACAGCACCATCTCCGACGTTTTGGAGCCTGTAGTCCTCCTTTACCTGCAGGACCTGACAGCGGCCACGTTTCAACAGGACAATACGCGCCCGCACCGTGGAACAATTCTTCACGGCCCACCAGGTGTCACTGCTGCCTTGGCCCCCCTGTTCTCCCGATATGTCGCCCATCGAACACGTCTGGTCGCTGATCGGCAACCGGGTGGCCCGGCATATACAACCCGCGGCTACGCCTGATGAACTGTGGCAACGTGTGGAAGCAGCCTGGACCGACATACCCCAAGCCCACATCCAAAGCCTTTTTCGTTCGATGCCGCGGCGTGTAGTGGCCGTTATTGCCAGCCATGGGGGGCCACACGAACTATTGATGTCTGCGTGTTCCGCAAGTCGCACGGGCCTGTAAGCTCAATCGTTTCATCTTTGTATCTGTTGTTATGTGTCCAGTAAATCTGGCTTTGCTATCTCGTGTCCTTCTTGGTGTTGCATTTTGGGTGGCCAGCAGACTTGATTTTCGCGAGAGACATCATCGTCGACGTCATGCCATACATGAGCTACTTCTCGTACCATCGGACACTCGTCAACAAGACCATTCTCAGCCTAGAATAAGGAATACATTCTTTCAAAATGCATTACTCTCTGCACTAAACCTAAAGTTTGCGCATTCACTCATTTCTAACATTCACCCAACACTGTGACGTGCCTGCACCCCAGGACGCACACGAGATAAAGGAAGATAGCAGCGAGAGCATACGTCCGCATAGCTCAGTTGGGAGAGAGACTTATTCCGGAATGAGGGAATCCGGGTTCGATGCCCGGCGTGGACATAAATGACGGAGAAATTTACTTCGTTATAGCAGCCAAGCGACGTATTCTAATCCCAAAAGACCTGCAGCCGTAGATCCGACACATCCTCCGTCAATTTTTTTAGTTTAGAGAACAAAGCAACGAGCCGGGCTTTTTCCCAGACTACGACCGGGCCGGACCAAATCGACCCATTCTTTTTATCGCAATAGTAAAGAAAGAAAATAAAAGTTGTGTTCCCTGATCTGTTTAAATGTTTTGCTAGCTTTACTTACTTCCATGACATAGCCCAGGCCGTAATCACAAAAGCAAGAAGCACTTACAGTGTTTTTACCATCTGTAGGTAGTAAGCCGGTAAAACCACTTTGGGGCTTGTTGACAAAAAAGATTCGACCCTGAGTGAGTATCTGTTTGTGGGGGACGGGGGATGTCTACAATGGTGTGGGGTGTCTGTGTGTTGGTATGAGAGAGTGGGAAGACGTCGATTGTTTCTCTTATCACTCATCTGTATGGGGGATTGACTTTTGTCGTGTTACCACTTATTAGTTCAGAGAAAAGGAGATTTTGAGCACGCTTCGTCTCTCTAAAGGTTATTTTCTTCGATAATTCTTAAAGTTTAGTTAATATCTTTAGGCTTACATTCAACTAAATACACTGGCGGAAATTGAAAAAAGAACACCAAAAAGGAGACGTCTGATACCAACGAAATTTATACAGCATAATAACGGAATACAGAGGATAACGTGATCAAAACATTATGGCAAAATACAGCTGCATTTGCTGGTAAACTGAAAAATAACATTTCCATGTAACATGGTTAGTACGAGGTTGAACCACCATGAACTGTGTCACACTGTTAATTGGTTAGTTAGTTAGTTAGTTAATTGATTTTAGTGGCGCAAGGGCCAGGTTTGGCCAAAGAGCGCCAGACACAGAACTATCAGTCAAAGATGCAATTCTGGCATGGAGTCTGTCGTACAGATGTTGGATGTAAGTTTGGGGTATTGAGTTCCAAGTTTCCTCAACCTGGACGCGTAAATCGGGGATGGTCGTGGCTGACCGTGGAGACCGGATAAGTCGTTGTCCCATAAAATCCCACACGTGCTCAATGGGGGACAAATCCGGTGAACGTGCAGGCCATGGAAGTTGTCTCACACCCTGAAGTGCATGTTGCGTTGCACGTGCCGTGTGTGGGCGTGCGTTATCTTGCTGGAAAACACCACGATGGACCGACCTTACAAATGGCACAACAACGGGTTGAATGATGTTGTTGATGTAGGAGGTGCTGTTCAACGTACCCGGTACAAACACTAGTTGTGTACGGGAGTGATAGCTGATCGCTCCCCACACCAGGAGACCAGGTGTAGGCCCTGTGTGTCGCTGGCGGATGCAAGAAGGGTGGAGACGCTCCCCTGTGCGTCTGCGAACACACATACCGGCCATCGGAGGCTCCCAAGCAGAATCTGCTTTCATCGCTGAACACGACAGATCGAAATTGCATTCTCCAGTGCAGACGTTGGCGACACCACTGCAGCCGTTCCTGACGGTGGGTTGGAGTCAGAGGTACACATGCCAGAGGCACACGTGCACGTAGTCCTGCATCCAGTAGACGGTTGCGGATTGTTCGCACAGTCACCTCAGGTGCAACGGCAGCTCGGATTTGCGTCGCAGTGGATGTTCTGCTTGACAACGCCGCTCTTCTTATGCGTCGATCGGTCCGCTCATCAGTCCGCCTGTGACTCCCGGTTCCACGTCTTCTCGTGTGGGAATGTTCCTCGGACCATCTACGCCACCATCGTACCACCACAGTTCCAATTCGCTCCACAATACGACCACCCGGCCTAGCGGAGTACGACTAGATGACCTCGCTCAAAGTCCGATAACTGCTGAAATCGTACACGTCTTTCATGTCCAGGCATTGCAGCTTCTTCAGGGTCTTCGCACGTGTCCGTACGCCAACGATTGATTACATTCACTTCGCGGTACTCCTTAAATAGCACCGACGATAATTTGCATATTACGCCGTGCTGTGGCGTAAGCGCTCACCAGTTGGTCCCGAAATTAACATTACACCTACGTAAACTCGACCCCTTTAACATATGTAAATTTCATGATCGTCTGCCAATTCCTTCTTGGTGTTCTTTTTCACTTTCCGGCAGTGTATTTCCAATAACATTTCGTTATATAATTTTCACAATTTAATGAAATACAATAGAAAGACAAAATAATATCAAATGGCACATCACGGGTCGGGGCCGCCCCGGTGGCGCAGTGGTCTAAGCGATGGCCTCTGATCATTCTTCCGAAAGGGGTCCGGGTTCGAATCCCGGTGAGGCATGGATGTTGTGTTTGTCTTACGGCATTGGCTCTCTCCCTTCCTTGGAACCAGTGACCCTAAATTAGGGACGGGCGACTGCTTATAGCCCATTGAGTTGCTCACTTTGGTCGTTAAACCTCCAATTAAAAAAAAAAAAAAAATCACGGGCCGGGCCTAAACAAGAGGTGCAATTGACGGGCCCGGGCCGGACCAAGCAATTTGAAACGGGCCGGGCTTACCAAATTAAGGCCCGTGTAGACCTCTACCATCTACTACGAAACGTGACTGCTAGATCTGAGTCTTACATTGAGTTGTGCGATACTGAAACCAAGAGATACCATATTCTAATCAAGGTAAAGAAAAATTAGACAACATAGGGAGTATCTTCTAGTCCACGAGTGGCCAACTCACGGCTCGCCACGTACCACTTTTGATGTAGATAATCTTGAACGTGCCACTCCACCTTAACCTACCCCCCGGTTGCCAGAAAGCATATGAAAATTACGTATCTCTGTAGACTTCAAATGAAATACACTCGCGTGCAAAAATTAAGGACGAGACGGTTTTACGAATGTAACGTCGTGCAGAAGTGCTCTACGTCGACTCAAAACATACCATAAGATCCCCAAGATGTAAGAATATGGGACAAGTGAGCAAAATCGTCCAAACAAGGAATCCAAAGGATACAAAGGCACTTTATTGAAAAGGTAGCTTCGAGCATAACTGGACAGAAGACAGAAATGTCCATGTGACAGGCGGCTGCCAAGAAAAATCCAGTCTTTAGTAGGGGATATGATCACCCCTGACTGCGTTGCAGGATTTACAACGTCTGTCCATGCTGAGGACGAGGTTGTCAAGGAGCTGTTGAGGCATTGCGGCCCATTTCTCTTGTAGCGCCAATCGCAGCTGCGGAATCGCTGCTGGCGGCGGGTGACGTGCTGCCAAGCGTCTCCCGAGGAGGTCCCACACGTGTTCGATTGGATTTAGGTCAGGGGACCTTGCAGGCCAGTCCATGCGTTGAATATCTTCACTCTCCAACAGCTCTGCGACAACCACTGTACGATGAGGTGTAGCGTTGTCGTCCATGAAGAGGAACTCAGGGCCCACAGCACCTCTAAATAGACGCACGTGAGGCAGGAGAACTTCGGTTTAATAGCGGACACCAGTGACTGAACCTCCTTGGTTGGAAGATGTGGAGGGCAGTACGACTACCAAGCATGATACCGCCCCAAACGAGAACTCCGCCACCTCCAAACCGGTCCCTTTCGATGATGTTGGAGGTGTGATTGCGTGTTCCTGTTCTCTCCAGATGTGTATACGTCCAGAATCGCTCGTCAGACTAAAGAGAACTCGACCCTATTGCTCATGTGTCAAGTTCTTGTGTTCCTGGCACCACAGAAACCGCCGTCTCCGAAGAGCAGGTGTTAACGGCGCACACCGTACTGGTCGTCGTGCAAATAGACCACCTTTGTGCAGCCTCCTGCCCACGGTAAAACGCGATAAGGGACGTCCAGTTGTCTGTTGCATGTGCTTTGCGATTTCTCCCGCTGTCTGCCGTCTGTCTCTTCTTACCTGTAGGACAATATAACGGTCGTCCGCCGCCGTGGTTGCTCGTGGACGACCACTGCTAAACTCTCGGACAGCTGTTCCTGTCGTTTGAAATGCTCTCCAAGCTCGTGAAACGAGGCTGTGAGCGATCCCCGAACTCCTCGGCCACACTAATCACACTTCGACCTTCTTCCAACTTCCCAATGACGTGACCTCGGGTAAAGTCATGCCGTTTTCGTCTACTGGATTGCCTGTTGGCCATATCAAACGGTGGCAGCAACTCGACGTCGTTCAAACCGAGGTACACCGTGCAAAAGCTTTCACCGAATTGCTGAGCGTACACCGCCCGCGTGTTTTATACCCTTCCGATACCCACCTACGTCATGCTGCATATATGCGCATGCCCTACCGTACCGGACCCTAGTTTATCTCCTGAGTGGTCTTTCGGACCGTTATGCTTGCTCGTTCCGCTGTTATGCTAATTTTCCCTCTTCGTCCTTAATTTTTGCACACCAGTGTAGTACTGAAGAAGAAAAAGATACTGTTAAACCAAAGAATATAAAGCTTCGCGTGGAGAACGCCAACGCTCGTAAGATAACGTAAAATAGGCGACATCAGCGCCACCACAACCTAAGAGATTATTTGCTGTGCCGGAAAGCAAACATTCAGGAGCAAAAGACGTTAAAGGACTACGGCAGTGAAGCTTTTCTTTGATCCACGATGGTTTCCTTCGATCTGATGACTATTTGATTAGAGAAGATTTTTTTTTTTTTTTTTTTTTTTTTTTTTTTTGCTGTTTTCTGATATCCCGCCCGTCCCTTATTTTCGAGAGAAAAATATGCAATAACATTAGTATTACTATTTAAATTAAATTTTAGCTAATATTATAGTTAGGCCTAAGGATCCGTACAAAATGCAGACAATCCCTAGTATTTGGGATTACTCAAAATGTTTCTGAAAAACTCAAGAACAAACAAAAGCCTTGACTAACCCGATTGGCTTAACAAAACAAACATATCCGATTTCCGAAGTGATTGTGCTACCGAGAAGGTAACAATCACGTGCCGTGAGTAGCTCGGCTGACTGCTCTTTACCAGAATTGAAAGTCAACAGAATTACGCATGCGCAGTCTGCTCCAGCATCAGCCTGTATGTTGGTTTCTGTGCACTGCATCTTAGGATATGGCGGCGCTAGTTACGTTTCGCCAAGCCTTAACTTCTTCCCAGTTAGATGTTATTTGGTTAAACCAATACTATTGTAACAAAACACTAATAATCATTCAGGAACTAGTCTACTAGAATATTAAAAACACAAATTACTTGCAAAGAAAGAAACATATTCCAACACTGTATGATTACATTTCCATGGAACAAACCCGGCTCAGTTCTTAGTGAGGTTTTTGGATGTCTTTCCTCTTCAGCAGTTCTTCAATGTTGGGATTCAGAGATGAAGTAGTAAAAACCAGCAGATTTTTGAGATGCTAATCAGTGAGTGCTGAACGGTAGAGATGAGACGGGTTGGGCCCCGAGTCCGAGATGAAACTGATGATACGAATAGCATCATCAGTTTCACCTCGGGCGGGATCGGACGAGCTACGAATAGCATATTAATTATTTTCGTCGTATTATCCGCAGACCGCGAAATTCACTTTTTTTTCCCTTCCTATAATCCGCAGACTGTGACATTCAGGGGGAAAAAATCGCCGTATAATCCGCTCATCATAGATGTTGAACCGGAAGTGGAATTTCCGATAGAAAAGTCGGTCACATAATGTCCCAAGAGTCCAAAGAAGTAAGAAAAAAAAAAAAAACGATTTTATTAAATGAAGAAATTCATTTTTAAAGGTTACTTTTTCATCTTTTTATCTGCGGACAGATTTTTTTTTTTTTTTTTTGATTGGAGGTTTAACGACCACCGTGAACAACTCAGTGGGCTATAAGCAACCGCCCGTCCCTAATTTAGGGTCACTGGTTTGAGGGAGGGAGCGAGAGCCAGTGCCGTAAGACAAACACAACATCCATGCCTCACCGGGATTCGAACCCGGACCCCTTACGGACGAATGATCAGAAGCCATCGCTTAGACCACTGCGCCACTGACTCAGCGGACAGATAGAGGGCGCGACATCCATAGATCACGCCGATGCCGCTCCAGAGTATTGCATTACACCTTGCCAATGACGAAAGGCTGATACAGAACAAGTCATAGAAATACCGTATGTACTCCCGTATAAGTTGAAAGTTTTTGGGGGAATCCTGCTTTCAGAATTGGGGGATCGGCTTATACGAGGGCCAATATAAAAACTTCCGTGAATTCTCCCGCGGAATTTATCGACGGATTTGTTTACGATTTAGACGGCGGCACAGCGGCTTTCCGCACGTTACTGCGCGATTGTTTTCTGACCTTCTCAAAACTACGCGCAGGGACACGATCATATCCTTAATTGTGTTCAGCACTTTAAGTTTAAATTCGGCAGTGTAACTGAAATCTTTCCTTTTCAAAGACATCATGAATAGCAATCATGGAAAATAGCAGCAACGACGTCGGTCAAAATGGCAAAAGACAAACTAAACACAAGGCAGCGCACATGAGATCCGAACGATTCAAAATGACCCCCGCCGTCTCTCCTTACAACTTGCCTGATCTTTCATTACGACATTCCTACCCCACTCCATACAAACTCTGAGGAAAAATTTTTCCGAGGGAGATCCTTTACCAATTATATTCCCTCCCCTGCAGATTTTTTTAAAAATCGAAGCGCCGTAAAACATTTTTTTAATTTGCTTATTATCCGCATTGGCGTATAATCCGCAGAACATATATTTTTAACTTTTTTAGCAGATAATTCGCGGATTATACAACGAAATTTACCGGGTCGGACAAGCTACGAATATCATATTAATTACATCTCTGACGGGCATCTTTTTTGTGTTAAAATACTGAGTCTTTCTTTTCCGTTTTTTTTTCTTCTGAGTTATAAGAAGAGGAATCAGTTTTTTTTTTTTTCCTGCAGTGTATCCGAGAATCCTGATTCCATGGGAAGGGAATTGATGTGTCATTGTGTGATAATTTAAGTGCTTTCTAGGAGAGTGATTAGCCTAGGAAAGTAGGGGATTGATGCAGGGGAAATGGAGATTAGGGTACTCCACCTTCGCGCAGACGCAGTAGGACAGTCAGTTCAGTGGCCATCTAAAATTGCCCTATCAGAGAAGACGACCTCAATTCTCAAAAGAACCATCAGGAATAAAACAGATGGGGAGGGGAAAAGAAAAATCCGTTAGTATACATAAATTTTTCATTGAAACGTAATGCACAGGAGAAGAAAAAATCTGTTATAAATTAGGACGTAGAATGTAGATAAAGATATGCAGTTTGACTATGTTATAAAGAATAGTTCTGTGGTATGATGGGAGTTGAAGTGAGAATCAAAGCAAATTCCCTAGAGGAAATAGTGCGCTTGAAAACCACCGGTAGGACAGTCGGGAGATTTATTGCTTCGGCGGATTTGTTCCGCCTGTGTGAAACCGGCTTTAGGATCTCAGCTCTGAGAACGGAAGTTTGCCCCCAGTATTTCAGAAGGCCTTGTTAAACATATGAGGGTTGTACCGAAAGTAATATATATATATTCTATATTAGGGTTAATATAATACACTGCTGGCCACCCAAAATGCAACACCAAGAAGGAAGCATCCGATTGGCCTGAAATTCGCAGCATGCGTTGCCCGAGAGGGGACATGCAAACGATTAGCATTGTAGGGCATATGCAAATCATATGCGCCCGGCACACCACCGAGAAGCACTATAAGAAGGGTGCACAGAAGGCTGGGTGTAAGTAGTGGAAGTGTGTTGTGCTGCCAGACCTGTGCGTGGAAAGCTTCCTGATGCCTCGTCGCAAAATACGGCAGTCATTCCAGCACGTTTAGGAATTCGACAGAGGACGAATAGCGGCTTATCGCGACAGCGGTTTATCGTACCTAGACATCGGCGTCCGTGTGGGACGACATCCAGCCACAGTGAGGCGAGTATGGATTCGGTGGGTGCAGGAGGGACGGACGGGCCGACGTGGGCGATTGCCTCAGCCGTGGCACACAACCGAACGAGAGGACCGGCATGTTCTGCGGCGGGCATTGACGGCTCTCACCGCCACATCACGAACGTTAGCGCAGGAATTAGGGTGTGTTGCGCAACAACCTGCGGCAGCACGTACCGTTCGACGTCGTCTGCAGGAGCGGGGACTTGTAGCACGGCGCCCATTGCTGCGATTATCATTGACGTTACACCGCCGGCGAGTGCGGCGGCGGCGGTGGGCCGTTGAACGCCGCACCTGGACTACGGAACGACACAACATTGTCTTCTCCGACGAATCCCGCTTCTGCCTGCAACAATACGATGGTCGGATCAGGTGTGACGGCACCTCGGCAAGAGACTGTATGACGCCTGCATTATGCATCGACATACCGGTCCGTCGCCTGGCGTTATGGTTTGAGGCGCAGTTGGATATGACACCCGCACCCCTCTGGTGCGCATCGCCGGTACACTCAACAGCCACCGCTACATCTCCGACGTTTTGGAGCCTGTAGTCCTCCCTTACCTGCAGCACCTGCCAGCGGCCACGTTTCAATAGGACAATTATTCCCGGCGCACCAGGTGTCACTGCTGTCGTGGCCCGGCTGTTCTCCCGATATGTAGTCCATCAAACAAGTCTAGTCGCTGATCGGCAATCGAGTGGCCCGGCAAGCACCACCCGCGGCTACGTCTGATGAACTGTGGCAACGTGTGGAAGCAGCATGGACCGACATACCCCAAGCCCACATCCAAAGCCTCTTTCGTTCGGTGCCGCAGCGTGTAGCTGCCGTTATTGCCAGCCATGAGAGCCACACGAACTATTGATGCCTGCGTGTTCCGCAAGTCGCACGGGCCTGTAAGCTCAATCGTTTCATCTTTGTATCTGTTGTTATGTGTCCAGTAAATCTGGCTTTGCTATCTCGTGTCCTTCTTGGTGTTGCATTTTGAGTGGCCAGCAGTGTATATATAATATATTGGGTTGTACCGAAAGTAATGCAAAAGTGGGAATAACTGTTTTATTCATTGAAAGAGGTCGTTCAAATAGCACATGTTGGTAGAGTAACTCTTTCTTTATACAAAGGTACTACCCAACATAGTCTCTATCACAAGCGATGTATTTGCGCCATCGTTGAACCCAACTCTCGAATCCTCTTTAAAAAAAATCAGGTGTGGACTGTTGTGCCTACTTCTTCACAGCCACTTTCACCTCATCTGTGTTATCAAATCATTGTCCCCAGGGACTGTCCTGTATTGGACTGAACAGGTGGAAGTCGGAGGGCACCAGATCTGGGCTGTATGGTGGATGGGGACCACCGACCAGCCTAATTTGCTGATCACCTGATTTGTTGCCAAAGATGTGTGTGGTCTCGCATTGTCATGGTGAATGTAGATCCTTTTCAGATTCTTGTTCAGTCTCTTCCTCCTTATGGATTCTCTATGCTTCTTGAGTTTCTCACTGCACAGATCGCTGGTCACGTTACGGCCACGTTCCAGAAATATAAGCTTCTTAAGTTTCTCACTGCACAGATCGCTGGTCACGGTACGTCTACGTTCCAGAAAATAAGCTTCTTGAGTTTCTCACTGCACAGATCGCTGGTCACGGTACGGCCACGTTCCAGAAAATAAGCTTCTTGAGTTTCTCACTGCACCGATCGCTGCTCACGGTACGGCCACGTTCCAGAAATATAAGCTTCTTAAGTTTCTCACTGCACAGATCGCTGGTCACGGTACGTCTACGTTCCAGAAAATAAGCTTCTTGAGTTTCTCACTGCACAGATCGCTGGTCACGGTACGGCCACGTTCCAGAAAATAAGCTTCTTGAGTTTCTCACTGCACAGATCGCTGGTCACGGTACGGCCACGTTCCAGAAATATAAGCTTCTTAAGTTTCTCACTGCACAGATCGCTGGTCACGGTACGGCCACGTTCCAGAAAATAAGCTTCTTGAGTTTCTCACTGCACAGATCGCTGCTCACGGTACGGCCACGTTCCAGAAAATAAGCTTCTTCAGTTTCTCACTGCACAGATCGCTGGTCACGGTACGGCCACGTTCCAGAAAATAAGCTTCTTGAGTTTCTCACCGCACAGATCGCTGGTCACGGTACGGCCACGTTCCAGAAATATAAGCTTCTTGAGTTTCTCACTGAACAGGTCGCTGGTCACGGTACGGCCACGTTCCAGAAAATCAAGAATGACACCCCTGTCATCCCAAAAAACAGTCACCAGTACTTTCTGTGTTGATCGCTGGCTCTTGAACTTCTTAGGCCTCGATGAAGAGGTGTGATGTCATTATATGGATTGATTCTTCGTTTCCGGATCGTAACGATACGCCCACGTTTCATCCCGTCCCCAGATAGAAAAAAAAAAAAACGTTTCTTCATTGGCTTCAAACACTTCCAGCAGATCACAGCAGACTTTCACCTTTCTCTCCTTCAAATCGGGTGTCAACTGCCGAGGTAGCCACTTTGCCCGCACTTTCGGATACCCTAAGTCTTCCACCATCTTCTGTATAGCATTGTGACCACAGTTCAGTTGCGCAACAAACTCACGGATTGTGACTCGTCTCTCCGCGCGAATCAATTCATCCACTCGCTGACGATTCGTGTCAGAGGTTGCAGATGGTCTCTCACTGCGTGGTTTGTCTTCAATGCTAGTTTCTCCTTCTTTAAACTTCTTCGTCCATCTGTGCACATTGCTCTTGTCAATGGTGTCATCTCCGTAAACATTCTGTATCCTTCTGTGGATATCGGACTGCCTGCACCCTTCATTCGTCAAGAACTCAATGACGGCACGTTGCTTCTGCTCGGAATCCATTATTTACCTACAATGAAGAAGAGTTACTCTATCAACATATGCAATTTGAGCGACCTCTGTCAGTTATTATAAAAGTTATGACCACTTTTGCATTACTTTCGGTACAACCTTCGTATATTTTATTGAAGGTTTAACGACCACTGTGAGCAACTCAATGGGCTGTAAGCAGTCGCCTGTCCCTGATTTCGGTCCATTGGCTCCAGGGAAGGGAGAGAACCAGCGCCGTAAGACAAACACAACATCCATGCCCCAATGGGATTCGAACCCGGACCAATCTCGGACGAATGGTTATTTTTTGTTTGTTTGGAGGTTTAACGACCACCGTGAGCAACTCAATGGGCTATAAGCAGTCGTCCGTCCCTAATTTAGGGTCACTGGTTCCAGGGAAGGGAAAGAGCCAGTGCCGTAAGACAAACACAACATCCATGCCCCAATGGGATTCGAACCAGGACCCCTTTCGGACGAATGATCAGAGGCCATCGCTTAGACCACTGCGCCACCGGGGCGGCGACGAATGGTTATAAGCCGGTGCTTAGACCACTGCGTCACCGGGGCAACAGATTATATTAGAAAACACTACATCATTTGCTAGCTTCGTGTTGTAGGGGCGCCCTGGTGGCGTAGTGGTCTAAGAACTGGCATTTGCCAGAGATGTCCATGTTCGAATCCCGGTGAGGCATGGAAGTTGTGTTTGTCTTACGGTACAGGCTGTCTCCCAAAATTGGCCCTAAATTAGAGAACGGCGACGGCTTATAGCCCATTGAGCTGCTCACGTTGGTCGTTTAAAACTCAAACAAAAAGACATATCGTAGGTATAAATTACAAATTATTGAATGCAGCTTTCGTATCATATATCCTACATCATATTAATTTAGCCTTTAACATACATTTTTAGGCCGAGTTCGATTACAATATATTTTACTCTTACCTGGAATTCTACTTTTCCACGTCTCAATGGCCTCTTTGAGATCCGCGGCTGGAGTAAGCATTTCTTCAGTAAGCGGCTGTCGATTAAAAGGGTCTGTGTCCGAATTCAACAAGTGTCGTATAATAATAATTTTATCCACAACCACGCCACTTGGTAAGATCACGGGGTCCTCCATGAGAGTTCCCATCAGGGGATCTCGAAAGTGTTCCGGAGCGTCGCTTAAGTCAAAATCCTGCTTTGAGTTTTGGATTTGGAAGTGATGCGCTTTCTTAGCTAGGTTCAGAAACCCTGTGGCAGTTGCTTCCAGAAACTTATTGATTTTTTCATCCTTTAATATGGCGACCGCCTTTTCAAATATCTCCTGACTACACAGGATTTCATCCCTAGCCATTGCCTTTGCAAAATCCTCACAGTCTAATGAAATGTATGTTTTAGTTATCCAAAAGAGGATTAAAACAAGTCTACTATTGTACTTTCCCATAATGCTCGAATTTCGCTTTCCAGTAATCTGCCCGCACAGCTGCCTCAGGCAAGAATTCAAGGTAACTGCCAATCTGTCGCATAGTTCGGGTCGAAGAAAGGCATCCTTAACAGCAGAGGCCAAAACATGAAGTAAGTTGCTTGCTTCACGGGTCGCGTCCAAATGGAATTCACATTTCGATCCATCATGAAAAAGTATGTCTCGAAGTGAGTCCCACGGTTCTCCAGAAAACGTGGCCCAAGTTCCTTTTTTAATAACTTTCTCCGCGTCTTCAATCAGTTGGACAGCATCCAAGCACTCATCAAATACATGTGCTATAAAATCCATCAATTTGTTGATGAAAAGGGAGAATCGTCTGTCTGGCAACGATACTAAAACCTTAGGCTTGATCTGACCCAGTGGGCACCAGACGTCAAGTAAAATTCTTGCAACACGGGTATGAATGCGGATGTTATGAGTAAAGTAATCATTGGCAGACATAATTTTAACATCTATGTAAATATTCTGGAGCGTTTGGAACAGATGCTCTTGAGCGAGTGAATGAGATAATAAACGACGGTAGAAGACTTTTTCTGTACTAGTACCTTCCTCCCAATAGAACGTCCTTGCTAAGGTCATTAAGAGGAGGAGCTTGTCAACTATGTCAGGATTATTAAAATACTTGCGCGAACAGACCAACAACAGAATACAAACCTCCATGTCTTCACTGGAGTGCATTTCTAACATTTCCGGTTTGACTCTCAGCATAAAGATTAAGAAGTCGATAATGTCTAAAATGTACCATTCCGGAAAGGAAGCAAGTGCTTCTGGAGCCTCAGATGGCAGGGGAAGGCTTGGTGTGCGAGATTCGAAGAACAGGTTCATAAGAAATCCCATAACTGTGTTGCAGAAGTGCATGCACCTTTCTAGGAAGACAGGATTTAGTAACTCAGAATAACCGTACAGCCTTTTCTCTTCTAGTTTTTCTATTTCAGCTTTAAGAGCAGTAGCAAGAGAGGTGCTTTCCTTTACGAGATCTTTTGGTCGCAAACTTCCAGCTTGCTGTAAAATTTCAGCATCGTTAGCGAGATTTCTTATTTTGCCGCGACGTTTCTCGTATTTGCGGATGGACGGCATTACTGACAAATGGAAGCAATGAAGGGTCAGAAAAAAGCATTCTGTCGAAAAATTCGGCTCTCGCCTAGAATTACAGTCACTTACAAGCAATTCTGCCATTCTTGTGTTGGCTTCCGTCGCGGTTCTTATTAGTCTCGTCTCTTTCGAAACTTCAACTTTAGATTCACTGTAAAATGGATAAAAAGCATCTACTTCATGTATGTCTACTTTCATAAACAGGTTCAGGAAAACAGACAGGACATTCAACATGAAGCCGTCTGAAGCTATTAAATTTTCGTGGGAAAACAGCTGTGCTCGCGTTTTGTTTTCTTGAAGAACAAGAGCGAGAAAGTCCAAGCAAGCATCTTTACTTTCTTCTTCTGCTAATAAGGAGTGAAATACTTGAAAGATTTTCTCTCTTGCTCTGTTGAGAAAGCTTCGAAGTGATTTAATAATAGAACCTGGATTATTTTTAGCTTGTTTTCCGGAAAACTCGTTTTGCTTTATTTTGGGGTTTTTTTTATTCCAAACTAAGAAACTGAGGAAAGGTCCCAAATATGAAAACTCTGTGACAGCTTTGCCAGATTTTTGGAACAGCTTTTCTTCTAACCATGAATCATGATGCACTAACAAAGAACAGATTGGTCTTGATTTGCCACATCTGACGTCACAGAGTTCGGCAAGTGTCCTTAGAGGCGCCAGGAAAGAATAATATTCTAAATTAGTTTTCTCTACCAGGTTTCGTAGATCGTGCAGCACAGGAAGAAACACCCATCTCAATTTTGGATTTCCTTCTTCGGAGCAAGCCGCACTTACTAAGTCCTGAAGAAACCCGTTTGGCAGCTTTTGTGTGAGCAGATATGGTGTGAATATACACGGTTCGTATAAATACCTTCCACAGGAAAGAAAACCTCTAGAAACTATCTTGAGAAAACTATGTACACACTGCGATTTGGCTTCCAATAAGATTTCCTTAAACGGCGACTGGTGTTTGTGTTCTGGAAAAACCAGTTCTTCGAAACTAACTCTGCTGTAGCATTCCATGAGGTATGACAACATTTTGTTTTCAGCGTAATCCTTTACTTGATAATATACAGAATCTAAACCAGTTTTAGAATGTGGTTTACAATAAGACAAAACAGGCCACAAAACTCTTTTACACCGGTGGTCCGAAGCTGAAGAATTTGGTGGCTTGTTCTCTAGATAACAATTTCTTTGGTTCTCCTTGCAAAGATGAATCCAGATTTCCATAACTAAATTTTGAATCAAATTCTTGTAATTCCCGTCTAGTCTGTTCAGATGAAATAAAGCAGACGTTCTTACGGAGAACGCCGTATCCGGCACTTTTTCTTGCCAATCGATTTTAAAAATTTTGCTGATTTGTATATGTTCCTTTATCATTTCACTGTTGCTTTCTTGCTCTTTGTTATCAGTTTCTCCGGTTTCACCTTTAGATACGTCGTGCTGAAAGTTCATTTCAGTTTCTGTTGAGTTCCAGGTTTCGGTGTACCAGGACGTTAGACTTAATTCGCTATTGCTTTGAAGTGAGAAGAAAGAAGTGGCCAAACCGCCTTGATCTGCAGTTCGAAAAGCACCCTCTTCGCTACTTATCGAAACGATCATGGAATTGCCGGAAGTAGTGTCAGAAAGGGATTCCGCATTCCATATTTCTGAATGAAATTGCTGTTCTCGTTCTGGAGATCCGCAGGCAGACGATTGCGGCGAATTAGGGGGCACAGAATACAAACTCATTTTGTAGTTACGAATTCTTGGCACTTCGTAGACTTGGTCGGACAGCAAAGCATTAGTGACTTGGAACGAAGCGACGATGCTTTGGTCAGACATACGGTGCTTCCATAGAGGATTCCTGAAAAATAAATAAATAAATAAATAAATAAATAAATAAACAAAGGGATTACACATTACTCATACGTAAGTTTTGGGGTACTCTCAGAAGTCTAAACAAATAGACAGGAACAAACCACGCTGGTTGAAAAGCCTCCGCCATCACAAAGACAGGCGAAAACGAAAAACAAGAAGTCTGAGTCAAATTTATGCCAGTGTGGAAACTAATGTAAATATTTAAAAATTTAAATAATTGCCTGGAAGCATGTGCTATTACATAGTATGAGTAGTAAGTACGTACAAAATTAAATATGGTAAGTATTCCCGGAAAAGAAGTTGTGCTCGTATTCAGGGATCGACAAATCCCGGGCGCCAGCCAGATCGCCCAGAAATCTGATCCTGACGCAGGGGCGTAACTAAAACATTCATTGGGGTGTTCAAGCCCCCCTCAATATCTTAATAAGCTCCCCCAATACAATTCACGGGAAATAAATCATTGCAAATGAGTTTTTAAAAATTGTAATGTGAAATAAATAAAATTGTAATGAAAAAACATTTGTATATTGTAATTTACGCTGTTGTATGATGTTAGAGAACGGTTCTTTTTATTTCCCTGCTTACTGGAGAACTGCAGTGCAACAACTAATATTAAATTCTTTGTTTTCCCTTTTTCGTGTACCACTCGTAACCCACTTCATTGGAAGGAGTTGGGTGGAAGGGGAACGATGTACTACCGCAGTGACTACAAGTACTTGTGCTGCGTTGCCCCTCCTTCCGTTCCTCCCGAGGTGGTGGTCTTCGGGTTGTTTACTCTTTAACTTTTTCCATTTCTCCAACACCACCACCCCACGCTTCAGTTAATCTACCAGGAGCTCGTGTCAGACTTCCTCTATATAGTCTCAGGGATTCTTACTATTTGCTTTGCCACGTGACTACATAGAAGACGGAGCCAGGGATCGACAAGCCTGGAGTGCTACGGTGCGATCGCACCCCGGGCCTTTACGTTCACAGGCACCAGAAACATCCCCCAAAACGCACCTAAAATGCGTACTCGGCAAGTTTATATATTAAAAAAAAATCTTGAAAATTGCTAAAACGCATAGCAACTATAACGAAGTAAATTTCTCCGTCATTTTTGTCCACGCCGGGCATCGAACCCTGGGTCCCCTCATTCCGGAATAAGTCGCTCTACCAACTGAGCTACGCGGACGTATGCTCTCGCTGCTATCTGCCTTTATCTCATGTGCGTCCTGCAGTACAGACATGTCACACAACCCAAATTGGCCTATTTTCTGCCCCCCCCAAGTTAGGTGCGTATGTATTAGGGGTATACAAAAATTTCCGCCGCTCCCGCTAGAGGGCGATGTAGGGTAGGGCCAAGTCGACCCATTCTTTTTGACGCAATGGTAAAGAAGGAAAAAAAAAGTCGTGTTACCCGATTTCCTGGTCTGTTTAACTGTTTTGCTGGCTTTACTTAGTTCCATGACATGGCCCAGGGCGTAATCAGAAAAGCAAGAGGAGGCACTCACAGTGTTTATACCAATCTGTTGGAATTCGGATGCTAAAACTACTTTTAGCGTGGTTGGCAACAAAAAGGTTCGACCTCGAGCGAGTGTGTGTGTGTGTGTGTGTGTGTGTGTGTGTGTTGTGTAGAGTGGGGGACGGGGAATGTCTGCACTGGAGTGGGGTGTGTGTGTGTTTGGATAAAGATTGGGACGACATGGATTTTTTCTCCTATCCCTAATCTGTATAGGGATTGACTTTTATAGTGTTACCTCTTACTACACTGGTGTGCAAAAATTAAGGACGAAGAGGAGAAATTAGCATAACAGCGGAACGAGCAGGCAGAACGGACCGAAAGTCCGCTCAGGAAATATACTGGGTCCGGTACGGTAGGCATGCGCATATATGCAGCATGACGTAGGGACGGGGAAGTGTCTGAAGGGTATAAAGCAAATGGGCGCTGTACACTCAACAATTCGGTGAAAGCTATTGCACGGTGTACATCGGTTTGAACGACGTCGAGTTGCTGCCACCGTGTGATATGGCCAACAGGCAATCCAGTACACGACATCTTGATGACTTTACCCGAGGTCGCGTCATTGGGAATTTGGAAGAAGGTCGAAGTGTGACTAGTGTGGCCGAGGAGTTCGGGATTGCTCACAGCATCGTTTCACGAGCTTGGAGAGCATTTCAAACGACAGGAACAGCTGTCCGAGAGCTTAACAGTGGTCGTCCACGAGCAACAATGGCGGCGGACGACCGGTATATTGTCCTACAGTCGAGAAGAGACAGACGGAAGACAGCGGGAGATATCGCAAGGCACATGCAACAGACAACTGGACGTCCGTTATCGCGTTTTACTGTGGCCAGGAGACTGCACAAAGGTGGTCTATTTGCACGACGACCAGTACGGTGTGTGCCATTAACGCCTGCTCATCGGAGACGGCTGTTTCTGTGGTGCCAGGAACACAAGAACTGGACACATCAGCAATGGGGTCGAGTTCTCTTTACGGATGAGAGCCGATTTAGTCTGACGTGCGATTCTGGACGTATACACATCTGGAAAGAGCAGGGAACACGCAATCACACATCCAACATCCTCGAAAAGGAGCGGTTTGGAGGTGGCGGAGTTCTCGTTTGGGGCGGTATCATGCTTGGTAGCCGTACTGACCTCCACATATCCAAAGGAGGTTCAGTCACTGGTGTCCGTTATTGTACCCCGAGATTCTCCTGCCTCACGTGCGTCTGTTTACAGGTGCTGTGGGTTCTGAGTTCCTCTTCATGGACGACAACGCTACACCTCATCGTACAGTGGCTGTTGGAGAGTGAAGACATTCAACGCATGGATTGGCCCGCAAGATCTCCGGACCTAAATCCAATCGAACACGTGTGGGACCTTCTCGGGAGACGCTTGGCAGCACGTCACCAGCCGCCAGCAACGATTCCGCAGCTGCGATTGGCGCTACAAGATGAATGGGCCGCGGTACCTCAACAGCTCCTTGACAACCTCATCCTCAGCATGGACAGACGTTGTAAATCCTGCAATGCAGGGGTGATCATATCCCCTACTAAAGACTGGATTTTTTTTGGCAGCCGCCTGTCACATGAACGTTTCTGTCCAGTTGTGCTCGAAGCTACCTTTTCAAAAAGTGCCTTTGTATCCGTTGGATTCCTTGTTTGGACGGTTTTGCTCGCTTGTCCCATATTCTTACATCTTGGGGATCTGTTGGTATAATTTGAGTCGATTTGGAGCACTTCTGCACGACGTTACATTCGAAAAACCGTCTCGTCCTTAATTTTTGCGCGCCAGTGTAGTTCAGAGAAAAGGAGATTCTGAACGCGCCAATTCTTCCTTTTTCTCTCTTTTTAAAAGGTTATAATTTTCGATAATTGTCAAAGTTTAGTTAATATTTTTAGGCTTACATTCAACTAAATATTTTCAATAATATATCATTTCAATATTTAATTTTCCCACTTTAATAAAATACAACAGAAAGACAAAATAATACCAAATGGCACATCCATAGTTCCCATTCTTTTCCCACCAAAAAAATCAAGGACTTATAAAACTTTTCAAGACTCTATTCATGCCCAATAAGAACTCACATGAAACACTAAAATGAGTTGTAACAAACAGTCAAAGAGTTCAATTATAGTTATATCTAAACCTAGGGACATACTTTTTTGAGATATTATTGTTCCACAAAATAAAATCCTTGAAATGGCGATAAGCTGGACATATTGCCAGAAGGACAGACCACCGATGGACAACCAAATTTTTAGACTGCACTCCTGGGCTACAAGCATTCAGCAGATCGCAAACCCGGTTTGAGACGCTAGTACCTTACACTTACATTCTCTCGCATTCACTTACTGTAGTTCAGAAGAATTCCCCTCCATTCGCTTATTGCAGTTCAGAATCACAACCGCGTGAAAACTGGAAATATGACAGCTATGTGCTCCTGATTCCAAGAGAACAACACAGTGCAGCCACCTGTGACATTTCCACGACAGCTTCTCTTCAATGAACTGCTACTATTCTAAAAATTGGTGAACAGGTAGAAGAAGAAAAAAAAAAAGCAGGTACTTTTCAAAGACTATTTACAAAATTCAAGGACTTTCAAGGGCCTTTGAAAAGGAAAATTAAATTCAAGGAGTTTTCAAGGACCGAGGGAACCCTGGCATCAAGGGCCCAGCCTAAATGAGAGCTGCGATTGGCGCTACAAGATGAATGGGCAGCGGTACCTCAACAGCTCCTTGACAACCTCGTCCTCAGCATGGACAGACGTTGTAAATCCTGCAACGCAGTCAGGGAGTTTTCAAGGAACCCCCGACTGCGTTGCAGGATTTAGAGAATGGTTTGCCAGGTTTAAGAAAGGTGATCTAAGCTTGGAAGACAAGCCACGTACAGTTAGACCGCAGGAATTCGCAGACGAGGAGCTGGAATCGCTGTTGCAAGAGGATGCCACACAGTCGACCACGCAACTGGCGAAACGTTTGAAAGTGGCTCAATCGACGGTGGTACGGCGTCTACAGGCCCTTGGGGAAGATCCAAAAGATTGGTAAGTGGGTTCAGCACACTTTAACAGAGCGTAATATTGGTCAACGTTTGGGCATCTGCATGTCGTTGATGAAGTTTTAAGGGAAGCATTTCTTGTGGAAGGTTGTCACCGGGGATGAAAAATGGGTCTATTGCGACAAACCCCGTATGCAAGCGATCCTGGGTCGACCCAGGCCAGCCATCAACATCCACTGAAAAACAGGATATCCACGTGAAAAAGGTGCTGTTGCGTATGCGGTGGGATATGCACGGAGTGCTGTATTTCGAACTGTTGAAACCGGGCGAAACAATCATTACACAACGATATAGCGAACAGTTAATGAAACTGAACCTCGCAATCGAGCAAAAACGCTCATGGACAGGTAAAGGATGCCGCCCAGTCATTCTGTTACACGATAATGCCAGACCACATATCGGTGCCTCCACGAAATCAACCACTGACAGTTTGATGAAATCTGTAAAAGGAATGCAAGGTGCTTTGTTTGGAGGGCTCTACCCCCAACTTCCGTAATATATATTCTGGACCTCTAGAGTCGGTCAGTGTACCCTCGATGTTTTCCCCGAAGAGCTCTTAGAAACTGAGAGGAGGGGGGGTAAATGCGCCCCACCTTTTCTGAACATTCATTTGTGGTCGTGTACAGAATCATTATATAAAGCATGATACTAATGTACAGCTTTACGTCCATTTTAACATTTTGGGGGAAAGCCCCCCCCAAGCTTACGGACGCTTCTAGGGGAACATCTTGGATACACTGACAGACTCCAGCGGCCCAGAATATAATAATACGGAAGTTGGAGGTAGAGAAAAACCAAGTGTACCTCGGATCCTCTTCAAATTAAAGTACAATTCTTGCTTGGCTTACATGGAACTTTTTCTCGAAATTCGTTTGGAGTTCCCAATTCAGTTCTCAAAATAGACCCAGAAATGGCAATCTTTATAAAAAATCTCCCCCCCCCCCGCCTCCCACAACTTTTGTGGCCAGTTGCCCAAAACTCGTATGAACCAGCATGAAAATTCAGACAAACAAAAGAGTTCCGTTCCCCTCGATAGGCACCTTGGAAAACTGCCACACATAATTCGGAAAACTGCCCCACTGGAAAAATTGTCACACATTCAAGTTGTTCTTCGGAGTAAGAGCAATTTGTGCCCGGCCGCTTAATGAAAAAACATGTGGCAATTTTCCAAGTTGCTGAAAGATGTGTGGCAGGGTTGCCGGTAAATTGCCACACCGGAACACTGCCACACATCAGTGTTGCTGTGTGGCAGTTTACAATGAACCGTTTGTTCTGGGGGTATTTTTTTTACCGCTTTTCAGTTTTCAGGGGTTTTTTCTCCGGGGGTATTTTTACCGTGCAGGGCATTTGCCGGGAGAGGCTGGGAGAGCAGCTGACTCTTTTCGTAATGGGGTCACAGTGCAGTTGACCAACACCCGTTGGGGGATTTCATCACCCTTCAAACAATAAAGGCGAACGAGTAAAAGAGGGCAGAGAAACTCTTCCTTCCTGCAAAGAGGGGGGTGATTTGATTCAGCTGGAGTTTTATATAAATCTGAATGCCAATGAAGTCAGAAGTGTATTCATACATTATGAGGATTCATAAGAAATTCTTGTTATTCTTTTCACTTAAACTTGTCTAAGATTCTATTTATTTTAATAAAAGGTAAATCAAAATATTTGTACATAAAAATTTCTGTGTAACTTTGTTAAACAATTGGTTACTAGGCCATTTAGTTTTACTTGCTAGTCATGGAAACGTTTTGCTAGCAAACTATTTGGTCAGGTCACTAGCAAAATTTGCTAGTGAGCATAAAAGATGAAATCTTGCCCTGCACCCCACCCCCCATTTCTGAATGAGGGGTTGTTCACTGAACACCATAAAACAGACCCGTGTGCCTCCACAGAAAGGTGTGACCTACTTTCCTATTGCAAGAAATTTATTGTCGAGTTTTATTTTTTTTATTATATCCCGGTTACTGTGTTTCATATACTTGTATTTCATTCTCTGCCGTTGCACTGATTAAATAAGATGATGCTTGTTTATCATACATGAGATTGACAAAGGAAAAAAAAAGCTGAACTTTTTAACGGCAGTGAAAAATAAGAATGTGCTGCGAAACAGTGTGAATATAACGAGCCGTAAGCAGGACAAAATTGTTCACAGAAATTTGTTATGTAAATATTAAAGTGGAACACATCACTGTATTCAAAACATGATTTTTATTTTTTTTTTTTTTTGTGTTTAACAGCAACACAGGATAAATGTAACATCGTGCAGAAATAAAATTGCGACTACCGGCGAATTCTACACTCCGTCCAACTTCCGTTTTAGGAAAGTTTTCCTCCATTTTGAAGCTGCAAAACAAATATTTATGGAATAAGATTACATTTAACACTACCTTGTAAAGAAACATTGTGAGAAAAAAGAATTACGATTACAGGAGAAACCTTCACTCCGTCTAACTTCTGTTTCCGAAAGTTTTGAAAGTCAGAATTCCACCCACCGACAGAAAACGACCCCACCACCAATCCCTTCCAAATTTCTGTTCAGTTCTGCATCGATCTCGAGAACCATCAAAATGGCGATGGAAATGGCGGAATTCTTCGAATCCACGGCAAAATCTCGTGTCTGAAGATCACAAATTCTTCATTTTAAAGCTGAAATGCAAATATTTATGGAATTAAATTATATTTAACAATACTACTGCGCAGAAGAAACATCGCTAGAAAAAGAAATCACGATAACGGGAAGATTTTTCACTCCATTTAAGTTCCGTTTTCGAACGTTTTGAGAAACAAAATACCATCCCCAGATCAAAAAACGACCCCCCACCCCCACCCCAACTAATCCTCCAAAATTTCTCTTCGGTTCTGCATCGATCTCGAGAACAACCCAAATGATGGAAAAAAAAAAAAAAAAAAAAAAAAGCGGAATTCTGCGAATCCGCGGAAGAATCTCATGCATGGTTTATTCTTTATTATATGCCGCGAATTTTTATGTATTCTAAGAAATTAAATGTAAATTATTTACCCACAGTTGTTATGTCGTAATTTTGCTTATTGTTATATTTGTATTTCTTCCCTCTACCGCTGCGCAATGCGTCTTCTTTGTCACACTTGCCGCATATGCTGTGTACGCTTCTCCCTAAAAGTGCGAGGATTAGCAAAACTTTCGCTGTCTTTAAGTATTTTATTACGTTGTCTTCGTATTTATTTGTCCCTGTTTGTTAGTGCTTCTTCAACTTTATTACTTTTTCCTGAACCGATTCACCCACCCACTGTTATAACAGTAGGGTGGGTGAATCGGCTTTATTTTAAATAAGTCGGTATATGTGTCCCTTCTTCCCCCCTTTGAAGAGCACAGGTCCCGCGTCTTACAATTATTTCAGTTCTATCACAGCTGTGCTCTGAAGTAGTCCGAAAATTGTGATTGCTAGTCAGTCTTGCTAATTTCTATTACTATTAAACTATTTTATTTTTTCAAGGTGGACAAGTTCTTTATACGGAGTGTTCCGTCCACGAGTGCAAGTACAGAAAGCATTGAGCCCGAAAAAAAGAAACAAAAATTAGTGCATCGGTAGTATCATCATCATCATCATCATCATTGTCAACCATTATCAATCCACTGCTTGACGAAGGTCTCTCCAAGCCTCTTCCACAACGGTCTGTCTTGTGCCAGTCTCCTCCATGTTACTCCCGCATACTTTCGAATTTCACCCACCCATCTTCCACGTGGTCTTCTTCTGGGTCTTTTCCTGTCCCTTGGAATCCAATCTAAAATTTCGACTGTCCATCGATGGTCTGTTCTTCTGGCAGTATGTCCAGCCCATTGCCATTTCAGGGATTTAACTCTGATCATGATGTCTTCCACTCTTGTCATTTTTCGGATCCACGAGTTCCTCTTCTTATATCTCCTGGTTACACCAAGCATGCACCTCTCCATGATTCTTTGAGTTGTCTGCAGCCTTTGTATGTCTCTTTTAATTAAGGTCCACGTCTCTGCACCATACGTAAGCACTGAAAGGATGCATTGATCAAACACTTTTCTTTTAAGACATAATGGCATATTGCTCTTGAAAATTATGCTGTTTCTTCCAAAAGCTCTCCAGATAAGTTTTATACGCCGATTAATTTCTTCATCAATGTAACCCTCACTTGATATCTGCTGTCCAAGATAAACGCATGTATCTGATATCTCCAGTATTTCTCCATCAATCGATAAATCTTCATTTCTTGTAAAAGCATTGTACATCACTTTTGTCTTCTGAAAGTTCATTTTTAATCCCACTACTTTACACTTGTCAGCAAGTTCCTGGATCATACTCTGCAGCTCTGATGGGGTGTTTTCAAAAATGACTACGTCATCAGCAAAACGAAGGGGAGTTAGATAATCTCCATTAATCTTTATCCCTTTGTTTTCCCAGTTCAGTGATTGAAAGACATTTTCCAATGTGGCATTAAAGAGCTTCGGAGATATGGTGTCACCTTGTCTCACTCCCTTTCCAATTTTTATGTGTACTGCATTCTCAAACAGCCGAATCTTTGCACTTGCATTTTTATTGATGTTATTAATAATATTAATGTATGCATCTTCAACACTGCAGGATTTCAAAGCCATGGTAACTGCTGATGGTTTCACTGAATCAAAGGCCTTTTCATAATCGACAAAAGCCATGCACAATGGAAGTTCATATTCCCTCGCTCTTTCAATTAGTTATCTCAGTACGTGGATATGATCTATAGTGCTGTAGTCACTCATGAATTCAGCTTGTTCTCTTGGTTGAGCCATGTCCAGTGTCACCTTCAAGCGGTGTGAAAGAACTTTAGTGAAGATTTTATAAACCACTGCTAGAAGGCTGATAGGTCTGTAGTTCCTGAGATCCTCAATGGCACTCTTTTTATGTAGCAGGATCATTGTAGCGTTGTTCCAATCGTCAGGAATCTCCCCTTCATTAAGGCATCGAGTGAAAACTTGGGTGAGTACTATTTCAATTTCTGCACTTGCTTCTTGTATGATGTCTACAGTAATTCCATCTTCTCCTGGAGCTTTTCGCTGCTTCATGTTCTTGATTGCATGTGCAACTTCTGATGGGAGGACTGGAAGAACTCTGGTACTGGTACCTTTCATGATGTCTGGAGTACATGTATCATCCCTTTCATATAATTTGGAATAGAAATCTTTCACTCTTGTCAAAATTTCGCCTCTATTTCTTGTTACAGAACCATCTTCTTTTCTCAGTGCCATAATCTGTTTTCTTCACTTACTGAGATGTCCCTTTGCTATCTTTAGGCATCTCTCTTCTTTTTTGCATCAACATCTCTCTTCTTTTTTGCATCAATATTTTTAACAATAATTATCACTATAGGCAGTGTAGTGATAATTATTTATCTAACGTTTTATTTTTTTATTTTTTTTGGTGTGGTGATAAAACATGCCCAATGCCCGAGTGTATCGATTTTGGTGAAAAACTTAGTAATGCTGCTATGGTTTCCAATAAATTGAAACGACATTTGTCAACAAAACATTCTCCTCTGTCACACTAAGATAACAATTATTTTCGCCGGTTGTTGGAACAAAAAAAAACAAAAAACAAGCAACGTTCATGACTGCAACAGTACGTGTTTCGGAAAAAGTACAGTAAGCTAGCTATAAGATAACCGAACTTATCGTAAAGGCCAAAACACCACACACAATAGCTGAAACGTTGTTAATGCCTGCTTGTAAAGAGATGATGAAAATAGTCCTGGGTTCAGAAGCTGCTAGTGAAATTTCAAAAAATCCTCTCTCTTTTTGCTTTCACTATCAGTCGCCGAGTTAGTGACATGTTCAGTGACATTGAAGACATTATGAAGGAGAAAATCAACAGTTCTCACTTTAGATCGACTTGTTCACCGATATTAGCGGTCGCGCACAACTTCTTGCCTACATTCGGTACCTCGATGGAGATGTAATTGCAACTAATTTCTTTTTTTTTTTTTTTGCTAAGAACTTCCTGAGCGAGCTGCCAGTGAAGAAATATTTCTTGTGACTAATGAATATGTGCTTCATAATGAATTAAAATCGAAGGATTGCTTTAATGTTTGCACAGACGGAGTCGCTTCTATGACAGGCCAAGTGAAAGGATTTGTAGCTAAAGTACGCGAAGTGAATCCCAATATACGATGTGATCATTGTCTCATTCACCGCGAAGCCATTGTTGCCAAGTCTTAACCATCTCTTCTGAAAGTTGTGCTGGACGAAGTAGTAAAAGTCGTGAATCTCATCAAATCGCGGCTTTTTTTCATTTTGTGTCAGGAAATGGGATCAGCGCACACTACACTCCTGCTACATACAGAAGTACGGTGGTTATCACGAGGGAAAATGTTAACGCGAATATTTGAACTTAAAGAGGAGGTATATGCATTTTTAACTGTTGAGGGGCATATGAGTACGCGGATTTACTTGCAGATGATGAATGGATATGTAAGTTGGCATATCTTTCCGATAGTTTCGTACACTTGAATAAGCTGAACAGAAGAAAAATGCAAGGTAGGAACGAAAATATTCTGACTAGTATGGATAAGATTCAAGGATTTGTGAATAAGATGACTTTGTGGATACAGAGAATTGAAAATGGGTCGTTTGAGATGTTTCCGACTGTATAGCCACACTTGCTGACGGTAATAAAGTGGTGGACTTAATTAAAGAACATTTAGAAATCTTCCAGGAGAAGTTCAAGAAGTATTTTCGAGTGTTCAAGATTTTGAATGCGGGTTCGTGACACATTCATTGCGAATTCAAAACCTCTTCCGATTAATATACAAGAGGAACTGAACTCGCAGATTTAAAAGCAGACAGAACATTGAAATTAAAACTTCTCGAAGTGCCTTTGGACACATTTTGGTTGGCAATAAGGGGTGAATACCCCGCTATCTCCGAGATGGCAGTTAATGTGTTGTTGCCATTTGCAACTACATATTTGTGTGAACTGGGCTTCTCGACATTGACTGAAATTAAAACATCAATGAGGGAGAGACTCCAATCCCTCGTTGAAGAAATGTGACTTGCATTGTCAACGATTCCGGCACGGGCCAGCCGCCTGTGCGGAACTAAGCAGGCGCAAGTATCACATTGAAGGTATGAGTAGAAGTATTTACTTTAATAGTAATACAAAAGTGTATTTTCTTGTATTTTCTACAGTGAATTAAAGTTTATAAATTAATAATAAATGCACGAGTCGACTTCTGTTTAATAATAATAATATAATAGAATAATAGTACAAGGTGTCCGAGAAATATTGAACACATTACAAAATTATGTACAAAAAAAAAAAAAAAAAAAACCCTATGAGCATTGTCTGTTTTTCTATGTCGCGTATTACTAACACGGTTTCTATATTTTTGTTTTGCAGAATTGTTATTCCCAGAATCTGATAGATGGCGCTAGATGTGGCCTAATGAGGAATGTAAATGCGCAATCAGTAGTCATGTCATCCGTACAGCAGAAGGTGATGTGTGTGCGTTATGGCTTGCGGAATTAGAGTCTTCCATTAAAGTTAAAAGACGGTAGGTACCAGTTTGAGTATGGCTGTAATGCTCCGTCAACGCATTCAATTAAACGGTGGATGAAACAGTTTAAAGAAACTGGCAATGTGGAACATCGTGGAGGAGCCGGTAGGCCTAGCGTCAGCGGTGAGACGGTTGACCAAGTTAATGAAAGTTTCCGACGAAGCAGCAGGAAATCCGTTCGTAAAGCAAGCAGAGAACTGTGCATTCCGAAATCGACAGTTCACGATATCTTGCACAAGAAATTAAAGTTTCATGCTTATAAAATTCAAATAATACAAAAGATGCATGTAAATGATCACACTCTGCGATATGATTTCGCTGTGGGTATGCTGAATCGAGTGGAAAACTTTCTCAGTACTGTAATTTTTAGTGATGAATCCACATTTCGTGTATCAGGTATTGTGAATCGTCACAACTGTAGGATATGGGGCAGTGAACCGCCTCATGCTGCTACTGAACTGGAACGTGATTCTCCAAAAGTTAATGTGTGGTGCGCTCTATCAAAAAGGGAAGTGATTGGCCCTTTCTTCTTCTGCGAAAAAACCATAAATGGTGAAATTTACTTGGATATGCTAGAAAATTTCGCTTTATCCCCAGATCAAAAGATATGACGTGTTTTCTATCAAGACGGCGCGCCTCCGCATTGGTCAACGTGTGTACGTAAGTGCCTAAATGAGCATTTCCGCAAAACATGGATTAGGCGTGGTGGTCCCATTCCGTGGCCTCCTTGCTCTCGAGATCTAACTCCATTGGATTATTTCATGTGGGGTCATGTGATGGATCGTGTCTATCAGACGCCTTGTACTGATTTGCAGGAATTGAAGCAGCGTATCACAGCTGCTATTAATTCCATAACTCCTCAAATGCTTGCCAATACATGGCATGAAATGGAGTATAGCTTGGACGTAGTACGAGCAACCAAGGGATCTCACATCGAAATTTATTAACTTGTGTAGTTATATTGTAAGTTAGTATAGTCAGTTTCTTTCTATCTGTTATATGTTTCATTTTATATAATTTTGTAATGTGTCCAATAATTCTCGGACACCCTGCATAATAATATAATAGGTTGATCACATTACGTATTTATATCAATAGTGTCATATCATACGTTTTTGAGGGGTTTAACATTTTGGTGTGCCATGTTGAGTCATGGATAATTTATGGTGTGCCGTGTTGAGTCATGGATAATTTATGGTGTGCCGCGAGTACACAAAGGTTGCGGAACACTCACTGTTTTAAAAGATCTACAAATTGACGGCAATTTGTTGGCCATGCAATTTGTTGGCCATGCAATTTGTATATGCCCCGTAACGTCGTAGCAACAGATGATCACCCGGGTATGAACTTGCCGTTTCCCGAAGAAATGATTAGTGCAAAGGTTTCAGGGAATCAAAGCGAAGATGAAATTAATGAGATAGACTGAAGCTGGCAACTGTAGAGAGAGAACCTAAAAAGAAATTTTACAAAATTTTAATGTCATTCAGACTTTTGTACAGAATGACAGTGATTTACACACGAAATGAGAGGTGATGGTTATATACGTATATATATATAAATAGAATTTTATGAGGAAATTTGTCATCTAAATAATAAAGGTAAGCAGCACTTGAAAATAATTATGGGAGATTTCAATGCAAAAATAGGGCAACGCAACAGAATGAAACTGGTTAAATTCGGTCAAATACCGTAGAGTTTGCAGAGGCAGAAGGATTTTTCATCTTGAACTCCTTCTTCAAGAAAAAGCCACACAGGAAATCATGGAGACATCCAAATGGGACGACAAGTGAAATTGATTTTATTATGTGTAACAAAAAATTCGTCATAGAAGACTGCAGTGTGCTAAATAAGTTCAACACTGCTGGACGTAAGGTGCACCTCAACACTAAACTCGAACGTTTCCTCATAACACAAACAAAATGTATTGACATAACCAACCTTAAAAACACCATAGTACCTTCAAGTGCCAGTCTCTGCTTTAGAAGGCCTAACATCGGAAGAAGTGGACATCTCCCGCAGAAAAGTAACGAATTTCATCCACCCATCTCCCATGTGGTCTAGGAGCAAGTTTTCTGAAATAAATTTCAGGAAAAACGAAAATGTTGATGCAAAAGAATCCAATCTAAAGAAGATGCGACTTCCAAAGTGGAATATATAGAGCTATGCAAGACAGTCTGGCAAAAGTATGTCCAGCCAAGAAATTCATTGCCATTTCAGGAAAGCAATTTAACCCTGATCATGATGTCTTCCACTCTCGTCGAAATTTTGACAAGAGATCCACGATTTCTATTCCAAATTATATGAAAGGGATGATACATGCACCTCTCCATGCTGCTTTGAGTTGTCTGCAGTACCTTTGAGTTCTCTTTTAGTTAAGGTCCACGTCTCTGCACATACGTAAGCGGGGGAAAGCTCCAGGAGAGGATGCAATTGATCATACAAGAAGCAAGTGGAGAAATTCTTTTAAGACTCGCCCATAATGGCATATTGCTCTAATGAAGGAAAGATTATGCCTGTTTCTTCCAAAAGCTCTGCAACAGGCAAGTTTTGTACAGACATCAGCCTCCTATCAGTAGTTAATTTCTTCATCAATGTGACCCTCACACCGCTTGAAGGTAACATCTGCTGGCTCAAGATAGAACATACGTATCTGTGGCTATCAGCACAATAGATCATATCCACGTACTGAGAGAACTAATCCGAGGGAATATGAACTTCCATTGTCTTGTAAAAGCGATTATGAACATCACTTTGATTCGGTGAAACCATCAGCAGTGACAAGGGCTCTGAAACCTGCGGTATTGAAGATGCATACTTAATATTATTACTCTTGAAAATCAAGTGCAAAGATTAGGCTGTTTGAAAATCAACACTCTGCAGCTCTGGAAAGGGGTAGGTGACACCATATCTCCGAAGCTCTTTAATGCCACATTGGAGGGTGTTTTTCAGTCACTGAGCTGGGAAAACAAGGGGATAAAGGTTAATGGGTTAGATTAATCTAACCCACCTTAATCTTTTGCTGATGACCTAGTCATGTTTTCCCTAGCCCATCAGAGCTGCAGAGTATGAAAGGAACATTGCTGACAAGAGTAAAGAAGTGGCATTAAAAATGAACTTCGGAGACAAAAGTGATGGTGTCAATGCTTTTACAAGTAATGTCTCGATTGATGGAGAAAAGCTTGAGATAACAGATACGTACGTTTATCTTGGACAGCAGATATCAAGTGAGGGTCACATTGATGAAGAAATTAATCGGCGTACGAATCTTTGCCTGGAGAGCTTTTGGAAGAAACAGCATAATTTTCAAGAGCAATATGCCATTATGTCTTAATAATATTAATGTAATGCATCCTTCCAGTGCTTACGTATGGATTTCAGAGACCGTGGACCTTAACTGCTGATGGTTTCAGACCGAACTCAAAGCAGCTTTTTCATAATCGATAAGAAGAGGAACTCGTGGATCCGAAAATGACAAGAGTGGAAGACCTCATGATCAGAGTTAAATTCCCTGAAATGGCAATGGGCTGGACAATTAGTTCTGCCAGAAGGACAGATCATCGATGGATATGAAATTTTAGATTGGATCCCAAGGGACAGGAAAAGACCCAGAAGAAGACCACATGGGAGATCCAGTGGATGAAATTCGAAAGTATGCAGGGGTTGAGCCATGTCCAGGAGTTACCTGGCAAAGACAGACCGTTGTGGAGGAAACTTGGGGAGACCTTACGTCCAGCAGTGGATTGATAATGGTTGACAATGATGATACGTATGATGATGATAAATATATTACCAGGGTTCCAACTCAATCAGTAAAATCAAATTCCCTGACTTTTCCAAGTGGTTTTGAGTAAAATTCCAGGTGTTCGCAACGGGGTTTTGAAAATATGATTAACGACATATAATGAGAAAAAAAAAAAAAAAAAAAGAACTGGCTAATTAGATACTTCCCCAGATTTGCATACAAGATATTAAAATATTGTTTTAGTTTATAGCTGAGCAGATACTCATGAACAAGCAATTCCATAACAAGATACTGAACTAGCCTTTAACTCTTGTTATACAGTGTTTTGACATGCAAGACAGTGATACTCATATCAGATTCTGTACACTGGTGTGCAAAAAATTAAGGACGAAGAGGAGAAATTAGCATAATAGCAGAAACGAGCAGGCAGAACGGACCGAAAGACCCCTCAGGAGATAGACTAGGATCCGGTACGGTAAGGCATGCGCATATATGCAGTATGACGGGGGGGGGGGGGGGTTACGCTCAGTAATTCGGTGAAAGCTATTGCACGTTGTACATCGGTTTGAACGACGTCGAGTTGCTGCCACCCTGTGATATGGCCAACAGGCAATCCAGTAGACGACATCTGGATGACTTTACCCGAGGTCGCGTCATTGGGAAGTTGGAAGAAGGTCGAAGTGTGACTAGTGTGGCCGAGGAGTTCGGGATCGCTCACAGCCTCGTTTCACGAGCTTGGAGAGCATTTCAAACGACAGGAACATCCGTCCGAGAGTTTAGCAGTGGTCGTTCACGAGCAACCACGGCGGCGGACGACCGGTGTATTGTCCTACAGGCGAGAAGAGACAGACGGTAGACACTGGGAGAAATCGCAAGGCACATGCAACAGACAACTGGACGTCCGTTATCGCGTTTTACCGTGGGCAGGAGGCTGCACAAAGGTGGTCTATTTGCACGACGACCAGTACGGTGTGTGCCATTAACGCGTGTTCATCGGAGACGGCGGTTTCTGTGGTGCCAGGAACACAAGAACTGGACACATCAGCAATGGGGTCGAGTTCTCTTTACGGATGAGAGCCGATTTAGTCTGACGAGCGATTCTGGACGTATACACATCTGGAGAGAACAGGAACACGCAATCACACCTCCAACATCATCGAAAGGGACCGGTTTGGAGGTGGCGGAGTTCTCGTTTGGGGCGGTATCATGCTTGGTAGCCGTACTGACCTCCACATCTTTCAAGGAGGTTCAGTCACTGGTGTCCGCTATTGTACCGAGGTTCTCCTGCCTCACGTGCGTCTGTTTAGAGGTGCTGTGGGTCCTGTGTTCCTCTTCATGGACGACAACGCTACACCTCATCGTACAGTGGCTGTTGCAGAGTGAAGATATTCAACGCATGGATTGGCCCGTAAGGTCCCCGGACCTAAATCCAATCGAACAGGTGTGGGACCTTCTCGGAAGACGCTTGGCAGCACGTCACCAGCCGCCAGCAACGATTCCGCAGCTAAGATTGGCGCTACAAGAGGAATGGGCCGCGATGCCTCAACGGCTCCTTGACAACCTCGTCCTCAGCATGAACAGACGTTATAAATTCTGCAACGCAGTCAGGGGTGATCATATCGCCTACTAAAGACTAGATTTTTCTTATCAGCCGCCTGCCACATGGACGTTTCTGTATTCTGTCCAGTTGTGCTCGAAGCTACCTTTTCAATAAAGTGCCTTTGTATCCTTTGGATTCCTTGTTTGGACGGTTTTGCTCACTTGTCCCATATTCTTACATCTTGGGGATCTTATGGTATGATTTGAGTCGATGTGGAGAACTTCTGCACGACGTTACATCCGAATAACCGTCTCGTCCTTAATTTTTGCACGCCAGTGTAAAACATAATAGCTATCTCAAGTTACTGAGTCATGTAATTTGTTTTAGAAGTTTAGATTCTGTGACGTGCCTGCCCCGTAGGACGCACACGACATAAAGGCAGATAGCAGCGAAAACGAACGCCTGCGTAGCTCAGTTGGCAGAGCGACTTGTTCCGGAATGAGTGGACTCTGGTTCGATCCCAGGCGTGTACCAAAAATGACGGAGAAATTTACTTCGTTATAATGGCCCCCGAATATCCCGGATGACCCGGCCGTTAAGGATCTCGCAATGGTGTGATGTTCTTTCCACACCGCGAGATAGAAAAAATAAGGGAATCCCTTCTTCAGCGCTTCGAAAAATAAATGTGTGTAACGTTGCATTTCACACACCAGATTGACTGGGAGTTATCAAGTGCACGTTCTACAGCGGATGGCTGCCTACAACGATTCATCGTCACAGCTGACCCGTGGGCCATGCCCCTGGCCCTGTTTCGGGGGGGGGGAGATGTGACGTGCCTGCCCCGCAGGACGCACACGACATAAAGGCAGATAGCAGCGAGAACAAACGTCTGCGTAGCTCAGTTGGTAAAGCGACTTGTTCCGGAATAAGTGGACTCGGGTTCGATCGCGGCGGGGACCAAAAATGGCGGAGAAATTTACTTCGTTATAATTCTTATTAAACAAATATGGAATACGAATTGGTGAGAATTGGTGAGATTTTCTACACATAACAGCATGGTCTTGGCTTATCCTCCTGAATAATATACTAACATACCTAATGATGAAATACTGCTGTTTTTAAGTTATCAGTATCCAGAGTTTTTTTTTTTTTTCTCATATGAAGAAAACTGACTGAGGTTCAAATAAAACTCTAAAATCATTGAAATCTACTGGCTAACAAAAGAATCTGGGAAGATTATTTTTTTAAACACATTATAACTACACGTGTTAATAAAGTGAAACCAAAATAGATCACCGCTGCCTTGCAATAAATTTTACACTAAATACTAGTCTAAGAAATCACTGAAATCTAGTTAAGAGTTTTATGCACAGTTACATCAATTTTAAAAATTCCTGAATTTGCTGGTCAAATTTTCCTGTCTCCAAAAGAACCTCATGGGACAACTTTCTTTTCTTTTGCACTAAAAGACTTACCTGATCAGACACCTTGCGATTTCTTTTCACGAGTTGTAACTCTTTATTTTCTCTTTGATCTGCTAATGCCTGGCTAAATTTTTTGTTTTCGCAGCAGCTCTGATACAGGATATTTCATAGCCAGTTGTTTCTACACTGCTGGCCACACAAAATGCAACACCAAGAAGGAAGCATCCGATTGGCCTGAAATTCGCAGCATGCGTCGCCCGCGAGAGGACATGCAAACGATTAGCATTGCAGGGCATGTGCAAATCATGTGTGCCCGGCACGCCACCGAGAAGCACTATAAGAAGGTTGCATAGAAGGCGGGGTGTAAGTAGTGGAAGTGTGTTGTGCTGCCGGACCTATGCGTGGGAAGCTTCCTGATGCCTCGTCGCAGAATACGGCAGTCATTCCAGCACGTTTCGGAGTTCGACAGAGGACGAATACTGGCTTATCGCGACAGCGGTTTATCGTACCGAGACATCGGCGCCCGTGCGGGAGGACATCCAGCCACAGTGAAGCGAGTATGGATTCGGTGGGTGCAGGAGGGACGGACGGACCGACGTGAGCGATTGCCGTAGCCACGGCACATCACCGAACGAGAGGACCGGCATGTTGTGCGGCGGGCATTGACGCCTCGCATCATCACATCACGAACGTTAGCGCAGGGATTATGGTGTGTTGCGCAACAACCTGTGTCAGCACGTACCGTTCGACCTCGTCTGCAGGTGTGGGGACTTGTTGCACGGCGCCCATTGCCCCGATTACCATTGACGTTACACCACCGGCGAGTGCGGAGGAAGTAGGCAGTTGAACGCCGCACCTGGACTACGGAATGGCACGACATTGTCTTCTCCGACGAATCCCTCTTCTGCCTGCAACACCACGATGGTCGGATCCGCGTGTGGCGACACCGCGGCGAGAGACTGTATGACGCCTGCATTATGCATCGCCATACCGGTCCGTCGCCTGACGTTATGGTTTGGGGCGCAATTGGATATGACCCCCCTTCCTGGTACGCATCGCCGGTGCACTCAACAGCGACCGCTACATCTCCGAAGTTTTAGAGCCTGTAGTTTTCCCTTACCTGCAGGACCTGCCAGCGGCCACGTTTCAACAGAACAATGCGCGCCGGCACGTGGCAAGCATCGTGCAACAATTCTTCAAGGCCCACCAGATGTCACTGCTGCCGTGGCCTGCCTGTTCCCCCGATATGTCGCCCATCGAACACGTCTGGTCGTTGATCGGCAACCGAATGGCCCGGCAAGCACCACGCGCTGCTACGCCTGATGAACTGTGGCAACGTGTGGAAGCAGCCTGGACCGACATACCCCAAGCCCACATCCAAAGCCTCTTTCGTTCGATGCCGCGGCGTGTAGTGGCCGTTATTGCCAGCCATGGGGGGGGGGCACACGAACTATTGATGTCTGCGTGTTCCGCAAGTCACACGGGCCTGTAAGCTCAATCGTTTCATCTTTATATCTGCTGTTATGTGTCCAGTAAATCTGGCTTTGCTATCTCGTGTCCTTCTTGGTGTTGCATTTTGGGTGGCCAGCAGTGTAATTACAAACAAATAATCCGGGTACCAATCTTCCATTCACCATCAAGCGGACATAAACAGCTGGAGCAATATGTTTCTCCAACCTATGTCTGGGTAAAAAACAGAAAACAAGTTTTTTACTGTTACCTAACAATAAATACATTACCTTCTGCTCGCACTTGCTGTTTCTGAGTTCAAGATTCCGGGCATTTTGCCAGAATACTGACTACGAAAATAACACAAAAGAAAACGTTAAAAAAAGAAGACCAAGAAAAATGGCGACGATAGAATCCATCTTCAACTTCCAAAATCATTTTTAAATGAATCAATGAAAGATTTAATTTAAGTAGGAAGAAAATAACCGCAACCTTTTTTTTGGACAGCATGGAGTGAAAAAAATATTCTTATAGCACTCTCTCCCTCCTTGAGAGATAACACTGTTTCTTCCCTTGGTCACTCCATCGTAAGCCCTCCACCACCATGCAACTTTTTCATTTCCTTCCCGTTTCTTAATAAATCGGCGGTTCAAGGTCACCAGCTCTCTCCTTACCCTAGCTCGTAACCATGGTAGCGTGTACGGGGACTCAAGACTGCGAACTCACGTTCTCCACTTTACTTTAGGATAAGCTTGAGTAAGTTTGGTCACAGATAAAACCAGTTTTCCCTCCTGAAATTGTCAGACGTTTTTACAGGCAGAAAAGCAATACAAGGCAATGCACGGCAGAGGTTTGTTTGTGCTGCCCAAGTCAAACTTACAGCACACGCGAAAAAAAAAAAAAAAAAAAAAAAATTAAAGCAAGGTACGCAGACACGCGCGAATCTGTTTAATGATCTCGAATTTTTGCATTTCAAATTATACAACTGCTCGGAGTTGGGTGCTATTTATTGTTTCTTCTTACTTTCTCATTTTTACCCACGGTTTGAACATCAATGTATTTGTGTGCAGTGCTTATTATTATTGTTTCTGATATTTAGAAATGCTTTTATTATGGAAAAGTTATTATGAACTAAAAGAAACTTTACTTTTATTAAAATTTACATCTTTCCCGTTTTTATTCAGAACTTCACTTTTGCATTTAGTATATTTAACAAACCAGCAGAACGCAGTTTTTAACTAAACGTCTGCACCTAAGAGAAATATCTTCTAACTTTACGGAATGTGCAAATTATCAAAACTTACTCAAGCATGTTTTGTTGTTGTTGTTTTGCCAGTAATCAGTTTATTCTCCTAATGGAAAATGATAATTTTATTCATTAATTGAAAGTTCCAACCTTCTTACCTGATAACCTGGTTTTTTTTTTTTTATTAAAAATCTAATTAAAATTTTTAACTATATGTAGCAGAATGATATTGAAAATACAGTTATACAAAATCATTTTCATATCTCATTGCCATTAAGAAGTTATATATATCCAGTAATGTACACTGCTGGCCACCCAAAATGCAACACCAAGAAGGACACGAGATAGCAAAGCCAGATTTACTGGACACATAACAACAGATACGAAGATGAAACGATTGAGCTTACAGGCCCGTGCGACTTGCGGAACACGCAGAGATCAATAGTTTGTGTGGCCCCCATGGCTGGCAATAACGACCGCTATACGCCGCGGCATCGAACGAAAGAGGCTTTGGATGTAGGCTTGGGGTATGTCGGTCCATGCTGCTTCCACGCGTTGCCACAGTTCATCAGGCGTAGCCGCGGGTGGTGCTTGTGGGGCCACTCGGTTGCAAATCAGCGACCAGAGGTGTTCGATGGGCGCCATATCGGGAGAACAGGCGGGCCACGGCAGCAGTGACACCTAGTGGGCTGTGAATAATTGTTGCACGATGCATGCCACGTGCGGGCGCGCATTGTCCTGTTGAAACGTGGCCGCTGGCAGGTCCTGCAGGTAAGGGAGGACTACAGGCTCCAAAATGTCGGACATGTAGCCGTGGCTGTTGAGTGTACCGGTGATGCGTACCTGAGGGGTGCGGGTGTCATATCCAATTGCGCCCCAAACCATAACACCAAGCGACGGACCGGTATGGCGAAGCATAATGCGAAGCGTCATAGAGTCTCTCGCCGCGGTGCCGCCACACGCGGATCCGACCATCGTGGTGTTGCAGGCAGAAGCGGGATTCGTCGGAGAAGACAATGTCGTGCCATTCCGTAGACCAGGTGCGGCGTTCAACGGCCCACTGCCGCCGCACTCGCAGGCGGTGTAACGTTAATGGTAATCGGAGCAATGGGCGCCGTGCGACAAGTCTCCGCTCCTGCAGACGACGTCGAACGGTACGTGCTGACACAGGTAGTTGCGCAACAAACCCAAATTCCTGCGCTAACGTTCGTCATGTGGCGGTGAGAGCCGTCAATGCCCGCCGCACAACATGCCGGTCCTCTCGTTCGGTGGCGTGCCGTGGCTGCGGCAATCGCTCACGTCTGTCCGTCCGTCCCTCCTGCACCAACCGAATCCATACTCGCTTCACTGTGGCTGGATGTCGTCCCACACGGGCGCCGATGTCTCGGTACGATAAACCGCTGTCGCGATAAGCCACCATTCGTTCTCTGTCGAACTCCGAAACGTGCTGGAATGACTGCCGTATTCTGCGACGAGGCATCAGGAAGCTTCACACGCACAGGTCAGGCAGCACAACACACTTTCACTACTTACACCCCGCCTTCTGTGCACCCTTCTTATAGTGCTTCTCGGTGGCGTGCCGGACGCACATGATTTGCATATGCCTTGCAATGCTAATCGTTTGCAAGTCCTCTCGCAGGCGACGCATGCTGCGATTTTTAGGCTAATGGGATGCTTCCTTCTTGGTGTTGCATTTTGGATGGCCAGCAGTGTAGAACTTTGCATCATGTACACCTCAGCACCAAGAGACACGACGAGAGAGAAATGACAAATCAATAAATAACATACTCCGATCGTGATAGATGTATCATCTCTTTGCTTTGCGTCGCGTCACTTGACGTTGAGGTGGTATCGAGCCTAACACTTCTGTGAAATTATTCCACAAGGAATATAAGCACCCCGGATAAAAAATTGCGGAATGCTGTCATTCGGAGGAACAGTTGGAAATTGGTCAGGCAGAGAAAAATGCGTGCATAAAATTGAATGCAAAGTATTGTATGTTACTTTTTCAGCCTTGTAAGACGTGCATGCCTAATCAGTTTTATTGTTGCTTACAGGTAGTAGTACCATGGGTAGAAAAGGTGACGTAACAGAATGGCAAAAGGGAGCTATCGTCTTTGGTCGCGAACATGGTCATTCCCTGAGGGAGGTGGCTGAGTTCGTTCGCGTGTCCAAGTCCACAGTCGGTAGTGTTCATTTAGCGTGGAAGGAGTCGGCCAGACACAATACCCGTCGGAGCAGCTGCGGCAGAAAAACCCTCATGAGCAACCGTGATCGTCGACGTCTGGGGGCGATTATCAACCGCAAAACGCTTCCAAACCCGGCAGGAATTGCTGCAAGAGTACAATGCGGGACCCAGAAAGCCTGCTTCCGAACGAACGCTTAGACGAGAACTGCACGGTGTAGGAATATTCAGTCGTGTAGCCAGGGTACACCCTAAGCTGTCTGCCATAGAAAAGAAAAAGGGACTGGAATGGGCGAGAGAACACCGACACTGGACCACAGAACAGTGGCAACGCATCATCTGGTCGGACTAATCCAGGTTCTGCCTTTATTCCAATGATGGTCGATCTAGGGAAGGCCGGAGAAGCCATCAACGCAGAGTTTGTGCAAAGGTCTGTACGGAAGGGGGGGGTAGTGCCATGTTTTGGGGATGTATCTCCAGTGCTGGGGTGGGTCCCTTAGTTCACGTGTCTAATGGCATGAAACCGGTGGACTATGTGAAATTGTTGAATAACGAGGTGTTGCCATATGTCCAGTTCCTCCAAGATGCCGCCATTCCAGATCCACGTTATCAAGACGACAACTGCACTGTCCACATAGCTGCCACTGTGCAGGATTGGTTTGCAGAACATGAGGTCGACGTCCCACATCTCACCTGGCCCGCCAATTCGCCTCATCTCAATGTTATAGAGAAAATTTGGGACATGCTCGAACAGGCCGTTAAAAAGAGACACCCCCACCCTCCAAATTTGACTGTTCTGCGGGACCAGTTGTTTACGGCGTTGGGCAAACTGGACATTGATGTCATCGGCTCCCATATTGACAGCATGCCAAAGAAAATCAAGGCTGTGCTTCGAGCTCGTGGTGATGTAACCCCACATTAACCAATAAAATGAGCATTCCGTAATTTTTTTGTCCGGTGTGCTTAATACACTTCTTGCCGTACCTGAGATACTGACACCTGCTTGCCCACGTCATAGTTGCGTACGCATGTGAGGATGGCACGTGTCTTAATTTTATTGAGTGTTCTTAAAACTGTGCAATTTCAATATATACACTGGTGTGCAAAAATTAAGGACGAAGAGGAGAAATTAGCATAACAACGGAACGAGAAGGCAGAACGGACCAAAAAAAAAAAAAAAAAAAACACTCAGGAGATAGACTAGGGTCCGGTACGGTAGGGCATGCGCATATATGCAGCATGACGTAGGGACGGGGAAGTGTCGGAAGGGTATAAAGCAAATGGGCGGTGAACACTCAACAATTCCGTGAAAGCTATTGCACGGTGTACATCGGTTTGAACGACGTCGAGTGGCTGCCATCGTGTGATATGGCCAACAGGCAATCCAGTAGACGACAGCTGGATGACTTTACCCGAGGTCACGTCATTGGGAAGTTGGAAGGTCGAAGTGTGACTACTGTGGCCGAGGAGTTCGGGTTCGCTCACAGCATCGTTTCACGAGCTTGGAGAGCATTTCAAACGACAGGAACAGCTATCCGAGAGTTTAGCAGTGGTCGTCCACGAGCAACCACGGCGGCGAACGACCGGCATATTGTCCTACAGGCGAGAAGAGACAGACATCGCAAGGCACATGCAACAGACAACTGGACGTCCGTTATCGCGTTTTGCCGTGGCCATGAGGCTGCACAAAAGTGGTCTATTTGCACGACGACCAGTACGGTGTGTGCCATTAACGCCTGCCCATCGGAGACGGCGGTTTCTGTGGTTCCAGGAACACAAGAACTGGACACATCAGCAATGGGGTCGAGTTCTCTTTACGGATGAGAGTCAATTTAGTCTGACGAGCGATTCTGGACGTATACACATCTGGAGAGAGCAGGGAACACGCAATCACACCTCCATCATCATCGAAAGGGACCGGTTTGGAGGTGGCGGAGTTCTCGTTTGGGGCCGTATCATGCTTGGTAGCCGTACTGACCTCCACATCTTTCAAGGTAGTTCAGTCACTGGTGTCCGCTATTGTACAGAGGTTCTGCTGCCTCACGTGCGTCTGTTTAGAGGTGCTGTGGGTCCTGAGTTGCTCTTCATGGACGACAACGCTACACCTCATCGTACAGTGGCTGTCGCAGAGCTGTTGGAGAGTAAAGATATTCAACGCATGGATTGGCCCGCAAAGTCCCCGGACCTAAATCCAATCGAACAGGTGTGGGACCTTCTCGGGAGACGCTTGGCAGCACGCCACCAGCAACGATTCCGCAGCTGCTATTGGCGCTACAAGAGGAATAGTCCACGGCAGTTGGCCCTTGCACGGATGGTTTTACCGGATTCGATGTACTCGTGACACAATGGCTCGTGAAAATCCCAGTGCAACAGCTCCTTGACATCCTCGTCCTCAGCATGGACAGACGTTGTAAATTCTGCAACGCAGTCAGGGGTGATCATATCCCCTACTAAAGACTGGATTTTTCTTGGCAGCCGCCTGTCACATGGACGTTTCTGTCTTCTGTCCAGTTGTGCTCGAAGCTACCTTTTCAATAAAGTGCCTTTGTATCCTTTGGATTCCTTGTTTGGATGGTTTTGCTCACTTGTCCCATATTCTTACATCTTGGGGATCTTATGGTATGATTTGAGTCGATATGGAGCACTTCTGCACGACGTTACATCCGAATAACCGTCTCGTCCTTAATTTTTGCACGCCAGAGTATATGTACATACGTAGCATTGCTATATTATCCCCAATTTGGAAAACTATAGTGCACATAGAAGTGTTTTTCATATCTCATTACCATTAAGAAATTAAAATGTTTTCATGACCAAACGACAAAACGAAGAACTGGCCACCTGAAAAACTAACACAACGTAAGAGCGTTAAAGGTATATATCAAACAGAGGTCATCGCTTTTTCCACGTATATAAGTGAGTCACGGAAAAATTCTCATTGGCCGCCACCGGGAATCGAACCGAGGGTTTTCCAGTTACGCGCCGGATAAGCTTCCACTGCGGCCTCGAATTCCTCCAGACTCGTACACACTAACTGCCACAGCCAATTTGGCAGGTTGCTTCTTGGAGCCCCACACAATGCTGGGGATTCACCAAAAATGGTAAGCAGCAACGGAACAAATAATTAGAAGGCGAATGAATAATAAATACAGACATTTGACGTGTACCAGGAACATCAAGCAAAGGTCATCGCTCTTTCCACGTTTACAAGTGAGTCACGGAATGAGTCTGGAGGAATTCGAGGCCGCTGTGGTGCAGTGGAAGCATATCCGGCGCGTAACTGGAAGACCTGGGTTCAATTCCCGATCTTCCAATTACGATTTTTTCCGTGACTCGCTTATAAACGTGGAAACAGCGATGACCTCTGATGTTCCTGGTCCACGTCAAATGTCTGTTTTTATTAAAGGTATATATACGAGTGAAAATTGCCCTTCTGATTTCTTTTACTCAGGCTCAAAACTAAAATTATGAAGCCCTAAACCTGGTCCTTTTTAGTAATTTGCAATCCACAGCTCTTATATTGGTTACGCGTCAATAGTCGCCATCGTCAATTCGTCGCGTTCCCGAATCTCTCGTAAAAAAAGGAAGAAATGCACACCGCCTACACTCATAAATCTCTAACCTAACGTGAAGTGGGGGAAAACGAGTTCAGTGTCTCAATCCCCGAAGACCCTATCATGGTTACGAGCGATGGTAGGGAGGAGATGGTGACCTTGAGCCGCCGATTTAAAAGAACGCCGTAGGGTTTTCCTCCTCGTAACGGGGCCGCGGGTGGCCTGCTGGTCAGCTTTCGCCACTACCATGCAGATAACCTCAGGTTCGACCCTGGGCAGGTACGAACGTTCAAACCACTAAATACCCGCCGTGCGTCGGATGGGCACGTTAAGCCCATCTGACGCACGGCTGGTGGGCTTAACGTGCCCATCCGACGGGGAGGAAGACGCCCTTATTTATTACCTGGGGAGAGCAGTATTGGACCCCGGGTACTGGCCCCCCAGGTAATAAATAAGGGCGTCTTCCTCCCCTTTTCTACCTCGCTTCCGTGTCACTTTCCTGTCGGGCACTCTAGCCCAAATCTCCTAGCTTCCTATTTCTAAGGGTTGTTTAAGACCTGGGGGTCAGACACTCCCTAAAATCATCTTCATATGATCTGATCTAATCCACCTGGTAACGGGCCGCGGGTGGCCTAGTGGTTTGCGACTGCCATGGAGGTAACCTCAGGTTCGAACCACTAAATATCCGCCGTGCGTCGGATGGGCACGTTAAGCCGTCGGACCCCAGGTACTGCCGCCCCCGGTAATAAATAAGGGCGTCTTCCTTCCCCTTTTCTACCTCGTTTCCGCGTCACTTTCCTATCGGGCACTACTGCCCAAATCTCCTAGCTTCCTCTATTTCTAAGGGTTGTTTAAGACCTGGAGTTTTTTTTTTTTTTTTTGATTGGAGGTTTAATCGACCACCGTGAGCAACTCAATGGGCTATAAGCAGTCGCCCGTCCCTAATTTAGGGTCACTGGTACCAGGGAAGGGAGAGAGCCAGTGCCGTAAGACAAACACAACATCCATGCCAGACCGGGATTCGAACCCGGACCCCTTACGGACGAACGATCAGAGGCCAGCGCCTTAGACCACTGCGCCACCGGGGCGGCTAAGACCTGGAGTAGGACACTCCATAAAATCCTCTACATGTGATCTGATCCTCTTGATAACGGGCCGCGGGTGGCCTAGTGGTTATGGAGATAATCTCAGGTTCGATCCTGTGCAGGTAGGAACGTTCGAACCACTAAATACCCGCCGTGCGTCGGATGGGCACGTTAAGCCGTCAGACCCCGGGTATTGCCCCCCCCCCTTTTCTACCTCGCTTCCGTGTCACTTTCCTATCGGGCACTTTAGCCCAAATCTCCTAGCTTCCTATTTCTAAGGGTTGTTTAAGACCTGGGGTCGGACACTCCCTAAAATCCTCTACATATGATCTGATCCTCCTCGTAACGGGCCGCGGGTAACCTAGTGGTCAACGTTCGTGACTGCCATGGAGATAACCTCAGGTTCGATCCTGGGCAGGTACGAACCCAGGGCTCTAGATACAAGGGCTGGCTCATACGGCAGAATTCCGTTGTCCCCGGAAGTTACGGCTGGTGACGTAGCTGGGATTTTTTTTTTTTTGGATTGGAGGTTTAACGACCACCGTGAGCAACTCAATGGGCTATAAGCAGTCGCCCGTCCCTAATTTAGGGTCACTGGTTCCAGGGAAGGGAGAGAGCCAGTGCCGAAAGACAAACACAACATCCATGCCTTACCGGGATTCGAACCCGGACCCCTTCGGACGAATGATCAGAGGCCATCGCTTAGACCACTGCGCCACCGGGGCGGCGTAGCTGGGATGCATCGCTGAGTGTTAGGAATCGCGTTTGCTTTGCTCTGGGCGGGGAACTCTGATGATAAATACAAGTGAGCTGCCGAATATGAAACAAAATGGTGAAATGATTTAAAGGAACAAAAGGAGTGAAGCAGAATATATCGTTGATTGTTTCCTCTTTTATATGTGTGTTTTTTACTACCATCAAGCGCGAAAATAATTTTTTTCTTGTTAATAACAAAACCTCGGCTACTGTAATTTTTGTGAAATATTTCGGATATTCAGGTGTCCATTTAATTCGACTTTTACCCTCTACAAGAGAGGTTACCTGTGTTTTTGTAAGAATGTTTCGAAAGCATTTTATTTTATTTTTTTTTCAATTTTTGATTTTTCGCATTTTGTTTTTTTACCTTAATTTTCAGTTCTCTGATTTGTTTCAATAAAAGCCGAAGCGAACATTCCATCTTCTGGCTTTGCTAGAAGAGCTCTTTAAAATATCCCTTTTTTTTTTTTTTTTCCCTGTTTTCAGAAAGTTTAGCTCTTTTTCCGTTATTGACAAATTGTCATTTAAAAAATGCACCTTTTTTGGGGGAGGAGGGGGGGTGGCATATCGCATTTCATGCAGAAAACTGTCTTTTCATCTGATGCAGGTTGAATTGGAGCTACATTTTCTGCAAAAGACCTTTTTGGGGGAGTAAGATGTTTAAGTCTATCAAAATCATCACGCAGTATTTTTCTCCTCCTTTGTCTTTCACCTCTTACAGTGACATTTTCAACGTTTGATCTCGGTAAATTGACTGTTGGTATAGCCGACGATTTCAATATCTTTTTCATTGGTTAACCAAGCAAGCGATTCATCATATCGTCTTCGTACTTACTATTTAAAAAGTGCTCAATGCACATCCTGGCATTTTTCAAATTAAAAGAATCTGTTCTGCAACACCTGTTAACCCAGTTTTTTGTAACAACTGGGTCGTTTCTAGGGAAACAGTGAAAACTTGCGTTTCGCCTTTTCGTATTCCTGCAAGTATTTCGGCACGTAGCAACAGCGCAGGAAGCCATTGTACGAAAACGATGTACTAAAGAAATTAAATAAAAAAATTCGATGTCAGAAATACAACCAAATAAACAGCAGATAACTAATCGCGCAATGATAAGTGACATGCATTTTCGTGACGTCACTGAGCGGTGCAGGCGAGGACGGAGCCATCGTTATACTTGATCGAGCCTCAATGCAGCTTTAGTGACGTCACAACAGGGGTCCGACGTTCCGCTCCGACGGATCTTGCTTTCGTTCACAGCGGACGATGTGTCGCGTTTAACGTGGTGTTCTGCATTTGTTTACATTATGTAGATTCATTTGCAAAAAACTTAGCGAATCACTTTCTGTGCGATGAAAGTTTATATTGCAATATGAATGAAATGCGCTAATATTTAGCTCACGAATTTTTTTTCTTTTTTTTTTTTGATTGGAGGTTTAACGACCACCGTGAGCAACTCAATGGGCTATAAGTAGTCGCCCGTCCCTAATTTAGGGTCACTGGTTCCAGGGAAGGGAAAAAGCCAGTGCCGTAAGACAAACACAACATCCATGCCTCACCGGGATTCGAACCCGGACCCCGTTCGGACGAATGATCAGAGGCCATCGCTTAGACCACTGCGCCACCGGGGCGGCGCTCATGAATTACTTAGAAAGTTGTCGCGGAAAGTGAACGAAATGCTAATGTTTAGATGAAAGTGACAAATTATTTGAGTTTTCACTTACAATACTAACCGACGGGAACTTTAAAATTTTCCGCACAAAATAAATGTAATGTGCTGTTGTTTTATTAGCAAATTACTTAAAAATACTTAAGTCGTGGCATGAAATACGAATATTTAGACAAATTAATAATTTCTTTTTTTAAGTTTTCGTACGAAGTGAAAGAAAAGTTAATATTTCGACGAGCCTGACAAATTACTTCGGTTTTACGCAAAAACGAAATGTAATTACTTTTTTTTTTTTAAGTTGTAGCATAAAGTAAAAGAAAAGCTAATATGTATTTCAATGAACCTAACGATTGTCAAGGTTTCTTCACATCAGTCAGCAGTTAATGCAACAAATAATCCTTATATGAAAAATTTGTTGGCAAAAAATCTCATTGGTGAGATTTCTCCTCAGAGCAAGTTAACAGATGAAGCGGTACTTTTTTTTTTTTTTTTTTGAGAATATTATATGCAATTGTATTATCAAGGCTTGTTAGCAGCATGACAAAATTAACTGCTATAGTTTCTAAGAATATTATAAGTTACCATGCACAAGGTCAGATTATGCCAACATGAAGCTGGACAGGGCACGCCCAAAATTTGGGTTGGGGGAGGGGGTACGATTTTTTTTATACAACTAAATGTGTCATGAGTGCATTTTCAAAATGTATGCAACATCTGTGCAAAAATATTCAAATAAATATTACTGAAAATTATTATTAATATTCTTATTACCTGTATTCTTATCACCACATAACGGTTGACCACTTATATTTTGCAATTTATCTATGCAGGAAACAAGTTGGGAAAAGTGATTGGAATCCTGATAAAACCAATTTGTGTGCAAGAAATCTATTTTCCAAAGCACTAATAAAACTAATATACACGTCTAAAAGTGGTACATAAATTGAAATCCTGTAACAGTCTTCTGGGTTTCGTTACAGCGTTGGTTTTGTTTTAATGTGATTCTTGGTTTTTTTAATCAAAACTCGTTGCTTTTCAGCATGCTTTAGAGTAATCTGAAATAAGTCATGGAACTCAAATTTGCCGTTGCCTCGTCACCGCAGAAACTTTCGGTATACTCATGTATTGGCTTTTCATTGCAATGGAACATTCTGGTCCTTGGCTCCTTGCCCCTTCCTCGTCTTAATGGAAAAAAACACGCTCAGTTGCTGTCATGAGACATAAAAACAATTTCAAATACTAACAAAAAATTGCCTTTTAAAATCGTGTTTTGAAAATATCGAAAGGATCTAAATTTTTAAGCCCAACCTCCCCAGTCCCCCCTTGGGCACAACACTGAAGCTGGGGTAGATGATGAATTTCACTTTTTCAGAAAGCATTTGTTGAGTTCCTGAAAGTTATTTTATTTCCCCTTATTTTTAATGAAATATTAAATGGTAATCTTATTTAGAATGCCATAAAAATCATTTTCATAACATGATTACCCTTCACAAAACTTTTCCCGTTCCTAAAAGTTATTTTACTACCACTTACTTTTGACGAAACATTATAAGCGGTTGTCTTTGTTAGAGGAGTAATGTTATAAAAAAGAAAGCATTTCTATCACAGTGATTACTGCAACACAATCTCTAACCATTATATATTTTTTATTGTTCACAAGGTATAGGACTTTGTAAAATGTTTTGAGTCGACAAGTCCATTTTGGTGACTTCATCGCGGCTGTTGCAATTTTCTCGGGAATTCAGTTGCTCAGATTTAACTGGTATGACGAAAAACGGCGGTAACATAAGGTAGGTATTTTGTTATCACTAACCGAAGTATTGAAACATAAAATGGGGTCAGTTGTATTGTCATTAATAACAGCTTTTCAGACACATTTGAAACTTTGCTGATAGATTAGAAAAGTGAGGTGAAATATGCTGGGAGATAAATCAAGTAGTGCTTTCAGAGCCTTGTTTTTAATTTTTCTTTTAAATGTAGCAAAGGCTATCTGTGGTCCACCTGCAGTCTGTGCATATTATGTCCCAGTTTATACTTATCTATAATTTTTTCTGTATTTTTACCAAGAAGAGCCTTATTTTATTTTGGTATGTGAGTTGCTTTGTATTTTTCCAACACTCTTGTGTATTTGGTCTTTAAGCATTGAAGGTACAGTATATCATATTTTTCACTGTTTTGTGAATTTAAACTTAATTTCTGGTCATGATTGTCTTAGTATTAGAGAAAGTTTGTTTAGCATAAGGTCTCTAGTTTAATTCTTGTGCTTAGGAATTGCAATTCTTAACTTCTCCTTGAGTGTCCAAATGCGTTGCAGTATGTAAGCTATAAATAATTGTAAGTATAAAATACATATGGTGAAACACCTTTTTGAGGAATTTGTATGCAAATTAGCTATGAAAAGAGCCTTAAGGTCCAGTTTGTTTGGCTCTGACACTGTGCTGTGCTCTTCTGTCTGTTTATTTTTGTACATAACATTAACTGAAATTTCTAAAAGGTATAAATTATTTTCTTGTTTTAATTCATAGGTGGTCACAAAAAGTTATTAACGAAACAAATACACACTTCATGTATTCTATATCATAAGAGAATATATATATATATATATATATATATATATATATACAGTGGTCACAAAAGTTAGGGATTATTATAGTTTCAAAGGAGAAACATGTTGATACGCAAATTTGTGAGTACTGGAGATAAGCTATCAGCATAAATTAGCATCATGGCAACATAGCACATGGTGTGCAAGCTCCGACAACAATAGCCTCCAAGGAATGAAAAATGGGAATTCACAATTAAATATTTTGTTTTAAGGTCATTTCTTCACAATACATATTTATTTTAAAATCAACTATAGTTTTGCTGAGTGTTTGGCTAAGCGTCATCAACATAAATGGAGTGCAAACGTTCAAATCATTGTGACATCAGTTCTGACGGTCGCAGATTTAGGCGAGTTGTTTCCATGCGCTTGAAAGAAATGGAGTAGATGTCATGTCGATGATAAGCAGTGAAGAGTTGCAGTATGTGTGGAAAGCTAATATATTAAACTTGATAGTCAAATCAGTTTTATCAATAAGCGTAGCATTTTCAAAAAAGAAATATGTTCGTTTTCATGAAAATGTTGGGCTATAGACAACTTCACTTCACAGTTCCATACGTAACACTTGTGTTCCTTCACACGAAAACTTAAAAGACCTGCGGACCTGGTCCTATATATGAAAGTCCACATTCCCAAGGAATTTGTGTCTTTAGCATAGTCTTTTGATCCATAAAAATTCACCTTGTTTGCAGATTTGAAAATAACTGAAATTATAACTATTGAGAATTTCCTAAATTTTTGAGCAACTTTGCCACAACAGAAGGACTATATTCTCTGTGTATTGCATTCAATCCCTTTAAGAAAATTGAGCTCTTTCTAAAAGGAATCCTCAGTTGAGCATATATGTATGTATTGAAAGCACAGACTTCTTGTTGACTTTTCTTCATGACTTGTCAATGACATGACACCTACTCTACATCTTTTAAATAGCATGGAAACAACTCACCAAAATCCATGACTGTCAGAAAGCTGATGGTGTCACAATGATTTCAATGTTTCTGCTCCTTTTGTCCTGATGAAGCCAAGCCAAATGCTCAGCAAAACTACAGTAATCTTAATGTGAAATGTTTAACTGTGAATAAACATTGCTTATTCTATAATTTCAAGCATGGTTCAATCCTTTAATTCCACAAATATTTACTTCACCAAGTTAGTTGACTTTCACTGGGTTATCCAGTTGTGTCTTACAGAAGGAGAGGATCTACTAGGAGAGATACTGAACCGAGAGATATAAGGTCAAGTTTTAGAGCTACAGAAGGCTGTACTTGATTCCCACTCACCTGTGTTTTGCGTAACATCCCTAACTTTCCTAACCAGTGCCATGAATGACCAAATCTGAGTAAAATAAAAAAAACAAAAAACAACAAAACAAGCAGTTATGTAATTCTTTTAGATAATTCAATTGTTTTGAATGCCCAGTTATTTATTAATGAAAATTCATGCATGAAATTTGCCCTAAGAACATTCAAAAATTTCCCTGAGAACTTCCAAAATGAAGCTCATAAAAATATAAGATGCTCCACCAAATTTTAATTTATCTTTATATACAGATCATATATATACTATATATATATATATATATAAAAGAATCAAGCAAGAAGAAATAAAATGGGATGTAAACACTGAAAAACAAGTTGCTAGGAAAGTGAAAAGCCAAAATGTGCACAAGCTGCAGTTAAAAACAGTTCACCAAGAGTGAAAATTTCAAAAAAAAAAAAAAAAAGAGCTAAACCACTGATAAAACCTATTGAAGGAGATAGCCAGAAAGACACAGATAGGTACACACATATATCATGTGTGCTAACCCATGTAACAGCAGTGTTAAGTAGGGAGGGAGATTTCTTCTTGACACACAGCCGCTCATACTATGTGCCTATTTTATGATGTCCAAAACATCACTTAAATGAGCATGTATTCCACTGGCAGACCTCTGTAACATGTTGCCTATACACTGAAGAGCAATTGAATTAGAGACAGCTGGCATTATGAAAATGTGGCACTGTGGGCAGCCCTGTAAACGGAAACGACATGACGTATGCAGCGATCCGACAATATAAGGAGTGATGCGACGGGAATCGGTAAGAGTCGGACGCAGTATGGGTAAGATGAAAGATCTAAACGCATTTGATCGCGGGCAAATTGTCGGGGCCCGACGAATGGGTCACTCCATCTCGGAAGTCTGCAGGCACTGAGATTTTCATGAGCCACTGTGTCACGGGTGCACCATGAGTACATCGAATCCGGTAAAACCATCCCTGCAAGGGATAAATGTCGTGGACACCAGCGTGTGGATGAGCGGGGTCATCGTTGGCTAGCTCGCTTCGTGACAGCGGATGAACGGACCACAGTGCAGGAAATCATTCGGCAATTTAACGCTGGTGCACAAAAACGTGTAAGCAGCCACACCATCTAGAACCATCTCCACGCTATGAATATTGCATAGCGTACAGAAGCCATCATCCCACAAGGGTACCGCTGCTGACCGCACATCACAGGGTGCAAAGATAAGCATGGGCGCGGGAACATCGCCACTGGATCCTAGACATGTGGAAAAATGTTACCTGGACTGATGAGTCGAGATTCACGTTGGTACATGCTGATGGCAGGATATGAGTACAGCGCAAACCACATGAAGCGATGGATCCTTCTTGCCAGCAGGGTACTCTTCAAGCTGGTGGGTGTGGCATTCTCATCTGGGGACTGTTTACGTGGACTCAAATGGAACCCCTGGTACATGTGACATCGTCCCTCACAGGTCAACATTACCGGGATATCCTGAACGACCACAGGCTCCCGTTTGTGCATTTTCAACATCCCACTGGGGACCTCATCCTGCACCAAGACAATGCACCGTGCCATCGCTCCCGAATTGTATTCGAATGGTCGGATTAACACTCTATTGACGTGACCTCGCTGCCTTGGCCAGCTAGGTCACCTGACCTCAATCCCATTGAGCACATCTGGGATGTCATCGAGAGAGATGTTCTAGGCTCTGACCCCCTCCATCAAATCTTCGTGAACTGTGGGAGCTTGTTCAGGGGTCATGGATCCGTATGGCTTCCCCACACTTCCGGTGTCTTGTCGAGTCCATGCCGAGATGAATTGCCTCAGTCATCAGGGCGAAAGGTGGTGCTACACGTTACTAGACAGGTATCTCTAATTCAATTGCTTTTCAGTGTAATATGGGACAAGCTGTCCCAGACACTTGCCAATAAAGTATTACTTGTAGGTGTCAAGATGTTCTTCCACACAGAGGTAGTGATACTGGATACTGAAATCCAGAGGTATGGACATTCTCTGAATGTTCAATTTTGTCTATATTGCAGTACTATTTTGTTGTGTGCAGAAATTGCACATTAAATTGTTTTTGTAAACACACTCTTTATCGTTTGTGTTATGTAGCCTCACTGATGTTATTTCAATGTATGTTATTTGAGTCAGATACACACATTCTTCACTTCATGCAATATCCCTAACTTTGTGTGACCAGTGTATATCATACATACACTGCTGGGGGAAGGGGAGCGGGCACACCCGAATGTTATCTCTACCAGGAAAGCACAATAAAATTGACAGTTTGTATGGCTTTTCCACAGAGCATAAATACACTGGCGGAAAGTGAAAAAAGAACACCAAGAAGGAATTGGCAGACGATCATGAAATTTACATATGTTAATGGGGTCGAGTTTACGTAGGTGTGATGTTAATTTCGGGACCAACCGGTGAGTGCTTACGCCACAGCACGGCATAATATGCAAACTATCGTCGGTGGTATTTAAGGAGTACGGCAAAGTGAATGTAATCAGTCGTCAGCGTACGGACACATGTGAAGACCCTGAAGAAGCTGCAATGCCTTGACATGGAAGACACGTACGATTTCAGCAGTTATCGGACTTTGAGCAAGGTCGTCTAGTCGGACTCTGCGAGGCCGGGTGGTCGTATCGTCGTATTGCGAAGCGAATTGGACTGGAAGTATCGGTGGTGGTATGATGGTGGCACAGATGGTCCGAGGAGCATTCCCACACGAGAAGACGTGGAACCGGGAGTCACAGACGGACTGATGAGCGGACCGATCGACGCATAAGAAGAGCGGCGTTGTCAAGCAGAACATCCACTGCGACGCAAATCCGAGCTGCCGTTGAACCTGAGGTGACCGTGCGAACAATCCACAACCGTCTACTGGATGCAGGACTACGTGCACGTGTGCCTCTGGCATGTGTACCTCTGACTCCAGCCCACCGTCAGGAACGGCTGCAGTGGTGTCGCCAACGTCTGCACTGGAGAACGCAATGGCGATCTGTCGTGTTCGGCGATGAAAGCAGATTCTGCTTGGGAGCCTCCGATGGCCGTATGCGTGTTCGCAGACGCACATGGGAGCGTCTCCACCCTTCTTGCATCTGCCAGCGACTGTTGTGCCATTTGTAAGGTCGGCCCAATCGGGGTGTTTTCCAGCAAGATAACGCACGCCCACGCACGGCATGTGCAACGCAACATGCACTTCAGGGTGTGAGACGACTTCCATGGCCTGCACGTTCACCGGATTTGTCCCCCATTGAGCACGTGTGGGATTTTATGGGACAACGACTTATCCGGTCTCCACGGCCAGCCACGACCATCCCCGATTTACGCGTCCAGGTTGAAGATGCTTGGAACTCAATACCCCAAACTTACATCCAACATCTGTACGACAGACTCCATGCCAGAATTGCACAGTGTGACGCAGTTCATGGCGGTTCAACCTCGTACTAACCATGTTACATGGAAATGTTATTTTTCAGTTTACCAGCAAATACAGCTGTATTTTGCCATAATGTTTTGATCACGTTATCCTCTGTATTTCATTATTATGCTGTATAAATTTCGTTGGTATCAGACATCTTCTTGGTGTTCTTTTTTCACTTTCCGCCAGTGTATATGAACTAGCCTTTAATCTCTTGCCCTCAACATATTGATAATAGAAGAAATCCATAATTTATAGAAAGGCTAATTAGGAAGTACTGGCTGAATCTTAAAAGTATTAATCCGACAGTGAATAGAAATATTGGTTTATGACTAATTAAATTGCTTAGAAATGAAAAGTTTCATCGTTCAGAGCAATTTGAACGTACAGAATCAACTAGCAAATAAAAATATTGGTTTCTTACTCTTGCCATTTGGAAACTAACAGCAACAAAATTCACAGTGAGTTGATTAAATTTAAAACCTGTAGCACCAAAAGTAAACTTTGGGCCACATCATAGCCAACAATGGCATTTTTTTCTGCAATAGTACGTGCTAGTCTTTAATAAAACTCTTGGTGCTCTAGAACATTAACGAACAGTGATCTGGATGATAAATAGCATAAAAAAAAAAAAAAAAAAAAAACACTGTCAGTGAAAAACTAAAGTACATTTATTGAGCGAAAAGTTGAAATAATCGAGACCAAGTGAAGGAGGCAGAATGCTCTACGTCTCCTGAAAAACATCTGAAGATCTAAGACCTAAGTATTTCTAAAAGGTAAAAGAGAACACACATTACATTTTTCAAAAAAAAAAAAAATTGCAACACTCTCCAAAAAAACCTCCTGGAGGGAAGCAGGGAAGAGAAAAGCCTGATGTAAATAATGTAATCGTTTAATGAAGAAATAGAAATGATCCTGAAGCTTAACAAATGGTGAATGGGGTGATAAATACCATATAGAAAAGACTATGAAGATAAAAAACTCCAACACTCAAATATAAACTGATACAAAAACAGTAAAACACTTCACAAAAACAAACAACCCAATGGCAAGGATTCGTCATTCGGTTGGGGATAGGTATGGAATATCAAACACTTTTCCAAAGTTATAGCTGCTTAACCTTAAATAAGTATCAAATAAAACAATAAAAATGTTTAAAACAAACTTGCGTGAGCACTAACAAATCTCTCAATGGTCTAATAAAGCCCACCCAGGCTTGTCCTGTGGAGATTAAAAAGGGAATAGCTATGTTTATATTCAAAAATGTAACAAATTATTTACTCCTCCTAGTTTAAAATGCAGTTGATTACATATAAACCTGTTAAGAAACAAATACATGAATGTGCTCACATGTTACGAAACAAATGCATGAATTGTGTTCGAAGCCTATGAATTAAAACAGGAAAAGAACTTACCTTTTATGAACTTTAGATTAATATCTTTGAAGTAATCCACAGTTTGTGATTTATTATAAAAATTCTTCAATGTTGGTTCATGCATATGAGAAACACTGTGAGTGTGACCTGTGTCTTTTGAAATCTTAGGACCGGCTTGTTAGGATTCCTGCTATGACATCACGTGTGACAGCAATGCCACACATTAAGGCTCGATAAAGTATAATGATGGCTCCAGTGAGGACCACTTCAACGATCAGAAGTGCAAAGCAATGAGCCAGCCCTTGTTACTAAGCCGTGGTTTGAAACACTAAATACCCGCCAAACGTCGGATGTGCACGTTAAGTCGTCGGACCCCGGGTACTGCCCCCCCCGGTAATAAACAAGGGCGTCTTCCTCCCCCTTTCTATTGTCGCTTCTGTGTCACTTTCCTATCGGGCACTCTAGCCCAAATCTCCTAGCTTCCTATTTCTAAGGGTTGTTTAAGACCTGGGGTCATACACTCCCTTCCTAAAATCTTCTACATATGATCTGATCCTCCTCGTAATGCCCCCCCCACCCCCCACCACCACATGGCTGCAATGAATTCCTTTTTTAATGCTTGATGACAGAGGCCTTTTTTCCTAACATGTTAGTTTCACCCCTTTAACCTACAGTTCAGTCATTGGGAGTGAACTATAACAAGTGTTAAATATGAAGAAAGATCAAACAAAGAGGGAAAAATATTTTATTTTAGAAATTTCCCGACTTACAGAATAAAATTTTGAAATTCCCTGACTTTTTATGAAAATTCATGTTTTCCGTTTTTGAGCCACCCCCGGCAATTCCCTGATTTCTAGGTTCTCCAGGTAACGTGGGAACCCTGATGAAGTATCACGGTAATTCTAATAAAATATGCTTATTTTATTTTATTCAGCATTTGGAAAAAGCACTGAAACCGTTTTTATGTGCGTCGGTTTCATACACTTACTCTGTTTTTATATAAATTAGCTGGCACAAGATGCTAGTCTCTTCATAGTTTCCATACCTGTGCCATCCAACACTTTTTCCCTATGATCTGTAGTAAAGAAATATCACTCTGCTTGAATTCTAAAATACTTTACATGGTATCACAGGTTCAAACATTTCTGCGATTCTTGTATTGAGCAGCCGCTGAGTTGCACCATCAGAAAAGTGCAGTGTTAGAATTAAAAATAAATGATTTACTGGACCAGTGGACCATTAGAATTTGCAAACCACTGGTCCACAAAAATGCCCACTGCTTCGTAAGAAAAAAAAATAATAAATAAATTAAAGACATTTTCAATATATGTAGAAAATAACAAATCATTTCAATGGAATTATCTTCAATATTTGTTTTTAAACCTATGATTAGTTAGCAGCCTAAAAAGAAAACCATACAGCAAGGTAAAAGAGAACAAATTCATTTTTTAACTCAAATTAGAAAAAAAAAAAAAAAAAAAAACTCACTGGCCTGGAAGGGCCAGTAAAATCAATAGTTCAGTTCAGTGGTTCGACGGAAGTTTTACTGGCCAATGGCCAGCGGACCACTGGGTAATTCGAACGCTGAAAGTGCATTATTCTTCTAGGGGCCCATTAAACTTTTCAACTAAAAACTGAATTAACTGCTTTTGAAACAAATGAACAGCTATAGTATTATAATAAAGGCATTCAGAAATTATCACAAAACTAATATTTTCTATGATGTGATCAGTATCCCCACTGTTGAAGTAAGCAACACATGGATGAATTATTGCTTGTGAGTCGTTCCGCTAAAATCTCTGAACCTCAGCTAGAAGAATAAAAGAAAAAGTTTTCAGAAAAGTCACAAACTATTTAACATAATCACCATGTTTAAGATTTTTTACAATCAACAAAGAAAGATTACTGCTGTTTAGCAGCCATAGCAGTACTGTCAGCTTTCCGATAACTGAATCAATAGTCATCACAAGTGGTGGACAAAGTTTCAGGGACTGGCCAATCAACACTGAACCACTGCTTATACAGTAGTGGCCAAAATTGTGGAAACCTTTTGGAAATAGTGTATATGTTTGAGGTTTCATGGCTCATAACACTACTTTTTTTTGCAGTAATACCATAAAATTATATATCAATGGAAAGATAATTTCATCAAGAATGTAATGCAATAACTTTTCTTAAAGGATTTTGTATTAGAACAGCAGTTATGGAGAAAAAAAGTGAAACACATAGAAAAAATGAGATATACAAAAATTCTCACCATGTCAGTTAATACTTACATACAGTAAGTTACTACATGTATTTGAATGTTGTTTTGATGGAAAATTCTCTCAATATTATCTTCAAATTCCTCGGATTTTGGGCAGTTATACTCTCCCAGGTAACAAATTAGTTATACATAGATACATACACCCAGTAGCATAGTCGCGACGACAGGCGACGCATGTCGCAGATTTATTTTAGTCCTGCAGACAAAAACAATATCATCAGACTCCCGCCATGAAAGCAAGTTTTTCGTCTTTCAAAATTTCTGAAAATGGAAGTTTAACGGAGTGAAGATTTCTCCCGTAATCGTGTTTGTTTATTTTTTCTTGCGATGTTCCCTCGATACTCCAAGAGAGGATTGTCCAAAATTATTGTTAAATATAATTTTATTGCATAAATGTTTGTGTTTCAGTTTAAAAATAGAGGCAGCATTCTCAGAAAACAGAAGTTAGACGGAGCCCAGTAGTCTTAAATTCTTTTTCTTGCGATGTTCCCTCTGCCCTGTAAAGTCATTTGTATTTAAGATTGAAAGTGGTGGAAAATTATCAAAAAACCAAAGTTGGACGGAGCGAAAATTTCTCCGATAATCACCCACCCTCGCTGTTTTCCCTGCAGTGTATTTATTGGTTAATCAACATTTAATTACAAAAACGTTTTTATTTGAAATTAAAAATTGAGATTTCTTTTTCCGAAAACGGAAGTAGAACAGAGTAAAGATGTTCCCATCAATAGTTTTCTTTCTTTTTTTCTTGATAAACCTCTGTCCTTTATTGTTGTTAAATATCATTTTATTCTCTAAATCTTTGTGTTTCAGCTTGAAAATGGTGCCAAAATTCCAGGTACAGTGAGCCAGAGTGTTCTTGATCCTAGTTGTCATTGTGATTGCAGTAATACTTAGGTTAGACATTTTTTTTCTATTTTGAGGTAGAAGAGATATAAAATTGTTAGTTATTTCCTCTCATTTTTTTAAATTTCTATCTGTAAATTTTCATTGATTTTGGCATCTAGTAATTATTTTGCCTAGTGATCACCCGCCGACAGTTTTGTGGCACCATGATATTTGTCGCAGACTGATCAGGGACTTTCTGCTATCAGGTACATACATGCATACGTATCACTAAGTTGTTCTCTGAGATTCAGAGAGGTTGGCTCCACAAAGAAATACAAACTACCAGATAATTTTTCCTTACTGTTGCTGTATCAGACTTCTCCATTTACAGCGATCTTGACATACAGCTCGGGCTTCACTGACACCCATCACACGCCGTACACAAGACCTTCTATACTTCATACTCTTAATATTTTTCTCATGCAGACACTCCTGAATCTGATCCTCCCACAACTTCCTTGGCCTTCCTCTGCCTTTGCTTCCTGCCACTTGGGCTAAAAAGATTTTCTTAGTAAAGCATCTCATTAATCATTCCTCCAACATGGCTAAACCATGGAAGCATATTAGTCTCCACCTTGCTAACAACATTTTGCTTCACATTACATAACTGCAACGCATCTTCATTCCTCACACAATCAGAACGTGTCTTGCCACAACCCTCCCCCTCCATAAGTAGCGCATTTCTCCAGCACACAAATGACTCCTATGTTTCTTCTGTAGTACTCAGGCTTCACTGCCATACATCAGTGTAGGAACAATTACACTCTCATACACAGCCATGCGGGACTCTTTGAGAACCCATCATTCCTGTGAACACCTCCCAAAGCTGCTATGACTTTCAATGAAGAATTCACTCGCCTACTAATTTCACCCTTCAATTTGCTCTCTCCATCAAACATGTTTCCTAAATACACAAACTCATTCACCTGGTCAATCACTGTGCCATTTAGACATATTACATTCAGTACTACCAGTTCCTCTCTCAAAAACCATAACTTTGGTCTTTCCCTTATTTATACTCAGTTTGGACAAATTAGTTATGGAGAACTACAAATCAATGAAGACTTGCAGGTCTTATATGGATCAATTGGGGTTTCTTCCTCTTTACTCCGTTACTTCAAATTACACCCAGTCAACATTAACTTGACATTTTCATGGCTACGACAAACACAGGTAGTGTTCCACTAAGACCCACCGAAATGCAGTGTTGTGTTCATAGTTTAGCAAATTTGGAAAATCCAATTTTAAGATCTAGGTACTCAACCTTGAACTGCTAAAATGTTTCATTTACATTACTCAGTACCAATACTTTCTGTACACGTGTTTTTACTCCATCAACCTTCACTGACACAATCCTGTTTATCTGGCATAATTCTACTTATGCCAGATCAACATGTTATAAAAATAAAAATGTTTTAAAAGGCTAGCTCTTTCTTTGCTTGAAGTCTTCGCTGGTCTTGGGGAAGCTAGAATTCATTTCTGTCTGACAAGTTGTTTAGATTTTTTACCAAATTAGTTGCCCCAATTTCTCCACCTTTCTGACAGACCAATGTTTAGGCATAACACTTAAAATTTGCACTTGTAAACTTTTATCCTCAGTGCTATTGAATTTTTCTGTTAACTGAGTTATTATATCCAATTCAGCTAAGTGAGAAGGCAAATCACTGTTAGAAATTTTCATCACCTTGTGTTTTAAAGTTTTGCTTTTTTTTTTTTTAATTTAGTTCTTGGATATTTCATTTCAGCAAACCTTTTCTTTTTTTTTCCCTGTGTTTTGACAATACTTTGCAGCGTTTGAATTACCCAGTGGTCCACTGGCCAGTAAAACTTTTACGGGACCATTGAATTATTGATTTTGCTGGCCCAGATGGATAGTAAGTTTCTTTTCTAAGTCGTCACAAGTTGAAATATAAATTTCTATTTCTTTTACCTCGCAGTACGGTTTTCTTTTCAGGCTGCAAATTAGTGATAGTTTCATGAAATGCTATGGACAAGAGCTTTTTTTTTTTTTTTTTTTATCTCTCATGATTTGTATACAGTGGAAGAAACAGCTAATACAGAAAGGTAGTTTCCTAGTCTTTGTCTTGTAATGGCTACAGCTGTTTTTTAATTACCTTCGCCTACCCTAGTGAATGTAGCAGATACTGATACCAGACAAAGTGACTGGCCCAAGAAAACACACTAGCACAGAAAGTCAATTGGATGCATGAAGCTAATTTTTGCAAAAGAGCAATTTACATGAAACAATTTTAAATGGGGGACTAAAACTAACTTCATGGGAAAGTAGCAGAGATGAGCAATAAGACTAAAAGAAATAAGGAAAGAAACTAAATCCTAAACAATAAAACATAAAAAAGGCTACTAACGTGTAAAAATATTTGTGTACCCTTGGAGTCTCCTTGTCCTTTCTTACTTAAAAACAGATCAGGAATGCACTCTAACTCTGTTATATCACCAATCCATCGGGATCTAATTCTGAAAAATTCTTTGTCCTGTCAGTTGCAATTTCAAATTAGATGTTTTAAAAACAAATATTGGAGATAATTCTATTAAAATGAAATTTTTTTCTACATATATTGTAAATGTTCTAATTTTTTTTTTTTTTTTTTTTTTTTTACGGCCCAGTGGTTTGCAAATTTGAGTGGTCTGCTGGGCCAGTAAAAGGTTTATTTCTAACACTGCTTTTCAAGCTCTCATTTAAACTGCTTCTCCTTCAGTATTAGAAATATAGGAGCTTTGCTCATCATGTTCAGCAACAGTTGTACTCATACCTGCTATAATGACTGTAGGTTCTTTTTCACTCTCAGAACTTAATGTTGATTGCAACTTTTTGCTGCATTTACCACAAATTCTATTTCCCTCACTCAAAGTGGGATTTTCTTCACAATCCACTGCAGAACATTACTTAACCTTTTTCCTTACATTTAAATACCTGGTTTATTGAATCAGTTGCAAAAGGTGCTCTTGATCATTTTTTTCTCAGTTCAGATTATTCCATTTTCAAAACAAGCTACTTGCCTTTAAAAAAAAAAAAAAAAAAAAAAGGCAGATATAAAAACTACATTACAAAAATTTGCAGCAAGCTCAGGTGATCTGAGCAGTGACCATTTTGTTTTCCTCAATGATCTGTGACAAGTCTATCCAGAGGGGAGGGGGCCTTGTCAAACTTAAGGGCTTCATTGACCAGATCTGTTAATTTACACATCATAGTGGAACCTGATTTCAGGTTCACTCTGATGGCAGGGAGAACATGTAAAGGAGTTATGAACTGCGAGCACACATTTAATCTCGGAACCATTCATAATATATATAAAATTTTATTGGAACCTGATTTCAGGTTCACTCTGCAGGGAGAACACGTAAAGGAGTTATGAACTGCGAGCACACATTTAATCTCGGAACCATTCATAATATATATAAAATTTTATTGGAACCTGATTTCAGGTTCACTCTGCAGGGAGAACACGTAAAGGAGTTATGAACTGCGAGCACACATTTAATCTCGGAACCATTCATAATATATATAAAATTTTATTGGAACCTGATTTCAGGTTCACTCTGCAGGGAGAACACGTAAAGGAGTTATGAACTGCGAGCACACATTTAATCTCGGAACCATTCATAATATATATAAAATTTTATTGGAACCTGATTTCAGGTTCACTCTGATGGCAGAGAGAACACATAAAGGAGTTATGAACTGTGAGCACACATTTAATCTCATAATAATTCACAATATATATAAAATTTTAGTGGAACCTAATTTCAGGTTCACTCTGATAGCAGAGAGAACATATGAAGGGGGGGGCACATTTAATCTCAGAATCATTCATAATATAAAAGAAATTTTAGTGGAACCTGATTTCAGGGAGAACACGTAAAGGAGTTATGAACTGCAAACACACATTTAATCTCAGAATCATTCATAATATATATAAAATTTTAGGGGTTTTGTCTGCGTTTGGGTAGTATAGTCTAGAACAAAAATTTGTTTTAAAGAGATTTCAATATCAGAAAAACATGTCTTATGAAAATAAGTGTACAATTTCTTATTAACAAATATCTTCAAAGACCGTAATTGTTCCAAATTCATTTGCATAGGATGTTTAAGAGAAAAGTCTTACTAAAAATGCTTCATGCAATGTGAATGCGTTCATGTGTGTGGTAGGTACGACATGTAGTTTTCTTTCTGATTTTTATATCCCAGTGTCCCATGATGGTTCCAAAATTGAGATTTACAGATATTGTAGAGCATAAATATATGAACATATAAATTTTTCAAAAATTTAAAAATGCCCCATTTTGAGATATGGAAGGTCCAAGGTCAACAAAGTGTTTGATGTTGAAACCAAAAATTTTAAAAAATATATTCATGGGATATATCATGTGAAAGCACATATTAAATGTTTTCCAAAGATACAAATATCAAGGCTCTGTGTCAAAAGGGAAACAAAATGTGGACGATTTTGTAATGCACGAAACGCAAAAAAAAAAAAAAAAAAAAAAAAAACTTTGTCCATTTTCGCAGTTGTGTATTTCAGAAACCAAAAGTGATACAGACTTAATATTGAGCATCAATTCATTTCTCCATAAGCTTAATATGTGTGATAAATTTCATAAAATTCTATGGGGGTCAAGTTGAAAATGCTACTTTTTGCGTTGATTTGACATGTAATGACTCATATGACGAAATACCTAATATAACAAAAAGAATGTTACAACGAAAACAAAAAGTAAACTTGTTTGGTTTATTGTATATTTATATAAGAAATACAAAACATTATAACGAAATACTTTACAACAAAAACACCTTATTGCACGGTAAAATCCTTGAAGAAAATGCTCAAGCAAAACTTTATACGTAGCGAATTTCTCCCTCTCTTTAAAATTCTAAACGATTTAGCTGCATGGAACACCAATAAAAGAACAAAAATGACTACATATTTCGCAAAAAAAAAAAAAAAAAAAAATGACGTTGCATCCAATGAAAATGAGACGGAAAATCTAAACTGTTATTCTGATGTTTCTCCAGTAAATGCAATTAAATGCTTAGAGAAAGTTGGACACAATTTACAGAACCGAGGACTTTATGCTGAAGAAATTAGCAGCTATCTAAATGTTATGAATACAATTATAATTAAAGATGCCATGGAAAAACGAAAACAGACTGTACTTACATCGTACTTCAAAACCCAATTACGAATGATGGAATCGTTTTTACAGTTTGCCATATGTAAACATGCTTTGCATCAAAATGGAACTAAATAACTTGCTTTAATTGCAGTACTTCAAAATTAAAGATATTTAATGCTAATGTGTTACGTTACTTCTTGAAGCATATGACAAATTTTATTAAGATGTATAAAAGAGATAAATTCTTAATGTGGGGGATAAAAAATAAATACAGTACGTACGTGCATACTGTATGTAGTATTATCTCTTTAAAAAAAGTACGTAATTTCATACTTATAAATTAATTAAAGCTTATATATTTCATTACTACTTAGCAAATACTTCCTGTTACAAACAAATTATTCTTGCTTGTTTCTACGTGCCTTATTTTTCAATTACAGCCTTGCAATCTTATGCGTAATGAAAATTTCTGTAGTACGTACTAACTTTTTAACGAAAATTTCGTAATAAAGTTTTCGCGAAAATACGTTTGTACGAATTTTCTATCCCTCCTGAATTTCGTTGTAGAGTTACGACTGTAAAACGATTTTACGCTGAATTTTCACAGTTTCACGATAACGATTAAAATTTGACCTTTAAAAAAAAAAAACTACCAGAACACTGTTGATATTCTGTGACCTACAATAATGACACTAATGGAAATTTTTTTGGCAAACCTTGAAAAAACTGTTTAGTGATAGATAAATAACGCATCTATGACGCGCAACCCATTAAATTTGAAAAACAAACAAAGCTTACCTTCACAGAAGACACTGCACTGCCATTGTTGAAAAAAAGGAAAATTTCTAATGCAGGAAGAATACTCATGCGTTTAAAAGGGACACAAGGCAATAAATACTTCAGCTGCTAGAGGAACCACAGACCTGATGAAACTGCAGGAAAAAAAGCATGACTAACTTAATCGCAATCTAACTTGATCACATGTAAAAGAGAGAGAAAAGCCCTAGAGACCAACGTTACAGAGGGATTGTGTACAAGCATTGACCATCTGCGAGATAGCATGAAGGCTGGGTCAAACCAGTGAGGAGGTCACCTTCCTTCCCTCACAGGATTTGCTGCTGGGCGCCTTGTCATCGTCGTGGCAAATAATGCCCAAGGTCACGGTAATGCGTTGTAGTGGGGGTGAAGACAGTGGAGCAACTAACACAACGTACGCCCCCCTGCCCCAGCAAGTTTATTTCAGCAACCCTAAGCACAGTAATTTCCCCAGGATTTCGAAACGAGGGGGGTGTGCTTTTTTACGCAGTGTTTGTGTGTATGGTGGTGTTGGAGGAAGGAAGGATCAGGAAGTCAGGCAGTGTCTGAAAAAGCAAGGGAGTTTTATTTTTTAAGCGATTTTATCGTAGTTTTAACTTTTTAAGCAATTTTTGGAACAGAAGTATACAATGCAAGGTAATGAACAGTGGCGTACAGGAAAAACTCGAGCCCCCGCAAAAAAAAACTTTTCAAGGCCCTTTTGCGAAAATCCATTAGCTTTCAATTACTCAAAATTTTAACTTCCATATTATTAACTAGGCTTTACTGGTGTTTTAATAAAGCAAATTCTTTGGAACATACAAGCATTTTTCGTAAAGTTAAAATTATTTCACTTTATTGTGTGAAACACAAATGTGTACTTTTTATTTTAAATACACCAGACATTCTTAATAATGTGAAACGAACACAGCGTATTAAAATCCGTTTATTTTTGTGGTGTAGTCAGCATAAAGATTCGCCAAACTTTCGCACTCCACTAGGAGGCTTTTTCAAGGCAATGGTAGACATAAAAATGTCATTGCCTTGAAAAAGCCTCCCAGTGGAGTGCGAAAATTTGGCGAATCTTTCTGCTGACTACACCACAAAAATAAACGGATTTAATACACTGTATGCACAAGACAGACGGTTGTGGAGGAAACTTGGGGAGACCTTCGTCCAGCAGTGGATTGATAATGGTTGATGATGATGCGTTTCATTATAAATGTGTACGTCATAATTAAAACGATTGCCCTGGTTTCCGATACAAATTACTACGAAATACTTACGTTAAAGTTTATCATATCATGAAAAATTTATTATTTTAAAGAACTAAGGCCTGTTCTTTGAAATGCCTCACGACTACACAAACAAAACATGCACCGATTGTGTAACAAAGTCTTTTCCGATTTATACGAAATGTCACAACATAAGTAAGCAGCATAAAAAATGTAAAACTACTTAATTTATTTACTCTGGAATATAAAAAACACACTTAACATAATGCCGCAATGTTTTTTGCACATAGTAAACAAAATCTTTTGACTCTGTTTAAAAAAAAATGACACAGGTCTCAGATTTTTCACTACCGCGAAGAACACCTTTCAGTTCATTCTACACTGCTGGCCACCCAAAATGCAACACCAAGAAGGTAGCATCCGATTGGCCTGAAATTCGCAGCATGCGTCGCCCGCGAGAGGACATGCAAACGATTAACACTGCAGGGCATATGCAAATCATGTGCGCCCGGCACGCCACCGAGAAGCACTATAAGAAGGGTGCACAGAAGACGGGGGGGGGGGGGAGTAGTGGAAGTGTGTTGTGCTGCCGGACCTGTGCGTGGGAAGCTTCCTGATGCCTCGTCCGCACAATACGGCAGTCATTCCAGTACGTTTCGGAGTTCGACAGAGGCCGAATAGCGGCTTATAGCCTGTAGTCCTCCCTTACCTGCAGGACCTGCCAGCGGCCAACAGGACAATGCGCGCCCGCACGTGGCACGTATCGTGCAACAATTCTTCACGGCCCACCAGGTGTCACTGCTGCCGAGGCCCGCCTGTTCTCCCGATATGTCGCCCATCGAACAAGTCTGGTCGTTGATCGGCAACCGAGTGGCCCGGCAAGCACCACCCGCGGCTACGCCTGATAAACTGTGGCAACGTGTGAAAGCAGCCTGGACCGACATAGCGCAAACCCACATCCAAAGGCTCTTTCGTTCGATGCCGCGGCGTGTAGCGGCCGTTATTGCCAGCCATGGGGGCCACACGAACTATTGATGTCTGCGTGTTCCGCAAGTCGCACGGGCCTGTAAGCTCAATCGTTTCATCTTTGTATCTGTTGTTATGTGTCCAGCAAATCTGGCTTTGTTATCTCGTGTCCTTATTGGTGTTGGATTTTGGGTGGCCAGCAGTGTATTCTGGGGATGCACAGTTATGTGCAAACAACTGTAATACATCCTCATTGGCATAAAAATTCCGCTTCTTAAACTGATATTTTTTCAACATTCTCTTAATATACCTGACAAGGTGACACTATATCTCCCAAGCTCTTTAATGCCACATTGGAAAATGTCTTTCAATCACTGAACTGAGAAAACAAAGGGATAAAGATTAATGGAGATTATCAAACCCATCTTCGTTTTGCTGATGACGTAGTCATTTTTGCAACTACCTCATCAGTGCTGCAGAGTATGATCAGGGAACTTGTTGACAAGAGTAAAGAAGTGGGATTAAAAAATGAACTTTCAGAAGACAAAAGTGATGTTCAATGCTTTTAGAAGAAATGAAGATTTATCGATTGATGGAGAAAAGCTGGAGATAACAGACACGTACGTTTATATTGGACAGCAGATATCAAGTGAGGGTCACATTGATGAAGAAATTAATCGGCGTACAAAACTTGCCTGGAGAGCTTTTGGAAGAAACAGCGTAATTTTCAAGAGCAATATGCCATTATGTCTTAAAAGAAAAGTGTTTGATCAATGCATCCTTCCAGTGCTTACGTATGGTGCAGAGACGTGGACCTTAACTAAAAGAGACATACAAAGGCTGCAGACAACTCAAAAAAGCATGGAGAGGTGCATACTTGGTGTAACCAGGAGAGATAAGAAGAGGAACTCGTGGATCCGAAAAATGACCAGAGTGGAAGCCATTATGATCAGAGTAAAATCCCTGAAATGGCAATGGGCTGGACATATTGCCAGAAGGACGGACCACCGATGGACAACTGAAATTTTAGACTGGATTCCGAGGGACAGGAAAAGACCCAGAAGAAGACCAAGTGGGAGATGGGTGGATGAAATTCGAAAGTATGCGGGAGTAACATGGAGGAGACTGGCACAAGACAGACCGTTGTGGAAGAAACTTGGGGAGACTTTCGTCCAGCAGTGGGTTGACAATGATGATGATAGAAACTATTGCAAGGGCTGTGAACTTGAGGCTCCTTGTAACAGCAATGGCTACTACAAGGGGGCCTCAAGTGCTTTTTAATAGTTGCTTTCCCGTTATCCAGTTTTTATGAACAAAAGCAACGAAAATGAGTTTTGAAGATTTTACGTATTTACTTCGAAAAAATGCTTTTCTTCTTAAAACTTCATCCAGTTTTTATGAACAAAAGCAACGAAAATGAGTTTTGAAGATTTTACGTATTTACTTCGAAAAAATGCTTTTCTTCTTAAAACTTCAAAGCTGTCTTAATTCTTGGCTATTTCTTTAACCAGTTTCATATGAAGTTTCCGCAAAAAAATTTGTAAAATGTTTTTTCCCCTTTTAACCAAGAGCCCTTCTCCCCCCCCCCCCCCCCCCCCCCACTGCCCTGGTAATGAATGAGTCAATCAGGATTAATACGGTGCGCCGACCGATACATGAGTATACATTTTATTGCAAGAAACGAATTTGGTATAAGTATTTAAATGGTTAAGCCTAACATCTATAAGCGATGGCCTCTGATCATTCGCGCGTAAGGGGTCTGGGTTCGAATACCGGTGAGGCATGGACGTTATGTTTGTCTTACGGCACTGGCTTTTTCCTTTCCCTGGAACCAGTGACCCTAAATTAGGGACGGGCGACTGTTTATAGCCCATTGAGTTGCTCACGGTGGTCATTAAACCTCCAATCAAAAGAAAAAAATATATATACCTACAAGACTTTAGCGATTGTTACTGGATATGGTTCAAGGAGCACACAAATAGATAATTCTTTTTTTTTTTTCTTTTGGTTGGAGGTTTAATGACCACCGTGAGCAACTCAATGGGCTATAAGCAGTCGCCCGTCCCTAATTTAAGGTCACTGGTTCTAGGGAAGGGAGAGAGCCAGTGCCGTAAGACAAACACAACATCCATGCCTCACCGGGATTCGAACCCGGACCCCGTTCGGACGAATGATCAGAGGCCATCGCTTAGACCACTGCGCCATCCGGGCGGCATAGATAATTCAGTGTTCTGCACCGTAAGAAAGCAATATGGACGTAAGTAGCTACAGGTATTTATTTGCATGTACGACAAAACTTAACCACTTCTACTTTTGAATCAAGAACATGGAGGGCCGATCCAACCACTAGGCGGCTGTCTAGGGCGCCAATATTTAGAGTTCATATAATAAATGAGGAAACAAAACAAAGACAATTTAATTTTCTGTTATCCTTCGATATAAATTGCGAATTCTTATTCCTTGAGCACAGTGGGGGATCCAGCGGGAGGCGACTGCCCCCTTAAACCCTAACGAAGTTTTTACGTTTAAAGTAGCGAAGATCGTAAATGAGTAACTTTGCAGATTTTGTTTTCATTTTTTCTAAAAAAAAAAAAAAAAAAAAAAAGCAGTTAAACTTACTACGGAATTGGATTTAAAATACTTATTACATTTATTTAGCTACAGTAAAAAAGAAACAGAAGGGAATAGAATAAAAAGAAAGAGAGAGAGCGCTCAAAAGATAAAGGGAAGACAGGGACAGCGGAGAAAAAACCATGGAGGTATTCTTTGTTAGTTCTTTGCTATTGTCCTATTGTCTAGCGTCTGTAACGTTTCGAGACAGGGTAAGGTTCTCATTCAGGTATTGAACGATTTCACATTCCTGAAGCAAGTGCTTTGAAGACCTTGCAAAGGAACGCCAGTTACGAGCGGCACCGTCAATATGTATATTGTGCCCTACATTCACCAAAAAACTCCAACAGAGGTCCGGAAATGCAGATCTCTCGGTATCCGATCACCGGCATAAATACGTCACGAATGACATCGCAAAGCGTAAAATCTGTAAACGAATTTTGCCTGCAAAACAGCGAAGGATGGATGAAAGTATGCAAATGGTAACGCTACGTCATACCTCATCGGGAAGCATAAATTGGCGGTCAGGGAAGGTTTGTCAGACAGTGCGTGGACTGGATCTTCGAGTCTACACATGGCTAATTATTCCAACGAGGAGTACTGCGAGATGGTTATGTTGTACGGGGAATGCGGTCGTCGGGCAAGAGAGGCAGCACGCCAATATGCATTACGTTTCCTTTATCGTTCTCATCCTGCTGCGGCTGCGCTATCATCAATGTCGTTCGCCGGCTGAGAGAAACCGGGCGCATTACAAGTCGTTCCCGTTCAGGTAGGCCGACACTCTTGCAGGTATGCACGTGCAGCCAACGTCCTGACCTATGCGATAGCCCACCCACACTGCAGTACGAGAGACATCAGTGCGACGTGTGGCCTTACATTTGGTCGTGTATGGTAAATTTCTTCAACCCCGTATTATCCAAGCATGCAGTAACGTAACATCTGAAATGCCGCAGAACGTCCAACAAGAAGTTCTAGCTCGAATACAGATGTGTATTGCTGCCGATGGTGGATGAAATGAAAACACCCCACAGTATTTGTCATTTTCTTGTAGGACTTCCGTCCACAGTGAGTAGAGTTTAGGTCCCAGCCACCTACAGCGAGATCGCCTTTTGGGCAGGACACAGAAACGGAAGGAATAAGAGCAAGTCTAGCAACTTTGACAGAACAGTTTGTAGTGAGATTAGAGTACAGTAGATGGTGCTACCGTACAAGTACGATGTTGCACACAGAGGGGTGGGAGAATTTCAGGTAGGGGGGGCATAGGAAAGGATACCCATTTAACCAGTGGGTCCAGCCATCACCCCCTAATAGCTTAAGCTACTAGGGGGTGATGGTCCAGCCTGCGGGCCGTCACTTAACGTGCTCGTCCGATGCACGGCGGATATTCAGCGATTGTTAGTAAATCACACCATCTCTGAAGGATCAGCCCAGGTTCGAACCTGACGACCTTACTGAATCGCTAACCACTAAGCCATCCGCGGCTTGCCGATGGTGGACACATCGCGAATGCTTAAGTATTAATACTGACATTTTTTATTTCTAGAACATTGTGTTTTTCTTCTTCATAATGTCCTACTGCTGTATGAATTTCCTACTACTTTACTGTACAGTACATAATAAATTGTACCTTGCTGACACGTACATGTATAAGTTATATTAGTAAATTTGCATCACCTTATAATGTCACACTTCTGCACGTGATGAGTGACGTATTTATGCCGGTGATCGGGTACCGAGAGATCTGCATTTCCGGACTTCTATTGAAGTTTTTGGTGAATGTAGGGCGTCATTTCATACTAAATCGGTGGCGCTCTACACGTTTGCTACTGACTTTTTTTCGCTATCTCTCTTGGTTCTCGCGATAGGATAGCTAACTTCCAAAATTCGCCGCTAGGGGTGCTGCAATCGGTCTCATCTGATAGAGCATAGTCACTTTACTATATGTACACACTACTTCCACAACTGTAGCATTCTGCGTTCAAAAGTGATTTCCCTGTTTAAGGACTTCCTATACACCATGTATAATAGAAATTAGACACAATCGTTTGGGACCGATTTTTATTTCTTTTGTTACCAATATATAAACGCCGCCACTGTTCCCAATGGACAGCGGACTGCGTAGAACCTGTGAAAACGTAAACAACTCGTAATACGACTGTTGTTGCTTTTGAAACAGCTGTCGAGTGTAATATTTTTTATTGTGATTTTACAAAGTTTATTAAAACTATAATGTTCAACGTAGTAAATACGAATGAATAATTAATAAAGACATTTGACGTGGACTAAGAACATCAAACAGAGGTCATCGCTCTTTCTACGTTTATAAGTGAGTCACAGAAAAATTCTCATTGGCCGTCACCGGGAATCGAACCCAGGGTCTTCCAGTTACGCGCCGGATGTGTACATATAGTAAAGTGGAAGACCCTGAATTCGATTCCCGGTGGCGGCCAATGAGAATTTTTCTGCGACTTACTTATAAACGTGGAAAGAGCGATGACCTCTGTTTGATGTAGTAAATACGTAACAGTAGCATGAAGGTAATATGTTGAAGTTATAATGACCTTCCACTGTAATGTATCGGTTATGTTTCAAAGTTATGTAACGCTTGAGGACATTTTGACGTAACCGTAAGGTTTCTGAAACATTACTGTTACATTGCGCAATGTATCTGAAAAGTCTCAATGTTTCGGTGCAACGTACTTGTAACATATACGAAATATTCTGTGCTGTGTGGGTATGCAGCAGGCGAGTCAGGCTCAGAGTTGGAAATGGGGCAGAAATTTCGGACCCGGACGTCCCATAACTGGACACGACCCGTAACTGACCCGGACCAATCTGCTTTGAACTATAAATTCGAAACTCAATTTATATATACACTATGTTGACAAAAGTCACTGGACACCCCTTCAAAAAGCAAATGACCGGATCGGCTGCGTTGTTAAGATACGCGGTACAGCTGCAAACGGTATAAAAACAAGTCTGCAGCTGACCGCGATCATATCGCACTGTGAGATTGAGTGAAAATGTCGCGGCAGGAGAGAACTGACTTTGAGAAAGGAAAGATTGTTGGGTGTTATATTAGTGGGTTGTCCATAAGAGAAACTAAGAGGCGTTTAAACATATCCAAGTCAACTGTTTTGAATGTACTGAATAAGTGGAAGACACATGGCGTGCCTGAAGCAGCAAAACCCTACCGGCAGACCAAACAAAATGAGTGGTGGAGGACGTCGAAGACTCAGGAGAGTCGTTACAGCTAATCGACGGAGTACTGCACAAGACCTCAGCGTACAAGTGAGTAAAAATGCTGGAACCTCGGTATGGACACGTACCATTCGCAGAGAACTTCATTCCATGGGTTACCGTGATCGTGCGGCTGCTCATAAGCTTTTCATCTCCACTCGGAATGTTACTCGTCGTTTAGCATGGTGTAAAAGAACATTTATCGTGGACCGTAGATCAATGGAAACGGGTCCTATGGACTGATGAATCTGGTGGTCGTGAGTGGGTATGGCGGCAGCCGGGGGGAACGCTATTTTGACAGTGTACTGTTCCTACGGTCAAGTTTGGAGCTGGCAGTGTACTCGTGTGGGGGTGTTTTTCGTGGTATGGTCCCGGCCCATTGGTTATCGTGGACAAAACTGTTAACCAGCAAGTCTACCTCGATATTCTAGACAATTATCCCTACCAACTCTGCGGCAAAACTATGGAACCGAGCATTGTTGGTACCAGCAGGATAATGCACCGAGCCATAAAAAGCAAGAACTGTTACGGCGTGGTTCGACGATAATTCCGTATCGTGTGTGGACAGGCCAGCACAGAACCCTGATCTTAATCTCATAGAGCACCTATGAGATGAATTAAAGCACCGCATAAAAAGTTTGGGACCAAGGCCTACTACTAAGCAACAGTTAGCGGCAGCATTATGTACTGAATGGAAGCGGATACCTATAGCTGTGTTCCAAAATCTTGTCGAAAGCATGTTTCGAAAGGTCAGTGCATGCATTAAGGCCAAAGGTGGACCTACACCGTACTACTGTATGTCAATATCTATCTGGCCCTCGCTTGATACCTGTCGCCAAAGGTATCGCTTACTTCTAGATTTTGCCTCATCAAGTTCCAAATCTTTAGCTTTTAAGATTTTCAGAAAACAAAATTGAGGTAAAATGTTTTTTTCTTTTCTTTTGTAAAAGCATTTTATCTCAATTTTGTCTTCTGTAAGTTGTGAAAACACATCTTTGCGAGTGGCGGACTCGAAACAGAACCCTTCTGCTCCGGAGCCGAATGGTTTCCCAATTAAGACACACCGATGAAGTTTATCACTGCAACTTCGCCGCTGGACATGTGCTCTGTAGTATAAGTCACATACATCCCCCTTCCCTTGAGAAAGACAGGGACACGAAATCGCAGATTTTGGGTCGGCCACAAACCATGCTTAAAGTAACGCTCCGTAGAAGAAGAAATTATCATTAATTCCAAACGATGAGTGGAAGAAGCATCACACATTTTTTGAAGCGAAGAAGGAATTCTCATTAATTCCAGACGATGCGTGGAAGAAGCATCACACATTTTTCGAAGCGAAGAAGGAATTCTCATTAATTCCAGACGATGCGTGGAAGAAGCATCACACATTTTTCGAAGCGAAGAAGGAATTCTCATTAATTCCAGACGATGTGTGGAAGAATCATCACACATTTTTCGAAGCGAAGAAGGAATTCTCATTAATTCCAGACGATGCGTGGAAGAAGCATCACATGCCGCCCAGTGGCGCAGTGGTCTAAGCGTTGACCTCTGATCATTCGTCCGAACGGGGTCCGGGTTCGAATCCCGGTGAGGCATGGATGTTGTGTTTGTCTTACGACACTGTTTCTCTCCCTTCCCTGGAAACAGTGACCCTAAATTAGGGACGGGCGACTGCTTATAGCCTATTGAGTTGCTCACGGTGGTCGTTAAACCTCCAAAAAAAAAAAAAAAAAAAGCATCACACATTTTTCGAAGCGAAGAAGGAATTCTCATTCATTCCAGACGATGTGTGGAAGAAGCATCACACATTTTTCGAAGCGAAGAAGGAATTCTCATTCATTCCAGACGATGTGGGGAAGAAGCATCACACATTTTTCGAAGCGAAGAAGGAATTCTCATTCATTCCAGACGATGTGTGGAAGCATCAGACATTTTTCGAAGCGAAGAAGGAATTCTCATTCATTCCAGACGATGCGTGGAAGAAGCATCAAACATTTTTCGAAGCGAAGAACGAATTCTCATTAATTCCAGACGATGGGTGGAAAAAGCATCAAACATTTTTCGAAGCGAAGAAGGAATTCTCATTCATTCCAGACGATGGGTGGAAGAAGCAACACACATTTTTCGAAGCGAAGAAGGAATTCTCATTCATTCCAGACGATGCGTGGAAGAAGCATCAAACATTTTTCGAAGCGAAGAACGAATTCTCATTAATTCCAGACGATGCGTGAGAAGCATCAACCATTTTTCGAAGCGAAGAAGGAATTCTCATTCATTCCAGACGATGCGTGGAAGAAGCATCAAACATTTTTCGAAGCGAAGAACGAATTCTCATTCATTCCAGACGATGCGTGGAAGAAGCATCAACCATTTTTCGAAGCGAGGAAGGAATTCTCATTCATTCCAGACGATGCGTGGAAGAAGCATCAAACATTTTTCGAAGCGAAGAACGAATTCTCATTCATTCCAGACGATGCGTGAGAAGCATCAACCATTTTTCGAAGCGAAGAAGGAATTCTCATTCATTCCAGACGATGCGTGGAAGAAGCATCAACCATTTTTCGAAGCGAAGAAGGAATTCTCATTCATTCCAGACGATGCGTGGAAGAAGCATCAAACATTTTTCGAAGCGAAGAACGAATTCTCATTCATTCCAGACGATGCGTGGAAGAAGCATCAACCATTTTTCGAAGCGAAGAAGGAATTCTCATTGATTCCAGACGATGCGTGGAAGAAGCATCAAACATTTTTCGAAGCGAAGAACGAATTCTCATTCATTCCAGACGATGCGTGGAAGAAGCATCAACCATTTTTCGAAGCGAAGAAGGAATTCTCATTCATTCCAGACGATGCGTGGAAGAAGCATCAAACATTTTTCGAAGCGAAGAAGGAATTCTCATTCATTCCAGACGATGCGTGGAAGAAGCATCAACCATTTTTCGAAGCGAAGAAGGAATTCTCATTCATTCCAGACGATGCGTGGAAGAAGCATCAAACATTTTTCGAAGCGAAGAACGAATTCTCATTCATTCCAGACGATGCGTGGAAGAAGCATCAACCATTTTTCGAAGCGAAGAAGGAATTCTCATTCATTCCAGACGATGCGTGGAAGAAGCATCAAACATTTTTCGAAGCGAAGAACGAATTCTCATTCATTCCAGACGATGCGTGGAAGAAGCACCAACCATTTTTCGAAGCGAAGAAGGAATTCTCATTCATTCCAGACGATGGGTGGAAAAAGCATCACACATTTTTCGAAGCGAAGAAGGAATTCTTATTCATTCCAGACGATGTGTGGAAGAAGCATCAACCATTTTTCGAAGCGAAGAAGGAATTCTCATTAAATCCAGACGATAGGATCACACAATTTTCGAAATACCCAAGTGCCAGTATATTCATTTCTTACGTTCGCGCGCGAATATAGCGAAATACAATTTTGCCGAAGGTGGAGCTCGAATCCGCATTCGTCTGCTCCGGGGCCGAATGATTTCCCAATTCAGCTACACCGACAAAGTTTAACACTGCAATTCTGCCGTCTTGGCATATGCGTTACCTCTTCAGTACGTAAAGTTAATTTTTAAATTCACTTCTTATCTCTTGTCCGCAAGTTCCTCGATCATGAATTCTAGCTCTCATGAGGTACTTGGAGAAAATGACTGTCACCAGCAAAATGCAAATGGGTTAAATAATTTCCGTTAATCGTTATCACTTTGTGTTTCTAGTTCAGTGATTGAACACTGAACTAGAAAGACAAAGTGATAAAAAGATTGCGACTTGAAGAAAATTCGTGCATTTCATACTTTAGGAATAAACGAGGAGCAAGCCATCGTTGCACGATATATGAAGACCAAAGGTCAGAGATGGATAATTTAAAAACATTTATTTACAATTAAAATAAATGAAATAAAATGACCACATGAGATCTTTCGACTACCACTTTGGCGTCATCATCAGATGTTTGACAAAGAGTGGAACGGAGACCGGCATTAAATAAAATACTGGTCACGTGTTACGCATTTACAACTACATAGTGATTTACATTAAGAGTCATATATTCGTAACATCCAGAACTGGGTTGTGTCCACGAGGAATCAGTGATCTCCAAGTTTGCGAAACATAACTAGGCAAATTATCATTACAGCGAAAGTAGTATTAGCTATATTATGTAAACTTTCGCACAAAAGTAAGGAATTATTATTAAATGCTTTTTGCAGAACAGCTGCTTCCTTCCATTGTGGATAATGCTGTCCTTCCTGAACACAACGGGCTAAAGCCGTAGTTAACTTACCATTTTTGAGATCATATTTGTGTTCATTTATTCTAATCTTTAGTGTCCTCCTGGTGGAACCGATATGTAATTTCTTGGTTTGCGATGGGTCATGGGGAAATAGAGGAATGGAATAAATTCCATGCATGTTTTCTACACTCACTCCTGATCAGACGTAAAAAATCTTTACTAATGATTTGTTACATCTGTTCACGATCACTCCTGATCAGATTATTACTACGCCCCCGGTAATACGGTGGTCGCGGAATACTTAATCATCGTCTAATTGGAAAAACAGTGAGGCCGCCCCGGTGGCGCAGTGGTCTAAGGCGTTGGCCTCTGATCATTCGTCCGTAAGGGGTCCGGGTTCGAATCCCGGTCAGGCATGGATGTTGTGTTTGTCTTACGGCACTGGCTCTCTCCCTTCCCTGGAACCAGTGACCCTAAATTAGGGACGGTGCGACTGCTTATAGCCCATTGAGTTGCTCACGGTGGTCGTTCAACCTCCAATCCAAAAAAAAAAACAAAAAAAAAAAAAAACAGTGAGGTTGCATTCTTATAAATGTAAGGAACCCAATCTCAAAGTTTACGGACATCGCGTTGTGTTTCATATAGGCTCGTTACGAGGTATTCGTAAGAAACCCATATGCCGCAAATAGTGAATTAGATAAATATACACAGCCTAGAAAAGTTAGCTACACCGGGTAAAGTAATTAACAATGTTTATTATAAGAAAAGTACATTTAAGCAATTACAGCCTTCAGGTGTAGGCCAAATAAAAGTTACGTTAAATTAAAATAATAGAATTAGCCATGTTGACTGGTCCACTGCTGCGTAAGCCTGTTACACCCCGAGCCTAACTTTAAATTAAATCCCTCAATCTACACAGCTGGCCACCCAAAATGCAACACCAAGAAGGACACGAGATAGCAAAGCCAGATTTACTGGACACATAACAGATACGCAGATGAAACGATTGAGCTTACAGGCCCGTGCGACTTGCGAAACACGCAGACATCAATAGTTCGTGTGGCCCCCATGGCTGACAATAACGGCCGCTACGCGCCGCGGCATCGAACGCAAGAGGCTTTGGATGTGGGCTTGGGGTATGTCGCTGCAGACTGCTTCCACACGTTGCCACAGTTCATCAGGCGTAGCCGCGGATGGTGCTTGCCGGGCCACTCGGTTGACGATTAGCGACCAGACGTGTAAGATGGGCGACATATCGGGAGAACAGGCGGGCCTCGGCAGCAGTGACACCTGGTGGGCCGTGAAGAATTGTTGCACGATGCGTGCCACGTGCGGGCGCGCATTGTCCTGTTGAAACGCGGCAGGTCCTGCAGGTAAGGAAGGACAACAGGCTCCAAAACGTCGGAGATGTAGCGGTGGCTGTTGAGTGTACCGGTGATGCGTACCTGAGGGGTGCGGGTGTTATATCCAATTGCGCCTTAAACCATAACGCCAAGCACGGACCGGTATGGCGATGCATAATGCAGGCGTCATACAGTCTATCGCCGCGGTGCCGCCACACGCGGATCCGACCATCGTGGTGTTGCAGGCAGAAGCGGGATTCGTCGGAGAAGACAATGTCGTGCTATTCCGTAGTGCAGTTGCGGCGTTCAACGGCCCACTGCCGCCGCACTCGCCTGTGGTGTAACGTCAATGGTAATCGGAGCAATGGGCGCCGTGCGACAAGTCCTCGCTCCTGCAGACGACGTCGAACGGTACGTGCTGCACAGGTTGTTGCACAACACACCCTAATTCCTGCGCTAACGTTCGTGATGTGGCGGTGCAAGCCGTCAATGCCCGCGGCACAACATGCCGGTCCTCTCGTTCGGTGGTGCGCCGCGGCTGCGGCAATCGCTCACCTCGGTCCGTCCGTCCCTCCTGCACCCACCGAATCCATACTCGCCTCACTGTGGCTGGATGTCGTCCGACACGCGCGCCGATGTCTCGGTACGATAAACTGCTGTCGCGATAAGCCACTCTTCTTCCTCTGTCGAACTCCGAGACGTGCTGGAATGACTGCCGTATTCTGCGACGAGGCATCAGGTAGCTTCCCGCGCATAGGTCCGGCAGCACAACACTCTTCCACTACTTACTGTGCACCCTGCTTATAGTGCTTCTCGGTGGCGTGCCGGGCGCACATGATTTGCATATGCCCTGCAATGCTAGTCGTTTGCATGTCCTCTCGCGGGCGACGCATGCTGCGAATTTCAGGCCAATCGGATGCTTCCTTCTTGGTGTTGCATTTTGGGTGGCCAGCAGTGTATCTCGAGGAGGCATAGCGACCATGCGTATGTATATATTCAATTTACATTGGAACTGGAATTGGGGAAAAGAACGTCATTTTACCTTCCTTCGGTTGGGTTGTCGCTCGTTGAAGCCTCACGCTGGTAGATGAAATCTTTCACGGATGCTGTCTCCGGATCTGTCTATCGCGTTATATGGTTAATCAGACTTCGTCTCATCATCGGCATTCTCTCTCTTTGCCGCCCCGGTGGCGCAGTGGTCTGAGGCAATGGCCTCTGATCATTCGTCCGAAAGGGGTCCGGGTTCGAATCCCGGTGAGGCATGGATGTTGTGTTTGTCTTACGGCACTGGCTCTCTCCCTTCCCTGGAACCAGTGACCCTAAATTAGGGACGGGCGACTGCTTATAGCCCATTGAGTTGCTCACGGTGGTCGTTAAACCTCCAAAAAAAAAATTTCTCTCTCTTTACCTCGCTCTACCTATTTCCTCGCTGAATAATCTTTCTGACTCGCTATCCTCTCATTCTCGAATCTCTATGAATCTGTCCTCCGAATACTATACGTGAATAAACATCTGTCTGTGAATCACCGTTTCGAATATGACTATCCCCTTCTTTTACTATGTCTTTTTTCTGCCTATATATTTCAGTCCCTTAAATTTTCCACGTGAAAGGGGCGTGCCTACAACCTTCTAAGAACTCTTCGCCTGTGGTCTGGATTGGTCAGCAGATCTGACCAGTGCTCGAGCTTAGTGGCTATTGGTTGGCCCTCTGGTCCACTTAGCTACCTTTTCGCGGCAGCTGGCATGTAGGGCAGGTGAGGCTTTTGCGAATTCAATGGGACATAATTTCTGCGCTCGGATGAATAGCGAAGAATTTTGACTGGGCTTCCTCTGACAGAGTTACAACCACAGATATATAAGGGACTGTCTGCTCTGTTGAGTTATACGCTTGCGCTGTGACAACCGTGGAGCCATATTGAGCGGGTCGAGATGTTGGAGTGGGACATATTACGAAGGATAATTCGGACTTGTTTATTACGTAAAACGTGCTGAAAGCTTGCTCGGATATAAATCATACGCAAAGAGACGAAAATATCACTGCGCTTACTTATTTGCCTTTTATCCAATGTTGATAAAAAAAATATGTGGGAAGGCATTAGTTATCAAGATAAATTTAAAACTGGTACTGTATGCAAATACTGAAGATGACTGGAAAACATTTTCATGAATGTAATGAGGCAAAGATTTAAAATAATGAGAAAGCAAACGATATGTCTGAAATCAATAAGTTGCTATTAAATCCAGAAAACTATTGATTTAAAACCGAAAAATAATGGCTTCCACATACTTTACATAGGAAAGTCGAAATAATGTGAATCTTTTTCCGTGATAGCTGTTACCTGTGCCATTCCGATTTATTTATGATTTTGCTCAAAAATATAAATTTTACTAAAGATTTCGATACTTCGTTATTCACTAAAGAAATTTCAGTTTTTAACATTTTAATTTATTTATTAGAGCAAACATGCAACCAAAGGACGCATTAAGTGTAAGAAATTCATTAACAAGAAACCTCAAAATTATATTATGTCGCAACAAATTATAAACTGTGTGATGGGTTTTTTTTCTTATACCGCAGATAACAGAATGACTTTTCTTTTTAATTTAAGCCCTGGCCGAATCGGAAATTTCGCAATATTTTGCAAGAGCTTTGACATTGTAGTTTGCACTATGGAATATTGTTTTTCCACTTTAATATTATGACTTCCTTCGCTAAATGTGTACTAACTGCTTAGAATCTGAATATAAATAGCAAATCGCAGTACCAAACTCGTATTCCCTTGACTTAATACAAAGCAGTCTTGCTTAAACGGAGAGCGATGACCCGCTGAAAATGGCGCCTACGTTGTCACGCCTCAAGAGCTGGGTGTCCGATCTAGCTTCTTGTATATGATATCTGTGGTTACGACTTTCCGGTGACACCGCGATGTACTTTACGACTTTCGCTGGTGCCTCCTTCATCGAGGACGTGGTCGTAAACCGCAACTCGCCTTTTCATCTGACCAAGTTTGCATGTGCACCCCTGAAATACCAGGATGTTTTGTCCCACCAGCAACGCTAGCATTGGGGCCATTTCGTAAATTTCGTGAATGTCGTGCTTCTTCTCACAAGAGTGAAAAGAAGATAAATTCCTGGGTCATTCTTCACGGGTGTCCAGGGCAAACCGCCTTGACCACCTGGGTTTGCCGCCCCGGTGGCTGAGTGGTCTAAGCGATGGCCTCTGATCATCCGTCCGAACGGGGTCCGGGTTCGAATCCCGGTGAGGCATGGATGTTGTGTTTGCCTTACGGCACTGGCTCTCACCCTTCCCTGGAACCAGTGACCCTAAATTAGGGACGGGCGACTGCTTATAGCCCATTGAGTTGCTCACGGTGGTCGTTAAACCTCCAATAATAATAATAAATAAAAAAAAAAAAAAAAAACACCTGGGTTTTCTGCTTCAGTGGGGAAAAGGGGGGTTTTATGAGGCAGGAAGGGAGCGAAGGAAAAATAATTTAAATTAAGTAAAAAATAATTAAGGTAAATTACTCCTGGTCTTTGTATTTAATTAGGCCGCAAACAATGTGACCCGAACTGTGAAGTAGTTCCGCACCAACAAGATGTAACAAATCTTTCACGATCACTCCTGATCAGATGTAAAAGATTTTTTACATCTAATCAGGAGTGATCGTGACCAGATGAGTGTAGAAAACATGCATGGAATTTATTCCATTCCTCTATTTCCCCATGACCCATCGCAAACCAAGAAATTACATATCGGTTCCACCAGGAGGACACTAAAGATTAGAATAAATTAACACAAATATGATCTCAAAAATGGTAAGTTAACTACGGCTTTAGCCCGTTGTGTTCAGGAAGGACAGCATTATCCACAATGGAAGGAAGCAGCTGTTCTGCAAAAAGCATTTAATAATAATTCCTTACTTTTGTGCGAAAGTTTACATAATATAGCTAATACTACTTTTGCTGTAATGATAATTTGCCTAGTTATGTTTCGCAAACTTGGAGATCATTGATTCCTCACGGACAAAACCCAGTTCTGGATGTTATGAATATATGACTCTTAATGTAAATCACTATGCAGCTGTAAATGCGTAACACGTGACCAGTATTTTATTTAATGCCGGTCTCCGTTCCACTCTTTGTCAAACATCTGATGATGACGCCAAAGTGGTAGTCGAAAGATCTCATGTGGTCATTTTATTTCATTTAGTTTAATTGTAAATAAATGTTTTTAAATTATCCATCTCTGACCGTTGGTCTTCATATAGTTGTTAAATATAATTCTTCGGCAACTGGGTCTGGATGTGGAGATAGTAACTCGGCAGGGTTATTCATTCCGAGCTTTGGTAGCAAATACCATAGGAAATGAATTACTGAATTTCTGCGAAGGAAGAGTTTCTGTAAGAACTACAGATAGTAGATAGCAAGCTGACGAAATTTTGCTCCCTACCGTAACTGGGCAGCTCCCTACTAATACTTATGTTGAGCAACGTACGACGTAGATTGTTGTGCCTCCCGACTTATCCTGATGTTCGGTCCCCCGACACATTTCAGGAAGAAATGAATGGTCCAAAAAACAAAAGAAATGGATAGACATTCCTTCTCCACTCCGCAGTTGAAAAAGACATAGGTTAATTACACGGGGAAGAGAAAGCGGAAGTCTGGGAGAGTAGATTTTTTAAATGCCTAAACAGGTTAATCATACTGTAGTTTTCGGGCTCGTTCGGGCCGGGCTCAATCTTGCAATATAAAATGCGGGTTCGGGCTGACATAATTCTGGCTCGGACGGGTTCGGGCTCTTAAAATTGAGCACGAACTCAGCTCTGTTGGAGAGCACCCGTGGCTCTCGCCGCAATTTACCAACACCGCCTTCGAACACCTGTACGGAAGATTTCACAGTTGTGTGGAGTTCAAGAGAGATTATTTTGAATCTGTGTTAAGTGATAATTCAAAATACAATTTGCTGTATTGATATAAAAACTTTTGTCTCATTACTTAACAGGCGCATTGCATAATTCAGTATTATTAGTCGCATCTATGAAAGTGCAAGTGCAAAGGTTCGACTGTTCAAGGACACAGCACGTATAAAAATTGAAAAGGAAATGAGACTAGGCTGACGTATCTCCCAAGCTCTTCAATGCCCAGTCATTATTCTTTTTATCCTTTAGGAATAAACGAGGAGCAAGCCATTGTTGCACGATGTACACTGGCGTTCAAAAATTAAGGGCGAGACGGTTTTTCGAATGTAACGTCGTGCAGAAGTGCTCCACATCGACTCAAATCATACCATAAGATCCCCAAGATGTAAGAATATGGGACAAGTGAGAAAAACCGTCTAAACAAGGAATCCAAAGGACATACAAAGGCACTTTATTGAAAAGGTAGCTTCGAGCACAACTGGACAAAAGACAGAAACGTCCATGTGACAGGCGGCTGCCAAGAAAAATCCAGTCTTTAGTAGGGGAAATGATCACCCCAAGATAAACGTACGTGTCTGTTATCTCCGGCTTTTCTCCATCAATCGATAAATCTTCATTTCTTGTAAAAGCATTGAACATCACTTTTGTCTTCTGAAAGTTCATTTTTAATCCCACTTCTTTACTCTTGTCAGCAAGTTCCTGGATCATACTCTGCAGCTCTGATGGGGTAGTTGCTAAAATGACTACGTCATCAGCAAAACGAAGGTGGGTTAGATAATCCCCATTAATCTTTATCCCTTTGTTTTCCCAGTTCAGTGATTGAAAGACATTTTCCAATGTGGCATTAAAGAGCTTTGGAGATATGGTGTCAGCTTGTCTCACTCCTTTTCCAATCTTTATGTGTGTTGTATTTTCAAACAGCCGAATCTTTGCACTTTCATTTTCATAGATGTTATTAATAATATTTATGTATATATCTTCAATACCACAGGATTTCAGAGCCATTGTAACTGCTGATGGTTTCACCGAATCAAAGGCTTTTTCATAATCGATAAAAGCCATGCACAATGGAAGTTCATATTCTCTCGCTCTTTCAATTAGTTCTCTCAGTACGTGGATATGATCAATTGTGCTGTAGCCAATCCTGAATCCAGCTTGTTCTCTCGGTTGAGCCATGTCCAGTGTTACCTTCAAACGGTGTGAAATAACTTTAGTGAAGATTTTATAAACCGGACCTTAACTAAAAGAGACATACAGAGGCTGCAGACAACTCAAAGCAGCATGAAGAGGTGCATGCTTGGTGTAACCAGGAGAGATAAGAAGAGAAACTCGTGGATCCGAAAAATGACAAGAGTGGAAGACGTCATGATCAGAGTTAAATCTCTAAAATGGCAATGGGCTGGACATACTGCCAGAAGTGCAGACCATCGATGGACAGCCGAAATTTTAGATTGGATTCCAAGGGACAGGAAAAGACCCAGAAGAAGACCACATGGGAGATGGGTGGGTGAAATTCGAAAGTATGCGGGAGTGACATGGAGGAGACTGGCACAAGACAGACCGTTGTGGAGGAAACTTGGGGAGACCTTCGTCCAGCAGTGGATTGATAATGGTTGACAATGATGATGATCACCATTGACCGCGTTGCAGGATTTACTGTGTCCATGCTGAGGACGAAGTTGTCAAGGAGCTGTTGAGGCATCGCGGCCCATTCCTCTTGTAGCGCCAATCGCAGCTGCGGAATCGTTGCTGGCGGCTGGGGACGTGTTGCCAAGCGTCTCCCGAGAAGGTCCCACACGTGTTCGATTGGATTTAGGTCCGGGGACCTTGCGGGCCAATCCATGCGTTGAATATCTTCACTCTCCAACAGCCACTGTACGATGAGGTGTAGCGTTGTCGTCCTCTGGACCCACAGCACCTCTAAACAGACGCACGTGAGGCAGGAGAATCTCGGTACAATAGCGGACACCAGTGACTGAACCTCCTTGGAAGATGTGGAGGTCAGTACGGCTACCAAGCATGATACCGTCCGAAACGAGAACTCCGCCACCTCCAAACCGGTCCCTTTCAATGATGTTGGAGGTGTGATTGCGTGTTCCCTGCTCTCTCCAGATGTGTATACGTCCAGAATCGCTCTTCAGACTAAATCGGCTCTCATCCGTAAAGACAACTCTACCCCATTGCTGATGTGTCCAGTTCTTGTGTTCCTGGCACCAGAGAAACCGCCGTCTCCGATGAGCAGGCGTTAATGGCACAAACCGTACTGGTCGTCGTGCAAATAGACCACCTTTGTGCAGCCTCCTGGCCACGGTAAAATGGGATAACGGACGTCCAGTTGTCTGTTGCATGTGCCTTGCGATTTCTCCCGCTGCCTGCCTTCTGTCCCTTCTCGCCTGTAGGACAATATACCGATCGTCCGCCGCCGTGGTTGCTCGTGGACGACCACTGCTAAACTCTCGGACAGCTGTTCCTCTCATTTGAAAAGCTCTCCAAGCTCGTGAAACTATGCTGTGAGCGATCCCGAACTCCTCGGCCACACTTCGGGTTTCTTCCAATTTCCCAATGACGCGACCTCGGGTAAAGTCATCCAGATGTCGTCTACTGGATTGCCTGTTGGCCATATCACACGGTGGCAGCAACTCGACGTTGCTCAAACCGATGTACACCGTGCAATAGCTTTCACCTAATTGCTGAGCGTACACCGTCCGTGTGCTTTATACCCTACCGACACCCCCCCCCCCACGTCATGCTACATATATGCGCATGCCCTACCGTACCGGACCCTAGTTTATCTCCTGAGTGGTCTTTCGGTCCATTCTGCCTGCTCGTTCCGCTATTATGCTAATTTCTCCTATTCGTCCTTAATTTTTTGCACACCAGTGTATGTCTTCTCAATCGGTACTAGTGTCTTCAAGATTACAAAAGGAATGTACTGCCTACCAATTGTCCTACGCTCCAAGTTCAACGACATACTAACTGTAGTTAGCTTTAGCTTAATTAACATACAGGGTGATTCATAAAGAAGAATACAGTTTCAACGCACTATAAAACAAGAACAATGTAAGATATTTTATGTTACCTGTAACAGAATTGTAGGGGAATGTTTCAAGTATTTTTAGAGAAAGTCACAGATGTTCTATGTGTGCACCCTTAGTCACACAACACACATCGTGCAGGTAATCCATTTCCTCCCAAACGTGAGGTAAGATATGTGAATCAAGTGCAGTGATAGTGCTGTGATACTGCATTTTGTATGGAATCATTTTCAGCTTCTTTCTCAAAATTCTCCAGACAGTGGGCTGTGAAATCTGCGCTTCACGACTCACCCTCCGCGTTGATTTTCCCGGGATTCGTTGAATGGCGGTGCAAACACTATCGACGACTTCTTCCTATACACGCGGTCGTCCAGGATTTTTTAAGTTTGCACACACGGCCCGTGGTTTAGATTTTTTTATGCCAATCGTAGATAGATTTTCTGGTTGGAGGTTCTTTTCCGAATCGTGATCGAAAATGCCGTTGCACAACAGTTACAGATTCCGTTTTGCTCAATTCAAGAACACAAAACGTCTTCACTGCAGACGCTGCCATTTTGACCGACTAGTCACGTGACACGCGCGCTATCGCCTACGTCACTTCCCTCAGTAGCGGGACACAAACTTTATGAGTACATCTACCTAACGGTTCGCAGTTGTGGTCCGTGTCTTCAACTGTCACTGTTTTACAGCATCAGCAAACTTCTTCATGAATCACCCTGTATAAAAATGTGCGCAGCCAGGCTGCGATTTTTTCACATAAGTACAGAGAATTCTGCTATATCATTTCAGAGCCAATCACCAACATAAGTAGGAGGAAAAGTTCGTTTTAAGGGAATAATTTTTCAGACAGAAATGAAGTTCCAATAAGATTAACATATCCTTCACACATACCAAAATACTTATTCATTCATTCCAAAAAACTCCAAATAAAAGGTATGCGAGAAGGTGGACCATTTCTCGATTGGTCCAGCGGGAAATGCCCAAGTATCCCAGTGATTCAATTCACAGCAATCTTTCTCAAAGAAAGTATATGCCGTCCCGGTGGCTCAGTGGTCTAAGCAATGGCCTCTGATTATTTGTCCGAAAGGGGTCCAGGTTCGAGTCCCAGTGAGGCATGGATGTTGTGTGTTGTCTTACGGCACTAGCTCTCTCCCTTCCCTGGAACCAGTAACCCTAAATTAGGCCTGGCATTGGGTAGCATTATAGCCCATTGAGTTGCTTACGGTGGTCGTTAAACCTTGAATCAATATATATATATATATATAAGTAAATTAAAGATGCTAATCAGTCATGTTTGTCTTTTATAGTTAAATGTTTTATATAGTATTATATTTCTATAGAAATGCCATTTTGCTTTCCTCGAAAGAAAATCGTAGTACGAGATAATAAGCATTATAAATAACACACAGACACACAGAAAAAAGGAGAAGTAAAATTTCTGACTTTTTGCCTGACCTCAATCATCAGCCGCCTGTCCCAACTTCTCTGTCTGGCTACGGCCCTGATTCACAGGCCCTTTTTAACAGTTTTTTAATCTGCTGACTTCATATTAATAATATTTACGTATCAAATCAAGTTAATAGCATTGTACTTTTACTTAGACACTAAATATTAATTTGTAGACCTTCAGTTTTTAATCCTTCAACTTCATATTCATAACATTTACGTATCAAGTCAATAATACTGAGCTTTTACTTAAGCACTAAATATTAACTCATAAGCTCTAGGTCAAGGCCCTTTTACCAGTTTTTATTCTATGACATATTCATAACGTTTACATATCGACAAATGTTAATATGCTACGCTTATTAAAATTTTCTGAAAAGGCCCAGGCCTAGAGCCTGTGAATTAATATTTCGTGCCCAAGTAAACACACAATATTATGAACTTGAATTGATGTGTAAACGTTAAGAACATGACATTGTTGGAATAAAAACTGCTAAAAAGGCCTACGGCCTATGAATTAATATTTAGTGCCTAAGTAAAAAAGCAATGCTATTAACTTAACTTGACATATAAATGTTATGAATATGACATCGTTAGAATGAAAACTGTTAAAAAGGGACTATGAAATAATATTTAATGCCTAAGTAAAAGTGCAATATTAATAACTTGACGTGTAAACGTACATATGACATTGGTAGATAAAAACTGTTAAAAAGGTCTAGGCCTATGAATTGATATTTAGTGCCTAAGTAAAAGAACAAAGCTACTAACTTGACTTGATGTGTAAATGTAGTGAATATGACATCGATAGAATAAAAACTGTTAGAAAGGCCTACGCCTAAGGCCTATGAATTAATATTTAGTGCCTATGTAAAAGAACATTACTAATAACTTGACTTGATACGTGAATGTTATAAACATGAAATCGAAGGATTAAAAACTGTTAAAAAGACCTAGGTCTAGGGCATATGACTTAGTTAAGTAAAAGAGAAATATTAATAACTTGGCATGTTATGTATATATTTAGTGCCAAAGTAAAAGCGCAGCGTTAATTATTAAAAATCCCACATTACCATTCTTTTTTTAACACAACATGGGTCATGCTGTAATTTCGTTGTTTCGCTGAACACTGTAGTTTTTAAAAAAATGTACTAAGATAGTAACTAGTGATTAAAATTTCTTGGTGTAGAGTATAAATCAAAGTTTCCAAGCTTTTGCACGTCAACCAGATGGTTTTTTCAAGGAAGGGTGACAGCTAACTGTTAAGTTAGACAGTTAGCTGTCTACCTTTCTTAAAAAAGCCATCTAGTTGATGTGCGAAAGCTTGGAAACTTTGGTTTATACTCTACACCAAGAAATTCGGATCACTAGTACTATTTTAAGTGTAATTGGTGTACAGTTCCTTGTTATTAATAAATGTACTAAGCCACGGCAATTTACAGTATTTCTTCAAGTTAAGATACAATTCTCACTTGGCTTACCATCTCTCTACATATATAAAACAGACTGTGTGTGTGTGTGTGTGCGTCAGATTTCACATAGAATTAGGCGACCTAGAGCGACGAAATTTGTTATGAAGGTACCAGTAACACATCTTCTGGTGCACCTCGAAGCGATTTTTAAAAGATTTGAATTTGATTTTTGGTTATTTAATGTTACACGTTTCTACCCGATCTGAGTGTGTCTTTCCGCTGTGTTGACATCAACCTGATCACACTGAACTTTAAGGCGGGTAGAAAAGTAGCTCACCATACATTTTAGGCGTTTCTTTTTTAGAATTCTGTTACGAATATTTTCATTCGTAAATACATTCATTACGCCCTTTTTTGTAAGCGTTGTCTGCCGATTGTATTATGACCTTGAGGGCGGAGAAGAAAAAAAGAAAATAGAACGTTGTTTTTCAATCTGCATTATTAATTCAAAAGTGTCATACGTCAGAAGGTCATCATACAGTGACTACATGAGGTAGAAAATAGAACGTTGTTTTAACATAATTCCAAAAACGAAATGGCTCAAATTTATCGTAAACTACTTATCTTCACGCCTTCACATTGGGTGTGATCAGGTTGCATGTAAAGAAAGCGGTAAAGAAAGCAGAAAAGCACATGTTTTTTTGTTAAGCGTTGTTTGCCAATTGTATTGACTTTGAGGGCGGAGAAGAAGAAAAATAAAATAGAACGTTGTTTTTCAATCTCCATTATTATGCAATGGCACGAGATTATCCGTCAAGAAATTAATGAAGAATGTTATTGAAGCTACTTATAATGACTGGACGTGCAGCAGGCAAAAACGTTTTTATTCCAAGGATCCGAATCATCCCATCTGATGTCCCGTTTCAATTTAAACTTTTTCAATTCCCGATTCGTTTGAGTTTCGCCATGAGCATCAATAAGGCACAAGGGCAGTCTCTAAAAGTTGTTGGACTGGATCTACAAAGTCCATGTTTTTCCCATGGTCAACTGTACGTTGGTTGTTCCAGAGTCGGAAATGGGGAAAATCTTTGCATCTTTGCTCCGAATGGAAGGACTGTTAATATTGTTCATCCTGAGGCTCTACAAGAATAAGGTACTTTTCATTTCAATCAATTTCATTGCATAAGCCTTCTGCTTTCAAACTTTTTGAATTATTTACATTGGACGTGACAACTACTAAATAATTCAAATCCATTTTTTATCCAAATATTCTTTTCCGGGAAGTTGTACTACAAAGTTGTATAAACACCTTGATTTACCAGTCTTAATTTAATTGCCGATACAGCTTTTACTTTATACTATCACTAGCCCGTCAACGACGGGTACAACAGACTAGTTTTATAATATAATTTGGTTAGTGAAATTAACCTTTAGTTTATGTGGCTATATTATAAGTCAATAGTTGTATAACTATTATCACTACTGTTACACGCGTTTTAAAGTATCTTAACGTCAAGTGCTCCATGTTTCATTACTTTTGCTATTATATAAATTTTCAAGGAGAAAATATAAAACATTTCAATAATTATTATATTGTCCTGAGAATGTTGCACTTACCCATTTTTGTCAGTAGGAATCTCCTATTATCATTTTATGCCACTAGAAAAACACCTACATTTTGACAAATTTCGTAACAAAAGAACAGAAATGACAATCACCAAAGAAAAATAAATTTAATTATTTGTACATCACTGAAAAAATGCCCACATTCCAAAAATTAATGAAAATATCCATGAGACTTACCCCTCTTGCTCCACTGCCATGAAATTCTTTCATCGCATATGTCGCTATTCTTTCAATCCAATTCTACTTGTAGGTACAAATGTGCTGAAATGTTGACTTCATGTACTCAATTCGATATAGAGCTATTAGCATATAAAATTCTAAGATAATGCACTGCTTAAGCCTAAAATCATCTATTTACAAGTTTTTTTTTTAAAGACAGGTTTCCTTACATACAAAGCTAAAACAGATATTCTGCTTCAACAGTTTTTTTATCGTAGCACTCACCTTCCCACTGTATCATTGTTATTATTAATTGTACAAGTGCTTTAGCTAACGTATACCACCTAAGTGCAGAGTTATACAAGCAAAGGTCGATGTCCGAGCCAAGGATTAAGCAAAGAACAATTTCAAATTATTTTCTTAAAAAAACAATCAGATAGGAAATTACTTGAGTTTATTTTTTGTTCCTATCTGATTGGTTTTTTAAGAAAATAGTTTTAATTTTTTTTTTTTTTTTTTTTTTTGGCCTAATCCTTGGCTCGGACATCAATCTTTGCTATATAACTCTGCACTTAAGTGGTACAGATCAGCTAAAGCAATTGTACAATTAATAATAACAATGATACAGTGGGAAGGTGAGTGCTATGATAAAAATGATAAAAAACTGTTGAAGCAGAATACCTGTTTTAGCTTTGTATGCAAGGAAAGCTGTCTTTTTTTTTTTTTTTTTTAAAACAAACTTGTAAATAGATTATTTTAGGCTTAAGCAGTGCATCATCTTTGAAATTTATATGCTAGCAGACTTTATATTGAATTGAGTACATGAAGTCAACGTTTCTGCTCATTTGTACCTACAAGAAGAATTGGATTGAAAAATAGCAACACATAGGACGAAAGAATTTCATGGCAATGGAGCAGCGGATATTTTGATTCTTGATATCTACAGTACACTGTCAAAATTGATATTAAACCTGAAACTTGGGACTATACAGCCCAGCCTATATCTGAAGTGCTAATAAAATTACATGTTGAACAGAAAGTTTATGTACCAATGCAAGTAATATAATTCTGAATACAGAACCACATGTATTCTTGCTCCTCGTACATTCATTTTGAGATGAAGCAAATGTACTACATATGCTAGTTGTATTTACAGTTTCTATTTTTCCCTCTCCTGAAAATTAAGCTATGGGCACCCATGGCCATATTCAGATGTAAAAAAAAAATAATGTTACAAGAGCACTGCTTTGCTGTTTTAGGTCACTTAAATGAGTTCTCACAGATAAACCTGATTTACAGTGCCGAAATCAGAATATGTTTTCAAGAGGTTGGGCATTAGTATAAAAATATTGCTTTCCAAATATTGATGACCCAATTTCTTTTTTCTCTACTTTAAATTTCCGTAAAACATACATTTAACAAATACTATGTGTGTGTCTGTCTGTGTGGTTGGGGAGTCTGGATGAGGGTTTTTCTACTTTTCAAAAAGAACATTTGTCCTCGGTTTTGAAGGGCTACCTTTGGTATTTATTCCCTGGCAAAAACTTTTTTCAATGGGTGTACTGTTTCTCATAGATTTCACAGTACATTACCATGCTTAATCAGTTTTACATACAATTTTTTTCTGCTTATAATTTAAACTATCATGCAGGGCCAGATTTAGATCTTGGGGGCCCAGGGCACTTCAGGTATGGTAGGACCCTGGAATCCAGAAATTAAAATACACAGCAGAAAGGACAATTCACCCAATTTACACATCACAGCCACTTTACTGTATGTAACTGGAACTGACAAGTCATACAACATAGAGGTACATACATAGAAACAGTACAATACCTACAGAAAGTCTTTTTTCTACACTTGTCATCTGAAAAATCTTTAGTGAATTCCTCATAGTGAGTCTGCGAAATAAATGTTTAACTGATTGTTTACTTACTGTTGCTATACCAAACACCTCCATTAACAGCAATCTCGGTACACAGGTCGAGCTTCACTGACATCCATCACTTGACATACACAAGACCTTCTGTACTTCATACTCATAATATTTTTCTCATGCAGACATTCCCGAATCTGGTCCTCCCATGATTTCATTGATTCTATCTTTCTTTCCTGCCACTTGGGCTGAATACATTTTCATAACAAGCATCTCACCACTCATTCTTTCAACATGGCCATAACAACCAAGAATATTAGTCTCCACCTCACTGACAGCCTTTTGCCTCACTCACTCACTCTCTCTCTCTCTCTCTCTCTCTCTCTCTCTCACACACACACACACACACACACACACACACACACACACACACACACACACACACACACACACACACACACACACACACACACACACACACAGTGTATAAAATGACAATTCAAAAACCCCTACGGATAGATGCAGAGGTTTTTGAGTTGTCATTTTATACACTTCATATATTACTCCACCATTAGGCCAGAAGCTGCATGTGCTACCTTCACATGCAAGCTATTTTATCATTTATCATGTTATTTTCCATTCATTTTTTAGTCGTTATAGCTTTAACATTTTTATTTTTTGAGGGGGAGGGCGATCTTAGTGAGAGATGGGTTTACCTCCACGGGGCGTTCTGCTGGGCACAATGGCACACACTACAGGGCATATATGGATCTCGGAAGTTGACACAAATTTAAGCCTCAATAACTCATTGTTCAGGTACCAGCTATTTCTGTGATATCAGCCAAAAGATCCCAACTCACTAGGTTTTGTCCCAGGGCCCTTACTTAGGAGGAACGGTCAACTGGAACCATCAGCTGTGAGCTGATCCCTCGCACTGGTGTACTTTTCTGATTTCACTGGCTCTTTTTGTTGTTTTTTTCAAGATCAAATTTTGTTGTAGATAACTCAAATAACAATTCTGATGAAAGATCATCTATTTCCAAGCTCAAATCATGAGCACCAGCTTGAAACAGAAAAGTAGTTTCTGTAGCAGTTATTTAAAAGACTTCGCCAACTGGATCGGCACTTTTTTAAAATAATGAAAGTTTTGAAGGAATGGGGGCTACTTGCAGATTAGCCTTACGTCCACGGCTGTAGCTAAGTCACAGACTCAGAAGGAAGGGTGATCAAGGAGGTGCTTGGTGGTGTTAAGCTACAGAATAGCATTTTTCCACAAATATATATACAAGGTTTTCTTTGGTTTTTTGTATTATTTTTTTTTTTTTTTTTTTTTTTTTTTTTGCTCCCTTCATCAATTTACTTCACTAGTGAATAAATTATCTGCGCCAAAAAGTAAAAACAATAGAATAAAATAAAACTGAACTGTCCTGAAATGCAAGGGAAAAAAAAAAAAAAAAGCACATTTTCTGAATTTATTTGATTCTAGTTGAGTTGCAAGGTCCCATATTGTTAGATAAACTATTTAACTTTTCAGTTTATTGTTCTGGTCCCTTTCCATGGAATCTAGTTGAGTTGCAAGGTCCCTTATTGTTAGATAAACTATTTAACTTTTCAGTTTATTGTTCTGGTCCCTTTCCATGGAATCTAGTTGAGTTGCAAGGTCCCTTATTGTTAGATAAACCATTTAACTTTTCAGTTTACTGTTCTGGTTCCTTTCCATGAATCTGTGTCACAGCATCTAGGAGTTATTGATGTTGTATACAGGAAGTTCACACATTTTTAGAACATTTTTGATAAGAAATTACAAAAAATAAAAAGAAGTTCAAAGAATTGAAACTGGCCACAGTGTGTTAAGTGAATACTTGCCCACCAGGGTACAGAAAGCACGGCAAACGAATTTGTCTACACACTTCTAGTCTTAATTCCTATTAGCAATCTCTTGTACTTTCTTGAGAGTTCTTGCACTTAGAAGTTAAAACTAGCATCTAGTGGCAAGCTAGAATTCCAGCAGTTCTCATCAATTGGCATAAACATTTTAAATAGGGATGGATCTACAGATTTCCACCAAGTTTTGCACAATTGTCTGAAATACAGTCAAACATGTGATGAAGTAGCAGCAAGGTGCTGCTTCATCACACTTTCAACACGTATTTTGCCTCACATTATACACCTTCAATACATCTACATTCCTAACATAATCAGTGTCTTGCCACAAACCCTACATAAGTAACGCACCACTCAATCACCAGAGTAGCAGAATGTAGACGTACACACGCACTTTCCAAATTATCAGCAGGTTTTACAGATAGTTTTTGCTTGTAGATTACAAAAAAAAAAAATTATTTACAGCAATTAAAACACTTATTCAAGGCTTTACTCAGATTGATATACTTAATTCTATTTTAACTTGAACTTTCAATTATTTTTCACATCTTCTGAGTTCTTTTGTTTTTGCTGACATTTCTAGCTTCTAGATTTTATCAAGGCCTGTTCTCAATGTATAGGAACTTATCAAAAGCTTTGTCTGCACAGAAAGAAATAAAATTTTATTCCCAGGTTCCTCTTGCAGTTGCCAGTTATTAAATTAAAATCTTTTCCTTGGGCATTTTGTAAGTTTATATTTTTAAGTAAATTGTTGAAAATGCTATTTATAATTTTTGAAGTACATTATGGAACTTTTTCTGGATGTAAATTTTTTTCTTTAGTGCCTTGTTTGGTCCAATATTTTAATATTTTATCGCAAAGGCCAATTTCACACACATCGCTGCACATTTAATTGTAATTTACTTATTTTGTCCTAATTGGAATCTGTAATTTCCTAATAATTATTTTTTATTAATTTTTCTTTAAATCATCTCATTCTATTGTTATCGTGATTTGCCGGTTTGCAGCAAGATTTCTGCTTTAATGGTTGTGTACGCAGATACATTTTATTTTTATACAACTGTCAATCACATAAACGACTCCTATGTCTCTTCTGCAGTACTAGGTTTCACTCCTATGTCTCTTCTGCAGTACTAGGTTTCACTCCTATGTCTCTTCTGCAGTACTGGGTTTCAGTCCTATGTCTCTTCTGCAGTACTAGGTTTCACTCCCATGTCTCTTCTGCAGTACTAGGTTTCACTCCCATGTCTCTTCTGCAGTACTAGGTTTCACTCCCATGTCTCTTCTGCAGTACTAGGTTTCACTCCCATGTCTCTTCTGCAGTACTAGGTTCACTCCTATGTGTCTTCTGCAGTACCTAGGTTTCACTCCTATGTCTCTTCTGCAGTACCTAGGTTTCACTCCTATGTCTCTTCTGCAGCACTAGGTTTCACTCCTACAGTAGCGAACAAAAGTATTTGGCGAAACACTTTTTCGACCCTAATTTTTTTTTCTGCTGGACCAAATCGGGTCATTTTGGAATATGATATGTGTTATTCAGTTGTAAACATGACCCATATGCAGATGGATCGGAAACCTTAACACAGATCAGGTACCGAGCTTAATCGTAAAGATCATACAAATTGACCAACAAAGTAGGTGTGCATCACATTCATTTAATGCAACGATAACAGAAAACAAGTACGAGGAAACGACAAAACAATAACTAATACTTAGTGGGATAACCACGAGACTTTCAGCTGCACAACGGGCCGGCATCGAGTCCACTAGCTTCTCGACGGTGACCTGCAAAATTCGCACCCATTCTGTAGACAGCTGGTGGTCGAACTTCTGGGCCCTAGTCCGGCAGGTTTTCTTCGCACATCATCTCTCTAGCTCCTCCCACATGTGTTCGATGGGCTTGAGGTCTGGAGATTGGCTTGACCAGTCTAGAAGTGTGACCTGTTGCTGCTGGAAGGCTGCCTTCGCTACTGTGGAGGTGTGCTTCGGGTCGTTGTCTTGCTGCATGATCCATCCGGGTGGCATGTTCTGGTTTGCCCATGGGAAGAAATCGTTGATGAGCATGTTCCTGCAGCTCTAGCCAGTAATTAGTCCATCAATCTTGATGATTGGGCCCATTCCATTGCGAGAGAAGACACCGTAAACCATGATCGATCCTCCTCCGTGCTTGACAGTCGGCTGAATGAACTGGGGGTTGAATCTCTGGCCACACGGACGTCGTATGTATATCGGATGCCATCACTTCCGGACAAGTTGAACTTGCTCTCATCAGTGAAAAGCACCTTACTCCAGTCCCCCGGTCCAGTGTCGATGACGGCGCGCGAACGCGATTTTGCTCGTCGATTCTTGACTGCGACCAGTGGTTTCTTGGCTGGGCGTCTTCCATTCAATCCACCAGCAATGAGACGATGGGAGATGGTCATTCGGCTGACATTCAGGTCGTCGCTGTCGTGGAATTCGGTGGCGATGTCCACAGCAGTCAAGGTGGGATCAGCACGAGATCGACGGAGGATGCGTCTGTCCTGACGCAACGTAGTGGAACGAGGCCTACCACATTGCAGACTGTTCTCGACGGTCCCAGTCTTCTTATAACGTTGCAGGATAGCTGAAATGGACTGGTGTCAGATCTTCAGGGTCCTCGGAAAGTCAGTGACGCGCATTCCGGATTCCATCATGTTCACGGCCGCCTGTCGAGCTCCAACAGGGATATTCACCTTTTTACCCATTTCTGAAAACCTAAGATTGACTTATTATCACACTACACATCACAAAACCCAAAAAAATTGCAAGAAAATCATTAAATACATGCAGCAAACAAATGAGTAATAATTGGCGACTCTTGAATATGGCCCATTTTGAACGAAAAATTTGCTTTGAGCGAAATACAAACTATTCAGCATTGTAACCCACGAATCAACACATATCATATCCCAAAATGACCCGATTTGGTCCAGCAGAAAAAAAATTATAGTCGAAAAAGTGTTTCGTCAAATACTTTTGTTCGCTACTGTATGTCTCTTCTGCAGTACTAGGTTTCACTACCACACATCAAAGTAGGAACAATTACCATAAATTGAATACAGCCATTCAGGACTTTCTTGAGAACCCATAATTCCTGTGAAATTCTCCTAAAGCAACTATAGCTTTCAATGAAGAATTCACTTGCCTACTAACTTCGCCATCTAATTTATACTCCTTGTCAAACATGATTCCTAAACACAAACTCATTCACAGAGTAGCAGAATGCAGACATACACGCATATGCCGTACTCAGATAGTTTCCAAATTAGGAGCAGATTTTGCAGATAGTTTTTGCTTGTAGATTAATAAAGAATGTTATTTACAACAAATAAAACACTTACTCAAGGCTTCGCTCAGATTAATATATTTAATTCTATTTTAATCTCAAGTATTTTCACTTATTTGTCACATCTGAGTTTTTTTGTTTTTACAGACTTTTCTGATCTCCAGATTTTATCAAGGCCTGTTATCAACGTATAAGAACTGTATCAAAAGTTTTGTTTACATAGAAATAATTTAAATTTTATTGCCAGGTTCTTCTTGCAGTTGCCAGTTATTCAATTAGAATAATTTATGTATTTTGTAAGTCTACTATTTTTGAATTAAAATGTTGAAAATGCTATTTATAATTTTTTAGGTGCATTAATGGAACTGTTTTTCTAGATATAAAAACTTTCCTTAATTAGTCCCTCATTTTTATGAGGTTCATAGTTTAATATTTTGCCCTAAAGGTCTATTTCGCACACATTGCTGCACACGCAGTTGTAATCTACTTATTTTGTCTGCACTGAAATCTGTAATGTTCTAATAATTATTTATTGCTTTATTTTTCCTTTAAATTATCCTATTCCACTGTTATTGTGTATGTGATTTGCGGGTTTGCAGCAAGTTTTCTCTTTCAATGGTTGTGTATGCAGATACATTTTATTTTTATACAGCTCTGCTTATTCATCTGGTCAATCACTGTGCCATTTAGATTTATTTTCTATTCAGTACAACCAGTTCCAAACCATAAACCATAATGTTGGTTTTTCATTTATTTACACTCAGCTTGAATTCAACTCTGTAATAGCAAATGCTTAAAATTCATCAACTCGAAAAAAAAGTCCAAATTTAATTTTGTAATATCACGGTATCCAACAACAACAACAACAAAAAAAAAAAAAAAAAAAAAAGGCAATTTGCATCTAGCTCTACAGAGGGTAAAATGTGGATTTGTTTTTGGCCTTGCTCGTAGTACAGTCGGTTAACCCACAAAAGGAAAAAGCCACAAGGCTACACTCTCTTCCACTATCGCACACTTTCTCACAAGTTAAATGAGAGAGATGTTACTATCTTTTCAAACACATAAACCATGCTATAGATGTGAACCACAAGCTAAATGACATTCATTTACTGCATTCTGATTACCTACCTCAGTGTGGTATGATTGATACCAAACACTCAGCTGTGAAACATTAACATCTTTTCACCACATTCCCTTTCCTGCAAAACAAGTGTGAAAGTCTTAATGTTACTTTCATTTACACGAAGAAAAAAAAAAAAAGAGAACCACAATTATGCATACATATAAACAAACTTTTATATTTTCAAAATATTTTATGAGTGTGCACTATTTTTCTTTTAAGCATGCCCCACAACTTCTAAAAGACTTCCATTTTGATAAGCCTGCAGTAAATTTGAAATCCCTTTAAATCATACATCATATCACTAAGCTGTTCTCTGAGATTCAAAGGTTAGCTCCACAAAGAAATACAAACTACCAGATAATTTTTGCCTACTGTTGCCATATCAAACTTCTCCATTTACAGTTATCTTGGCATACAACTCGGGCTTCGCTGATATCTATTACATGCCGTACACAAGATCTTCTATACTTCATACTCATAATCTTTTTCTCATGCAGACACTCCTGAATCTGATCTTCCCACAACTTCTTTGGCCTTCTTCTGCCTTTCCTTCCTGCCACTTGAGCTAAAAAGATTTTCTTAGTAAGCATCTCATCACTCATTTCTCCAATATGGCCAAACCACCGAAGCATATTTGTCTCCACCTTGCTAACAACATTTTGCTTCACATTAAAGAACTGCAACACATCTTCATTCCTCACACAATCACAACGTGTCTTGCCACCCCCACCCCCTAAGTAACTCATTTCTCCAGCACACAAACAACTTATATTTTTCCTTTGTAGTACCCAGGTTTCACTACCATACATCACTGCAGGAACAATTTTTTTACACTTTCATACACAGCCATGCAGGACTCTCTTGAAAACCCATCATTCCTGTGAAAACCTTCCAAAGGAGCTATGACTTTCAATGAAGAATTCACTCGCCTACTAATTTCCCCATCCAGTTTGTTCTCTCTGTCAAACATGCTTCATAAATACATAAACTCATTTACCTGGTCAATCACTGCCATTTAGACTTAACTTATATTACATTCAGTACTACCAGTTCCTCTCTCAAAAACCATAACTTTGGTTTTTCCCTTATTTATACTCAGTTTGAATTTCATGCAAACTTCGTACATCCAAGACAACAAACTCTGCAACTCACTTTTGCTCTCTGCCAACAGTACAGTGTCATCAGCATACAGTAATCTAAACACTCGCATATCACAAAGACATAAACCAGTATTATCTATTTTGGCATCACGCATGCACACATCCATAAATATATTAAACAGCCATGGTGACATCACACAACCTTTTTCTGACTCCTGCACCAATAGAAAACCATTTTGATAAAACATCATTCACTTGTACACAAGCTCTACTGCCAGTATGCATGGCTTTTACACTGTTAAGTAGATTCCCTGTAACCATATTCATTCAATACCTTCCACAAAAGGGCCCTACTTACTCAGTCACAAGCTTTCTCTAAATCTATGAGGGCAGCAAAAACTTTCTTACCAACAGCCAGATACTTTTCAATCATCATGCATAATGCAAAAATTTGGTTAGTACAGCCTTTACCAGGCATAAAATCACTCTGAACATCCCACATTTTCTCTGATGTAAGACGTACTTTTTTTAATAACAACCTTACCAAACACTTTCTCTGGCACACTCAGTTGGCTAATACCATGATAGTTCTTTAAGTCAGTCTGATCACCTTTTCCCTTATATAAGGGACAATGATAGCATCCTTCCAATCTCAAAGGACCATTCCTAATTCCCAGCACAACTGGCAACAAATTTCAGTTAACCAGTTAATTACAGTCACCACCATATTTCAACATCTGGCAGTTATGCTATCAACTCCCAGAGCCTTACCATTCTGAAGAGATTTTAGAGCTTTACACACCTCTTTCCTTGATATCCCTAATGTGCTTCCATCCTTTACTGTGACTTCATCTGCTTCTGCCACAGAATCACCTTTGCTTCGCTGATCTAATAACTCACAGGAGTATTCACCCCATCTGTCACTAAACTCATTGGGCTCCCATATTATTTCCCCGATCCTATTCTTCACACAACTTACAACTTTGTAGCCCCTATTTTGTCTGAGTCTCATGTATTTCCAGAAAGCCTTCCTATCTTTCCAAAAAGCCAATTCATGCCTTTCCACCTTCTCCTTCCTATCTTTTGCCTTATTCTGGCAAACCAGCTTAGCGGTTTCACACTTCTTACAGCGATATTCATCCACAGAAACTCTACCTTGCAACATCTCCAAATAGGCTCTCTTCTTTCTCTTTAATGCATCTTCAATCTCACTATTCTACCAAGCATCACCTCTACTGTTACCCACTATTGTGATGCCACAGACCTCTTCAGCAGCAGTGACCACACAGTTCTTAAAACATTCCCACTTTTTTTCTACATCCCTCTCGCAAGACTTCAGTTCCTTCAGTCGTTTTCTGAGTAAAATAATGCTGATGATCTTCAGGGAGCCTTTCAACCTTTATTCTTTTCATCCTGGGCCTCTTCCTATTCCTTTACGTCCAACCAACATTCAGTTTCACTTGTGACACTGCTAAGTAATGATCAGAACCAATAAATGCACCTATCATCACCCGAGTGTGAACAAGTGTTTTAGATGCTGATCGTGGACAACAAAATCTATCACACTCTTTCGACCAACAGTATGATTTTAACAAGTATATGTGTGGATATACTTGTGGTTGAAAAATGTATTAGATACACACAAACCATTCTAAATGCAGAGTTCAATTATGTAAACAATTAAGATGCAAGAATATTATAGAAGAAATGGATATGATAAGCTTTGCAAATCAGACCAACGCAGGAGATAATCAAATAACAGAATTCATACAGTAGGATTTACATACACACATACAATGTTCTGAAAATTATGGCAAATGGAAGGAGTTGCTGATCTCAATACTGATCAGGTATGGGCGATTGACAGACCACAATGGTTCCACCATTGATTTCTGCAATCAGTGGAGGACAGATATTTCCACAATATATTTAACACAGAAAAAAGAATATCCTCAGTAGTTTACATTTACTGTTCACTGTGTAACATCACTGCCGACACAGCAGGATTCACGGAAGAATAGCCACCGTAGAATTACTTGAGAATGCAGAGAGTTACAGGTAGTAATGAAATTCATTAAGCAGAAGCTTTAGACTATTCTATCGTCTACAACACCTGCAATTAGTTCTGGCAACAAGTCACTGATTCAGTTGATAGCAAGTGATCAAGACTGGTGAACAGTTAAAAGCTTCTGCTTAATGAATTTTGTTACTATACGTAACTGTGTGTGTTCTCATATATATGTTCAATAGTCGAAAGGATATAAGGAAAACAAAAAAACTGACACCAAAATTTCGGTTGTAATGAGCACGTCATTTTGTTCCTTTCATACGCGAATAAGATTTTTTAGATTACAATGGTGCCGCATTTTATGCAGATTCAATAACACGCGGTCAGCCCCACTGCTAGAAATTCATATGACACGGGAAATGGAGCTACAAAAGAATCGATCAATGTGTGCTGGCGGCCCCTGTGGTGTGACTGTGTCAATGATTTTAAAGGTTTTCCTACCATCAACGAGGAAGGAAAACATATTACTCAGATCACCAAGCAGATTGGGGGGGGGTCTTCATCGACATTCTAGAGGAAGAAATAACAGATTTGATTGGACATCAAGAACCATTGACAAATGAAGAGTTAGAAGAACTTGTGAAAACTTGCTCGGGCGAAGATGATGACGCCGCCGCCGATGAACAAGATGAAACCGCCAGCGGTAATCTGCACAAGTTTGCCGAAATTTTTCAAGCAGCAAAACACTTGAAAGATTTAATTTCTAACTATGATCCCTCTATGGAACGTAGCCTTAAAATAAACTGAAGTACTGCAGACTCTTTAATGCCGTATTAAGATATTTTTCAGCAGCTAAAGATGCAATGACAACAGTTGCCAATAACAGTGTTTTTCCAGAAAAAAAAAACTCCTTTTACTGGCTCCTCATTGCCCTGCCCCGAGTCTCCAACTACTGCACCCAATGTATCAGCTTTGAACCTCAGCTTTGACGACCCCGCAGTGGTATTATGTAGTGAAGACAACGATTAGGTAAGTATGCATAAGGATTTGCATCACGTTATCCCATATTTCAACTGTAACTGTTACAGAAGTACTTGCGTATACATTGTTCTTTGTAAAATACACATTATACTGTAATAGATACATGTAAGCAAATAATATGCAACAAAAAAAGTGTGTGAAGTGATTTATTGTATGTAGTTTTATTATTGGTTTTGAATACACACGGTTTTGGCTCTATGCGGTTGCGTCAGAATTTAACCCTAGCGTAAAATGCGGCACTACTGTAATTCAAAGGGAATGGAACCGATAAGAAAAAAAAAATCAACCGGATTTCAACAATCGATAAAAACAACCCAAAATAGGAACAGCTACTTACTCCTGCTAGCGGATGAAAAGTATGTTGCGAAAATTGACAAACTGCACACAAAAAGTTTCTCATAGCAGAGAAAAAGGAACTTTCAAATCCAACAGTTAGAAAAAGAAATATAGAGGGAAACATGATATAAATCTACTCCCCCTAACATAAATGATTTTGCATAATGAAAAAGTTGATAATGTGTGAAAAATATTCTTCTCAGCAAATGCTACGCTAGGGGGAAAAAAATATTCAAATATGTCTCCTGGAAGCAGAGACAGCGAGAAAAAAGTTTTGACATTTACGCCCTCCAACAGGAAAGTTGGTACATTATTTAAAGAGGATAATGTACCCCATCTTTATTGTAGCGAATGTTGAATGTTGTACAGTTAGAGAAAAGAAATTTTTCAATAGGTTCTTAGAAGCAGATATACAGCAACAAATAGAAGCACACAAACACCACCTAGCGACCAAACTGTAAGCTGAAAAAAAAAAAAAAAAACTACACAAGTACAGGTGAAGTGTTCCATAATGTAAATGGTATACAACATTAAAAGATTTTTTTAAATTGGACATTTAGAAACAGAGATTTGGAGAAAAACAAATTTAGCATCTGCGCACCTAATTGGGAAATGTGGGCATAATTTTGAGCAAGAAATACACACAAAATGCTTTCATATTAAGTAGTATCTGACCAAAAAACACAATTTTCAGTTGAGTTTTTAGGTGCACAGATATTGCTGCAAATATGCTGTAAACAGAAATGTGAACTTAGCTCTATAGTGGCACATTTGTGCGTTAAGAAAAATTTGAAATGATATGCAAAACATTTCACCAGAAAAGCTCTTTGACAACAAAAGAAGTTTTCAAATCAGACTCTTAGAAGCAGAGTTATGATCAAAAATAAGATATATATCAATGCCACCTTGCTGAAAAATCAAGTACAGTACAATTCCGAAAATCCGCACAACTTGGTTCCAGAGGTTGTGCAGATTGTAAAATTTTGCGGAGATTTTAGAGATCCTGTGTGTGTACTAGTACATACGTACTGTATAATACTAGTTCAAATAGGATGGTATGTATGTACGAATTATAGGCTTTCATTTGTTTAATAATTAGTAAAATTAATTAGTAATATGTATTTAATACTGTAATTAGTAGTATTTGGAATTTATATAGATATATCATCATCATCATTGTCAACCATTATCAATCCACTGCTGGACGAAGGTCTCCCCAAGTTTCCTCCACAACGGTCTGTCTTGTGCCAGTCTCCTCCATGTCACTCCCGCATACTTTCGAATTTCATCCACCCATCTTCCATGTGGTCTTCTTCTGGGTCGTTTCCTGTCCCTTGGAATCCAATCTAAAATTTCGGCTGTCCATCGATGGTCTATTCTTCTGGCAGTATGTCCAGCCCATTTCCATTTCAGGGATTTAACTCTGATCATGATGTCTTCCACTCTTGTCATTTTTCGGATCCACGTGTTCCTCTTCTTATCTCTCCTGGTTACACCAAGCATGCACTTCTCCATGCTGCTTTGAGTTGTCTGCAGCCTTTGTATGTCTCTTTTAGCTAAGGTCCACGTCTCTGCACCATACGTAAGCACTGGAAGGATGCATTGATCAAACACTTTTCTTTTAAGACATAATGGCATATTGCTCTTGAGAATTATGCTGTTTCTTCCAAAAGCTCTCCAGGCAAGTTTTGTACGCCGATTAATTTCTTCACCAATGTGACCCTCACTTGATATCTGCTGTCCAAGATAAACGTACGACTGTTATCTCCAGCTTTTCTCCATCAATCGATAAATCTTCATTTCTTGTAAAAGCATTGAACATCACTTTTGTCTTCTGAAAGTTCATTTTTAATCCCACTTCTTTACTCTTGTCAGCAAGTTCCTGGATCATACTCTGCAGCTCTGATGGGCTAGTTGCAAAAATGACTACGTCATCAGCAAAACGAAAGTGGGTTAGATAATCTCCATTAATCTTTATCCCCTTGTTTTCCCAGCTCAGTGACTGAAAAACACCCTCCAATGTGGCATTAAAGAGCTTCGGAGATATGGTGTCACCTTGTCTCACTCCCTTTCCAATTTTTATGTGTGTTGTATTTTCAAACAGCCTAATCTTTGCACTTGCATTTTCATAGATGTTATTAATAATATTAATGTATGCATCTTCAATACCGCAGGTTTTCAGAGCCATTGTAACTGCTGATGGTTTCACCGAATCAAAGGATTTTTCATAATCGATAAAAGCCATGCACAATGGAAGTTCATATTCCCTCCCTCTTTCAATTAGTTCTCTCAGCACATGGATATGATCTATTGTGCTGTAGCCACTCCTGAATCCAGCTTGTTCTCTCGGTTGAGCCATGTCCAGTGTTACCTTCAAGCGGTGTGAAAGAACTTTAGTGAAGATTTTATAAACTACTGATAGGAGGCTGATAGGTCTGTAGTTTCCGAGATCCTCAATGTCACCTTTCTTATGTAGCAGGATCATTGTAGCGGTGTTCCAATCCTCAGGAATCTTTCCTTCATTAAGGCATCGAGTGAAAATTTGGGCGAGTACTGTTTCGATTTCTCCACTTGCTTCTTGTATGATGTCTACAGTAATTCCATCTTCTCCTGGAGCTTTTCCCCGCTTCATGTTCTTGATTGCATGTGCAACTTCTGCTGGAAGGACTGGAGGAACTCTGGTACTGGTATCTTTCATGATGTCTGGAGTACATGTATCATCCCTTTCATATAATTTGGAGTAGAAATCTTTCACTCTTGTCAAAATTTCACCTCTATTTCTTGTTACAGAACCATCTTCTTTTCTCAGTGCCATAATCTGTTTTCTTCCCTTACTGAGATGTCCCTTTGCTATCTTTAAGCTTTGGTTGTTTTCAATTGCTTTCCTCACTAGTTCACAGTTGAAAATTTCTTACGTCTTCAGTGATACTTTTTCGTACTGTCTTGCATAGCTCTATATATTCCACTTTGGAAGTCACATCTTCTTTAGTTGTCCTCATCTCTCTTCTTTTTTGCATCAACATTTTCGTTTTTCCTGATAATTTATTTACATGCCACTTGTTCTTAGACCCAGCTAATTTTGTTGCTGTTTCCATAAGAGCTTTGGTTACTTTTCTGTTAACTTCAGAGATGTCCACTTCTTCCGATGTTAGGCCTTCTAAAGCAGAGAACCTGTTCTTCAGTTTCAACCTGAAGGTATTATGGTGTTTTTTAAGGTTGGTTATGTCAATAGATTTTGTTTGTCTTATGAGCTTGCCACGTTCAAGTTTAGTGTTGAGGTGCATCTTACATCTCACCAATCTATGGTCACTACCTGTGTTGAACTTGTTTAGCACACTGCAGTCTTGTATGACGAATTTTTTGTTACACATAATAAAATCAATTTCACTTGTCGTCCCATTTGGATGTCGCCATGTCCATTTCCTGTGTGGCTTTTTCTTGAAGAAGGAGTTCAAGATGAAAAACCCTTCTGCCTCTGCAAACTCAACGAGACTATTTCCACGCTGGTTTCTGTTGCCGTGACCGAATTTACCTACTGAAGTTTCATTCTGTTGCCATTGCCCTATTTTTGCATTGAAATCTCCCATAATTATTTTCAAGTGCTGCTTACCTTTATTATTTAGATGACAAATTTCCTCATAAAATTCTTCAATTTCTTCTTCAGGATGACTTGTGGTGGGTGCATAAGTTTGAATAATCTGAGCCTGGTATCTTTTCGAGAGTTGGATAGCAAGCCGTGCAGCTCTGTCAGAGGAACTTTCAACTTCTACAACTTTATCCTTCAGTTTCTTGTTTATTATAAATCCAACACCACTAAGTTCTGCCAGTATCTGTCCCACGATAGTAGAAGAGATGTCCACTTTTCAGTTCGATGAGATCTTCTCTTTTTCTCCTTACCTCACTTAGCCCCACGATGTCCCACTTGATCCTTTGTAGTTCCTCTTCCAATTCAAGAAGCCTTGAATCAGAAGATAGGGAGCGTCCATTGTACGTTGCCAAGGTCAGCATCAGATGGCAGCCTAGTCCGGTCCTCCGGGGATTCTTAGCACCCTCTGCCTTCATGTCGCACTGGCCGCTGCCTTGGCCAGGTACATTCCAGCTGCCGGAGACTGAGGGCCAAGATTTAAGTTGTGGAGTCATTTTGGAGGGGTTTGGCCATAACTCACCACGCTGGCCAAGCGGGTTGGGTTGGTGAGTGTGGGATAGAATTTCCTCTAATCCCGATGGTATAGTTATACCGCTATTGGCGGTCATCAGAGCCCCTTTAGTAGGAACAGGATGCACCACGAGAAGGCGGGGTTGACATTTGTCAAGGAGAGGCTGTGATGTTACAGTACCATATATACTCGCGTATAAGTCGACCCCCACTTTCAGAGGAAAATATCGTAAGAAATCAGAAACTCGCGTATAAGTCGATCCCCCACTTGCAGAGGAAAAATTCGTAAGAAATCGGAAACTCGCGTATAAGTCGATCCCCCCACTTTCAGAGGAAAAAACCGTAAGAAATCGGAAACTCGCGTATAAGTTGATCCCGGAATGAGAAAAAAAAATTTCAATGAATTTATTCAAAAACATATGAAAACGAAAAAAATTATATATATAATACTAAATTTAATTTGCATACCCAAAAACTTCATCGGAACCCTTCAAAATCCGATTCCGAGTAAGACTCGCAAAACAGTTCAAAAAAGTCTTTCTCTGTCATCGGCGCGTCATCATAAACATCAGTATTCCCATCTATGCCTGTGTCATCAGAATCACTATCATCATCACTCATAAAAATCTCATCATCCTCTGTGCCATCAAGTTTGTTACTAATGCAACATTTCTTGAATGATTTCACGACCATTTCCGCAGGTATCGCATCCCAAGCATCCTTGACCCATTGCGCAATCAAAACGATATCCGGCTTCTTTAGATTTCCGCCCTTGGTTTCAGTCGGCAAATCGGAACTTATCCAATCTGCCCAATACCTCCGCACATTGTCCTTGAAGGGCTTATTAAGGCAGACATCTAGTGGTTGAAGAACAGATGTCAACCCACCTGGGATGACAGCAAGAGTTGTTTTTGAATTTTCTGCAGTTTTTTTCACTTCTGCACAACGGTGTGCAACAAACATATCCCACACCAAAAGAGAAAGTTTCCTCAAAAGTGCACCTGGCCTTTTGTTCCACACATTCTTTAACCAGTCAATTGTTCCGGATTCGTTCATCCATCCTTTTTCATGGGCACGAACGAGCACACCAGACGGAAAGACAGCGCTTTCCGGCAGAGTTTTGCGTTTGAAAATAATTACCGGAGGTAGCTTACTGCCGTCGGCCAAACAGGAAAGAACAACCTTGAAGCTGGATTTTTTGTGGCCAGTCGTTTTGATCAAGATATTTTTTTCGCCCTTTTGGTTCACCGTCTTATTTCCAGGAAGGTCGAAACACATGGCGGTTTCATCCATGTTCCCTATTTGGGAAAGTTCAAAAGCAGTCTCTTTTCTCTTTTGAATTACATACTTTTGAAATTCCATTATCTTTGCTTCGAGGTCACGAGGTAACTTTTGTGCAATTTTGGTGCGCTGGCGTAGACACAACCCTTAGCGGTTCATGAACCTTGTGCACCAACCTGGTGAGGCACGAAAAGTGTTATTTGCGGCTGCTAACTTTTCATCTTTTGCGAGCTTCATTGCTCGCAAACGTATGGATTGTGGGCTTGATTGTGGGCTGCAGACAAAATGGTTACAATGTAACCATTTTGTCTGCAGCCCACAATCCAATCATTCAAGACACTTTCCAGCTCTGGGAAAGATATCGTTCCACGGCGCAGCGCCTTTTGCGATTTTGGGATTTTCACCAAGTCCGGTTTTTTTTTACGCCAATCTCGAATCAGTTTTTCGTTAACGCCAAATTGACGTGAAGCAGCACAGTTGTTAGAATTTTCTGCAAAAGAAACCACTTTCAACTTGAATCCTGCGTTATAGGGCATCCGTTTCTTTACACAATCCGTGTCACCCATAATAGGAGAAGCGAGACACGTGCGATTAAGAACAAGCAACACCTAACACTGGCTGTCGCATGGCTCCGTTACCAAAGAAAAATGCTTTGCGCGATATACTTTGCCGTTACGTCGAAGATCAGTGCAATTAACTGGTAGTCGGAAGGGCGGAGCTTTCTATGCGCGGCTGTGACTGCGCTGTGGATACACAAAGCCAGGAGAGAGACTTCTTAAAGCGCAGAGAAATTCTTAGGTTTGTGATTTCGTAATTCTACCACATCGGCGTTTTTTCTTTCTTTCTTTCTTTCTTTTTTTTTCTTTTGGAGGGTTGCGATTTCGTAATTAATACCGCATCAGCATTTGGGGGGGGATTGCCTTTTGCCTCACGGGAAGAACTTTTGGACTTACGATTTTTTTAGACCCCGCGTATAAGTCGATCCCATTACTTTGAAGCTCTCATTTTGTCCCAAATTTCTCGACTTATACGCGAGTATATACAGTAATTAATAAGTGGGTAAAATATAGGGAACAAATTCACAATACAGTAATGTATTAATTAATTGAATTTTTATTTACCAAATACTGTATATGTCAATCAAACATTCTGGCTGGCAAATATTCCATCAATGGTCAATTGTTTTAAATTTGGTTTCTCTCATTGAAGTTTTTCCTGAAGTCTATAAATCATCATTATTTCCTGTGCTGAAACACATTCCTGCTGTTCTAAAAAAATTATGTATTGTTCTTCCAACAAAATTCCATCACCTAAGGATATTATTTTAGTAGTAGAATCCTTGCTGTCAGTGTCTGAATCGCCTGCATCAGGATTAATCACACTAGCTATGATTTCATCATCAGTCATCGTTTGGACTTCCTCTTGTCTGAAGATTCCATCCATTCAACTATATTTTCTTCTCTAAACGCATTCATCATTGACACATTTGCGTGTTTGGCATATGCTAGAAGCTCCGTAGCCTTTGATTTGGCCTAAACTCATAATCCTTGGGTTCAGAGTCTATAAATATTGATGCTGGCCATAACTTATGCCATGCATTTATGAGAGTAGAATGTTTCACATTGTTACACGAACCTGCTATTGAGTATAGGCAGTCCTCCATTGTGAAATCTTTAATGAATGTTTTGATTGTTTGACATGATTTATCAGAGTTCAACAGTTTCCTTAGGAATTCTCCTTTGTAGTAGCACTTCCAACTGTTAACTATGCCCTTCCATGGGTTGAATTAATGAAGTTGTGTTTGGGGGTAAAAACATAACTGTAACCTTATTTGAAGTTAAATCTTCAGGATGTGCCCTGCAGTTGTCCCATACATAATACAAAATTTTACAGTCTGGAGCCAGTCCGATCTCCACACAGTGCTTTTTGGAGTCTTTAACAAAGTGATTATTGAACCAGTCTGTAGCGAGTTTTTTGGTCATCCATGATTTTTCATTACTGCGGTAGATCACAGGTAAGGCCTTTCAGCCCTTCAAAGCCCAAGGACAAGCACTTTTTCCAATCACAAATGGCATACATTTATGATTTCCAGAGGCATTGGAACAAAGAGCAACTGTTACTCTTTCTTTGCCTTCCTTAACACCGGAAGGTCCTACTTCATCAGCACACACTAGAGTATGTTTTGGTAGACAACGCCAGACAAGTCCAGTTTCGTCCATGTTATAAATTTGATCAGGAGAAAGAGCTTCCTCCTGGACAAATTTGGCAAACACATCCAGAAACTCTTCTGCAGCTACCTTATCTGCCGATTCTTGCTCCCCTCAGAATTTCAAGTGTCATGGCGAAAATTTTAACCTCTGGTGAATTTCGGAAAGACCAGATCAATCTTTCTGTTGGTTTATCAGGGATTAATTAATGCAAAAATTTTCTCCCATGACATACGTTAGAAGAAAATTCCTGGTTGAAAGGCAGGGGAATTCGTGCGCAAAATTCGCTTGTCTTAATCACAACCAGGAAAACAAAATTTCATGTTAAAGAAAAAAAGAAAAAAAAGAAAAAAAAAAGAATAATATTTGATTTAACTGACTTTGGGGTTTTGGAAATAATTTATCTGTTCTTTTATCGCGATAGAAAAAGGCAAGTAGGTGTGCAGCTCAGAGAACCAAAATTAATTTTACTTTCACATCACGGAATGAGAAAAAAAAAACGTTTCTGAAAAAAAAAAAAAAAAAAAAAAGGAGTTGTGAGAAAAGAAAATCTTTCAGATCGGCCATTTTAAGGGTTCGGTCTTAAGATAGTCAATCAGAAAAATGTTGCAGAAAAGCTCTTAGGGGGTTGGCGCTGTTCTATTTTTGGAGACAAGGTCGCAGCTGCACATGGGAAGTTGCTAGGCTTACGTGTGAAGGTCAGAGGTCACTTGAGGCGTGGGAGAGAAATTCCGTTATGGGAGGAACTGCTGTTACTAGGGAAAATTTCAGCCAATCAGGGGTCAACATTTTTCCAACACCCCAGCTTTTTTTTTTTTTACACTTTGAGACGCTTGTCTCAGTCACTTTGGCTCTTGTCTTGCTGGCCGGCAGAAAGAGGGGACAGCCGAGTTCTCTCCTCGCCTTTTGGTGGGCAGGACCCACAGAAAAAAAAAAAAGTTTTTTCTTGACAGCATTTGCTGACCACCATGATTTGAAATCTAGGTAAAAAGCTTAAAGGAGCCTAGTAGCGACGGTCTTCTAGCGTGGGGACTTGTCAGGTTCATGGTTGGTTACATGGAAAAAAATTAAATGGAGCTCAGGGCTTGCGATGAATTGTTCACTGATTCCTCCAAATACAAAGAGGTGGAAGAAATTATGAAGGACAGGACCACCGTAGGACGAGACCTCCTCGGGGCGCAGCGAAAGATGATCACCGATGCACACCTAAGCATTCTCGTGAGAGCTAATGGATAAAGAAAGGAAAAGGAAAGGAATTTAGCTATTCTCTGGCTGGGGGACCGCTCTTACAAACCGCCTGGCATATGATGGAACTTCCGAGGATGATACCGTCCACCCTCCAATGCAGCCGACCAAATTCCTACCAGGGGAGAGCCATAAGCATCGAAAAACAAGGGAGAATTACTCCCTCTGAGAGGGTTCATCATCACCAGCTTCAGGATGTTTTTTTGTTTTCCCTGTGTTCGGGTGAGTTGCTCGGGCACATTGTGTCCAAAAAGAAAAAAAGAAAGAGAAAGACATTGTTGGAGGCAAAGAGAAAATCAACAGGGACAGTGTGACGAGAAGATTTTTTTTTTTTATTTGAAACAAGAGTTGTTACTGCCCAGCCCAGAAGGTAAATTCTTTCTTGATTTTTTTTTTTTTTTTTGTATTATGTTGTGACCGCTGCGGAATTGTTGAACGAGTGGATCAGCAGTGTGAAATCAAATTTATAGTTCTGCAAGAAAAAAAAAAAAGAAAAATTTTTCTTTTTTTGAGGTTAGCTGGATGTGGGACAGATGTCCCCATATTGTTGTCATGTCTGGTATTTTAGCAACTCCCCAGGCCAGTAAATTTTAATGTATCGGAAAAATTTGGTTTAATGTTTGAGCACAGTGAATTTTGTTGCATCGATTGTAGTTTAGTTGGACATGTGATAATTGAAAAGCAGTGTTATTGGGATTCCGTGTGTGATAAAATAATTGTAAACATTTTTCTCTAGCCTTTTACAGCGTTGAGTTATTTTTTTTTTTTTTTTTTTTTTTTGAGAGAAGATAAATTATGGGATGATTTATATTGGGATTTTGGGAACATATGTATAGTGTGATGAAATTGGAAACCTAAAGTGCTGTTTACATTCTTGGAGTGTTGAGTGTCGAAATTAAGATGGTAGGTGTGTTATTTGAGGACCAGTATTTTACATGCTCCAGATGAGTGTTAATCTCCCATTGGAAAGGGATGATCTTAGGGCAAGCCAGAAACTTGTCCTAGGGCAGAGGGCTCTGAGTAGGGAATTTTCACCAGGATGCGATACGTGCAAAATAGGAGTTAAGGTATTTGGGTTCTCAAGTTTAGTATTTCACAAAAAGAATGAACATCATGGGTTGAGAAGACACACTTTTGCTCACCAGTTCTAGTATTAATTGTTCTTTTCTTTGGCCTAAATTTTCTTGTTTTTCTTTTAAAAGAGTCTAAATGTCATTTTAATTTTCAATAAGGTGAAAGTATTTGGTGGGTTATGTAAATGATCAGTGTTGTTATCTGCAGTGCAACCTGCGCATTGCCATGGTGCAGAAGAATTTCCTTGCTAGTGATTTTTCCTGGGATATATGTGGATAGATAAGTGATTTTTCCTGGGATATATGTGGATAGAGATAAGTGAATTTTCCTGGGATATATGTGGATATGGTGATTTTGGATTTCTTGGGATATAGAGAGATAAGTGATTTTTTCCTGGGATATAGTTGTGTTAGTTCTGGGCCGGATGTGCCTGGAGTATTTAGGGTTGAAGTATGACAGACTCTTGCAGGCGTGGTTGATCAAGGTGGGATCATGCATTGGTTTGAAAAGAGCGAGCCTTGAGGACGTGGTTTTTGGGGGAAAACTTGCCTTCAACCCCCCCCCAGTAGTTTCGCTGCTCACGGAGATATGTACTGCCAGCGAGGGTCGGTCGGGCGTTGCTTCAAGAAATGTGGCGAGATCATGTTAGAGGAAATTCTGTGCCTGATGATGATGTGTCGCACTTGAGGATTTTTTTTCCTTTCCCTTTGCCTAGGCTGAAATTGGATTCACGACCCAATTTCACGCCTTCAGCCTGACTTAGTATTTTCCTCCTGTGTTGGTTCTCAAAACCCAGGGTAGTGTCTGAACTGAGAGTATTTGTCTCACCGCTACCTCAGTAATTCACTGCAGGTGTTAAATTTAAGTTTTGTTTTGGTGATTTAAAGTATCTAAATTAATTTGTTTATGATATGCTGTAGTGCTAGGGATGTAAATTCTAAATTCTGGTTGTTAGTGAGCATGATATTTGGTTTGGAAATTTAATTAATTGGTATTTTGAGCTTTTGTTTACAGTATAGAGTTATTAAGTATCTTGAGCTATTATTTGAAGTGCAGAGTGAGGTGATTTTTATGAGCAAGCTAGTGCAGGAAGATTGTTTGAATTTCTGAATTATGTTGATGATGTTATGAGTAGTGATAATTTTTAAGTTAGTTAGTGAGGTTTCCTTATAAGTGAAGTAGGTTCATCCAGTGTGGTTTCTATAGGTTATGTAATGTTAATTAATGCTTGTGCTCAGTGTAAATTCTGTTTTGAGGATAATTTACTTGGTTTGTTTACTTTCAGATATTAGATTTGGTTAAAGTATAATTTGTGGCTCTTATTATAACTGTAAATTTAATTAAAGTCTTTGATGCTGGTCTGGGAGATTGCAGAGTTTGCTAAGGTTGTTAAGGTGCTGCAAATTTAAATCAATAAGTGTAAAATTGTAAATTTGTCATTGAGCTAACTAGGTGAGAGAGAAGAGAGTACGTTTCAAAAAGAACAGAACATTGTCCACCTTGTGGAATTAAGTTAAAAATGAAAAAGAATTCAGTATTTTTCTGTGTGAGCTATGTGAATCATAGTATGATTTTGGATGCATAAAGTCAATGCCTGGTGTTCAAACCAACTGTGTTGAAATATGTCAAGTTGTGCTGTTCATAAGGCCAGTGGCCAAATAGAAATAGGAAAAAATTGAGATTCTGTTTTTATACTGCTGTGTTTAAGCAAACAAGAAAAAAAGGAAATACCATCTGTTTGTCCACTAAGTTACCTTGTTAAGTTTTTAAAGAAAAAAAAATATAGGCAGTAGCCTTTCAAAAAAAAAGTCCAAAATTAGTGCAGTGTGAAAAATTTTGTGTGCTGTTGTCTTCCATGACTTGAGCCCATGTACCCACCTTAGCTTGACTAAGGCTATCGATCCGAATCCTGGTATTATAAGGTATTTCATAACTGCAATTTTTGTCCTATCCTTTTAAATTGACTTCAACCGCCACCACAAGTTGTTTATTGAACGAGTACATTTCATCCTATGACTTATAGTGACACATTTTCATATACATGCAACAATATTCACTTATTTTTGCACTTTCAGATGACTCAACTCTGCGTGAACACAAACAACGCAAACTTTTAAATAACTTCTTGTGGAATGCAAATTCTTAGATGCATTTTTGTTTTGGATGTTCATGGCCTTTCTAATACTTAGAAAATATTTTTGTTTTGAAATGCATCTACCCATCTCCCAAAGTTAAATTTTAGTCCAAATTCAAAATTTCCCTTCAGGTTTACTTTTGGCTATCTATTATAATAACCCATAATATAAGCTGCCTAAGATTTACGCCACAACAATATAAATGGTGCGTGACTTAAGATAACACCACAATATAAATGGTGCCGTGACTTGAGATAACCCCACAACACAAGTAATGAATTCCATGTCTTTGAAGCAGGATAGCCATCCAACTGAAAAATTACAAGGCTCATCAATCTTCAGTTGCTGATGAAATAGCTTGGCTTTTTCGCATAAGAGTGGACCTGTAATTGGATACCACCATTACGCCTTTGCCGAAACCACTCGTAAACACGTAAACAACAGCATCGAGGGTGGAGTTTCTAACTTCATGCATCGTTTTACGATCAGCAATTTCAGAATTGCCATCACTCATTGCACAGAATTGCAAAATATCTTGTCTTAGTTTTTCTTAATATCATACCCAGTCTGAACATCAATACCAAAAATCTCCGCAACATGCTTTGGTGCACTGCCATTATCAAGTTTTTGCAACAAGTCCGCTTTCTGCTGAATCGTTAAAGAGCTGTGCTTTCTCTTCACTCCTGCCATTTTCTCAAATTTCCAAACAATTATTCAAAAAATTTCACCTTAAGACGTGAAACAAGACATAAAAAACAGATTCTCACAGCACGACAGAAAAAAATGTAAACACGCAATGCTAAGTTGCCAGATTGCCCGCTTGATATGTGCTTTATTTGAACTTCAATCTCTCAATACTGTACCATCATTTTTGACCAAAAAAAATTTATATAATTAGTAATGTTTTTCAAATAGAGAAAACACATAAAAAAGATCAATTTTTTTTTTATGTCAGCTGGAAAATAAAAAATTTAGATTTCTGAAACCTTTTTTTCTTTTTTACCCGTCTGTTAACTGTAACTGTGAACCAATGTTCGAATCCATGCGGATTTTTGGAATTGTACTATGTATATCTACTCCCCCTTGCACTGTTTTTAAGCACAAGTTGTTCTCAAAAGATTTTCTGTGGTGCGTGATACCTGACCACAGGAAAAAAATAATTAAATTGAGTTTTCAGAAGCGCAGACATTGCTGCAAAAATGCATCAGAACCAGGAATAAACCCTTATGCCACCTACTGGCAAAACTGTCCTTTACCAAAAATTTGAAATTGCATGCAGAATGTTTTCCTCCATGAGCTTTAACGTCAACCCCCCCCCCCCGGTTAAAACTATATGATGTGGCATTTTAAAAAACAATACAGAAAGTAGTCTTTGTTATAAATGGTATCAAAGAATGGAAGGAAGAATTTTTCGATCAGATATTTATTAGATGCAATTATATGCAATAAAGCATTTTTTTTAATTCGATAACATCGGCATTTGCACCATCTAACAGCGAAGTTATGCATCATAAAAAACCCCAGAAAGTAAGGATCAACATTGTCACATTTCAAGCATCTAATCATCCGAAACAAGAATTTTTCAAATCGGATTATTAATTAGAGATATGGTGTCGTCCACAGACAGACGGATGAAGTGATACTTATAAACACATTCTCCTTTTTTTTCTTTTTAGCAAAAGACGTGCTAAAAATTAAAAATGGTTAACTATTTTGCAGGATTGACAATGTTGGGCATGTAATTACAGGTAAGTAACACTCGGCCCCTGCCCCAACCACTTCAGAAAGTTTGGAAATATCAAGTGATTTGAGGAATTATTTTTCACTGTTTTTTAAAAGTAGTGCAATTTGTAGCGTAATTTCTGCTACAAGCTACTGGGTTTTGTAGCGTGCTACTGCTACAACTACATTTTTTGGTAAATGTGTAGTTTAGCGTCCTAAATTATTTCGTTGCAAAGGATTTCGAAAAAGTGAGACATACAAATTTTGAAGTATGCAATTTCATGGCAAATGGTGAAAAAATTGTAACATTATGGTGCATTTTAAAGATGTTTATCATAATATTTACAAGCAAGTGCGACGTTGCGAACAGAAGCTGCGGCAGGCCTAATAAAATGCTGCAGCGACATGAAGCTTCGCTTCGCTGAAACGGTGGTCTAGTTCCGACGGCCATTTTGCTGGTGGAGGAGTACAAGAGGAAACAGTGAATGGTCTTGCCAGGAAAGCTTTACATATTTTTAGTGCTGCGTTACAGAAAATAGATCATTTATGTCCCATTTCTTGACATCAAAATATGATTTTTTTTTTCCGCGTATGATTCTTTGATGCGCTATGTATGAACTCACTGCATCAAGAATTTTTTTTTTTTTTTTAAATTCGAGATTAGAATGAATTGCTAACGCTGTGTAAAAGAGGAGCAAAACTGATTTTTCAATGCCACGTAAGTTCTGTTGAAGAGAATGCTGCCTCTACTTTCACGGTTTTGTAGGAGAAAGGAAGGCATCTGCATACTTTCTATTTCATACCAGGGAATGATATGCATAACATCAAAGCAACTGTCACCATGTATTTTGAAAAACTGCTACAGAAATCAAGAACTACTTTCTTTAGAGTAGCACTACAAATTGGAGCGCTTTGCTCGCAAGAACGTTCCCCGTTTCTCCTGCACCCTTCCGCCAGCAAAATGGCCACCGGAACGAGACCTTCGTTTAAGTGGAGCCAAGCCTCCTGGGGTCGCCGCTGTGCTCACGTCGTATTTGGAGGTCAGTTTTACGGTAAAAATTTTCAAAATGCATTTCACAGATGACACTTTTTAACCATTTGCCATGAAATTGCATACTTTAAAATCTGTATGTCTCACTTTTTCGGAATCCTTCAACTTTTCCGACGAAATAATTTAGGACGCTAAACTACACATTAACCCATTTTTTTATTTGCAGCAATGCTACATACACTACTTACAGTAGCAGTGCTACTTCCGATCACTGGGTACCAGTACCAAAGTTCCTTTAGCCCTCCCAGCAGGTTACAAATGCAATTAAGAACATGAAATGGAGAAGAGCTCCAGGAGAAGATGGAATTACCATGGACATTATACAAGAAGCATCTGGAGAAATTCAAACTACACTCGCCCAAGTGTTCACTAGATGTCTCAATGTAGAGAAGATTCCTGAAGATTGGAACAATGCTGCAATGATCCTGCAACATAAAAAAAAATGATGTCTAGGATCTCGGGAACTACAGGCCCATCAGCCTCCCATCAGTGGTTTATAAACTCTTCACTAAGGTTCTTTCAAATCACTTGAAGGTAACACTAGATATGGCTCAACCAAGAGAACAAGTTGGATTCAGGAGTGGCTACAGCACTGTAGATCATATCCACATACTGAGAGAATTAATTGAAAGAACAAGGGAATATGAATCCCACTATGCATGACTTTTATTGATTATGAAAAAGCCTTTGATTCCATGAAACCATCAGCAGTTACAATGGCTTTGAAATCCTGCGGTGTTGAAGATATTAGCATTATTAATAACATATATTAAAATGCAAGTGAAAAGGTTCAGATATTTGAGGATACAGCACTAATAAAAATTGGAAAGGGAGTGAGAAAGGGGACACCATATCTCCCAAGCTCTTTAATGCCACATTGCAAAATATCTTTCAATCTTTAAACTGGGAAAACAAAGCAGTGAGGATTAATGGAGATTATTTAACTCACCTTTGTTTTGCTGATAACATAGTCATTTTTGCAACTACCCCTTCAGAGCTGCGGAGTATGATCCAAGAACTTGCTGACAAAAGTAAAGAAGTGGAATTAGAAATGAACTTTCAAAAGACAAAAGTGATGTACATTGCTTTTACAAGAAACAAAGATTTATTGATTGATAGGGAAAAGCTGGAGATAAACAATACTTACATTTATCTTGGGCAGCAGATATCAAGTGAGGGTCACATTCATGAAGAAATTAATCGGAGCATAAAATTTGGATGCAGAGCTTTTGGAAGAAACAGTATAACTTTAAGGAGCCATACACAATTATGTCTTAAAAGTAAAATGTTTAATCAGTGCATCCAGCCAATTCTTACGTATTGAGCAGAGACATGGATCTTAACTAAAAAAAGACTGCAGAAAACTCAAAGAAGCATGCAGATATGCATGCTTAGTGTAAGCAGGAAAGATAAGAAGAGGAACTCATGGATAAGGAAAATGACAAGAGTGGACAACATCATAACCACAGTGAAATAACTGAAATGGCAATGGGCTGGACATGTCAGAAGAACGGATCCCGTTCTTCTGACAACATAAAAAGCCCCATAAAACCACAGGAGATAGATGGATGAAATTCAAAAACATGCGGGAGTGACATAGCGGAGACAGGATCAAGACAGACAGTTGTGGAAGAAACTTTGGGAGACCTTCATCCAATATGTACACACACACACACTGACATGGAATAGCAGTAAGCAAATTTTTAACAGGAGCTGCAATCGTATAAAGGCTTCGACACATGCCAGGATTTTTATCAGTTGCGTGGTGTAATTTCGTGAGTCAGGCTGAACAACCGCCAGTAGGATTATGGCAAGCCGACGTGAATCATCATAGTTTGAACGACGCATGGGACGTTCAATTTCCAAAGTTGGGCAAACATTCAACATTCCTCGATCCACTGCATCATGTGTGTATTAAGAATACCTCATGGAAGGCATTACCACCCACAGTGGACAGCACAATGGCCGGCCACCGGTGCTGAATGACCATGACTAGTGGCATCTGACCAGGATTGTCCATGCTAACAGACAAGCAACACTGGCTCAAGAAACATTCACATTCAAATGCAGGAGGAACCAGAGACCTATCTATCAGGTCAGTGCAGCATAATTTAGTGTCCGTGGGGTATGGGAGCAGAAGACCCATCCAAGTTCCTCGGTGAACACCACGACACTGTACACAGTGCCTCACCTGAGCTCGTGAACATGGTACCGTAATTTTCGTCGTATTATCCACACCTGCGTATAATCCGCAGACCACGAAATTCACATAAATACTTTTTTTTCCTTCGTATAATACGCAGACTGTGACATTAAGGGAAAAAAATCGTCGTATAATCCGCACATCATAGATGTTGAATCGGAAGTGGAATATCCTACAGAAAAGTCGGTCACATAATGACCCAGGAGTCCGAAGAAGTAAGAGAAAAACGATTTTATTAAATGAAGAAATTCATTTTTAAAGGTTACTGTTTCATAGTTTTATCTCTGGACAGATAAAGGGCGGGACATCCATAGATCACACCGATGCAGCTCTGGAGTATTGCATTACACCTTGCCAATGACGAAAGGCTGATGCGGAATAAGTCATAGAAATACCATAGGTACTAGCATATAAGTCGAAATAATTAATGACTTCATGGCTTCCTCTAATTACTTTCAGTATTATACATATTTAATGGAAATTATCATAAATTTATTGAGGTATATTACCTCTCAAATTTTCGATCTATACACTAGATCATCATCAGGAGTTCTTGCTTCTTACTACTTCCATTGATAGGTCTGACAACCAAGACTCATGGATTTTCCATAAAACTGGATTAGACAGGAACATACAACAAACTGGCCACAAAATGGACTGAGACTCTTTACAAGTGATCAAGCATCAATCCCATGCAATTATCTGGAAATTAGAAGAATCCCTGAAAATTTACAAGACACAAGGTAGCAACATCAACGACCATGCTGGATGGAAAATCCACGAGGCTTGGTCGCCAGACCTGTGGAAGTAGCAAGATGCAAGAACTCCTGAAGATGATCTAGTGTATAGATCAAAAATTTGAGAGCAAATATATCTCAATAAATTTATCCTTGAAAATTCCCATTAAATATTTATAATACTATAAGTCGAAAGTTTTTGGAGGAATCCTGCTTTCAGAATTGGGGGATCGGCTTACACATTGGCCAATGAAAAAAACTTCCGTGAATTCTCCCACAAAATTTAGCAACGGATTTGTTTACGTTTCAGACGGCGGCACAGAGGCTTACCGCACGTTACTGCGCAATTGTTTTCTGACCTTCTCAAAACTATGCGCAGGGACACGATCATATCCTCAATTGTGACTCCAATTGTTTTTTGCCCTTCTCAAAACTATGCACAGGGACACGATCATATCCTCAATTGTGACCCCAATTGTTTTCTGACCTTCTCAAAACTATGCGCAGGGACACGATCATATCCTCAATTGTTTTCTGACCTACTCAAAACTATGCGCAGGGACACGATCATATCCTCAATTGTGACCCCAATTGTTTTCTGACCTACTCAAAACTATGCGCAGGGACACGATCATATCCTCAATTGTGACCCCAATTATTTTCTGACCTCAAAACTATGTGCAGGGACACGATCATATCCTCAATTGTGACCCCAATTGTTTTCTGACCTACTCAAAACTATGCGCAGGGACACGATCATATCCTCAATTGTGACCCCAATTGTTTTCTGACCTTCTCAAAACTATGCGCAGGGACACGATCATATCCTCAATTGTGACCCCAATTGTTTTCTGACCTACTCAAAACTATGCGCAGGGACATGATCATATCCTCAATTGTGACCCCAATTGTTTTCTGACCTTCTCAAAACTATGCGCAGGGACACGATCATATCCTCAATTGTTTTCTGACCTACTCAAAACTATGAGCAGCGACACGATCATATCCTCAATTGTGACCCCAATTGTTTTCTGACCTTTTCAAAACTATGCGCAGGGACGCGATCATATCCTCAATTGCGTCTACCACTTTTAGTTTAAATTGAGCAGCAGTGTAACTGAAACATTTGCTTTTCAAAGACATGAATAGTAATGAAGAGAAATAGCAGCAATGGCGTTGGTCAAAACGGCAAAAGATGAACTAAACACAAGACAGCGCACACGAGATTCGAAAGGAGGAACGCATAGGTTCGTGCTGCAAGCACAGTGAGTACGTTCATAAGCTGGTTTACAAAAACAGAGATGGCACAACAGTCAGAGTTGTCCTTCTCAACGATTCAGAATGACCCCTGCCATCGCTCGCCACAACTTGCCTGATCTTTCATTACGAAATCCCTTTCCCCTCTTCCCAGCTCCGTACAAACTCCTGAATTGAGGCAAATTTTTCCGAGGGAGTTCCTTTTCCAATCACATCCCCCCCCTGCAGATTTTTTTAAAAATCGAAGGGCCGTAAAAACTTTTTTTTTTTAAATCGGCGTGTTATTCGCAGAACTTATATTTTAAACTTTTTTAGCAGATAATCTGCAGATTATATGACGAAAATTACGGTAATTGGACCCTGGAAGACTGGCAACATGTGGCGTGGTCCGATGAGTCCTGCTACCAGTTGTTACAAGCTGATGGCAAGATTTGGGGGTGGCACAGACCCCACGAGGCCATAGGCCAAAGCTGTCAATAAGTCACTGTGCAAGCTGGTGGTGGTTCCATGCATGTGTGGGGTGTCTTTGTGTGGCACACTTTGGGTTCTCGCAAACACGTTATTGGCCGGTAATCGCACTGTTGCTCTGCTGGGTGACCATCTGGGTAAATGTGTAGATTAGCGACCTAAATCATTTCGTCGGAAAAAATGTAAGTACCTCGAAAAAGCGCGACGTAGAGATTTTAGAGTATGGAAATTCATGGCAAATGGTGCAGAAATTTCATACTTTAAATGTGTTTTAAATTTTTTTATCATAATATTGACCTGTGAGTCCGACACTGTGAAGAGAAGCTGTGGTAGGCCTAACGCATCACTCCGGCGAAGATTTGGTTCGTTAAAAGGAAGGTTCGTAGCTGTGCCAAAATGATGGGCGCAAAAGTACAAGAGAAAGAGAGGTTACGTTGTTGGGAGAACAGCGATAAATGTTGTAGTGATACGCTATAGAAAATAGGTCCACATCATCCACCCTTTATTTTGTTGTATCCTGTACGTTGTTGGCAGGACAGCGATAAATGTTGTAGTGATACGCTACAGAAAATAGGTCCACATGATCCACCCTTTATTTTGTTGTATCCAGTACGTTGTTGGCAGGAAAAACCTGATAAAACCTTTTCGATTTGCAAAAGATACGTATAAGACAGAAACTGACCTGCAAACGAGCTACCGGGTGCACTATATAAACGAGGCCCCATGGCCAGACGTTGTTAGGTGGGTTTCCAGTTAAAACCGCTTTGTTCCACTTCTAACCAGTTTCTGCGTGCACAGCTGCAAAGAAATTCCCCAGAGTGGTTAGTCACAACCAGAGCAGTGCAAGTACGTGGTTATAAGTGTAAGTGAAGAGAGAACAAAGGCAACGGAAATGGTTTTAAGTACGGAACAGTGGATTTTTATTGTGGAACAGTATTTCAGAAATAACTCATACAAGGTTTTAAAAATGAGTTCTTTACAGAAAAATTTCCACATTGCGCAGCATTGGCGATATCAGTGGTACAGAAGTTAGTGTGAAAATTTTGTGAAACTGGCACAGTGTGCAACAAGAAAAGAAACAAACCCAAGACAATTCATACTGAAGACAATATCAAGGATGTGTGCACAATGATGTTGTAACGCAATGAATGACACGTGTAAATTACTCCTGTTTTCTGTCATTTCAACTATTCTTTACCATGTATAGTAACATTACCTGACTGTTGTCATTCATTATACTCGGGCCTCTTTTATATGGCACACCCTGTATTAACAGGAGAACCAAAAGTGCGGTAACACCGCAAATCAGCTATGAATGGAAGCCGTTCAAATCAAAACCGAAAATTATAGTTCCCTAGTTTTCTGTACAACATAGAAAAGCATATTAGTACTTTCTATTTCGAATCAGAGAATCATATGCGAAAGAACGAAAAATTTCTCAACATCTGCTTTAAAAACAATGACAAAACATGAACGAACTATATTCTGTAGTGTATGAGTACATGATTCGCTCTCCTAGCAAGAGAGCAACTCAGTGGGCTATAAGCAGTCGCCCGAACTTGTAGTCGTCCATGCGTGAATTACACGCCCGCAGAGAAACTTCCTTTCAATGAAGCAAAGCTTCGCATCGCCACCGTAGCGATGCGTAGGCCTACCGAAACATATCTTCACAGCATCACACTCACAAGACAATATTATGATACAAATCTTTAAAACACGTTTAAAATATGAAATTTATGCACCATTTGTCATTAATTTTCATACTCTAAAATCTGTATGTCGCACTTTTTCCAGGTACTTACATTTTCTCGACAAAATAATTTAGGAAGCTAATCTACACATTTAACACCATTTGCAGCCCTTCATGTACCCCAACAGTGATGGGATTTTCCAGGCGCACAATGCACCATGTCATCGGGCCCAAGTTGTGCAAAATTGATTCGAGGAGCTTTCTGGACAGTTTTGACAGATACACTGCCGGACAATTGCTAAGGACGGATGACAATAGCAACGATAGCAACCATAAAATGGAAGGCAGGAAAATGTGGAAATTAGCATAAGTGCGGGATACGGTAAGACGTGTTGTGCGTATGCAAATTTTGGATTGCCGAACTTGTTCTTGACGTCATAGCGCTGATAAGAGATATAAAGGATTTGACGCGTATTGACCGTTGTTGTTCAAACGCAAAGTTGAAAGGGAAAGAATCAATTGACGAACTTGCAATTTTCAGTATGTCTTCCCGACATCACCTAGATGATTTTACGCGTGGCCGTATTATTGGCAAGATTGAAGAAGGGCGAAAAATAACAGATTTTGCCAGGGAGTTCGACGTCAGCCACAGTGTTGTTTCAAGGCTTTGGAAATCATTTCAAACAAGTGGAGAGTGTAGCAAACATCACGGGGGAGGTCTTGTTCACAGTACGACACCTGCAGAAGATCGGTACATAGTGCATTCAACAAAAAGACACTGGCGCAGCACAGCTAGTGAGGTAGCAAATCAGTTCATGGCTGCTACTCACAAGCGGATCTCCCGAAAAATGTCGCCAGACGTTTGCATGAAGGACTATACGCCCGCCGTCCTGTTGTGTGCATCCCATTGTCCAGACGTCACCGTACCGCCCGTTGGCAATGGTGCCATCAACATTGCAATTGGACTGATAACGACTGGTCTGCTGTCCTCTTCTCAGATGAGAGTAGATACAGTCTATCGTCTGATTGTCGACGACAACTGATCTGGCGTGATAGTGGTACTGCATATTGTCCAGCAAACATACAGGAAAGGGACCGATATCCGACATGTAGTGTCATGGTATGGGCTGGCATCATGATCAATGGCCGTACGTCCCTGTATGTGCTTCCAACTGGGACTATGACTGGCCAACGATACATTAATGATGTGCTGCTACCTCAGGTTCGCATGTTCCGTGGTGCTGTCGGTGATAGATTCATTTTCATGGACTTCAACGCAACATGTCATCGAACAGTCGCTGTCCAGGAGTCTCTTGACAGCGAGGATACTCAACGCCTCGTATGGCCAGCACGTTCTCCAGATCTGAATCCCATTGAAAATGTGTGGGATGCTTTGGGGAGGAGTCTTGCTGGTCGCCAATGTCCTCCAATAAACAAGGACACCCTCATCCGTGCACCGACAGAGGAATGGGATAAATTACCCCAACAGCTGCTTGATAATGTTGTGCAGAGCATGACACGACGTGTGGAATCTTGCATCGCCCTCCATGATGGCCATATCCCGTATTGACATCTTACGCCGAAACGCCTGCGGACTGTAATTGCATTTTTTTCATGTTTACGTATTCTGCACAAAATGGCCTGTTTGTCCCTTGAACACGTTCCAAAGCCTTCTGGATTTCAGAGCACAATAAATTGTCTTTCTTGTAATGTCCTGGCATTCTGACATTATTTTATTTCACTTGGCATCCAACCACACTTAATTTTTTATGCGCTATATAGCCGTTTATGATCCGTCCTTAGCAATTGTCCAGCAGTGTAGTATGGCCACCACGTTTGCCCAACATGAACCAATCAGAGCACTTGCGAGCGTGGTGGAAAGCTCCATTCGCACCCAAGATCATGCACCTACAAATACCAGTGAACTGTGGATGGCTATTCAGATGACATGGCTCAACATCTCTCAGGATGTCTTCTGGCCACTTGTGGAATTGATGCCACACTGAGTTGCTACACTTTGCCAGGTTAGAGAAGGTCCTACACACAATACTAGGTATGTATCCCAAGACTTTTGTCACATTAGTGTATAACAAAAGGTAACAGTGCCAAAGTTCCTGCATTCCTCCTAACAGAAGTTGCACGTGCAATTAAGAACATCAAACGGGGAAAAGCTCCAGGGAAAGATGGAATTACTGTGGACATAATGCAAGAAGCAAGTGGAGAAACTGAAACTAGATTCGCCCAAGTTTTCATTCGTTGTTTTAATGAAAGAGATTCCTGAGAATTGGAACAATGCTACAGAGTGTCCACAATGTCTTGTTATGATATGGGCTACAATGAGTAGTCGACATCTGTTTGGACCGTATTTCTTTGATGGTCCAGTGAATCAGACAACTTATCTGGACATGCTGCAAACCTGGTTTGTGCCACAACTTGGAAATCTTGGCATTCTGAATGACATATGGTTCCAACAGGATGGGGCACCTGCCCATTATGCAATCGCTGTTCGGGAATTCCTTGGCGAGGTCTTTCGGGATCGTTGGATCGGCCGAGGTTTGGCAGTGCTGCCCGCTCCACTTGAATGGCCACCTCGAAGCCCAGATCTCTCAACGTGTGATAACGCCCTTTGGGGTTTCATAAAGGAGATTGTTGCACAGCAGCGCTACCAAATTACTGATGAACTTAAACAAGCAGTGAGACTTGCTTTCTCTTGTATCACCCCGCAACTGCTTCGGAAAATGTCCCACAGAACATGGCGTAAAATTATTCTCTGCCACGAGAATGACGGAGTCCACACGAATCCACTGGATGTTTAAGGATGCCTCAACATATACATCATACAACAGATACAAAGCTCACTTACATTTCTTATTACGGGGGGGGGGGGATAACAAGACATTGTGGACGACACCCTGTACAATGATCCTGCTACATAAAAAGAGTGACAATGAAGATCACAGGAACTACAGCCACATCTGCCTCTTTTCAGTGGTTTATAAAATTTGAAGGTAACAAAGATTCTTTCATGTCACTTGAAGGTAACATTGGGCATGGCTCAATCAAGAGAACAAGCTGGATTCAGGAGTGGCTACAGCATCATAGATCATATCCATGTACTGAGAAAACTAATTGCAAAAACCAGGGGATATGAACTCCAACTATGCATGGCTTTTATTGATTACGGAAAGGTCTTTGATTCTGTGAAACCATCAGCAGTTACAAGGGCTTTGAAATCCTGCAGTATTGAAGATGCATACATTAGCATTATCAATAACATCTATGAAAATGCAAGTGCAAAGGTTCAGCTATTTCAGGATATAGCACCAATAAAAATTGGGAGAAAAATGAGAAAAGGTGACACCATATCTCCCTAACACTCTCATACCTCACTGCAAAATGTCTTTCAATCATTGAACTGGGGAAAACAAAGGGATAAAGATAAATGGAGATTTAACTCACCTTCGTTTTGCTGATGACATAGCCATTTTTTGTAACTAGAGCTTCAGAGTATGATTTAAGAACTTGCTGAGAAGTTTCTGGATCATACTCTAGTGGGATTAAAATGAACTTCAAGAAGACACAACTGATGTATCATGCTTTACAAGAAATGAAGATTTGATCGATGAAGAAAAGCTGTAGATAACTGATACCTAATTTGCCTTGGAGAGCAGATATCAAGCAAGATCACATGGATGAAGAAATTAATCGGCACGTAAAACTTGGATGGAGAGCTTTTGGAAGAAACAGTACAATTTTAAAGAGCCATATGCCATTATGGCTTAAAAGAAAAATGTTTAATCAATTTACTCTTCCAGTGCTAAGGTTTGGAGCAGAGATGCGAATCTTAATGAAAAAGACATACAAAGACTGCAGACAACTCAAAGATGCATGGAGGGATGCTTGGTGTAACCAGGAGATATTAGAAGAACTCATGGATAAGGGAAACGACAACAGTGGAAGACACGATGATCGGAGTAAAATCTCCGAAAAATCAGTGGGCTGGACATGTTGCCAGAAGGAACAGGTCACATATGGAGAATCGAAATTCTAGACTGGATTCCAAGGGACAGGAAAAGACCCAGAACACCATCACATGGGAGACGAGTGGATGAAATTCGAAAGCATGCAGGAGTGACATGGAGGAGACTGGCACAAGACAGACCATTGTGGAAGAAACTTGGGGAGACCTTTATCCAGCAGTGGATTGATAATGGTTGATGAAATATAAATATATTAAAAAAAGTGTTTCACATTTATATTTCTTTTTGTAATTTATTTTTCTATGGCTTTGGAAGATTTCGGGCTTCTTCCCACTTTGAGTATTTTTTTTCCAGGTGGCTTGTACTGATGAACTAAACCCATGGACTCCCCCCCCGAAAATTTAATTATGATTTTTTTTAATTCAGTGCAGTCATGCTCAAAAAGATAAAGCCACTTTCTCCTTACTGCCATTGTCACAATCCAATTAAAAAAAAAAACAATTTTAATTTGTTTCATATCTTGAAGATTTGACAAATTTAACGCACGATACTGGTAAAAAGATTATCTTACCTGTGATACGCATTTCCGATGTTCAAAAATATAACGTGTAACCGGATTGTTCCGCAACGTATTTGAAAGTTACTTTTCAATTTTTTTTTCAATCAGTTTTCCTAACCTAATTGAAATTAGGACTGATGTTTTTCAAGCACATAAAGCATTCTTGCAGTTATACCATCTTCTAGAGGATACATATGCTTTGAAAAATTATTTTTCTGAGCAAATTGTTTAGCATATACATTATATTAGTCATGCTTTTATAATATGTGAAGGATCATTTGCTCTGAAACACCACTTTACCAAATAAATTATTTGCAGCATGCAACACACCTGTAAGGCTTTTTACCTGTGTGGAGGAGAATATGCCCTCCCAGATCACTTATCTCAGCAAACTGTTTAAAGCTTATATTCCATTGGCAAGGCTATTAAAACACTGAGTAAAACAGCATGTACCTGAAAGATGACTTCTCTGAGTACATTGTTTTAAGCATGCAACACAATGGTGATTCTTCTCACCTGTGTGGCAAAGCAGATGTGTTGAAAGAACGCCTGTCTCAATAAAATGTTTGAAGCATACACATCATATTGCTAAGACTTTTAATCTGCGTGAATGTGCATATGCTTTGAAAGATATCTTTTCAAAGCAAATTGTTTAAAACATACATCACATTGATAAGGTTTGTCACCTGTATGAAGAAGCATATGCTTTGACAGATTACTTCTGTCATTAAATTGTTTGAAGCATACATCACATTGGTGAGGCTTTTCACCTGTGTGTATGAGCATATGCTTTGAAAGATCCCCTTTCTGAGTAAATTGTTTGGAGCATACACCACAATGGTGAGGCTTTTTGTGTGTGTGAATGAGCATATGATTTGTAAGAATATTTTTTCCAGTAAATTGTTTACTGCATATATTGCACTGGTAAGGCTTTTCACCTGTATGACAGAGCATATGCCTTGAAAGATAATTTTTTCGAGCAAATTGCTTGGAACACACAACACATTGGTGAGGCTTTTCACCTGTATGCGCGAGTATATGCCTTAAAAGGCTACTTTTCCGAGTAAATTGTCTGGAACATACATCACACTGGTGTGGCTTTTCACCTGTGTGAATAAGCAGATGCTTTGAAAGAGAAGTTATCAAAGCAAACTGTTTGGAGCATACATTGCATTGGTGAGGCTTTTCACCTGTGTGAATGAGCATATGCCTTGAAAGATGACTTTTGCGTGTAAACTGTTTGGCGCATACATCACACTGATGAAGCTTTTTGCCTGTGTGAAGCACACGATTTGAAAGAGTACTTTTCTGTTTAAATTGTTTGGAGCATGCACCACAATGGTGAGGCTTTTCTCTTGCGGGAAGTAGCACACGGTTTGAAAGATAACTTTTCAGATCTAATTGTTTGAAGCATAAGTCGCATTTGTGTGGGCTGTCTTCTGTGTGAAAGAGCATATTATTTCTGCATGAAACAACTTATGTTTTGAAAGACAGCCTTCTAGAAAGTGTTTCAGGCACTGAAAACATTTCTGACCTGAGTGAAGGAGCCTACACCCCAAGAACTTGCCTTTTTTGCTGAACTCCTTACAACATATATCAGAATCGTAAAGACTGTTCCCCTGCATGCCTTACAAAACTACCTTTCTGGGTGAATGTCTTGAGGCACATATCACACTGAAAACATTTTTCACTTGTGTGACATTGCATGCTTTGCAAATCTAGAATCTATGAATTTCTCGAAGCATACTTCACTTACCCCAAAATATCTTCACTTGTATCTGTCACGTTGTGTATTGAAGTATCCAATTCTTTTTTCACTTTCTTTATAATTAATTCTCTAGTGATTCCCCCCCCCCCCAAAAAACCAGTGCTGATAAAAATTTACGATTTCTATTTATTCAGAAGACAAGCCAATAATGTCACTTTTGATGTTTATGCATGCAGAAAAACACTTAATAGTGTCATACTAGATGTCAAAAAAAGCACTAGAAATAATTTAAAACACATCATTAATTCCAACATGCAGATTTTTGTTACACATTAAAATCTGGCAGTTTTCCTTCCCCAAAAAATAGTCCACGCTAAGCTTAGGTTACCCTTTTCACATCTAGGCCTGGTTCTGTAACTTTATGGTAACTAAAACACATATTTTTATATCAAACGAGCAATGAAACTTCTTAAACTAAAAGGGGTCACAGAGTGTACCAATTTGTTTACAACTGTGGAAAAGAAATACTTTGATTCCACTTCAGCACGAAAAACATTAACAGTATATTCGAAACGTACAAAACTTCGGTTTGCTTTTCAATGGTATTTAATAAGATTTACTTAATAAAATTACTTCATTGTAACTCAACAAAGAAACAAAATCCCGCTTACATGCCATTAGGACAGAATTCTCTATATGCGTTTAAATATTCTGAAATACGAAGTCAGTTTTAGCATACTGAAGGATATGCTTATCTTGTAGCAACTCTCTTCGCTGAACTCCGAAAACAAGGAAACAAGGACCATAATGATCTCGAATACATGGCAAGTACTTGCAACTCAGAATTACACAAACAACAGCCGATGGCGAGACTATTGTCTCATTTTTTATTTATTTTTTTATTTTTTTTATGAGGCCTATAGACTGAGCTTTGTGCCTTACAGCAACTAGCGAAAATGTTTCCTAATCACTAAGAGTCTCGAAGATGAACAACCAGCCAAGGAGGTTAACCTCCTTGCGACCAACACATGAAGCCACGGCAGCATCACAAAAGTTCATCATGTGACACGCTCATGAGAAGGAAGGTTAGAAATGGAGCGTTCCCAAGGAGAAGCGTCTTGGCCGCCCCGGTGGCGCAGTGGTCTAAGCGATGGCCTCTGATCATTCGTCCAAAAGGTGTCCGGGTTCGAATCCCGGTGAGGCATGGATGTTGTGTTTGTCTTACGGCACTGGTTCTCTCCCTTCCCTGGAACCAGTGACTTTAAATTAGAGACGGGCGACTGCTTATAGCCCATTGAGTTGCTCACGGTGGTCGTTAAACCTCCAATAAAAAAAAAAAAAAAAAGGAGCGTCTTGAGAGAATAATTAATTTCTCCAAGGCCCGCACTTTACGTTTTGCCACGGAAGCGTCCCGAGTCCAATAAGGAATACGTTTGAGCAGAGACGGACGTTGTGGAAGGTGGGGTTGTCACTCCAAAACAAACCCTCCGACATGCGCTGTACGCAGGGCAGGAGAGGAGGAAGTGGGGAACAGTCTCAGGCCCGGAGCCACAGAAGCACATCGGGGAAGAACGTTTCCGAATCAGAAAGAGGTAGCTGTTTAAAGGTGCCATGTCCGTGCGTAATTTCTGAATTATGATCGCTGAGGAACTTTGATAACAATGTTCGCTAGGCCATCTGTGACAGAAGCTGATAAACGGATTTCGCTCTGCCCACCCGGACGAAAGCCAGGCTGAATCAGAAGCGGAGATGAGCGTGTTACCACTCTGCCAAGCAGCGTCAGAGGACGTGACTGGGTGGGAGGGGACAGGCCCTGGCCCTCAGCATGGCCCCGTTGGGCGGCAGCGGCAGCGGCCTCATTCGCTGTAAGACCAACATGAGCCGGGCACCAAACAAGCGCAATGTCCTCTTAGAAAGAGCGGTGGCGTTGAAGGGAATCATGCAGAAAAACGATAATGTCTGGAGATTTGCGATTTAATGCCAACAAAGCCTGTAGAACAGAACGACTATTAGTAAGCAGCAACAGGCCACCGCACGGGCTGGGAGCGAATTCAAGCGCTGTTATTAGGGCCCACGCTTCAGCCGAGAACACTGAGGAAATAGTCGAGAAGGAGAACGAACGGCTGGAATTGGTCCGTGGAAAAAATGCCCGATCGCCACCGAGGAGTTAATCTTCGAAGCGTCAGTTGCAATGATGTGGTGCGACGCTGAGTACTGGGCCAAGAACACCCCAAAGCAATGTCTGAGAAGCATCGGATGGAGATATCGGTGCTGAAAAGGGAGACACGAGCAGATAATCGAGTAGCAGGGTGCAGACGAAACAGGAGGGCCCGGTAGAGCCTGAAGAAGATCGCTGTTGACGAAAAGCGGCTCCTGTCGGAAGCGAATGAGCACGATTCCAAGAGGAAAGCCATGGGATCTCCAAGCGTAGAATGGCAAGGCGTCCTCTTGCAGAAGAAGATGAGCGATAGGCGAACGCTGATCCATCGACAGGTGGCGGTACAAAAATCGGACAGTCAGCAGGGTGATTCGAGAACGAACGCTAGCGATTCCACATTCAGCACGCAAGACCTGCCACAGGCGTCGAACGAGGGAGGTGAATGGCTGCACGGAGTGCATGGTTGAGTAGAACTTCTAGAGCGTCGTAGAGATAGGAGGGGAGGCGAACAGGACCGGAGCCGCATATTCCAGAATAGGCCGAATCACAGCAACGACAAAGGCAAGAGTGTTGGGGAAGCCAAGATCCCACGGGCGATGACAAACAACTTTAACAGCAGACAAGGCACGAAAGACTGACTTCTTGACGTGCGTGAGGTGGGAAGGCCAGGTCAGGAAGGAGTTAAACCAGACCCCTAAAATCTTGATGGAGGACTGCCAGGTCACTGAGTCGGAGCCCAGCCGGAAAGGAGGGGCCGGCGACCGGCGCTTACGAGAGAAGTCAACCGCGAAGCTTTTAGAAGGAGAGAGACGTAAATCCCAGGAAGATGCCCACTGAACAATGGAATCAAAAGTGGATTGCATATAGCTAAGTGCCGCCGTCCGGTTGGGACTATAGGAAACAATAAAAATGTCGTCTGCAAATAAGAACATATGCGCATTCGGATGATAGCAATCTACCACATCATCAATGTATAAGTTAAAAAGGATAGGCGAAATGGACTACTCTGAGGAACACCTCGACACTGCGGAAAAGAGGATGACACTGTTCCCCGCCAACGAACGCGAAATCTGCGCCGAGCAAGGTAGTCAACCAGCCAACGGAGAAGACGTCCACGAACACCCAGAGATGCCAATTTACCCATGAGAGCAGGATGACAGACCGAATCACATGCCGCCTGAAGGTCCAAAGATACCAGAAAAACATAATTATGTCTATCTCGAGCCACCAGAAGATGACGTTGGATCGACAGAAGGCACGCCGATGTGGAACGTCCTGGCAAGAATGCGAACTGCAGCTTGCTGATCCGTTGATGAGAGAGAATGAAGTCTGTGAGGCGAGAGACCAGGACCTTCTCCAAGATCTTCGAAAAAACCGATGTTAGAGTGATCATTCGATTCGATGATAAGTCGAGAGCAGATTTGTTAGGCTTCTTTATTGGGATCACCCAGGACTCCTTCCAGCAGGAAGGGTGAACGCCGGCAGACCAAAAGAGGTTAAGGAGGCCAACCAGCCATGACGAATTCCACCTCCATACACGTCTCACCAGTTCGTAAGTACATCCATCAGGACCGGGAGCACAGCGTCGGGGCGATCCATTAATAGCCCTGGCAACTTCACCAGCTGTAAGCAACGCATCCATCACTAGGGAAGAGTCATCATGGTCAATAGAAAAGGAGTGCACCGAACAGCCTGAGGCTGTGGAAAAGAGATCACCAAACGCCAAAGCCTGCTCCACCGGATCAGCAACAAGGGAATTGTCAATCTGAAGAAGCAGAAGATCCGGGCTCGATCCAACATGAGATTTCAGACGGCGCAAGAGGGAGAAAACGAAGCCTGGCCTCGAGGTGTCTTTGCATTGTGCCTTCCAGTAGGCACGTCTCTTAAGTGTGAGGACGTGGTGAAGATTCCGTTCTTCCTGCCGATATAACGTCCAAACGAAGAGGCAACCGGACGACTTGGCATAGCGAAGGAGGCGGCGTTTCTTGCGAAGCCGCTGAGCACAATCAAAGTTCCACCAGGGAGACCAACGTGATGCTGACCGCTGGGCCGACAAGAAGCATGGAGAATCTGGGAAATCCGGTCCAGGATCAGAGCGGCACCGTCAGGAGTGGAAGGAAGTTCACCTCGGATAATCTTCTGGATGGAAGGCCAAGCCACTGACCAAGCAACTGGCTGCAGACCTAGTGAAGAAGGGGAAGGCAGCCAAACATCCCTGCCGCCAATGTTGTAATGACAGGATGATGTGTGCTACCGTAGAGGTCACTATCCACTGACTAGGAGCAGTACGGAACCAGCTGAGGAGAGCACATGGTGAGGTCCAAGACAGAGCAACTTGACCCCCTACAAAAGGTAGAGGCCCCCGAGTTTAGGAGACAAAGATCCTGTGAGGAAAGCCAGTACACGAACTCAGTATCTCCCCGGCTCGAAAAGCAGAATCCCAGCTAGGGTGATGAATATTGAAATCCCCATACAACAATCAGTGAGCAGTTGTTCGATCCGTCCAAGCAAGAGCGCCGAGAGTGGAGAAGAGGGAATGTATGAATTAGTAATCCTGATCGTGGTTTCGCCAGAGAAGATATCCGTAACAAGAAGCTGTTCGTTCGAATCCGAGCTGAAGATGTCCACCAATCTGGAAGAGATATCTGACCTGATTGCAGTAAGGAGGCCACCCCGACCCTCCCCCCCCCCGATCACTTCTATACACCGTACGGGCTGGGAGAGAAAAAGAGATACCAGGAGATAGCCAGGATTCTTGGATAGTCAAGATCGTGGCTGTAACAAAAATAGAACTGTCGGTGAAATAAGATCTTTTGGAGCGAAGGGACTGCGCATTCCATTGGACCAGCGACCAACTATTCGTGAAGAGGGAAGAGCTCCGCTAGGCCGGATGCCGTCTTGAACCACTTGGAACAGAGGCTACAAAGAAACTTACCATCGTCACGATGAGCTTTCAGGTGAGACAGCAAGGCTGGACGAGAAGAGAAGAGCATGGCGCATGGAGGACACTAGAAGGTTCTGGTGTGAGAAAGTTTGACGGATTGCGTAGCAAACTCCACATACGGAACCACATATTCTTCGCATGACAGGAATACATCGGCGCTTTGGCCAGTGTCAGGAGGTTACTCAGCCGGCACTGAAGAAGCTGGGCATGCTGCAACTGCAGTGGGAGGATTTGCAAAACTTCAGCCTGTGGCACCTGTGCATCGGTTGAGGTGGGACCGGCATGTAGGGAAGGAGGTGAAAGAAGATACGTCAATGAGTCCAATCTACTGGTGAGTTTGGAGATGATGTCCAGAAGCTGAGGGAAGGCAGAGGAGCAAGCACACAGAGGTTGAGCCTGAGTCGCCGCTGCATAGGAGGCCTGGTGAACTTGACGCACAGAGTCCCGAGCTTCTGGATAGCTGAGATGCTTCGAAGCCATAATATCTAGGATCCGCTTTTCTTGGAGGTAAATTGGCCAGTTCGTGTCAGAAGCAGGATGAGAGCCCTTGCACAATACGCACTGGAAGCTCGACGCCGAGCATACCGAAGAGTCGTGTCCTTCACCACAACGAGAACAGCGAGCGGCACTACGACAGGTTGACAGCAGATGTCCATAACGGTGACAATTTTTACACTGCCTAGGCGAATCCAAGAAGGGTCTGACAGCACATCTGGAATACCACAGATAGATAGTGTCACGATTAGTAAAGCCCAGTTCCTCCACTAGGACCGAAGAAGTAGGGACCCTCGAGGAATTTACTGAACGTCGGAACCGAACAACACGAAGACAGTTAACACCACGGTCCAACAATTCCGTAGCAATTTCATCAACAGGGGCTTCAATGTCCACATCTCAAACTAAAAACTTCGTTGTCATAAGCTGAGTGAGAACCTGAGTTTTGACAGGTACCTGAAGAAAATTAGAAAGTTAACATATTTCCAGCAAGCAAATGAGATTCGAGGAACGCACCAATAGGTCACCCGAACGTAAAAACTGAACGTCTGAAATAGAGTCATGCATTGAAATGTTGTCCTCGAAGAATCTCTTCAACAACATGGGACGGACTCTGGGTAGCTTCCCAGAAGTCGCGGAAAGAAGTATTTCACCACGAGTCACTCCGCTCGCAAATGCCCTACGCAGCAATTCCTGAGGAGACCATTGAATCGAACAAACAAAATCATTAACTGGAACTAGCAAACCACCCAGCTGAGGAAGCTCATCACATGGTGAAGAACGCATCCTTTTAGCCGGAGTCGAGGAATCAGAGTCCGCCATCCCCGCCGGACCCACCTCGAATCAACTGACCACAACCGACAAGAGCATGCAAAGAAAAATATCCTACCTTGGATATGGGAAGAACCAACCGCCCGCAAAACTTTAGCAGGCAAAGAAACCAAAATAGAACAGGAAACAGCAAGCCGCTGTCTCAAAAAATGCAACGAAACAAGAACGCTTTCGCCAACGACGACACACCCAAAACACACGGTATCCTACGGGGTTCACCGATTAGAAACAGGAGAGCCAACTTTACACCAGACAACCGTTGCCAATCGTGCACTCCATCTCCGATTCTCTCATTGTAGTTTGCACACAAATATATACTCACTTTGTTTGTACACTAGCTCTCCACCCAAAACGTTGCTTTCGCCCGAACGAAAGTAACCTCTCGAATTGGCGTCATCCTACAATTCGAATCACTGTTGTGATTGATAGAATCACGAATCTCTAGTGTTGTTGATCCATCGTATTTAACCATTTATGGTGGTTCCACCTAAAATCTCTGCCCTATGATTCCAATTGTAAAACGTCTTTACATGTTTTCTTCGCAATTAATGTATTCCCAAGGATGAAAATTTCCACATCGATAAAACTAACTTTAAGTTATTGCATGGGATACTAAAACCTAACCATAATTAAAGCTACCCAACATATGTTTGGCCACCCATGTGGCGCAGTGGTCTAAGCGATGGCCTCTGATCATTCGTCCGAAAGGGGTCTGGGTTCGAATCCCGTGAGACATGGATGTTGTGTTTGTCTTACGGCCCTGGCTCTCTCCCTTCTCTGGAACCAGTGACTCATCTATTAACAGGTCTGAGCATTACTCAAAGAAAAATGATTGATTTTTAATATGATTATGGTTAGGATTTAGCAAGTGTTAAGTATCTCACGTATCCCATGCTATAACTTACAGTTAGTTTTATCGATGTGCAAATTTTCTTCCTGGGGAATACATTAATAACGAAGAAAATATGTACAGAAGTTTTTTTTTTATTGGAGGTTTAACGACCATCGTGAGCAATTCAATGGGCTATAAGCAGTCGCCGGTCCCTAATTTAGGGCCACTGGTTTCAGGGAAGGGAGAGAACCAGTGCCGTAAGACAAACACAACATCCATGCCTCACCGGGATTCGAACCCGGACACCTTTTGGACGAATGATCAGAGGCCATCGCTTAGACCACTGCGCCACCGAGGCGGCACAGAAGTTTTACCCTTGGAAACATAAGGCAGAGATTTTAGATGGAACCACCTAAAGGAAGTTAAGGTACATAATAGACAATAATAGGCAGCCCCGGTGGCGCAGTGGTCTAAGGCAATGCCTCTGATCATTCGTCCGAAAGGGGTCCGGGTTCGAATCCCGGTGAGGCATGGATGTTGTGTTTGTCTTACGGCACTGGCTCTCTCCCTTCTCTGGAGCCAGTGACCCTAAATTAGGGACGGGTGACTACTTATAGCCCATTGAGTTGCTCACGGTGGTCGTTAAACCTCTAATCAAAAAAAAAAAAAAAGACAATAATAGATTTTATCTTCTACGTAGAACGAACAAAAAAAAAAAAAGGTTTGCATTGACTTTTCGAAACCTATGTGTTTAAGACGTGTTCATTTTTAAAGCTTTAGTTACCAGGCATTCGAAATTCGGATTGAAATAAAAATAAAACGTTTTTTCTTTCTTATGCGGGATTTAACGATCACGTAAGGAACTCAATGGAATATAAGCAATCGCCCGTCCCTAATTTATGGCCACTGGTTCCAGGGAAGGGAGAGAGCCAGTGCCGTAAGACAAACACAACATCCATGCCTCACCGGGATTCGAACCCAAACCCATTTCAGACGAATTATCATAGGCCATCTCTTAGACTACTGCGCCCTCCGAGGTTTAGCGACCACCGTGAGCAACTCAGTGGGCTATAAGCAGATGATCAGATCAGATCATATGTACAGGATTTTAAGAACGGAGTGTCTGACCCCAGGTTTTAAACAACCCTTAGAAATAGGAAACTAGGAGATTGGGGCAAGAGTGCCCGATAGGAAAGTGACACGGAGCGAGGTAGAAAGGGAGAGTAAGACGCCCTTATTTATTACCTGGGGGGAGCAATGCTCGGGGTCCGACTGGTTTAACGTGCCCATCCGAGGCATGGGGGATATTTAATGTTTGAGCGTTCGTACCCAACGGCCCAGTAGGCTATAAGCAGTTGCTCTTCCCTAATTTAGGGACACTGGTTCAAGGAAAGGGGGACAGCTAGCGCCGTAAGACAAGCACAACGTCCATGCCACACTGGGATTTGAACCCAGGCTCATCTCAGAAGAATGACCAAAAGCCATCGCTTAGACCACTGCGCCACCGGAGCAGCACAGCTTCTCTATTTAGAGGGCTGCTTGAACAATATTCCCCTAAACATCTTTATTTTCGAAGATCCATAAACAATTAAAAAAACTTTTCTCAGAAGCTTGAGATAAACATGTGAATTTCCCAGTGCACTTTTTTTTTTTTTTTTTTTTTTTTTGATTGGAGGTTTAACGACCACCGTGAGCAACTCAATGGGCTATAAGCAGTCGCCCGTCCCTAATTTAGGGTCACTGGTTCCAGGGAAGGGAAAGAGCCAGTGCCGTAAGACAAACACAACATCCATGCCTGACCGGGATTCGAACCCGGACCCCTTACGGACGAATGATCAGAGGCCAACGCCTTAGACCACTGCGCCACCGGGGCGGCCCAGTGCACTTCATAGGAGTTTGTCGAAAAATCTCACTTCAATAATGCGTTGAACAAATTATCTCTAATTTTATCCTATACAGATTCATATTGGCAATATTTGATGTAATCGTTGACGCAGATGAGTGATTGAAACTGAATTGCTTCTGCTCATTCGTCCGAAAGGGGTCCGGGTTCGAATCTCAGTGTGACATGCTGTTGAGTTTGTCTTACGGCACTGGCTCTCTCCCTTTACTGGAACCAGTGGCCCTAAATTAGGGACGAGCGACTGCTCATAGCCCATTGAGTTGCTCATGGCGGTCGTTAAACTTCCAATTAAAAAAAGCTGATTTCAGCTGGGCGGCTAACACAACCACTCTTTGGAAACGGCTCACCCATCTGAGATGGGAACGTGTTCGAACCCCGGTAACCCATGGAGGCTGCGTTGGTCTTACGACACCAGCTGTCTCCCTTCTCAACTTTAGGATGGGTGGTACATACGAATTTCGTACCTTGCTAGAACGAAAAATTCTGGGTGCCGCCCCAGTGGCGCAGTGGTCTAAACGATGGCCTCTGATCATTCGTCCGAACGGGGTCCGGGTTCGAATACTAGGTGAGGCATGGATGTTGTGTTTGTCCCACGGCACTGGCTCTCTCCCTTCCCTGGAACCAGTGACCCTAAATTAGGGACGGGCGACTGCTTATAGCCCATTGAGTTGCTCACGGTGGTTGTTAAACCTCCTATCATAAATATCATAAAAATTCTGGCCTATGAGCAGAATTTCTGTATTGTTCTAGCCAATGAAAGCCGACTTTAAAAAACTTACGTGCAGAGCATTAACAGAGTCACGTGATCGTAACAAACATCGGACATTTCCTAAAGACTTCGTTGGCGCGGAATGCCCACAGAACTCAATCACATCTAATAGACGTCCATTTTACGTCCACCATGCTACGTATACATAAGCTGACCAGACGTCCCCAATTCTTGAGGACAGTCCTCGAATTTAGTTTACTGTCCCCAAAAACGTCTGAAGCCTTTGGGGACGCAAATTGTCTTCAAATTTTGATATTTGTCCCCAAATGTCCTCGAATTTACACTTCCTCATTAACGTTTTAGATTTCCAATGAAAAATGTTCTTAAAAGTAGTTTCCATTGTACTAATTTTCTAGCATGCTTCTTGTGAAAACAAATTTTGACTTTTTTTTTCTTCTTTCGGGGTTTAACGATCACTACGAGCAACTCTAACTATAAGCAGTCACCTGTCTCTAATTTGAAGACATTCGTTCTAGGGAAGGGAGATACCAAGTGCTGCAAGACAAACACACCACCCGTGCCTCATTCGGGACTCGAATCCGTACCAACTTGTACGAATGGTCAGTAGCCAGCACTAGGTCAATGCACCACTGGCGCTGTAAAATTTCGACTGTACTTGTTCTGAGTTTCTCCAAAAATTTCGGCAAAATGAAAAGTTCGCCATGCAATAACTATGGAATGCAGCCTAATTTTAATTCAGCACATGTACCAAAGGTAAAGCATTTCACTTTCGCTAATTTGTTCTCGCCATCATAGTTCTGCTTTGTCAATACAAATTACCAACATTCTACAAGATATATCCTTTTAAGACACAGATTTCAATGTGTAATATCACCCTTATGGAAGCAATGCAGTTTTGTGACAAAAGGTTTGCAAATTTATTTTGAGTACGTATATGTCCCCAAATGAACTACCGATTTGGGGACGCAACGCCCTTTTGTCCTCAAATCGGTATCCCGATATCTGGTCACCTTACGTATACAACCTAAATGAAGGTCCATGGGATTCCAGATTGCATTTAATCTACGTAATCGGAATATCCAATGGCTGTCCAATGTCTTACCCGATTACGTTTAATCTACGTTTACTAGATGTTACGTTAACCCTAAATGAAACGTGAATCCAGATACGTCCATCAACGTCATGTGTGCTACACTGTAAAAAAATTAAGTGGTGTGAATTCACGGAAAATTCCTCCTTCCAGCGCATCAGTCTGACCCAACAATACCTTCTTCTCTCGCTCCTACGGGAATCGAACCAGCGACCTTAGGATTGTGAAGCGGGTTGTCTTACCACGGAGCCACAAATTCCTGTTAAGATCACTCGCGTGCAATTTACAACACTAATTACTATTATTTTTTATTAAAGGTTTAATGACCACCATGACAACTCAATGGGCTATAAGCAGTAGCCCGTCCTTAATTTAGGGTCACTGGTTCCAGGGAAGGGAGAGAGCCAGGGCCGTAAGACAAACACAACATCCATGCCTCACCGGGATTCGAACCCGGACCCCTTTCGGACGAATGATCGTAGGCCATCGCTTAGACCACTGCGCCGCCGGGGCGGCAATAGCCTTGCAAACCATCAGCTTTCCCACACTTCGACGATCGTCTCTTGCAGTTATAGGCTTCACGCGAAGTGGTACTGCTCCGTTAACAAGGGCATCTCCAAATATCTTAGCCGCCCCGGTGGCGCAGTGGTCTAAGGCGTTTGCCTCTGATCATTCGTCCGTAAGGGGTCCGGGTTCGAATCCCGGTCAGGCATGGATGTTGTGTTTGTCTTACGGCACTGGCTCTCTCCCTTCCCTGGAACCAGTGACCCTAAATTAGGGACGGGCGACTGCTTACAGCCCATTGAGTTGCTCACGGTGGTCGTTAAACCTTCAATCAAAAAAAAAATATCTTAATGCCGCCCCGGTGGCGCAGTGGTCTAAGGCGCTGGCCTCTGATCATTCGTCCGTAAGGGTCGGGTTCGAATCCCGGTCAGGCATGGATGTTGTGTTTGTCTTACGGCACTGGTTCTCTCCCTTCCCTGGAACCAGTGACCCTAAATTAGGGACGGGCGACTGCTTATAGCCCATTGAGTTGTCACGGTGGTCGTTAAACCTCCAATCAAAAAAAATATCTTATTCTAACCTCCTTGCGACAAGCATTAGGATGTGATGCATTTTTCCACAGCTTACGATGTGGAAACATTTTTTTTTATTGGAGGTTTAACGACCACCGTGAGCAACTCAATGGGCTATAAGCAGTCGCCCGTCCCTAATTTAGGATCACTGGTTCCAGGGAAGGGAGAGATCCAGTGCCATAAGACAAACACGACATCCATGCCTGACGGGATTCGAACCCGGACCCCGTTCGGACGAATGATCAGAGGCCATCGCTTAGACCACTGCGCCACCGGGGCGGCCATGGAAACATTTTGCGCTAAGAGCATTAGCCGTTGTTTCAATGTAGGGTCACAAATTTTATCCCTTGATATCAAATATGTTCATCGTACTATATCCACGCAGAACTGGGAAATCTCCGATGAGAAAAAGCAGCCATTTTTCCACGATGCACTTTCTCTGCCGTTTTTGCCCGCACAGGAGGAGGGAACGCCTTATTCATTAGTATGATTAGGTACAAAAATAAAACAAATGTGTCTTTTTTTTTTTTTTTTTTTTTTTTTTTTGATTGGAGGTTTAACGACCACCGTGAGCAACTGAATGGGCTATAACAGTCGCCCGTCCCTAATTTAGGGTCACTGGTTCCAGGGAAGGGAGAGAGCCAGTGCCGTAAGACAAACACAACATCCATGCCTCACCGGGTCACATGTGTTGTAAGATATATTGTTTATTACTAAATGAAAACATCAATAGTGAATGATTTCTCGAGCGTAAGATTAATCCAAATTATTTTTTGCGAAAATTTCGTTAAGTTTTCAAAATCAGCAGTTTCCGTTAACGATGTTACAATGACTTACCCAAAAACTGATATTCCATGTTAAAATTGCTTCTTCGAATGTACAGCACCATCTCATTAAAAAAAACATTATTCTCTGTTGCCTCAGTAAAAAACTCAGCATCGTCTGCTCAGAAATCTTCACGTCAGAGTACTCACTTTGTGGCCAAAATATACATATATATATATATATATAACGCTTATTTGACGAATTCCACGTGATAGGCACAAAAGTGCATATTTGAGAAGCGTTCGATGTTATTTTTTTTTATTCCAAGCAAAATAGCTTTCGTAAAATGCGAATGTTTCTGCCGCTTCCTCCCATAAGAAAGCATAGATTGTATCAAATCATCGGACCATACGTTCGTCGCGCCATCTAGTGACAAGTGACATTAACGGGGGATTTTTGTTTCCAGAGTCGTATCACCTGACTATCATACACCGTGATCCTATGGCAGCTGTTGTGTACCAACCAAGGAGGTTAGAAGAAGAGGAGGTGAAGGGACCCGTTTTGAGTGAAGCTAAAACAGATCAGCTATTTCTTCCCTCTCTCTGAGGTGGTGGGAGTCTGCGGTGCGTGAGTTCGGGAACGTGACGTCACTTCCTGTGGTTTAAGCAGTTTTGCTTAGCGCATTCAAACCAAAGATGGAAAGAAGGAATATTTCGGATTTCTTATTTCGTAACATTAGGCTTTTGGTTATACACTATCTACCAACAAGTAATTGGACACCTGTGATAGCACAGGAAAGCGAAGTTTATTCACCTTAAATAGTTGGTGGAGCCTCCACGAGCGGCGATTACAGCTGCGACCCTTCAGGGCATACTCTCAACCAGGCGTTGTACGACGGCTAGCGGTATTTTCTTCCACTCGGCTTGGAGAAGACAGGTCAGTTCCTTCACCGATTTCGCACGGTGGGGGCACCCCTTAAGTCGACGCTTCAACTCGTCCCAGAGGTGCTCGATAGGGTTAAGGTCCGGGCTCTGCGCAGGCCATTCCATTCGATTAAACCCATTGTCACCATACCTGCCATGGTGGACCTCGCAACATGACAGGTGGCATTGTCATCCTGAAAGTAACATGGGTCCACCCCGTAAAACTGCCACAACGTAGGAAGCGCATGGTCATCCAAAATGGTGCAATAGGTCTCGGCGTTGAGTCTATCAGGAATCGCGACCAAGGGTCCCGTGCCATACCAGGAGAAACACCCCCATAGCATAATTCCTCCGCCGCCGAACTTCACGGTTGGCACAATACATTCCGGCAGGAGGCGTTCTCCAGGCAGACGCCAAACCCAGACCCTACCATCCGAACGGTAGAGGGTGAACCTTGATTCGTCTCTCCAGAGAACCTGTTTCCACTGTTCAACGGTCAACTGTCGACGTGCTTTGCACCACGTTAGCCGAGCAGCGCTATTGGACTTGGTGATCAAAGGCTTGTGGGCGGCAGACGTCCATGATAACCGAGCAGATGGGCTTCCTCACGGATGGTATTCATCGAAAGAACACTCCCGGATGCCTGTTGAAACTTCTCGCGAATGTGGCCCATCGATTTGGGGCGGTTCTTCCGAATTTCTCTGGCCAGCACCCGTCGATCTCTAACTCCCAGTTTTGTGGGTCTGCTGGATCGGGGCACATTCCAACAGTCACCTCTCATCTTCCACTTGCCAATCACGTAGGCCACTGTCGATTTTGGGTACTTCAACTTGCTGGATATGCCACGTATGGATCGGCCCTTTCTGTGATACCCGACGATTACACCTTTCTCGAAATCAGAGAGCTCCGAACTGCGTGGCATCTTGCATGCGACTGGTTGCGTTGTTATTTCCCACACGATATTTAACGGCGGCGGCCGTGACGTGTATCAGGACCGCAGATATCGTCGATTGCAGGTGTGTCCAATTACTTGTTGGTAGATAGTGTATTTTAAACATGGTTACTTGCACATGGCTAGTATGCAAGTAACCATGCGCACTATGCATTTCCGCTCAAAAAATCATTATTTTGTTCAATGTTCAATTTTTTTAAAGAAATACTAACACATATTTTCCTGTTTTTCCTGGAAATTTTTTATTATGAGAATGAATATTTCAGTGTCAATTTTTTTTCATGCCCGTATGTGTAGGGTAAGGGTCCGAAAAATCCGTTAAAAATCGTGATTTCCCCATAGAGATATACAGGAGATTCTCAGATTGGCGCATTGGCGTAGTCAGCTGATAAAAAGTGGCGTCATGCCAGAAGCACAGGGAGAGGGGCTGTTGCCAGCTCCTCTAACTTCTAACATCCTTGGAACCAACGGAAACGTGCCGTTACTTGGAGGTTACGGTTTTTCGAAGGTGTCAGTTAATGGAAATTTCACTCAATTTATATTGGCACTTTTTTTTACCCGGAATTTACATACCGGCACTGATTTTAGTAGTGAGAATTCAGAAATTATTTTTTTTATTTATTATTATTTTCTGTCCCTGACTTACGAGCTCGCATTCTTAAACGTAAAAATCTTTTGTACCTCGTGCCCTCGAGAAAAAGCTGTTTGGGAATCAGTGCTCGAAATGGGAATTTTGAAGTGCCGTTTTGCTCATATACAGGGTATTTCAAAAATATCTGGCCAAATTGTAAAGGGTGGTAGAGGGACCCGAAATAAGCATTTTTTTTGTCAAAAAATGTGTGTCCGGAAATGCCTCATTTATGGTGGTAGAGGACGCTGTTTAGATCAGTCGATAACATGGTTTCTGTGGCGTAAGGCGTCGTTCCTCGCTCGGGTTCTCAACGGCATGCATTGCTACACGAATTCAAAGCTCGCAGATATGTATCTGATGTATGGAGCTGCCAACAGAAACGGACTAGCTGCTCAAAGGTTGTACAGTGCACGATTCCCGACGAGACAACTGCCAAATCGCCAAACGTTCGAGCGTGTGCACCGGCAGCTTTGCAACAGTGGATCTTTCAGATCTAGCAGGCGTGATGTCGGCCGGACAAATAGTTACAGAACTCCTACAGTGGAGGAAGCTGTCGTAGGTGCAGTTGAGTTAAATCCTGCCACAAGCACGAGAGGTGTTGGACGTTGCCTGGGTTTGAGCCATTCAATCGCATGGAGGATTTTACATGACGAAGAAATGCATCCATTACATTTACAGAGAGTGCAGGCATTGAAACCGGAGTATTATTAATGTTTGGGCGAATGTATGGTGCGAGATTTTTTACTGGACCGTACCTCCTTCCTAGTCACTTGACCGGCCGCAAGCAGTGGCGGTCTCAGGTACGGGCATACTGGGCAACCGCCCAGTGGCCCGCGATGATTATATACAAATAAATGACCAATTTTAACATTTGTTACTGATTTTAATTAGTGACATCAAAAAGTTATTCTGTTAGAATTTTATTTTTTATTTATTTTTTGGGAGGAGTTGCAATGTACGCATGAAATCCAGCTACCGAGAAAAGTCGCAGAATTCTTTAAATAATAGACTTATCTTATAATTATACAGCTATCCTTGTTTATTTAGTAACAGGTAATATTTTGGATCCCTAATTATATTAATAAACAATGTATTTTATTACATTGTGTTCATTTCATATAAACCAATACCACAATTCCCGATAAAAAAAACTGCTTTGGGATCACATTCACCCCAAGTGAGGGCATGCGTGAGAGAAAAAAAGCGAGCGACTGGTTTACTGTCAGAGTAAGCAACATGTAATTTTTTTACGTATATATATACACGGTCGAATCACATTTTTGTGACCACCAGCTAGTATCCAAAGTTACCGCCGTGTGCAGCGCGGACAGCGGCTAGACAGGCTGGGAATGACTCAAAAAAGTGCTGGAAGGTGTTGACAGGTATGTGGAGCAATGCTGACTGCAGTGCATTTGAAGCTGCTGGTGGGTGCGTGGTGGAGCATCCATAGAGCGAACAACACGATCGAGGTGGTCCCACAGATGCTCAATTGGGTTTAAGTCTGGGGAATTAGGGGGCCAGGGAAGGACTGTGAAAACACAGTGTTGTCCACGCCGGAGAACGAATCCGGATCCTCTCACTCTGGAGTAAGTCGCTCTCCCAACTCAGCTAAGCGGACATGTGCTCTCATTGCCATCTGCCTTTATCACATGTGCGTCCTGCGCGGCAGGCAGTTCACATCCCCCTCCCGAAAGACAGCTGCGGAATGCCCCATGGGTCAGCCGTGACCATGTGTCGCTGTAGTCCTCTTCTGAGTTTGGACCTTTTTTCCTTTGATTGGATTTTTAACGACCACCATGAGCAACTCAATGGGCTATAAGCAGTCGCCCGTCCCTAATTTAGGGTCGCTGGTTCCAGGGAAGGGAGCGAGCCAGTGCCGTAAGACAAACACCACATCCATGCCTCACCGGGATTCTAACCCGGACCCCGTTCGGACGAATGATCAGAGGCCATCGCTTAGACCACTGCGCCACCGGGGCGGCTTTGACCTTGCCTGGAAGTAGGAAAAATAACTTCCTCGGGGGCTTCTGAGTCTTACTGAACTCACTTTCAAAATGAATTAATATTTTTAATAATTAAACACATCGAATGTACTAACACCATTTAACATTTTCCTAAGCATTAAAGGTATTGTACTACTCAGTTTATAATTTGTAAAAATGAAAAATTCCAATTCATTCGCTTTGGGGGGGGGATGAGATAAAAGGTCTTGTGCCACATGTATTCTCAAAAGTTTGGCGCCCCTCTATGTGCAGCGCCCTGGGCAATGGCCCAGGTTGGCTTAATAGTAAACCCGCCCCTGCGTACAGGCGTCCTCATTTTCTGGGGACAGTCCTCAATTTCGTAAAAACTTATTGAGGACGTCAAATGTCCTCAATTTCTTACTTTTTGTCCTCAGCTTTTGAAATTTCACCAAAAAATTGAAATAAGAAAAACGTACTAAACAAAAGTCGTACAACTCAATTGATGTTAGCAAATGCAACCAAATTTAGCACCAATTGCTCATTTAATCGCAAGGAAATGGACTCATACGATCTCCTTGGTACATAAAATGAGCGTTCTCCTAGCGTTAGTGGAAATCACGGTGTATGATAGGAAGGTGATACGACTGTGGAAACAACAATCGCCCGTTACTATCACTTGTCACTAGATGGCGTGACGAACGTGTGAGCCGATGATTTTACACAACCCATGCTTTCTCATGGGAGGAAACGGCAGAAGCATTCGTATTTTACGAATGCTATTTTGCTTGGAATTAAAAAAACAATAACCTGGAACGCTTCATAAACATGCACTTTTGTGCCTATCACATGTAATTCAACAAATAAGCGTTATACATATATATATATTTATTTAGAGACAGAGTGAGTACTCCAACTCCAACGTGAAGATTTCTGAGTAGACGATGCTGAGTTTTTTACTGAGGCAATAAAGAATAGGCCCTTTATCGTAAAAAGAAATGTTTTTCTTGTAAAATGAAATAGTGCTGTACATTCGGAGGAGCAATTATAACATGGAATATCAGTTTTTGAGTAAGTCCTTGGAACATCGTTAACGGAAACTGCTGGTTTTGAAAACTTATCGAAGTTTTGGCAAAAAATAATTTTGATTAATCTTCCCCTTGAGAAATCATTGACTATTGATCTTTTCATTTAGTAATAAGCAATATATCTTACACATTTGTTTTATTTTTGTACCTAATCATACTAATGAATATGGCTCCCCTCCATCTGTGCTGGCGATGACGACAAAGTGCATCATGGCAAAATGGCTGCCTTTTGTCGGCGGAGCTTTCCCCGACCTGCGTGCACATATAGTACGATGAATATATTTGATATCAAGGGGTGAAATTAGTGATCCTACATTTAAACATAGTTTAATGCTCTTAACGTAAATTTTTCCACATTACGAGCTGTGGAAATATGTATCACATTCTAATGCATGCCGCCATTTTTCCAACACTGTTGGGTCATTAAAGGTTGACAAAGTACTTTATATGTCGCATAACCTGTCCAATAACCGATTGTTCGGTACAAAACACTTTCGCTCCATACCTAAAACAGAATTGAACAGATCCTAGTCCGACATTTAGCTGCACTATAAATTTATCTTCCGTTAAGTAAAAAGAAAGTTGACGTGCTTTTACTCTCCTGTACAGAAACTTCAACGTTTCTGGAACTTCATACCATATGCAGTAATTATACAAAGTAATAAAAAAAATACTCAAGAGAAATACCGATTTAGCACTGATGAAATCATAAACACCATGTAATCCTATGATGGTTAGCATGAACTATCGGCCACAGATATCATATAAGGAACTAGATTGGCTGCCCGCTATTTGTGTAACACTCTTACGACGTGGCATCAACGAGCCACATTGAGCGGGTCAGTTTGAGAGAGTGTTCTGCGATGTCTATGTGTGTTACGAGATATCAAAAATGGTGAAAGCTTGTTCTGCACTAAATTGCAGTGCCCGAGACAATGAAAACAGCAAACAAAGTGGGATTTCATTTCACAGGTGAGTGCTTGTAGTTAATTTTACGAATTTAAAGATTTCTGTCCAATATTAAGTTGACCCAATGGTAGTGTGTAAGATTCATCTGAGTGGAATATACCACCTGTTAATTTGTAATAGCGTTAAAGTCTAGTTAATTAATATTAATTACAGTTTGTAATGAATATTGCAATAGTTCGAACAAAATATTGGCAGTTATTTTATTAAATGCAAGACATGCCACTTCACACAAGTAAAACATCTTTCCATCACGATGAATGCTCAATACAATTTACCCATAAAAGTGGTCTTTCAACCCATATGCTTCTTCACACAGGTGAAAAACTTCAGGATTTGATGGATGCTCAAAACAATTTGCTCAGAAAGGTCATCTTTCATGGTATATGCTTCTTCACCCAAGTGAAAAGCATCACCAATGTGCTCTATTCGTTTTACTAATAGATTTCAAATATATCTATGAAGAACATATTTCTGTTGAAATTGTGTAGGTATAGAACGTTTTAAATGAACTTTTGCGGCAAATAAATTGTGTAATCTAGACAAACTGGAAGTGGTTCTGTTTTTATGCTACTACAGGAGACTGGAAAAAAGTAAGTACCTGTTATTTATTTTTAGCGACGTAGTGTAAATCCGTATGGGGCAAAAGCGAACACGCGAAGTGTTTATTAACATTAAAATAAGTTTGAAAATTTATAACATTGAAGCTTCCAAAAGTATTCATGAAGGCACCCTTCCCTCTTATTTGACTGATGGCACGACGTATCGCGAGTAAGCAGTTTTCTGTGAATGTTTTGCTGTTAGATCGTTGCCCTCAAACAGTACTGAGTAATAATTCTTCTCATATTCTTTTTATCTATTCAGAATATTATTTATATCTGAAAATTATTATTTCTACAGTAAATGAAAGTGGTTTTTGAGCATATCACTAAGGAATAAAATTTTCTGTTTGAATGAGTCGCAACGCTGCTGTGTTTCTCAGTTATGGAAATGCCGTGAATCGTTGCTGCCTGACTCGCTGATAATAGCGCCATGCTTTACATGCGTCAGCAGCTCCTCGGCCAATCTAGTCTCTTATATGATATCTGTGCTATCGGCTCACAACTCCTGAGCGCTCCCTGGCGAGCTGTGATATTAACAGTCCGTTTTTCAAACTGTTGAGAGTACGGAAAGTCGTATCAGCTGACTTATCATACACCGTGTTGGAAATAAATACCACCAAGGAGGATAGAATAAGGGGAGGGAGCATAACAAGCAGTTCCTACGCAGAGCTATGAAGCCAATGTCCTGAGCGGCAGCCATCTTTCGTTACCCTTTTGATTGCGTTCACATCGAATTACATATCTAGCTATACCATACTGGTTTGCAATTTTACAGCCCTCTTACCAAGAGAAAAAATATCCTTTACATTTTTGGATATACTGCATAATATAACCACTGTTTATTTTTCTCTCAACGGAATGTTAGGTCATATTTTACCGTGCGTACGACAAAAATCGCTTTAAATTACCACACAAAAGTAATGCCTGAAGCAGTTCACAAACTCTGTAATTAAAAATAATATACACTGAGTTATTTCATGTGATCTGGTGAATATTATAGAAAACACAAACGCAATGAAATATTACATTAAAACCGATGATTCGTGCAAAACGTGATAATTTACAAAACTTTTACGAAGAGTATACGAAATATGCAAAGTTGAAAGACGTTTCTAGCGCACAATGAAATCCGATTATTAGCGTTCATAGGCCGATTATTATACACCAATAATAAACGAGATACTTTACAAAATTTTAAAAGCAACAGCAGATTTGATTTTACGCTTAAAACGACTTTGACTTTTTCAAACTGTTAATATAACGTTTTCAGAAATGTAGTTTTTGACCGGGAGTTAGTGAAACCAGGAAAACTTTCTACTTCATAATAAAATTTTTAACTATTTCATCATACATTTTTAAATTTCGAAATAGAATATTAGATGTATAAGACACACGCCTGTGCAACGTGATTCCGTCAGACAGCTTTTCATATGTCTAATTGGTGCAGCCTAGGGCTGCCTATGCTGGCATTTCTAAGAAGTTTCTTTCAGCAAAAATAACACAGACCAAATTAAAATCAGGACTCCCCTCCCCCCACACACACTTAACAGGAACTACGCTAACGTTCACTCTCAGAACTTGCCCAAATGAGCAACTGAGAGTAACGCAAGATGGCGGCCAATCAATTCAGCTGGCTTCGCCTGTGAGAACCTCCTTGGTGAAAACCAACGAGATAGAAATACGTAGAGCGCTTACGTCGGGGAACGGGTGAAGCCACCGGAAACAAGTGGCAGCCATGTTTGATGAGGTACAGAACGATTTCCGTTCCGTGTTAAGCAAGGGAGTTTTCGTAATATATGGTTTGATGTTAAATAAGGATATAACTCAGAAATGTTGTTATAAACACCTAGGGGATGAGACTAAAACTTTAACGAATCAAATAACGCTTTTCATTGTTAGTTGACGGCAATAGTGTTTTTAAAAAAAATGATATTTTAATGGATGCAGCTTGCTGTCGTTGAATAAAATCTCATGCCGTAATTTTTTGACATTTAACAAATTTTTTGGAGCAAATTTTCAGAGAAATATAAGTCAGCGGTAATAGAGTAAATGAAAAAAAAAAAAAAAAAAAAAACACAAAAATAAAAAATACAGTTGCACTCAATCCGCAATTTCGGTAAAAATTTTAGATATTCGTGGGTCATCACCATAAGAATGCTGAATCATCCCACAGCTTATCACTCCAAATACATAGACGCCAAATATTTTATGAGAGTTTTAAATGAAAAAAAAAGTTCGAAGAAAAACGGAAAGCAAACAATGAGTTTACACAGCCAAGAGGTACCAATATTAAAATACTTTTACCAACTGCCCCTATCTTATATAATCAGAAGAAAACTACTACTTACCTGGTTTTTATTTAATAAAAATTAAAAGTCCTTAGCACTGCGCATGTTTCTAATCTGTTTGTTAGTCTTGACATTCAACAACACAAATCTGTAAGCCTTATTCGTGGGTACGCAAGGCAATTGTGGTAACTTGACCATAATAAAGGTATCTCCCAGCACATACACTAAATACTTAACACAATATAATTCTCACTCTCTCTCTTTCTCTATGTATATATAAGAAAATATTTTAAAATGCTTACTTGTGAAATGTAGTTCCACAATCCTTGTTCCTTTTATTCTTACAATCAAAAGCTGCGCAGTACTATGGCATTTTAAATATCAACAACGTGCTGATAATTGTGATTATTCACGAAACTGTAACACTAAATTTGTAATGAAGCATAACACGATCGCCGAACAGCTGAAAGAACCGAGGTGACTCCTTGACCCACGCAGAATTTGTACCTCATCAAAGATGGCGGGCTCTCCCCGCGTTGGCTTCAGCTGCCTCGGCAGAGAACCAATCACAGAAGCACTCTATGTATTTCTATCTCGTTGGTGAAAACACAAGCTCCCTCCCCTTGAATACAACTAACTAGCACTGATTGCTGCTTTCTGGCGTCACTTCGCAGTTCCTACCAGCCTTCTTTGAATAGTCACAAGATAGGCCGTGCCGTGTTAAATTGTAAGAAGCGAGACCTCGGTAAGAAGCTTATGTGTACTACCCATTCTTTATGTAATTTTTTTTTACAAGTACTTGCCATGTATTCAAGATGATTTGTGATGATTCTAGAGAATTTTTGAACTGCAAGGAAGAGATTTACCTCAAGCTAAGCATATCTTTCACTATGCTAAAACGACGTCCTATTATTGAATATTTAAACGGATATAGAAAATTTTGTTGTAATAGCATGGGGGCGGGTTTTTTGTTTCTTTGTTAAGTTACAATTAAGTCATTTTATTTAGCAAAAGCTTATTAAACACAATTGAAACAGGAAGCCGAAATTTTGTATATGCTATTAACGTTTTTTTTGTGCTGAAGGCGAACGAAAACATTTCTTTTGCGCAGTTGTAAAAAAAATGTAAGTGATACACCATGTGTCCCCTTTAATTTAAGAATTCATATTGCTGGTTTGCCATTGAAATATATCTGTTTTGGTAACCATAAAGTTACAGAAACAGGCTTAAATGTGAAAAGAGCAACCTAAACGTATCTTGGGCTTTTTTTTTTTTTTTTTTTTTTTGAGGAAAACTGCTAAGTATTAATGTATCATAAAATTCTAATTGTTTGGAAAAATGAAAAATATTGGAGAAGACCCGAATTCTCAAAGTCATACCTGTGAGGTAAATTTGCCTTTAAGATGCGTTGTAGAGATAACCAGTAAGTTTGTTTTTTAACTTTTTGTGTGTGTGCGAGTGTGAGAGAGAGAAATCATATAAAATGTTCGTAATGAAATTCAGTAATGTTAATCAACATGAGTATGCATAAAAGTCTTATTTTCGTGCAAACATAATTTCCAGCACTTAGAATTTGACAGGGATGAAAAGGTCATCGATTTATTTTGATTTTGCTTCATGTTTACAGAAAATATGCTTTTAAAATTTGTGGCATTATTTCCATTTTTCCTACTACATGATTGAATTGATGAGTTGTTTTGAAGTATTCATAATGTTTCTTTTGATACCGAGCATAGCACTGTTTCAGGTGTTTTTCTGTGGATAAAAACAACTGCATAAACATCAAAAGTGAAATTATTGACTTTGCTGTCTTTTGAACAAATGGAAATTGTGCATTTATCAGCATGGAATCAATACTGAAGAATTTGTTTGGAGAAGTCACTGAAAAATTGGTTATGGAGGAAGTGAAAACAGAATCAAATACTTCAACACACAGTGTGACAGTTACAAGTGAAGATATTTGGGACTGTGAAGTATGCTTACAGAAATTCACAACAGAATCCAGCTTTGCAAAACATGTGGAAGTTCAGACAAGTGAAAAATCTTTCAAGTGTGATGCCTGTCTTGAGGCATTCACACAGAAATGTAGTCTGTTAAGGCATGCAAAGGCCCATGCAGAGGAACAGTGTATTGATTTTGATATATGCTCTAAGCAGTTGAGTGAAGAAGGCAACTTCTCAAGGTACAAGCTCCTTCACTCAGGTGAGAAACCTTTTCAGTGCCTGAAACACCATGAAGAAGCCCATCTTTCAAAATGTAAGTTGTTTCATGCAGATGAAGAAAGATGTGCATGCAATAAATGCTGTACACAATATGCAAAGAAAGCTGAGATTTTAAGCCATGTGCTCCTTCACACAGGAGAGAGTCTACACAAATGTGATATATGCTTCAAACAATTTACTCAGAAAAGTACTCTCTCAAATCATATGCTTCTTCACACAGGTGAAAAGCCTCATCAATGTTATATATGCTCTAAACAGTTTACTGACAAAAGTAATCTTTCAAAGCATATGCTCATTCACACAGGTAAAAAGCCTCTCTTTTGTGATCTATGCGCAAGACAATTTACTCACAAAACTCATCTTTCCAGGCACATGCTCATTCACTCAGGTGAAAAGCCTCACCAATGTGTTGTGTGCTCCAAACAGTTTGTTTCAAAAAGTCATCTTTCCATGCATGTTCGCATTCACACGAGTGAAAAGCCACACCAGTGTGATGTATGCGGCAAGCAATTTGCTGGGAAAACTGATCTCTCAAAGCATATGCTCTGTCATACGGGTGAAAAGCCTCACCAATGTGTTGTATGTTTGAAACAATTTTCTCAGAAAGTGAATCTTTCAAGGCACATGCGCATTCATACAGGTGAAGTGCCTCACCAATGTGATATATGTTCCAAACCATTTACTGATAAAAGTGCTCTTTCAATGCACATTCTCATTCACACAGGTAAAAAGGCTCACCAATGTAGTGCATGCTCCAAACAGTTCACTCAGAAAAGCCATCTTTCAAAGCATATGCTCATTCACACAGGTGAAAAGCCTCACCAACACGATGTATGCTCCAAACAATTTATTGAGAGAAGTGATCTTTCAAAGCATATGGTCATTCGCACAATCGTAAAGCCTCATCAATGTGATGTGTGCTCCAAACGATTTACTCAGAAAAGTGATCTTTTAAAGCATATGGTCATTCACACAGGTGAAAAGCCTCACCAATGTGATGTATGTTCCAAAGAATTTACATGGAAAAGTGGTCTTTCAAATCATATGCTTCTTCACACAGGTGAAAAGCCTCACAAATGCAATGTATGCTCCAAACAGTTTGCATGGAAAAGTGGACTTTCAAATCATATGCTTCTTCACATGGGTGAAAAGCCTCACCAATGTGATGTATGCTCTAAACAATTTACTGACAAAAGTAATCTTTCAAGGCATATGCTCATTCACACAGGTGAAAAGCCTTACCAATGTGATGTATGTTGCAAACGATTCACTCAGAAAAGTGTTCTTTCAAACCATATGCTTCTTCACACTGGTGAAAAACCTCACCATTGTAATGTATGCTCCAAACAGTTTGCTTCAAAACGTCATCTTTCAGAGCATATGCTTATTCACACAGGTGAAAAGCCACACCGATGTGATGTATGTTGCAAACCGTTCGCTCGAAAAAGTGATCTTTCAAGGCATATGCTCCTTCATACAGGTGAAAAGCCACACCAATGTGATGTGTGTTTCAAACAGTTTACTCGGAAAACTAATCTTTCAATGCACACGTGTATTCACACGGATGACAAGCCTTAGCGGTGTGATGTATGCTTCAAAGAATTTACTCAAATGGGTATTCTTTAAATATATATTCTTTCAACACATGTGCTTCTTCACTCAGGTGAAAAGCCTCACTAATATGATGCTCCAAATAATTTCCGGACAGAACTGTTCAATCGGTACATTGGCTTAACCATAGAGATGAGAATCATCGCCATTGTGTCGTATGGTTCAAACAATTTACTCCAAAAAGTCTTTTTTCATGGCATATGCTCTTTCACACATGTGTTTTAAAAACTTTAGCAATGGGACATATGTTTCAGACAGTTTGCTCACAAAAGAGCCTCCCAAATTATGTTTTTCTCCAACGTGTTGCATTCTGCAAAGTGCTGCAAGCTTGCAAAAGTGATCTATTAAAGTATGTAATCATTTACATATAAAAGTGTGACGCATACTTTAAAACAATTTGCTTGGAAAAGTAATCTTGCAAAGCATGTTTTTTCAGAAAGATGCATAACTACTGGAGTACTGTAATACGCACATATTTCTCAATGTATCAAGATTTAAAAACATGTTTTTCATATGTTATTTTTTTCAGGTAGAACCATTTAATGGTGGTTTTAACTGTTGTAATTTTTTACTTGTTATATTTCCTTTTAGTGAGAAGCAATTTCTCAGTTGGACATTATTAATATTCACTGTGAATATATATCTCTGTAATCAGAATGTCCTCAATTGTGTTCTTTTGTACTGTGTGTGTGTTTGAAGAATACCAGTCATGATTTGAATTTGTAAAAACTCATTAAAGCTCTAACCAAAAGGTAAAAAATACATACCATAGGTAAGATAATGTTCTTTTTGACAGTGTTGCGCTGTTATTTGTCTAATCTTCCAGTCATGAAACAAGTTGTTAAACTATACATAATATCTAAGGTATTTTGCCTGATATTGTCAAAGTGTTTCACACGTTGTTTGCTCTGTGAGGCACGTGCTCCCGGCCTCGAGAGGTCTCTTACATTACGGACCTTTGGTTAGTTATAAAAAATTTTGCAGAAATAAAACAGTTAGGTTATATATATTTTCAGTTCCACATTCATTCACTTGCACATTCAAATGTTTAAAATTTACTATTAATTAAAATCTTTTAAAATCTTTTAATTAATAGTAAATTTTAAACGTTTAATTGTGTGAATGAATGAATGTGGAACTGAAAATATATATAACCTAACTGTTTTATTTCTGCAAAATTTTTTATAACTAACCAAAGGTCCGTAACGTAAGAGACCTCTCGAGGCCGGGAGCACATGCCTCACAGAGCAAACAATGTGAGAAATACTTTGACAATATCAGGTAAAATACCTTAGATATTATGTATAGTTTAATTAAAATCACGTTTATAACATAAGACAACCTGTAAGGTAGTCTCATGAATTGCATTTTTCGTAAGTTGTTAAAAGTGATGTTGTTGGTTTTTTTTTTCAATTGGATTGCGACAATAGCATTAAGGAAAAAGTGGCTGGAATATTTTTGAAAATGAGTGCACTGAATTTAATGCTTCCTAGATTATCTTTAGGAAAAAAGTTCTGTAGCCTTTGGAAAATGTCTTAATTTTTCATTAACCCTGTGGTATGCACTTTAAATGATTGCCTTGCCCAGGTATGGATAGTGTCAGCTGAGTGATTCTTTGGCTTCCTAAACCCATTTTTACCACATAATGAGATATCATTTTTTTAAATACCTTTTCTTTAAGTTTTGGGTGTTTTTTAGTAGATGTAAAAAAAAAATGACACAGTAAAAAAAGAAGTATAAAAAAATGACACAGTTATGAATTAGTGGTACTCCTTGATTAGTACGTATGATGACTGGGCAGACTTACAATGGCCATTCCATTACTGTGATTGAATTATTCTCGAGTTGTGACATTTGGTCATGATGTCCGTAACTTAACAGAAACATAGCTGGTAATTCAGTTATAAGACTGTGAATTATGGAATAAATATTCTTCACAAATACATAGCACAACTACAGGATTACAAACATGGCAATCAGAATGTCCTCAGTTGTGTTCTTTTCTGGTTAAATATGACGTCAGAATACTTTAAAATTGCATTGCCCTACAGCGGGAATTGAACCCTCATCTCCCGATTTCCTTTCGATCATACTACACAGGGATGGATGGTCTACCCAAGACAATAAAATTCAAGGTATTTGAGGACTGTCCACAAATTTTTTCAGATTGCGGCGTGTAAAACAATAAAATTCAGTAAATGTGTTCTTTAGCGTCCTAAATTATTTCGTCGGAAATGTTGAGGGATTTCAAAAAAAGAGACGAACGGATTTTAAGGTATTTCATTTCATGGCAAATGGTGAAAAAATGTCATCGGTAGTGCATTTAAATTTTTTTACCATAATATTTACATGCGAGTACACCACTGTGAACAGAAGCTGCGACAGGCCTAACTCAATGCCATGGTGACCACATGAAGCTTCACTCTGCTGAAACGAAGGTCTCGTTGCAGCGGCCATTTTTGCTGGCGAACGAATACAAGAGGAGAAGAGAATGTTCTTACCAGGAAAGCGTTCCAATTTGACAGAAAATAGCCCCTGACAGAAAATAGTTCCTTTTTGTCGCAGTTTGTCAAAACACATGGTGACAGTTGCTTCGATCTTACACATGATTCCCTAATAGGAAATAGAAAGTATGCAGATGCCTTCTAGAAAAGTGTTAAAGTAGATGCCGCATTCTCTCCAATGTAAGTTAACGTTTTGCTCCTCCTGTTGACAGCGTGATTCGCAGTTCATTCAATTTCGAATTTAAAAAAAAAAAAAATCGTCGACGAGGAAGTTACCTCATACATTGCATATCAAAGAATGATATGCGAAAAAACCAAGATATTGTCAGACTGTGATGTTAAAAATTGAGACAGAAATGATGAGTTATTTTCTGTAGCGTAGCACTACAAAGTGGAACACTTTCCTGGCAAGAACATTCCCCCTTCCTCTTGTACTCTTCCACCAGTAAAATGGCTGCTGGAATGAGAACATCATTTCAGCGGAGCAAAGCTTGACAGCGTTGTGTTAGGCCTGCGGCAGCTTCTGTTCACAGCCTAGTACTTACATGTAAATATTATAGTAAAAATCTTTAAAATGCACTGTAAAGATTACATTTTTTCACCATTTGCCATAAAATTGCTTACTTTAAAAACTTTGTTGTCCTGTAATGGATACCATGCTCGAAATCAGGTGATGTGGGTATGATTCCCACTCCAGGGTGATTTAATTTTCAAGTTTTCTGATGCAATGTTACATTAACCCCCATAGAATAATGCAAGTCTTGCTAAGGTGATGTGGGTATGATTCCCACTCCAGGGCGATTTAATTTTCAAGTTTTCTGATGCAATGTTACATTAACCCCCATAGAATAATGCAAGTCTTGCTAAGGTGATGTGGGTATGATTCCCACTCCAGGGCAGTTTAATTTTCAAGTTTTCTGATGCAATGTTACATTAGCCCCCATAGAATAATGCAATTCTTGCTAAGGTGATGTGGGTATGATTCCCACTCCAGCGCGATTTAATTTTCAAGTTTTCTGATGCAATGTTACATTAACCCCCATAGAATTAAGTGAGAACACACAGGGTTATGTTTAGTAATAAAATTCGTTAAACGGAAGCTTTCGACCATTCAACAGTCTTGATCCCCTGCATTCAACTGAATAAGAGGGCTGGTTGCCAAAACTCTTCATGGGCAATCAAGATGACAGCATGGCATAAAACTTCTGCTTAATGAATTTTATTATTGGGTATATAAATAAGTTTTGAGGGATTTCTGTTCGGTGTCGTACTTATTACTGCTCTCATTTATTTTAAGGTGGCAACACTATAATATCGCAGTACGAGACGTCAAAGTCAGTATATGACTTTCGATTGAGGTGCGAAGACGTATTTGTTTTACTCGATGGAAAATGGCAATTTTTGTTCCGACATAACAGCATTTGCGGGAAGTGTTAGTGCATTACTTTATTGTCAAAAAAAGTGCTGCCGACAGCTATCGCTTAATGTCAGAAATCTATGGTGAACATTACCCATCCATAAAAACATTTGAGTATTGGTTTAGACGATTCAAAAGGAACGATTTCGATGTCAGTAATAAAGAACGTTCTGGACCACCCCAAAAAATTGCTGATGCCGAATTGGAAGCTTTACTTGACGAGGATCCATGCCAGACCCAAAAAGAACTAGCAGCAGCATTAAATGTTAGTCAACCATGCATTTCACAATGTTTAGCTGCCATGGGAATGGTGCAAAAAGAAGGGAATTGTGTTCCACATGCTTTGCAGGAAAGAGACCTTGAACGTCAAAAACCCATTTGCGAATTGCTGCTTCAAAGGCAAAAAAGAAAGGTTTTTTTGCATCGTATGATTACTGCCGACAAGAAATGGATATGGTACGATAACCCTAAATAACAGAAAGCATGGGTGAAGCCAGGTGAACCAGGTCCTTCAACGCTAAAACGCAATATCCATGGTTCAAAGGTAATGCTGTGTAACTGGTGGGACCAGAAGGGTGTGATCCGCTATGAACTGCTGAAAGGTCAAACTGTTACTGGTTATCAGTATCGAACCCAATTAATGCGTTTAAAATGAGCTCTCGCGCAAAAACGGCCGGAATGGGAGAATAGACACAACAAAGTCATCTTACAGCATGACAGCGCAAGACCACATGTTTCTCGACCTGTGGAAAAGTACTTAGAAGGATCCGACTGGAAAGTTCTACCCCACCACCATATTCGCCAGATATTGCGCCATTGGATTACCATTTGTTCCGGTCAATGCAGTCAGCACTTTCTAGAGAACGGTTTAGTTCTTACGAAGACATCAAACATTGGCTGGACAACTGGATCTCTTCCAAGGAAACGGAATTTTTCCTTCGGGGCATACGTTCACTGACCGAAGGATGGGGTAAAGTTGTAGCTTCAGAGGGAGCATACTTTGATTAATATTAAAATATTGCTTCTGTTCTCCAACAACATGTTTTGTTCACCTCAAATCCCTCAAAACTTATTTATATACCCAATACTATTCATAACTCGTGTGTGTTCTCATGTAATTCTATGGTGATTATTGTTCCACGAATCCTGCTGTTTCGTACAGTGATGTTACACGGTAAACATTAAATGTAGACAATTGAGGATATTCTATTTGCTGTGCTAATAATCCTGTAGAAATAAATCTGTTCACTGATTGCAGAAATCAGTTGTGGAACCATTATGGTGTATCATTCCATACACAAATAGTTTGAGAGCAGCAACTCATTCCGTTTGCCGTAATTTTCAGGACATTGAAAGTATGTATATCCTACTATGTGAATTTTGTTATTTGATTGTCTCCTGAGTTGTTATGATAAATTTAGGTTGCTAATCTGCACATTTACCCAAAATTTTACCCACAATTCCTGCAGGATATGGTACTTGACCAAAACAGAAGGAAAGCTTATCTAATTGTTACCATGTTATCAAAAAAATTGTGCGATCAGTCAGTTAAATTCTTTTTGGGCTCTTCTATTTTTGTTCTTTGTAGTGAAATTTCCGTAATCTTTAAATTTCATGAATGGCGACTAATTAATTCAGTAGATACTTTGTTGAAATTATCATTTTCTTCAAGAACTTTAGAGGGGGAAATTGAAGTAAAATCCTTTGGATCCTAAGTGAAAGTAAAAATAAGTCCTAAGTAAAATCCTTTAGTTTGATGATTCTTGGGAATGTCCTAAAAATGAAGCTTGATCCATGGGCAATTTCTTATACTATTGGATTGTCGGAAAAGTCATGATGTATTTTGACAACCAATGGTGGTTGGGCGGTTTTGAAAGTACTAGAGGCATGCACAGCTCTGTTATTGCTATGGCATTCGACAGGTGCCAGTTCTAGCTGCAGTCTAAAAGGAATAGCGAGCGATTTGGTTGATTTGCGGAGATTTTACACCAAGTTGAAGATGAAAGACCAAACTGTGCATTTTCGCCGTATTTTACTGTTTTATTTCCGTAAAGGGATGAACGCGCATCAAGCTTGTGAAGAGTTGTGTAAAGTGCATGGTGATAACGCTCTACAAGAACGTCAGTGCCAGCGGTGGTTCACAAAATTCCGTGCTGGCGATTTTGACCTCAACGATGCTCCTCGGCCCTGGAGGCCAACCAAGGTTGATGACAACCAAATCAAGGCATCGATAGAGTCAAACCCACGTTACACGACACAAGAGATTGCAGATACATCGCACATCCATCATTCAAGTGTTCACGACCACCTGAAGAAGCTGGGATATGTAAGCAAGCTCGATGTGTGGGTTCCTCATGAACTCAAAGAAGCTCAATTGACAGCGCGTGTAAACATCTCCAATATGCTAATTAAATGTGAGGAAAACGATCCTTTTTTGAAGCGACTGATAACTGGTGACGAAAAGTGGGTTGTGTACAACAATGTGCTGTGCAAACGGTCTTGGTCCCGACGTGCTGCTTCGCCTCAAACGACATCCAAAGCAGACATCCATCAGCGGAAGGTTCTGGTCTCAGTGTGGTGGGATTTTAAAGGTGTCTTGTTTTTCGAGCTCCTACCACGGAACCAAACAATCAATTCGAATGTGTACTGTCGGCAATTGGACAGTTTGAAGAAATCCATCATCCAGAAACGTCCAGAGCTCGCTCCTCATAAAGGTGTTGTGTTCCATCACGACAACGCGAGACCACACACAAGTTTGATCACCCGCCAAAAATTATTGGAGCTTGGGTAGGATGTGTTGCCACACCCAGCATACTCGCCAGACCTTGCGCCGTCAGACGTCCACTTATTTCGCTCTCTTCAACAGCATATGCGTGGTATAATGTTCAATTCAGATGAGGCTGTAAATCAGCACCTTATACAGTTTTTCACCATGAAAGACAGGTCCTTCTATGAACGAGGCATTCTGCAGCACACTGAAAGATGGCAAAAGGTTATCGAACAAAACGGGCATGGCATTATATCATTTATTGATCTTTGTTCTTTCTATCAATAAATGACCTTCGCAAAACATGGCAAAAATACGTTATGACTTTTCTGACAACCCAATATTTTGCATTTCAGGAGCTCTTTATAATATAATGCATAGAGTAGTTTAGTTAATCATACATAATTAATTCGTATTTAAGCTCTTCAAAAGTGCATTGAAAATCACAAATAATAAGATTACAAGGTTGATTGTACATTGAACAAAGACACGGCAAAAATATTTCCCATTAGAAATACAGAAATAAAAATGTATTTTTAAGAAAAACTTGAGAAATAATTTTTAAGTGATCCACTGTTAAATATGTTTTCTTGGTAACTGAGGTCGTTGCAGATTAATAAATCTGTATATTCTGCAAAATATTAGGCTTAATATCATATGAAATATATGGTTATAAATTTAATGACTAATACTAAAAAGACAATTTAATTACTGGTCCTAAAAATCTGAAGAAAATTATTAACAATTCATATAAATTTGTATATAATTACGGAAAGTATCTGGAGTTGCCTAAAATTTTCCTTTATCACTATCCCTTTTTTTCCCTTTATGGTGGATGTTGAGGCTAAGCCTGTTGAATCGTAATCCTAAGGCTTGCTGAAAAGTGAGGAGGGGTGGGGGTTAAGTTGTAGCACACACATTTTAAATGACACAAGCCACCACTGGTCTATTGTGTTTACTAACTCCCATTAATCGGAGTAAATAATTAGTGTTGTTACGAATTAGTTCTTCAGAAGTATTGGAATATTCGAGTGAGCCGCCCCGGTGGCACAGTGGTCTAAGCGATGGCTTCTGATCACTCGTCCGAGAAGGGTCCGGGTTCGAATCCCACTGAGGCATGGATGTTCTGTTTATCTTACAGCACCTGGCTCTTTCCCTTCCCTAGAACCAGTGGCCCTAAATTAGAGACAGGTGACTGCTTATAGCTCACTGTTGTCATTAAACCCAAGTAAAAAAAAAAAAAAAAAGTATCAGAGTGAAGTATTTATGAGATGTTGGCAGAATAAAAGAACTGTAAATAACTCTTTCTTGAAATCTATTTGGGTGTCTTCTGTTTCACTTAAAGTGAACCAATAAGAAGAACGAACTTTACATAGTGTTCCCTAAGCCCCCATATACACGTTTTAAACTCTGAAGAACACTACAAGTTTATAAAGTGAATTGAGCATTTTTACTCTTTTCCCTCGATTAAGCAGTGAAACAATCTAAAAATTGTGCACAGCTCCACATGAACTAGGTTTGAATAAATGTTTTAAGATACTAATACGTGTGCCATTAATTTCTCTGAGTAGAAACCTATTAACTCAGTATACTCAAAGACAAGACAGATTACCTAAATTTTTTTGAATGATAATTGAAAAAATTCTACTGAATATATTTTGATGTCAAAGCCTATATTTTCTATATTCTGTGACAAAGTAAAGGAAGAATGAAAAAAAAAAAAAAAAAAGAAATCGCAGAATTGAATTTCTCTACAAATGAGGTGGGTTTTTTTTTACTACGTGCCTACATGTGGCCATTCACAGCAGAGCACTGGTAGTGAGTGAGTGTGATTGCGAGCATATTGTAGAAAAGTGATTTTGTGCAAAAGAAATTGATGCCTGTTATATATCTATATATGTGAATTGACAGATACGATTTGTAGTTATATCAATGAGATCTGTGTTGATACGGCCTGACGATTAAATTGATGATCTGAATTGCCTGGGAGTGGAACTATAAAGAAACAAAATCTCATCAAATGCTGATTCATTTATCCTGGCTGTTGGCATTATTATTATTCACTTAATGAAATATATGCTGAACAAGTTCAGAGTTACCAAAGAACAATAATCTACAGTATAACAAAGTTAAAATTCTACAAGGTCCTTCGAAGTATATAATTCTTCGTCGGAATCACTTTTTCTTGAACAACCACTATGAATCAATCCAGTTGCATTTCCACATACTTTTCATCGCTTTAGCCAATGGTTCGATTATTTCTTCATTATCATTATTATTATTTGAGGCAGTGGCTCAAATTAAAAACAAAGTTCATCAAGGAAATGAATGGTGGAAAAAAAAATTAAGTTCTGTGGTTTGCTGTAATAAAGCTCAAGGATGGTATTTCCACGTGTCACCAATATTTTCTAAATAAATCACTTAATAAAGATGCTGCCAGAACCAGATCACTGCAAAGATAACCAGATAGATGTTCCCACAATTTTAAGACTTCGAGAATAACTTTAATATTAGTACCCCCTCCCCTCCCCATAACAGGATACACAAAAGAATGACTACCATTTTTTTTTCTTTTTTTGGACATAGCTTGTTCCGAAACAACTGGGAATCAGGCCTTGATTTCGTGTTTTTGTAGCAGTAGCAACACTTGCTACTGGCCTTATTTTTTACTAGCAAATTGCATTACCTACTGGTGAAAGTTTATTAACATTATACAAAATAAATTTTAACATGTCCCCCTCTGTTAGTCAATCATGAAAACTTTTGATTTTACCTCTGTAATTGTCACATTGTCTCACCTTGTCATGACCTGCCAGATTAATTCTAACAATTTAATTTGAATGCAAATAGTTAAAATATATTTTTTTTATTTAACTTTATTCACAAAATGGAAGAACACTATTCAAAATCTTAAGTTATTTTCCGTATGGTTTAAGACCTGGGTTTCAGGTCTTTTCGTCATACCACTTTAAAACAACAGGCTCTTTTCTTCGGATGGACCTTCAACCTCAATGCTCATGAGAGCATTCAATGTTTGTAAGTATAAACTGCCCCTCCAATCACCCTGGATTCTCTTCCTGAAACTGAACCCAACCTCACATGCAGAAGTAGATAAGGGAAATATACTGGATATTTCTACTAGTGCCAAAATCTTTTTATAATGTTTGTACTTTTCAAGAAACATTCATTTCATGTTTTCGGATGTACCTTCAACCTCAATGCTCATGAGAGCATTCAATGTTTGTAAGTTTAAACTGCCCCTCCAATCACCCTGGATTCTCTTCATGAAACTGAACCCAACCTCACATGCAGAAGTAGATAAGGGAAATATACTGGATATTTCTACTAGTGCCAAAATCTTTTTATAATGTTTGTACTTTTCAAGAAACATTCATTTCATGTTTTCGGATGTACCTTCAACCTCAATGCTCATGAGAGCATTCAATGTTTGTAAGTATAAACTGCCCCTCCAATCACCCTGGATTCTCTTCATGAAACTGAACCCAACCTCACATGCAGAAGTAGATAAGGGAAGCACTGGATATTTCTACTAATGTCAACATGTTTTTATAATGTTTGTACTTATATACTCCTTGAAAAAATAAAGTTCATTTTCAAGCACTTGAAAAAATTTATTACTCCATAAATAGTGCTTGAAAAATATTTTTTTCTTTTTTAGTAATATGAAAGAGCATGTGTAAAATAACTGTTTGGGCTAAAAAGTTGCATACGAGATTTCTGTGTAGTTCCGATAAAAACACCAAGCTGATAAATTGCGCAGAACTTGCGTTCAACTTAGGGAGGTGCGTGGACAGTAGGGTGATCCTTATTTTTGGAGTTTGAAATTTTGTTTCTCCCAACTGTTCAAAATGTTTCATCATGTGAGAAAATAAATCAGCTATTGTTTTTTCAAATCGGATTAGATTTAGAGGGTCTAAGCGAAGGCTTCTGATCATTCGTCCGTAAGGGGTCCGGGTTCGAATCCCGGTGAGGCATGGATGTTGTGTTTGTCTTACGGCACTGGCTCTCTCCCTTCCCTGGAACCAGTGACCCTAAATTAGGGACGGGCGACTGCTTATAGCCCATTGAGTTACTCACGGTGGTCGTTAAACCTCCAATCAAAAAAAAAAAAAAATGATTTAGAGGTCGCTACCAGGGTCGAAGGTATTACTTTATTACTCATTACATGAATCTTTGTGGTAATTGTTTTGCACCCTAGATGGCACTGTAGTCTCCCACCAGCTGGCAATACAGTCAAAAACATGTGCTAGGCGACCACAAGGTGGCGCTGTAGTATTATAATTGAGTCAGTTAGTGGCTGTCTGTTACTAGCGTCTGGGTACAGCAACAGAACAAATGTAGGAAGATCCACTCCGTTGTCTCATTGGCAAGAATAAAAACGCAAGCAACCAATTGGCGTGCGTGATGTGTGTGATAGTGGAAACACAGGCCAGCCAGAGCAATACCGCGTTTTTGATGTTAGTCCTAGCAAATTTTGATGTGTAAGTTTGATGGATATAAAAAGGTTTGTATTGAAGTACCAGGTACTACCATGAGTTTAATACATATCCATTTTTAGTGATGTTCGTCCTAGCAACTCTGTATGCAAATATTCCCTTTATATGCACGTTTGAAATGCGTGCGTGACTTTTGACACACATCGAGAATGCCGTCTCAATTTTTGCAGTGTCTCGGATATCTTTAGCCGCTATATAGTGCTTTTATTTTCAATCAGACTATTTAATCGTAGTGTTTGTTCACGTTTGAGATTGTGGCTTTGCAGGTGTCATTATCCTATGTATGCATTACCTCCAGTAGCATTACTAGCACAACGTGCCCCCCCCCCCCCCCGCAAGATTTACTTCAGCGCCTCTAAGCACAAACATTTTCCCAGAATTTGGAACATGATCGAGGAAGGATGTGTTATTTACAGTGTGTGTGGTTCGGAGGGGGTCCGGAAGATAGGGAGAGTGTCTGAAAAAGTAAGGGGGTGTACCTAGAGACCTGTGACTTTTACTTTTTGAATACTTTGGGGGGGGGATTGGCGTTTTAACGACTACCATGAGCAGCTCAATGGGCTATAAGCAGTCGCCCGTCCCTAATTTAGGGTCACTGGTTCCAGGAAAGGGAGAGAGCCAGTGCTGTAAGACAAACACAACATCCATGCCTGACGGGATTCGAACCTGGACCCCTGTCAGGCGAATGATCAAAAACCATCGCTTAGACCACTGCGCCATCGGGGCGGCGAACAATTTTTGGAAAAGAAACACTGTGTAAGGTTATTAATCAGCCAATCAGGATTAACGGTGTGCGGACTGATACATGAATATCCATTTTATCACAAGGAACAAATTCCATTTTATCACAAAGAACAAATTCAACAAAATATATTTAAATGGTAAAAGTAATATTTATAAGACTTCATAATCATCGATTTGCAATTCGTAGTTCAGGTATAATGGAAACATCAGGATGAAATTTTTTAACATGCTTCTTTAAGTTATATTTCAGCCCGAATGAACCACCACAAATTGAACAGACGAATCTGTTCGCAGTATGCATGGTCACCGCGAAATATGAAAATGCAGCCCGCTAAATATCAATCAAAACAAGCAGAATTGTACACGCCAAAAATCCGCAGTAAGAATTCTACCCTCCAAAAATGCTCTATTGCTCTGGCCTTTCACGCACGCCAATTGGTTGCTTGCGTTTTTATTCCTGCCAATGAGACAACGGAGTGGATCTTCCTGCGTTCTGTTGCTGTACCCAGACGCTAGTCTGACTGTTGCACAGAGTGGATGTATTTTTCAGAGCTCTATACTTCGATTCACCCTAAGATGACACTGAAGGGTAAGATACCTGAAACCTATCGCCGCGACTAAAAGTAGTTCCCAACATTTTCCGTGAAAGCCAACGCTTTTATTGCTCATAATCATATTTATATTGTCCTAGCTGTTTACTTATATAAGTACTTATAGTTATTTCAGACAAATCTAAAAATGATCTTTTTTCGGACATTTTGTTTTAAAATTAGACCAACACAGGCATGCATAAATATGCAGTGTTTGGGAGACAAGGATAACAATGAGTTGATGAGAGAAGTGATTGTCAGCTGTTAACAGCCCAGCAAAAACACAAGTGTTGGGAAACTGCTGGCCACCAGCTGGCAGTGATGGGTCACTGCTGGCGGAAATCTGCCGCTCACGGCCCGGTAGTGGTCCGTTGGTGGCAGCGCTATCAGTTGGCGAGCCATTGATGGCCCTGCAGCATCGCCGTGGATTGTGGGCCTCCAAGCAAATGCCACTAGCGGCCCGTTGCTGGCAACCAATGCAACCCCCAACAGCAGGTGGAAGCAATGGGCTGCGCAGAAGCAACACTTGCTGTGTCTCTCATACCAGTTAGTTGAAGACGACGCTATCGCCATCATGTTATTTTAGTGGATGTTAAGAAAAAAATCCATATGTGGAGAGGCGAATTAATTTCCTAATGAAATTTTACGTTGACGAAGATATCAGATTAAGCCATGAAATACACCCACTCCATTCCCATGAATAACAATTCATGGAATGGAGTGGATGAATAACAAGAAAAAATTTGAAACCGCTTGAAATAAATATCCTGGAAAACCATTAAAACAACGTTTGTTGGAAAAAAAAAATTATACGCGTACAAAATTTATTAATTATTTGAAAGAAAAAAAAAAGCAACGCTATGTGGTGTACTCATCCATGGGTTGAATACACAAGACTGGGAGAAATTCGCTTCTAAAAATAACGAGAAGTAAAATAAAATATCTCTTACTCTTTAAAACAAATGTAGCTTCGGACAACGGAAAGGAAAGACACAACGTTAAAAATGTAACAGAATGTGACATGAACCCGGGTAAATATATATTTATTCAACAATCTCTTTTCAAGACGGCAAGGCCGCCCCGGTGGCGCAGTGGTCTAAGGCGCTGGCCTCTGATCATTCGTCCGTAAGGGGTCCGGGTTCGAATCCTGGTCGGGCATGGATGTTGTGTTTGTCTTACGGCACTGGCTCTCTCCCTTCCCTGGAACCAGTGACCCTAAATTAGGGACGGGCGACTGCTTACAGCCCATTAAGTTGCTCACAGTGGTCGTTAAACCCTCCAAAAACAAACAAGCCGGCAAGGACAGAACAAAACTTTGGAAAGCGACTCTAAGTATGTACACTCCTTGAAAATGAGTGAAGTTCCCTTAGCCCGGTGGCGCAGTGGTCTAAGGCGTTGGCCTCTGATCATTCGTCCGTAAGGGGTCCGGGTTCGAATCCCGGTCAGGCATGGATGTTGTGTTTGTCTTACGGCACTGGCTCTCTCCCTTCCCTGGAACCAGTGACCCTAAATTAGGGGCTTATAGCCCATTGAGTTGCTCACGGTGGTCGTTAAACCCTCCAATAAACAAACAAACAAGACGGCAAGGACAGAACAAAACTTTGGAAAGCGACTCTAAGTATGTACACTCCTTGAAAATGAGTGAAGTTCCCTTAGCCCGGTGGCGCAGTGGTCTAAGGCGTTGGCCTCTGATTATTCGTCCGTAAGGGGTCCGGGTTCGAATCCCGGTCAGGCATGGATGTTGTGTTTGTCTTACGGCACTGGCTCTCTCCCTTCCCTGGAACCAGTGACCCTAAATTAGGGACCGGCGACTGCTTATAGCCCATTGAGTTGCTCACGGTGGTCGTTAAACCTCCAATCAAAAAAAAAAAAAAAGAAAAAGTTCCCTCAAGGTAAAAAAAAAAAAAAAAACTATCGTTACGTTGAAAAAATTATTTTATCCATTATATGAAACTGACTTTTATGAAAAATACCTCGCAATATTGTAAAATGAAAGAGGGAAGCATTCGATTACACATTGCATACCAAACAGAGAGCTTTAAGCATATGCTCGTGCGTGCCAAATTAGTCCGGTCGGTAGAGAGCGCAGCTATCACGCAAACGGCCCAGTTTCAAATCTACTCAGATACAAACTGGTGTTTTTCCGATATGTTGAGAAAATCTCCACAGCGCAGTTTAATTCATAAGCTTCGTAAGGGTAGAAAAAAAAAAAAGCTTTATGAAACTGCGGTTAAATTAGCTTTTTTTATTATTATTGTTATTATTATTATGGCTACTACTGGGAAATTGGCGGACAAGATTCGGCAAGCCACCAGTTACGTCACGTGGTTGCCGGATGCTACTAACGGCACACTAGCGGACCACATTAGGCCAGCCATCATTTCTGGCACGTGCTTGCAGGGCCACTGAAAGGCCACTTGTGGCAGCTACTGCCTGTGTTGGACCACTGATGGCCCTGTTGTGGCATATGACAACTGATGGGGTGCTAACTGTTAGCCTCAACTGCTGGCCCTTCTGTTGGCCGCCCGGACATTTTATTGACGGTTCGGCAGCGGCAACATAGTGCTGGGCCAGCAAGACTGTTTTTGCTGGGAGAGCAGGACACAGTGGGGAGTTACGCGGATGAACATAACTCTCAGCCGTCCCCGAAGGCTCAGTGAGTGCATAGGATCTTGTACCTTAAACTGCAGTGTCATCGTAGGGTGAGTCAAAGTATAGTGGGAACGTTTCTGCAATTTACAACATAGTATTAAATGGCATCAAACACAAGTAAAACTTATGGAAGTTCTATTTCTACTAGAAGCAGTGCAGAAGTATGGTTAAGTGGCCAATTTCGTCATCGCTTCATCCTTCGAAGCTTATGTCCATCATTGAGGTAATAGCATTATTTTTCCATTATAAACTTGTTTTGAAACAAACTGATATGAAATCTCCGGAATCAACTACATGTGATATTTTAAAGATGTGGGAAAGGCTTTAATTCCTACTAAACGAAAAGATCATATCTTTGAGAAAGTTGAAAAAGTTTTTAAAGAATGGCAATGGCTGATAAAGAAAAGTTGGAAGATCTTTTTGATTATAGCACATGCTAAAATCACATTTGAAGAAAACGAATTGTTTCTTATGGCTCAACAAGAGAAAGGACGATGAAGAAAATTAAGGCCGCCCGGGTGGCGCAGTGGTCTAAGCGATGGCCTCTGATCATTCGTCCGAACGGGGGTTCGGATTCGAATCCCGGTGAGGCATGGATGTTGTGTTTGTCTTACGGCACTGGCTCTCTCCCTTCCCTGGAACCAGTGACCCTAAATTAGGGACGGGCGACTGCTTATAGCCCATTGAGTTGCTCACGGTGGTCGTTAAACCTCCAATCAAAAAAAAAAAAAAAATTAAGAAGGTTTGACTTAGTGCTAGCAAAAAAAAGAAGAGAATTTGAAAAAAAGAGAACAACATTTCAGAAAAAGGAAACAACTGGAATATGAAGAGATACGATCATCCAGAGAGGAAAAGGTTATTATTTTTTCTTCATCTGATTTGGATACTGAAGAAAAAGAATGTCCTTGTACTGTTTCTGAAGAGCCTTCCACTTCAGGAGAGAAACCCATTAAAATAGGAAGAAAAAAAGTAGTGGATGGTAATTTATCTGCTGGTCTTGATGTTGCAAAGCTTTAATCCTGACCCCTACAATACGAAATCTTGGACTAGATCCATCTCTTTACAATGTAAATTCAATTATCCATGAAAGAGTGAAACACCGTCAAAGTATTACTTGAAGATATACAGTTGGATCGGTAACTGTTGACAGTCTTACCGTTTTGGTATCTGGAGATGGTGTGGATGAGTTATTAGGGGTACTAAAATTATTGTCAGCGAAAGGAGAAACAATTGCATTGACTGTGTATGATACATTAGGAAAGTGGGTAGTACTGCAACAAACACAGGAATGAAGTATGGGGCTTCTTGGTGTTGAATTTAAGTAATGAAGTACTACTTTTTTTTTCAAGGGGGGGGGGGGTTGTGTTATTAATTAATGCAGTAGTTTTGTATTATAAACCAATTGTATATTATTCACCAAAATACTATGTTTTATATCTATGTTTTTAACCCTTAAAACTTTATGAAACTCCACTTCGTACATTTTCATCGTACTAACTTCATCTCTTACCCACCTCGTACTGTAAACGTGGTAGCGATCCCTAAAAATATCTTGATATTCATGAAAAATTCAGCAAATTATTTTTTTTTTGATATATTGAACACATTTTATGGGTTGGGAAGAAACAAGTTAAAAAAAAAAAAAATTAAGGCCCACCCTAGTGGACAGCTGGTACCTTGGCTATGACATCACTGCAGATTAAAACAGCCATGGGAGTAAAATAAATGGAATGATGTATTCACGAAGTGTGATGTGCTTCCGTTGACTGGGGTTAGGGACACATAAACAGCTTGTACCTTGGCTATGAGATCACCGTGGATTAGAACATCAGCCATGGGAGTAAAATAAGTGGTGATGCATTTGCGAAACGTGATGGGCTTCTGTTGACTGGGTTAGGGACCTTGGCTATGACATCAGCCATTTGAGTAAAATAAGTGGAGTGATGTATTCACGAATCGTTATATGCTTCTGTTGACTGGGGTTAGAGACACACAGACAGCTGGTACCTTGGTTATGACAGCACCACGGATTAAAACATCAGTCATGGGAGTAAAATAAGTGGAGTGATGTATTTACGAAACGCGATGGGCTTTTGTTGACTGGGGTTAGGGACACATAGACAGCTGGTACCTTGGCTATGACAGCACCACGGATTGAAACATCAGCCATGGGAGTAAAATAAGTGGAGTGATGTATTTACGAAACGTGATGGGCTTCTGTTGACTGGGGTTAGGGACACATAGACAGCTGGTACCTTGGCTATGAGAGCACCACGGATTAAAACATCAGCCATGGGAGTAAAATAAGTGGAGTGATGTATTCACGAAACGTGATGGGCTTTTGATTGGGGTTAGGGACACATAGACAGCTGGTACCTTGGCTATGAGAGCACCACGGATTAAAACATCAGCCATGGGAGTAATAAATCAGCCATGGGAATAAACAAGAAGGCAGTTTTTCGTGTTATACGGGAAAATCTGTAAATGGTTTTAAAAGCCGTGATGCATGTAAATATTTTACCAATGGATGGGTTAGAAATGTATTAATTCTGAAGACTGAAAACGAAAAATTTCTTATCAGGTCTAAGGTAAGTTGTTACATTTCTGACTGGTTCCACTGTGTTGCATTTATAAAAAGAAAATACCGACTTATCCCGAATAACGGACTATTTTTAACCAAAAAAAAATCTGATCCAGGAAAGCGGACGACACAATAATGTATGACAGCACGCTCTAATTCTATGTGGACGTACAGTATATTTCTGTTCGAGAAAAAAAAGGCATCTTTTCAGTATTTAGAAATCAATAACAGTACAAAATCTGGAAAATTCACAAAAGCTTAGCAATTTCCGATTCAACAGCAAAGGTAATCCGTGATGCATTCAGAGCATTTTAAACAGAATAACAAAGATTTGCGTAAAAACTTGAAAGTAATACATAAGAGTGAGCAAAAAATGTACCGATGTAAATTCGACTATACAGATCCTGCCATACGGCTTGGGCGACCATATATTCCGATTTACCGCTTTTTCCAGATAATCAGGCGTTTTTCAGCCGTTGAAAAGCGATAAAAGGAAATTTCATTACCTTACTCGTACTTTTGGAAGCACCCATACGCCGCACAACTTTTAAACATTTCTAAAACTTCAAACAATCGAGTGACAGAGGGTCCAGAAATCGCTTCCGCATGGTAATCCAATGGGAACCTTAGCAGTCGAACTTTCTCTAAACCACCCGGAAAGCCGCCCCGGTGGCGCAGTGGTCTAAGGCGCTAGCCTCTGATCATTCGTCCGTAAGGGTCCGGGTTCGAATCCCGTCAGGCATGGATGTTGTGTTTGTCTTACGGCACTGGCTCTCTCCCTTCCCTGGAACCAGTGACCCTAAATTAGGGACGGGCGACTGCTTATAGCCCATTGAGTTGCTCACGGTGGTCGTTAAACCTCCAATCCAAATCCAAAAAAAAAACCACCCGGAAGTAACCGTGGCGTCAAAAATGACGTCAGTGCAAAGGCTCTATACTGCATGATTTCTAACTTAATTCAAAGAAAAATTCATCCGCTTCGGAAAATAGTTCCATACCTTTCCTTTATGAATCCATTTCCTAGCAATTAAAAAAGAAATTGATGCTAAATTTGGTTCCATTTGGTGAATTCGATTGAATTCTACGCCTTTTTTTAAACACATTTGTACTTATTTCACTTTTTTGGGGGAATTTCAAAAATTGTGGACAAAAACTAAGAAATTGAAGACATTTCACGACCTCAATAAGTTTTTACGAAATTGAGGACAAAGCATTGAAACTGAGGGCTGTCCCCAGAAAATGAGGATGTCTGGTCACCTTAGATTACGAGTATTACAGCATCGCAGTTGGAAAATACTGGGCCGCCCCGGTGGCGCAGTGGTCTAAGGCGTTGGCCTCTGATCATTCGTCCGTAAGGGGTCCGGGTTCGAATCCCGGTCAGGCATGGATGTTGTGTTTGTCTTACGGCACTGGTTCTCTCCCTTCCCTGGAACCAGTGACCCTAAATTAGGGACGGGCGACTGCTTATAGCCCATTGAGTTGCTCACGGTGGTCGTTAAACCTCCAATAAAAAAAAAAAAAAAATACTGGGCCTAAGCGATGGCTACTGATCATTCGTCCGAAAGGAGTCCGGATTGGAATGCCGGTGAGGTATTGATGTTGTGTTTGTCTTACGGTACTGGCTCTCTCCCTTCCCTGGAAGCAGTGACCATAAATTAGGGACCTGCAACTGCTTATAGCCCATTGAATTGCTCACGGTGGTCGTTTAACCGCCAATTAAAAAAAATACTGGGGAAGGCCTATACCCTGGGGTGGATGTCAACAGGCGAAGAAGAAACTGAGCAGTCTATTTTGCTGTGGGAATAAGCTCAGCGATCTTATTCGTACAGGTGTGAAGGTTGTATATTTTACCAAAGTTCACGACTACTGAGCTCGAGGCAATACTCGCTTTTGATTAAATTTTTTTATACATTATGGAATTTGAAGTGTAATTAAAAAAAGCGTAAGGACTTTATGAGCGTCTGCGTTCCGTCTCTCGATGTCACCCTGCTCGGCGCCGCCCTCTACACCGACAACCGGTGCACGTGCCCCCTCTCCCCCTCTTAGCGCCGTCTCTGCATTTGGGCATCAAACGAGTTTGTTCAACTTGGGTTCCCAATTTCTTTGCATGTGCGCCACAACGCAAGGCCGTGCATGGCCTCTTCTGTCGTCCCTTATTTAAAAAATGAATGGCGCAGTGGTCCAAGTGATAGCTTCAGATCATGGGTCCGGGGTTGAATCACGATGAGGCGTGGATATTGTGCTTTTCTTACGGCACTGGCTCTCTCCCTTACCTGGAGTCAGTGACCCTAAATTAGGGACGGGCTACTACTTATAGCCCATTAAGTTGCCCACGGCGGCAGTTAAAACTCCAATAAAAAATGATTAAGTTGATGCCTCATCCTGCATATAGTCCAGATTTGTCACCATGTGATTTCTGGTTGTTTCTCATTTTAAAGAAAACATTACGGGGACGACAATTCAAGATTGATCAATAACTTATAATAGCTGTCAAGGGGTGCTTCAACAGCATTTCAGAAGAATTCTAGAAGACTTTCAAAAAGTGGGAGGAACGTTGGGACATCTGTATTGGATGCAATGCACAGTATTTCGAAAAACCCGACTATTTCCTTGATAATTAAGGTACGCATATACATTATATATATATATACGGAAAACACCAAAACTGTAAATTTCTTCAATAATAAAGAACTTCAAAAACATTTTAAACTGTTACCTTGTTTGCATTCTCTCTCTCTCTCTCTCTCTCTCTCTCTCTCTCTCTGTATATATATATGGGATGTAAGGTCAGGTGATGCGTAACATCACAGCCTCTAGTGGGAACAGGTGCATCCTGTTCCCACTAAAGGGGCTCTGACGACCGCCAATAGCGGTATAACTATACCATCAAGATTAGAGGAAATGCTATCCCACACTCACCAACCCGCTTGGCCAGCGTGGTGAGTTATGGCCAAACCCCTCCAAAATGACTCCGCAACTTAAATCTTGGCCCTCAGTCTCCGGCAGCAGGGATGTACCTGGCCAAGGCAGCGGCCAGTGCGACATGATGGCAGAGGGTGCTAAGAATCCCCGGAGGATCGGACTAGGCTGCCATCTGATGCTGACCTTGGTTACGTATAATGCACACTCCCTATCTTCTGATTCAAGGCTTCTTGAATTGGAAGAGGAACTGCAAAGGATCAAGTGGGACATCGTCGGGCTAAGTGAGGTAAGGAGAAAAGCAGAAGATCTCATTGAACTGAAAAGTGGGCATCTCTTCTACTATCGTGGGACAGATACTGCCAGAACAAGTGATGTTGGATTTATAATAAACAAGAAACTGAAGGATAAAGTTGTAGAAGTTGAAAGTTCCTCTCACAGAGCTGCACGACTCGTTATCCAACTCTCGAGAAGATACCAGGCTCAGATTATTCAAACTTATGCACCCACCACAAGTCATCCTGAAGAAGAAATTGAAGAATTTTATGAGGAAATTCGTTATCTAAATAATAAAGGTAAGCAGCACTTGAAGATAATTATGGGAGATTTCAGTGCAAAAATAGAGCAACAGTAACAGAATGAAACTTCAGTAGGTAAATTCGGTCACGGTAACAGAAACCAGAGTGGAAATACCCTCGTTGAGTTTGCAGAGGCAGAAGGGTTTTTCATCTTGAACTCCTTTTTGAAGAAGAAGTCACACAGGAAATGGACATGGAGACATCCAAATGGGACTACAAGTGAAATTGATTTTATTATGTGTAACAAAAAAATTGTCATAGAAGACTGCATTGTGCTGAACAAGTTCAACACAGGTAGTGACCATAAATTGGTGAGATGTATGATGCACTTCAACACTAAACTCGAACGTGGCAAGCTCATAAGACAAACGAAACATATTGACATAACCCACCTTAAAAAACATCACAATACCTTCAAGTTGGAACTGAAGAACAGATTCTCTGCTTTAGAAGGCCTAACATCGGAAGAAGTGGATATTTCTGAAGTTAACAGAAAAGTAACCAAAGCTCTTATGGAAACAGCAACAAAATTAGCTGGGTCTAAGAACAAGTTGCATGTGAACAAATTATCAGGAAAAACCAAAATGTTGATGCAAAAAAGAAGAGAGATGAGGACTACTAAAGAAGATGTGACTTCCAAAGTGGAATATATAGAGCTATGCAAGACAGTACGAAAAAGTATCACTGAAGACGTAAGGAAATTCAACTGTGAACTAGTGAGGAAAGCAATTGAAAACAACCAAAGCCTAAAGATAGCAAAGGGGCATCTCAGTAAGGGAAGGAAACAGATTATGGCACTGAGAAAAGAAGATGGTTCTGTAACAAGAAATAGAGACTAAATTTTGACAAGAGTGAAAGATTTCTACTCTAAATTATATGAAAGGGATGATACTTGTACTCCTGACATCATGAAAGGTACCAGAGTTCTTCCAGTCCTCCCAGCAGAAGTTCCACATGCAATCAAGAACATGAAGCGGGGAAAAGCTCCAGGAGAAGATGGAATTACTGTAGTCACATACAAGAAGCAAGTGGAGAAATCGAAGCAGTACTCGCCCAAATTTTCACTCGATGCCTTAATGAAGGGAAGATTCCTGAGGATTGAAACAATGCTACAATGATCCTGCTACATAAAAAAGGTGACATTGAGGATCTCAGGAACTACAGACCTATCAGCCTCCTATCAGTGGTTTATAAAATCTTCACTAAAGTTCTTTCACACCGCTTGAAGGTAACACTGGACATGGCTCAACCGAGAGAACAAGCTGGATTCAGGAGTGGCTACAGCACTATAGATCATATCCACGTACTGAGAGAACTAATTGAAAGAGCGAGGGAATATGAACTTCCATTGTGCATGGGTTTTATCGATTATGAAAAAGCCTTTGATTCGGTGAAACCATCAGCAGTTACAATGGCTCTGAAATCCTGCGGTATTGAAGATGTATACATTAATATTATTAATAACATCTATGAAAATGCAAGTGCAAAGATTCGGCTGTTTGAAAATACAACACACATAAAAATTGGATAGGGAGTGAGACAAGGGGACACCATATCTCCAAAGCTCTTTAATGCCACATTGGAAAATGTCTTTCAATCACTGAACTGGGAAAACAAAGGGATAAAAATTAATGGAAATTATCTTAGCCACCTTCGTTTTGCTGATGACATAGTCATTTTTGCAACTACCCCATCAGAGCTGCAGAGTATGATCCAGGAACTTGCTGACAAGAGTAAAGAAGTGGGATTAAAAATGAACTTTCAGAAGACAAAAGTGATTTTCAATGCTCTTACAAGAAATGAAGATTTATCGATTGATGGAGAAAAGCCGGAGATGACAGACACCTACGTTTATCTTGGACATCAGATATCAAGTGAGAGTCACATTGATGAAGACATTAATCGGCGTACAAAACTTGCCTGGAGAGCTTTTGGAAGAAACAGCATAATTTTCAAGAACAATATGCCATTATGTCTTAAAAGAAAAGTGTTTGATCAATGCATCCTTCCAGTGCTTACGTATTGTGCAGAGACGGGGCCTTAACTAAAAGAGACATACAAAGGCTGCAGACAACTCAAAGCAGCCTGGAGGGGTGCATGCTTGGTGTAACCAGGAGAGATAAGAAGAGGAACTCCTGGATCCGAAAAATGACAGAAATGGAAGACATCATGATCAGAGTTAAATCCCTTAAATGGCAATGGGCTGGACATACTGCCAGAAGGACAGACCATCGATGGACAGCCGAAATTTAGATTGGATTCCAAGGGACAGGAAAATACCCAGAAGAAGACCACATGGGTGGATGAAATTCGAAAGTGTGCGGGAGTGACATGGATGAGACTGGCACAAAACAGACCGTTGTGGAGAAAACTTGGGGAGACCTTCGTCCAGCAGTGGATTGATAATGGTTGACAATGATGATGATGATATATATATATATTTATACACTGAGTGGCCACTTTATTATGACCACCCCCTCAGTACTTCGTTGGGCCACCTTTTGCCTATAACACTGCTTCGATTCTTCGTGGCATGGACTCCACGAAATGTTGATAGGTGGTTTGTGAAATCTGAGACCATGCTTGATGAATAGCACTTTCCAGTAGTGTGAGATTGCAGGGTTGTGGATCCAGCTGTCTGATGGCTCGTTCAACTTCATCCCAGAAATTCTCAATCAGGTTGAGATCTAGAGATTGTGGGGGCCACCTAAGCAAAGTAAACTCACCGGCATGCTCCTAAAACAAATCTTGTACAATACGAGCACTATTGCAGGACGCATTATCTTGTTGAAAGTAACCATCGCCATTGGGATAAACCATCCACATGACAGGATGCACTTGGTCTGCAACGATGTTTAGATATGATCTGCCAGTCAGACGTTGATCAACACGAATTAAAGGGCCCAAAGCATTCCAGGAAAACACTCCCCAAACCATAACGTTGCCTCCACCAGCTTGAAGGGTTGTAGCAATGCATTTGGGGTCCATGCTTTCGTGCTGTTTCCACCAAATTCTCACTCGGCCATTGGCATAATGCAACTGAAAACGTTATTCATCGGACCACATAATTTGTTTCCAATTATCGACTGTCCAATCCTTGTGCTCCTGTGCGAACTGGAGACGTTTTCTCTTGTTAACTGCAGACAGCAAAGGTGTTCGAACAGGCCTTCGGCTGCCATATCCCATCCGATGCAGTGTACGACGAACAGTGCGTGCAGAGATCATTTGAAGGTATCCTTGATTAAGATGGTCTGTAATTTGCTGCACTGTTGCCCTTCTGTTGTGTGTTACCATTCTGGACACTCTCCGTTCCGCCCGAGCAGTCACTAGTCGGCGACGACCACACGTTGCACGTAGAGACCCAGTTTTTTGGCTGACACTCCCGTCTTTAAACACTTTAACAACAGCTTCTCTGGAACATTTCACGAATGCGGCGGTTTCGTTGATATTCGCATCATGGCTCCGAGCTCCTACAATCATCCCACGTTGAAAGTCCGTCAAATCGCATTTTTTACCCATCTCGTCACCCAAAAATCACTTCTACTGCTCTCGCAAGGACACACACACAGTATTTGTCATTTTCTTGTAGGACTTCCGTCCACAGTGGGTAGAGTTTAGGTCCCAGCAACCTACAGCGAGATCGCCTTTTGGGCAGGCTACTGTAGCAAGCACTAAGCTTTTTCTTTTTATACTAGCCTCGCCCTCTGGCGGCAACAGCGTGCAGCCATAGCTCATTTGCTTAACACTGTCAGGTGGTCATAATAAAGTGGCCACTCAGTGTATATATATATGTTGTTATTTATAAGAACATTCTCGGTTTTGGGACAAGTCTTGTACTTTTGCAGCTTTTTAAAGTTTGATTTTTTCACACAACTAATAAAATTTTCCTTTCGAAAAATGCACATGAAAAGTTTTGCTGTGTGAAACAAAAGGGGAGAAAAAATGTGCAAATGCTGTTACATAAAAACAGAGTATTTTTTTAGTTGGCAACAGTACGAATGGAAACATAACCACGCAGACGAATAACTGAATTAAGGAAGTATCTATGGCAACAGTTATTAGCCGTAGAAGACGATTCTGGTTTTGTTATTGCGCAGTCGTTTAAGGGACGTCTGCATTTCGCCATACAGCTACTATGGAGGTGAGTGATTCAGAGTTGAGAAGTGAAATACGTTGTGCGATAAAATTTTGCGATCGTTTGGGTCAAACTGTTCCAGAAACAGTTGATTTAATAAAGAAAAGCTTACAAAAATAAATGTTTGAGTGAGTAACGAATTTTAGATTGAACAAATATTTCAAAAAAGGGCGTTTGTCGGCAGAACTCGCTCTTAGGCCTGGTCGTCCTGAAAGTGTTGTTACGGAACGTATTGTTAACATTGTTTGTCCGCTCCTGCTACAAGGTCGACCAACGACGTGTGAAGACATAGCGGAGTTAATTAATATTTCGAAACCGTCTGTATTCTACGCGACAAATTACTACTGCATCGTGTGTGTTCCACATGGGTACCTTATCACCTGACGAGAGAAAAATTATTAGCCAGAGTTCAGGTGTGTCATTAGTGGAAACAGATGATTGCAAAGGATTCAAACTTTCTAAACACAGTTACAACTGCCGATGAAACATGATCCACTATTTCGACCCCCTCACGAAGCGCGCAACCAGTGTCTGGAAACACACAGGCTCGGCTCTTCCAAAAAAAGTCCGCCAAACCAAATCATCTGGGAAAGTGATGATGATAATTTTCTTTGATCATAAAGGTGTAGTCTTCCAACATGTCGTTCCTCCACAAATTATATAGTCAATGATGAGTATTACATTTCAGTCGTAAAGCGTCTGTGCCACCCCGGTGGCGCAAGGGTCTAAGCGATGACTTCTGATCATTCGTCCGAAAGGGGTCCGGGATCGAATCCCGGTGAAGCATGGACGTTTTGTCTTACGACACTGACTCACTCTCTCTCTCTTTCACGGAACCAGTGGCCCTAAATTAGGGACGGCCGTCTGCTAATTGACCATTGAGTTGCTCACAGTGGTCGTTAAACCTGCAATAAAAAACCCGTCTGTGACAACACATATCGATTAAGCGATCGTAACTGGTGGGCATGTGGACCTTACACCATGATAACGCGCGCCCACATGTGGCTGTTTGTGTTCAACAGTTTCTTACGAAATGTAGTATTGAAATCATGTCACAGCCTGCCTACAGTCCTGACCTCACCCCGTGCGATTTCTGGTTGTTTCCAATACACAGATACTGAAGTTATTCAAGCTGTGCAGGGGTCACTAAAGCAGCTTCCAATAAAAATGCCTTCACCACATGCTTTGAAAAGTGGATTGAACGATGTGACCATTGGAAGATTCCGAGGGAAGATAATTTGAGAAAGAATGACATATATTTTGCTGTACCTATATTTCTTCATTTTGTGTGATTATACTGTTTTTATAGAACGGCCGTTATACATAAAATATAAGCATTTTATAAAAACAAATTGTTAATTTCAACAGCATGGGCTCCTGTAAAAAATCCTGTTCATGGACAATGGAGAATATACATTCCAGCAATATTTGATCTGAAGTCAGGGCAAGAATCCACATCCTACAGCAGTGACCAGAGAAACATCAGTTCAAGTGTTGCATTAGGGTACAGCATCCACTGAACAGAGAAATCTCTGAAAAATTAGATAACCTCAAGATATTTATTTCAAAGGAGGAACTACAGTCATTGAATTAAAACCCTTTCATTTTAATATGAAGAACCAACGTTTATAAACGCAATTAAAGTGGATCCACCTATATTTTTTATTATTATTATTGAGGTTTAATGACCACCATGAGCAACTCAATGGGTTATAAGCAGTCGCTCGTCCGTAATTTAGGGCCACTGTTCCAGGGAAGGGAGAAAACTAGTGCCGTAAGACAAACACAACATCCATGCCTCACCGGGATTCGAACCCGGACCCCTTACGGACGATTACACTGCGCTACCGGGGCGGCAGGATCCACCTAAAACTTTGCCTTGTATTTCCAATGCACAAACTTCTGTAGCCATTTCCTTCACAATTAATGCGTTCCCAACGATGAAAATTTGAACATTGATAAAAATAACTTCATATTATAGCTTAGTATAAATAACATTTTGTAAAACGTAACCATAATTATATTAAAAATCAATAGCTTTTCTTGTGGTGGTGTTGAGACCAGAAAATAGATGGCGCAACCTGTACATTATTGACATTAGTAGACAAACAAGTGTTAGATTGCTTAGTTATGGTTGAAGTTTAGGACATGTTAAGTATACTAGGCCATAATATGTAGTTATTTTTATTGACGTTCGAATTTTCATTCTTGGGAGCGCATTAATAGTTAAGGAAATGGCTACAGAAGTTTGCCCATTGGAAATACAAGGCAATAATTTTAGAATTTTAGGTGGATACACCTTAATTGTAATTGTAACAGGGGGTGGGGATACAATGAACCAGCACCGCGACCTAAGGTCTGTTGCACATACCTTAATAGTAACTTTAACGTCAGCTATAGTTTCACGCGGAACCCTGGTCCAGCTTCCTCAGGACTATGAGGTGTTAATCACAGAGGAGAAGATACAGAGGTTCAACTCTCGATTTTTAACTAGCGCTCCAGTGATCGGGCATGAAACTACGTAAGCACTCTATCCCGTGATGCCATAGTACTGGCTATATAAGTAACACTGCGGAGAGCGTTGTAAACTACCTAGGGCTCTAAATATATTGTCGACTTTCGTGGGTAGCGAACACCAGCTACCACTTGAATCAAGCTAGACAATGCTTTGCGCAGCTGGCTCCATTACTCCACCGGAGAAGCTTCATTACAACACGCCACAAAGTACTGCTGTACAAGACGGTCGTCAGGCCAGTGCCCACCTGCGCCTCCACCATCTCGATTGTATTAGTAGGAATCAGCGAGAGATAATCGAGAGGGTGCAGATCCGAGGCCGCTCCGGTGGTGCAGTGGTCTAAGCGATGACCTCTGATTATTCATCCGAAAGGGGTCCGGGTTCGAATCTTGGTGAGGCATGGATGTTGTGTTTGTCTTACGGCACTGGCTCTCTCTCTCTTCCCTGGAACCAGTGACCCTAAATTAAGGACGGGCGACTACTTATAGCCCATTGAGTTGCTCATGGTGTTCGTTAAACCTCCGATCAACAACACAAACAGAGCCGAGTACGTCGTATATCACTAGGGCTCCCTCCCTGGACTCCACTTTGGAACCAGAGGAACAGACTTGGAGTTGAGAAGATACATGAGTTTTCCACCAGACTCGCCAAGAAATTCTTCAAGAAAGCGGAAGCACAACGTAAGGAACTGGTTAGGGGTGCTATTGACTACGACCCCAGCGAATTCCTTAGGTATTTTTTTTATTGAAGGTTTAACGACAACCGTGAGCAACTCAATGGTCTATAAGCAGTCGCCCGTCCTTGATTTAGGGTCACTGGTTCCAGGAAATGGAGAGAGCCAGTGCCGTTAGACAAACACAACATCCATGCATCACCAGGATTCGAACCCGGACCCTTTTCGGACGAATGATTACAAGCAATGGCTTAGACCACTGCGCCACTGGGGCGGCCATCCTTTCCCTTCCCTGATTGATGTCGCGGTTCATCGAAAGATATGGTCTCCTCTACGTTCACTCATTTTTTTTCTGTTTATCTTTCCTATTGAACTCACTTACTCAGATCTCCTATCCCCCTATTTCTAAAGGTAGTTTTAGACCTGGGGTCAGATACCCCTTTCTTAAAACGTCTTCAAATGTAGCGTAGCGAGTTGTAAACTCGGCCACGGATGGCCTAGTGGTAAACGTTCGTGACTGCCACGGAGAAATCTTAGGTTCGATCCCAGAAGGTACGAACGCTCGTACCACTAAATATCCGCCTTGTGTCGGATAGGCACGTTAAGCCGCTGGACCCTGAGTACTGACCCACCGGTTATAAAGGCGTCTTCCTTCCCTTTGTACCTACTTTGCTTCCGTGTGACTTTCCTGTCAGGCACTCTAATCCAAATCTCCTGGCTTCCTATTTCAGAAACTCCCTAAAATCCTGTACATACGTATGATCTCATCTGAGTTGTACCTTATATACTAGTGTGTGTGAGATGTGCATTACTAATTTGATATCCATATACACTGAACAGCAATTGAATTAGAGACAGCTGGCGTTATGCAAATGTAGCGCTCTGGGCTGCCCTGTAAACGGAAACGACATGACGTATGAAGCGATCCAACAATATAAGGAGTGATGCGATGGGAATCAGTAAGAGTCGGACGCAGTATGGGTAAGACGAAGGATCTAAGCGCAATTGATCGTGGTCAAATTGTCGGGGCCTGACGAATGGGTCACTCCATCTCGGAAGTCCTGAAGGCACTGGGATTTTCATGAGTCACTATCACGGGTACACCGTGAGTACATCGAATCAGGTAAAACCATCTCTGCAAGGGCCAACTGCCGTGGACAACACCGTGTGAACGAGCGGGGTCATCGTCGGCTAGCTCGCATTGTAACAGCGGATAGACGGGCGACAGTGCAAGAAATCACTCAGCAATTTAACGCTGGTGCACAAAAACGTGAAAGCAGCCGCACCATCCAGAACCATCTCCTCGCTATGGGGTACCGAAGCCATCGTCCCTCGAGGGTACAGCTGCTGACCGCACATCACAGGGTGCAAAGATTAGCATGGGCGCGGGAACATCGCCACTGGACCCTAGATATGTGGAAAAATATCTAGACTGATGAGTCGAGATTCACGTTGGTACATGCGGACTGTAGGATACGAGTACGGCGCAAACCACATGAAGCGATGGACCCTTCTTGCCAGCAGGGTACTCTTCAAGCTGGTAGGGGTAGCATTCTCGTCTGGGGACTGTTTACGTGGACTGAAATGGGATCCCTGGTACGTGTGACATCGTCCCTCACAGGTCAACGTTACCGGGATATCCTGGACGACCATTTGCTTCCGTTTGTGCGTCTTCAACATCCCACTGGGGACCTCATCCTGCACAGGACAATGCACCGTGCCATCACTCCTGAATTGTGTCCGAATGGTTCGATGAACACTCCACCGGCATGACCTCGCTTCCTTGGCCGGCTAGTTCACCTGACCTCAATCACATCGAGCACATCTGGGATGCCATCGAAAGAAATGTTCGAGACTCTGACCCCCCCCTCCATCAAATCTTCGTGAACTGTGGAAGCCTGTTCAGGGGTCATGGATCCGTATGGCTTCCGGTGCCGTGCCGTGCCGTGCCGTGCCGTGCCGTGCCGAGACGAATCGCCGCCGTCATCAGGACGAAAGGTAGTGCTCCACGTTACTAGACAGGTATCTCTAATTCATTTGCTCTTCAGTGGATGACTGCGGCGATTCGTCTCGGCATAGACTCCACAAGACACCGGAAGCGTTGAGAAGCCATACGGATCCACGACCCTTGAAAAGCTTCAACAATTCACGAAGATCTGATGGAGGGGGTCAGAACCTTGAACATATCTCTCGATGGCATCCCAGATGTGCTCGACGGGATTGAGGTCAGGTGACCTAGCCAGCCAAGGAAGCGAGGTCACGTCGGTGGAGTGTTCATCCAACCATTCGGACACAAATCGGGAGTGATGGCACGGTGCATTGTTCTGTTGCAGGATGAGGTCCCCAGTGGGATGTTGAAGACGCACAAACGGGAGCAAATGGTTGCCCAGGATATCCCGGTAACGTTGACCTGTGAGGGACGATATCACACGTACCAGGGGTCCCATTTCAGTCCACCTAAGCAGTCCCCAGACTGGAATGCCACCCCCACCAGCTTGAAGAGTACCCTGCTGGCAAGAAGGATCCATCGCTTCATGTGGTTTGCGCCGTACTCGTATCCTACCATCCGCATGTACCAACGTGAATCTCGAATCATCAGTCCAGGCAACATTTTCCCACATGTCTATGGTTCAGTGGCGATGTTGCCGCGCCCATTCTAATCTTTGCACCCTGTGATGTGCGGTCAACAGCGGTACCCTCGTGGGACGATGGCTTCTGTACCCCATAGCGAGGAGATGGTTCTGGATGGTGTGGCTGCTTACACGTTTCTGTGCTCCAGCGTTAAATTGCCGAGTGATTTCTAGCCCTGTGGCCTGTTTATCCGTTGTTACAATGCGAGCTAGCCGACGATGACCCCGCTCATCCTCACGCTGTTGTCCACGACAGTTGGCCCTTGCAGGGATGGTTTGTTTTACCGGATTCGATGTACTCACGGTGCACCCGTGACAGAGTGGCTCGTGAAAATCCCAGTGCCTGCACGACTTCCGAGATGGAGTGACCCATTCGTCGGGCCCCGACAATTTGCCCACGATCGAATGCGCTTAGATCCTTCGTCTTACCCATACTGCTTCCGACTCTTACGGATTCCCGTCGCATCACTCCTTATATTGTCGGATCGCTTCATACGTCATGTCGTTTCCGCTTACAGGGCCGCCCACAGCGCCACATTTGCATAACGCCAGCTGTCTCTGATTCAATTGCTCTTCAGTTTATATGCATTACTAAAGTTACATATACTGTATATTACCAATTTAATATAATAGTTATTGAACTATTAAATTAGTAACGGCTATTAAATTAATCATATACAAATATTTTATTAAATTAGTACTACACACGTACTCGCACACACAAATCATCATGCACTGCTCGGGAAAACAAAATTAACGTCATATTCCAATTTTATTTGTATGTGGGAGGCACAATCACCTGCTTTCAGGTTCTGGGTTCAGACCTTGGGTACCACATCAAACCATAAGATATGTGGAGATGCCCTTGTTAATGGAGCAACACCACTTTGCGTGAATCCGATAACCGCAAAAGATGGGAGTTAAAATGTGAGGAAGCCGATGGTTTTCAAGGCTATTGCAAAGCATTTTTGTGTTGGCCGAATCGCCTTCTTTCGTCGTAAATGTTTCCAATTTTGCATCGGAACTTGCTGCCGATGTGTCAGAAAATGCTGAATTTATGAAATTATTAATTATTTGGAGGGTCCTTCCCATATGTATTTTAAATTGAAATACACGAACGTTAGTGCGAATTCCAAACAAAACATAACACTAAAATTGAAACCTTCTTTCGGGTAAGAAGTAGAATTCATTCCGGTTTGATATTAACTCGTTTTCTGCAATCCAAAATAACGCAATTCCAAAATACTCACAGTTAAAATGACATGGGTATCATGTAAGCAATATAAAATTTCCACACCTTGCGGCTTCACGGTTAAGAGACTCAGGGCATATACAGAAGTATTATTCCAACCTCCTTGCATCAAACGGATCGAATGTAGCTGGCAGTCGTGGCTCACAGCCACAGGAATTATCGAAGAGCCCCAAGAGAATCTCCAGCAATGTGACCGACGTACTTATCTTATTCATCCAATTAAGAAAAAATATTCATCCAATTAAGAAAAAATATTCATCCAATTAAAGAAAAAACCTTGGTTCATCTTCACTGTAACGGATTACAGAACTACCCCTTTATTTCCGAATGTGAGTAGCTAGCATCCGCTGCACATTTTGAGGAAGAAATTCGAATTTTAAGTGTACCAGAAACTGCTGTAAAAATTTCATTTCTAATTTTAACCAGACTGCAAGTGGTGATTTTTGCGTCCTCTCTTGAGCTGTCACCGGGACAGCCGCCCCGCCCCGTCTGCCCCACCCTAGTTACGCCTCTGGATCGAGAGATGGCGATCAAGATGAATCATTCACTAGAAAAGGATGGGTTTCGAAAAATGTGAATGGCTTCGAAAAAGCCAATATCATGCATTGATCGAAGTCTTTTTAACGCTGGAAACAACCAGCCATACGTAGCATATTGATGAAGCCTCTGATAAAGGTGTTCGCGCGTGTGACGCACTGTAGAGGGGACGTCGATGTCAAGACGGCAAAGTTGCAGCGGCAAATTCCGTCGGTGTAGTTGAATTGGGAAAGTATTCTGCGCCGGAGCAGAAAGACACGTTTTTAATCGCGTTATTACCAAACTTTTTTATTATAAAATGAGGCAGTAGGGTAATTTCTCATATTAGAATGCATGTTGTACACAAATGAATAGGATGGTATGTGTCAGTCAGTTATACCCAAGAATGTTAGAATGAGATATCTGGGAGCTGCCGCCATGAAATATTCGTGAAAGTTCAAAACAAAGAGAATGTTAATCGGCAATTCCACTCTTTTTCCGCATTGTTTCGTAGCAGATGTTTCTAATTTGTCATAGTAACTTGCCGCCGATGTGTGAGAAAACAGTGCTGAATTTATAAAATTCGTAATTATTTTGAGGCACCTACCCATTTCTATTTCAAACTCAATTCATGAAACGTTCGGGCAAGTTCAAAACAAATGTAACGTTAAAATTATAAACTTCACTCTTTTATGAAGTATAACTCATTCCAGTTTGATATCAACACGATTACTACTACCCCAAACCACGCATTGCCGCCCTGGTGGCGCAGTGGTCTAAGCGATGGCCTCTGACCATTCGTCCGTAAGGGGTCAGGGTTCGAATCCCGGTGAGGCATGGATGTTGTGTTTGTCTTACGGCACTGGCTCTCTCCCTTCCCTGGAACCAGTGACCCTAAATTAGGGACGGGCGACTGCTTATAGCCCATTGAGTTGCTCACGGTGGTCGTTAAACATCCAATCAAATAAAAAAAAAAAAAAACACGCAATACGAAAATGCACACAGCTGAAACTACACGAGTATCATGTAAACAAATCAAAATTTCCACAGTTATTTGCTCTAAACTTGCTTGTGAGAATATACAAAAGGACACAGCAACAACAAGCGAGGACCGAAAGGTTCAAAAACAAATGAGGTACGCACCTCATCATTTTGAAATAACTCATTCTAGTTACTGTTTCCCTATCAGGTTTAGTCGCCTATACCCAAGCTCCAAAGAGCCTTTGTAGAAGGGAAAGGCGTGACGCCGTAGGCACAACCGGCTTTGAAAATAGGAATGAACAGTTGTTCAGATAGGACAGATCAGAATGCAAAAGTAATGAAGAGATCAGAGTTATAGAGGATATGCAAAAGCTAAGAGTAGTGAGTAGCTTGAAAATTTGCCATTGATATTGCTCACCCAATTAAAGCCATAAGAATTTAATTTATATTTTAGAGGCAGACAGTACGAGTTGTATTTAAATAAGCGTTGATGCAAAAGCAATTTCCGCAGTATACAAGACCATTCGGTTTAGAGTACAAAGCCATATTATTTTGACAGGGTCTCTATCAACGTTAAATGCGTTTCAGTTTAATTTTTTTAAAGCTCCAAGTCCATTTAATGAATATAATTGAATCTAATGCCAACTTCAAAAAGTTAGGAACTTATGGACACACAATTTTTAATTAGCATTTCAATTGATGTATGTTCTTCATGATTACTGTAATGTTTACATGATTGCATTAACACTTCTGTTTCACGCCAACCATCGCTCAATTGACCAGCCAAATATTTTAAACTTATATTATAATCAAAGAGTTGGATAAATATATCTAAAGACGTGACAGTTATTCGCGACACCCATTGTGTGAATTTCCATTGCGTGACCCACAGTGTGAGTCATCATCTAAGTGAATTTCCATTGCGTGACCCACAACGTATGAGTTGTTAAATTTTATATTCATTCATGAGGGGATAACCGCAGTCTTTTGCTATATGAAAAATATTCACATGCATAAATGATACCACCACAACCAAAAACAAGTGTTTCCTTATAAATAATTATTTTGCAACATGTTATGAGTGTCGGAATTTAGCGTGACCCACAAGTGAGTCATCCAAAGTTTGCGGTTCAATAGCGGGACCCACAGTGTGAGTCATTTAAATTATATTGTGCTTTTATTCAATAGGAGGTGGTTATCGCATTATTTTACTGAATGAGATTTATTCACTTGTGCGTAAAATACCACCACATCCAAATGCAAGGGTTTTCTTGTATTAACGATCCAAAGTAGTTGATAGCAAAAAGTCAAAAAAGGACAGTTATTTCTGTTAAATATTCTATAGTAGCTCTTCTGATATTCATTTTGCAAGTTTACAAAAACTTAGGTCAGCCTTTTTTATTTCACAATTTTCTTAGTAGAGTGCCTTAAAAAAGGGCAATAGTTTCTTTTTCTATGTTTCAAAAACAGAGCAAACTGGGGTCTGTGCCTGAGCTAGTTTTTAATGCTTCAACATAACAACACAAAGGGAACTACTAGGTGCGGAAGCCGCACACACTAGTAGACATGATAGTGGGAATACTAACTGGGGACAATACCTGGGCCAGTTAGCAGATGAAAGGAAGTAGACCAGATTATAGAACAGATTGTGAGAAAATAAAAAGAAACCACTTGCTTGCTAAAGTCTCTTACGCTCTGTCATGGCTGCCCAGCGCAAGTGATATAGCTAAATAAAATAAAATATAGTTTCCTATTCGGATTCCAGGATTCAGAAATTTCACTCACCACGAAACCCCTTTAAAAAACGTACGATTCTATATTCCTTTTTATACAAGCAGCAGTGAGACTTTGACGAACCATGTACACGAAGTGCACCTGCCTTATTGCGTAGCTCTAGGGCAGTGCGACGAAAAGCCCAAGGACGACAGAAAGAATTTCCGCAAGCAACGAAGACATAACACGGGGGTAACGTAATATTACTTGCTACATGCAAGTAATCTACTACTCAGCCGTACAGGATCATTCTGGGTTTCGCAGCTGTAACGCAGCTGGGCTTCTACACCACCAAAAAGTGCTTCAGTTTTTTTTTTCAGAAATTTGGCTGAAAATAACAGGCTTGAGGCTTCTTTTACGATCCTCGTAGCACAGACCATAGTTTTCTCAGGCACAGACCCCAGTTTTCCTACTTTCAGTCGTAGCCTACGAGGATCGTTAAAGAAGCCTGTTATTTTGGGCCAAATTTCCTGAAAAAAAAACGGAATCATTTTTTATTATCTCCAACGCCCCCAGAGGCCGCTTTTACCGAGGACAACATTGCCATACCGCAAAGCGAGTACAATAGTAAGCGTAGGAACTCCAATAAAAAGAGTGGATCCCCGAAACCTCAGTACCATCTAGTGGTGAGGGAGGCGAACTTACGGTCACATGACAGTCCTAAACCAATAGGAACAGATCACGCTTTGGAACAGATTACAGCAAATTGCCTGGTAGTGTTTCAGTATGGTGAAAAAACGTTGCCATTTTAATGATTGTTCAACTACAAATGAAGATAAATTTAGCTTTTTTAGATTTCCAAAGGAAGAAGATCGGTAAGTGTTTCTTTGGTATTTGTTTCTTTTGTAATAGTAATTTGTTTTTGTTGAACTGGCGTGGAGTTTTGTAAGCATACAAGCTGATCTATGTACGTACCACTAGAACCAAAGATCGTTGTAGAAATTTTATCCTCAAAAGGTATACAGCTTTTTTCAGTATCAAAAAAATAATAAAGTTTAATAATTGTAATTATTTCGAAGGTCTGAGGTATTCTTCAGGTTTACATCGTTTATGTAGATAAGGCGGTGTGTTGTGAGATACTGAAGGACAATCATATATTGATTGTACATATTTATTCCTGAAATTTAACATTCTAAACCACTAAGCCATTGTTAACCCAATGGTTCAATAACTTTTAGGACACAGAGCAAAAAAACACATAAAGGCTACAACTGTCAAATGCTACTAATGGAGAACTGTGAATCACTAGATGGAAACAAGTTATTTAATAAGTATGCACAAAAGGCTTTTCAACTGTCTGAAATTTATTTCTGGCCACTAGCATGAAGACACAGATATGTGTTTCCGCAAATAAAATAACAAGAATTCACATGTCACGATACTTTCGTATATTTCGGAGCTGCCGATCTTTAATCTTATGAGTTAATGAAACATATATGACTAATTGAAATGCGCGATAAGCGGAAAGTGCTTAAAATAAATGCTATTAACATGTAAGCCCATTTGTACCTATGATGAAATATTCTTTCACTCTGTAAAGAATGACGATCGTTCATAGCTTTTCGTGTTTTTTCTTATGTATGAATGAAACAAAACATTAAGCTTACTATTTCGAACTTCAGGTAAACAATCTAACCAACGAAAGTTTAAAGCAAAGGGAACCAGCATAGCCCTTCGCTATCCCTATTTCGTAGACAGAAGCTCCTATCCTAACACCGTACCACCTACGTACGAACACTGAGCAGCTGCAGCTGTCGATAGATTGCACGGCGTTTGCTGACGTCACAAATCGGTGATCAGGCCTTCCATCTCGGTGGCCAGGGGCGAAGTAAATGCGTATTTATTTGATTATTTTGAAATGTTTTCAATGGATGATCAAAAAGTAATGTGTAATGTTTTTTTGGAGGTGCAACTGTTATACTGTGGTTTACTGATTAGATATAAATTTGTTATATATTTGCTACTGTCCAGGGTTCCGACTCAGTTATTATAGACATTTTTATAACAGGGAAACCTCCCTGTCTAAGAAACACTTCTGATGGAATGGGAGCATAAACAACTAAATGTTTTACAGAGAAAAAACAAATATAAACTTGCAGCTTTTTATGCTATTTTTTCTAGCTGAATTCAGTTAACATAAGAAGTGTTTCTTAGGATAGAAAAAAAAAAAAAAAAAGGCAACTCCACTATGGCACCATGCCTTGACGTGGCAGTGGAGCTTTTAAACTAAATGGTGTCAAAGGTCTTTTTACTTTCCAAAGAGATTGAAGTGCCTCAGAAATTTTGCCCTCTGTGCTGTGTGAAGTTAATTTTGTCGACTTCCAACACTAAATTTAAATTGTTTAGATACGCGGGCAATATTTCCGCGTACGTGGGTGGGCGTGTCGCATCCCACCGTGTATGCACACACGTGACCCTCGCTCCGGGTCGGCAGTCATGTGCTTCCCCAATGCATCGCGCGCACTCTGTTTTGCCCCCTAGCCGCTGCTCCAATTTGGCGCTGCAAGCGGAAAGCTATTGGGTCTCGAGGCTCCCGTCTTTAACGTTAAGTTCCCTCGCTTACTATTGTACTCGCTTTGCCTTACCGTTTGTGCTTTTAGTATACTGCCGTAAGTTACGAAACTACAGACTTCTCTTTTTTTTTTCAATTAATTTTATATAAAAGAAATGATTTATTGCTGTGTGCCTTTTGTATATTTTCACAAGCAAGTTTAGAGCATGTAACTGTGGAAATTTCGATTTGTTTACATGATACTCGTGCCGTTTCAGCTGAGTGCATTCTCGAATTGCGTGGTTTTTGGTAGCAGTAATCGTGTTAATATCAAACTTAAAGGAATTATACTTCATAAAAGAGTGAAGTTTTTAATTTGAACGTTATATTTGTTTTGAACTTGCACGAACGTTTCATGAATTGCGTTTGAAATAAAAATGGGTAGGTGCCTCAAAATAATTACGAATTTCATAAATTCAGCAGCGTTTTCTCACACATCGGCGGCAAGTCATAATGAACAATTAGAATATTTGCTACGAATAATTGCCATTCAGGGAAAACAACATGCATTGAGATAGCCTTGGAAACCACCAGCTTTCCTACACTTTAAAGGTTGCCGCTCGCGGTAGTAGGCTTCAAGCAAAGTAGTACTGCCCGATTAACGCTATATTTGTTTTGAACTTTCACGAACGTTTCATGGTGGCAGCCTCCAGATATCTCATTCTAACCTCCTTGGGTATAACTGACTGACACATATCATCATGCTCATTTGTTTCAACATGCATTCTAATATGAAGAATTACCCTTCTGCCTCATTTTTTAATGTTCAGTTTTTAACCAAATTGTGGACGATTCCCTTGATTTAATTTAACTGAAAATTAGAAATTGAGGCAGAGCATTACGCTCCTCTTAAATAAATATTTTTACACGAGTTAACGTTCTGGCAGCAAAGCGTGAGCATAACGATCCTTTTAAGGGTGGAGAACGCTCAAATAAAAAAGAATGTAGGTTGTTAGATAATATCCCCTTTCTAAATTGATTTGGGAGCACTGAATTACTTAAAAATATACATATATTAAAATACTATATAGCAGGTCATCGATGTATTTAATGTGTAACTTCGTTGATCATATCGGAATGCTGGATTACGGGAGAGGACTAATAAATTATACCATCAGTGTTATCCATTAGTCATATATTATTATTCATCGCTTTCGCAAGAAAAAATAAAGCGATTATGGAGAAAATTTATGCGATTTAATTCTGCATGACAGCACACCCACCGGGGCCGCCCCGGTGGCGCAGTGGTCTAAGCGATGGCCTCTGATCATTCGTCCGAACGGGGTCCGGGTTCAAATCCCGGTGGGGCATGGATGTTGTGTTTGTCTTACGGCACTGGCTCTTTCCCTTCCCTGGAACCAGTGACCCTAAATTAGGGACGGGCGACTGCTTATAGCCCATTGAGTTGCTCACGGTGGTCGTTAAACCTCCAATCAAAAAAAAAGCCCATCGGGTTGTTAATCGTTGTTGTTGGTCTCGGGAAAAGCGCCATCTGCTGAGCTTTCCGGATTCCTGGTTTTGAAGGCTGAAAAAGCAGGCTTCCTTCACGAGCGTGTTCCCCGTAGGCTACGTTTCAGGCGACACTCCAAAGTCCCTACACAGACAGTACACATTCCTCTTTTTCAACGCAAGACGAAACAGGCTGTATCGTTGGAATTGTATTCGTAGTGTGAATAAAATCGTTTGTGTTTTGTGCATAGAGGTTTGGTGTACTACCCATTGTTTGTGTAATTCTGTTTTACAAGCACTTGCCATGTATTCAAGATGATACTAGAGAATTTTTGGACTGCAAGGAAGAGATTTACAACAAGCTAAGCTTACCGTTCACTATGCTAAAACTGACATGGTATTATTGAATATTTAAACGCATATAGACAATTCTGTTGTAATAACATGGGAGCGGGTTTTTTATTCTTTGTTAAGTTGCAATTAAGTTACTTTATTCAGAAAAAACTTATTAAATACAGTTGAAACAGCAAACCGAAGTTTTGTATATACTATTAATGTTTTTTCGTGCTGAATGCGAACGAAAACATTTCTTTTGCGCAGTTATAAAAAAAGATGTAATGTAAGTAATACACCACGTGTCCCTTTTAGTTTTAGCATTTATATTGCTGGTTTGCCATTGAAATATATCTGTTTTGGTGTCCATAAAGTTGCAGAAACAGGCTTAGAAGTGAAAAGAGTAACCTAAACGTATCTTGCGCTATTTTTTTGTGAAGGAAAACTGCCAGATGTGTCATAAAAATCTAATTATTTGGAAAGATGAAAAATATTGGAGAAGACCCCAATTCACAAAGCCATGCCTGTGAGGTAAATTTGCCTTTAAAATGCGTCGTAGAGATAACCAGTAAGTTTGTTTTTTAACTGTTTGTGTGTGAAATCATATGGAGTGTTCGTAATGAAATTCAGTAATGTTAATCAACAGGAGTATGCATGAAAGTCTTATTTTCCTGCAAACATAATTTCCAGCACTTAGAATTTGACCGGGACAAAAAGGTTATCTATTTATTTTGATTTTGCTTCATGTTTGAAGAAAATATGCCTTTAAAATTTGTGGCTTTATTTCCATTTTACCTACTACACGATTGCATTTATAAGATGTTTTAAAGTATTTCTAATGTCCCTTTTGACATTGAGCATGACACTGTTTTGGGTATTTTTCTGTGTGTAAAAACAACTGCATAAACATTAAAAGTGAAATTATTGACTAGCTGTCTTTTGAATAAATGGAAATTGTAAATTTACCAGCATGGAATCAACACTGAAGAATTCTTTAGGAGAAGTCACTGAAAAATTGGTTATGAAGGAAGTGATAAGAGAATCAAATAATTCAACACACACGGTGACAGATACAAGTAAAGATATTTGGGAGTGTGAGGTATGCTTACAGAAATTCACAACAGAATCCAGCTTTGCAAAACATGTGGAAGTTCAGACAAGTGAAAAATCTTTCAAGTGTGATGTGTGTCTTGAGGCATTCACACAGAAATGTAGTCTGTTAAGGCATGCAGAGGAACAGTGTATTGATTTTGATATATATTCTAAGCAGTTCAGTGAAGAAAGCAACTTCTCAAGGTACAAGCTTCTTCACTCAGGTGAGATACCTTTTCAGTATCTCAAACACCATGAAGAAGGCCATCTTTCAAAATGTAAGTTGTTTCATTCAGATGAAGAAAGCTGTCAGTGCAATGAACGGTCTACACAATATGCAAAGAAAGCTGAGATTTCAAACCATGTGCTCCTTCACACAGAAGAGAGTCGACACAAATGCGATATATGCTTCAAACAATTTACTCAAAAAGTACTCTTTCAAAGCATATGCTTCTTCACCCAGGTCAAAAGTATCACCAATGTTATGTATGCTCTAAACAGTTTACTGACAAAAGTAATCTTAAAAAGCATATGCTCATTCACACAGGTCAAAAACCTCACTATTGTGATATATGTGCCAAACAATTTACTCACAAAACTCATCTTTCCAGGCACATGCTCATTCACTCAGGTGAAAAGCGTCACTATTGTGATATATGTGCCAAACAATTTACTCACAAAACTCATCTTTCCAGGCACATGCTCATTCACTCAGGTGAAAAGCCTCACCAATGTGTTGTATGTTCCAAACAATTTTCTCAGAAAACGAGTCTTTCAAGGCACATGCTCATTCACTCAGGTGAAAAGCCTCACGAATGTGTTGTATGTTCCAAACAATTTTCGCAGAAAACGAGTCTTTCAGGGCACATGCTCATTCATACAGGTGAAATGCCTCACCAATGTGATATATGCTCCAAACCATTTACTGATAAAAGTGCTCTTTCAAAGCACATGCTGATTCACACAGGTGAAAAGGATCACCAATGTGGTATATGCTATAAACAATTCACTCAGAAAAGACATCTTTCAAAGCATATGCTCATTCACACAGGTGAAAAGCCTCACAAATGCGATATATGCTCCAAACAATTTGCATGGAAAAGTGGATTTTCAAATCATATGCTTCTTCACATGGGTGAAAAGCCTCACCAGTGTGATGTGTGCTCCAAACAATTTACTAACAAAAGTAATCTTTCAAGGCATATGCTCATTCACACAGGTGAAAAGTCCCACCGATGTGATGTATGTTGCAAGCGATTCACTCAGAAAAGTGATCTTTCAGACCATATGCTTTTTCATACTGGCAAGAAACCTCACCATTGTGATGTATGCTCCAAACATTTTGCTTCAGAACATCATCTTTCAAGGCATATACTCATTCACACAGGTGAAAAGCCACACCAATGTGATGTATGTTGCAAACAGTTTGCTCGAAAAAGTGATCTTTCAAGGCATATGCTCCTTCATACAGGTGAAAAGCCACACCAATGTGATGTGTGTTTCAAACAGTTTACTCGGAAAACTAATCTTTCAATGCATACGTGCATTCACACGGATGACAAGCCTTAGCAGTGGGATGTATGCTTCAAAGAATTTACTCAAATGGGTGTTATTTCAATATATATTCTTTCAACACATGCGCTTCTTCACTCTGGTGAAAAGCCTCACAAATATGATGCTCCTAATAATTTTTGGACAGAAATGTTCAATCAGTACATTTGCTTAACAGCCTTAACTACAGAGATGAGAAGCATCGCCATTGTGTTGTATGCTTCAAACAATTTACTCAGAAAAAGTATTTTTTCAAGGCATATGCCCATTGACACAGGTGTTTTAAAAACCTTGGCAATGGGACATATGTTTCAGACAGTTTGCTCACAAAAAAGAAAAAAACCTCCCAATTCATGTTCTTCTCCAATGTGTTACATGCTGCAAAGTGCTGCAAGCTTGCAAAAGTGATATTTTAAAGTATGTGATAATTTACATATAAAGGCATCACCAATATGATGCATACTCAAAGCAATTTGCTCGGGAAAGTAATCTTGCAAAGCATGTGTTTCTTCAGAAAGATGTATATCTACTTTAGTACTGTGTTTATTGCTTGAAGAACACCAGTCATAATTTGAATTTGTGAAAACTCATTGAAGCTCTAACTAAATGATAAAAAGTACATACCGCTGGTAAGATAATATTCCTTTTGCCAGTGTCACGCTGTTATTTGTCAAATCTTCCAGTTATGAAACAAGTTAAAAGTGATTATTTTTTTTCAATTGGATTGTGATAATGGCATTAAGAAAAAAGTGGCTGGAAACTTTTTGAAAATTATTGCACTGATTTAAATAAAAAAATCCGAACTAAATTTAATTCTTTTTCCTTGAATTTAAGGTTTCCTAGATTAGCTGTATGAAAATTTTTTTGTAGCCTTTGGAAAATGTCTTCATTTTTCATTAACCCTGTGGTATGCACCCTTAATGATTGCCTTACCCAGGTATGCATCTGAGTCATTCTTTGGTTTCCCAAACCCAATTTTACCACTTACCCAGATATCAATTATTTATTTATTTATTTTTGTATTTTTTCTTTAAAGTTTTAGGAGTTTTTAAGTGGAAGTAAAAAACAAATATGACACAGTAAGGAATGATAAAGTTATGTATTAGTGGCTCGTATTGTTAACCTAAAGTCTAAATCACGTGTTCTGAATTCCAATCTTGCACTTTTGCTCAAGGTATAAAAATAATTCTAATTTATTTATAGTATATACAAAAAGCAAAAATACAAAAGTGAAATATCAGTAGCAAAAGATAGTGATGTGGCTTGTTGGGTGGAATCTACTAGATGTGTTTAACTTAGCCCACAGTCCTTCACTTTTTCAGCAAATTACTTACCTTAAACTGTGTGGTGCTCTCCTGTGGGCTTTCACCTGATCTCACACGACACCATCATTGCCAACCAGCAACAAAAATTGTAGGTCATCATAAATTCTTGATTTCATGCAGCCAGTTGGGAAAAATATGTACTTTTTGCCATTGTCATTGATTACAACGTATGATGACTGGGCAGGCTTACAATGGCCATTCCATTACTGTGATTGTATTATTCCCGAGTTGAGATATTTGGTCATGATGTCCATAACAACGGAAACATACACTGAAGTGCCAGAAAAACTGGTTCACCAGTCTAATACTTGATAGGTCCCCCACGGGAGTGCAGGACTGCAGAAATACGACGGGACATGGACTCCACTAGTTTTGGAAATATGCTGTTGGCAATGCACACCATACTTCCTGCAAAGCGTTCCACAATTCTGGTGTATTCCCAGGTCTTGGATTCCTGTGTTCGATACTTGCATGGCATCCCAAATGTGTTCTATCACGTTCAGATCTGGGGACTTGGGTGGAAATGGCAACATCCCAAACTCAGATGAGTGCTCCTCTAACCATAATGTGGCATCCTGACACTTGTGTGGAGGTGCATTGTCCTGTTGGAACAGGCCCAACCCATCAGCATGAATGCAGGACATGAACAGGTGTACCTCGTCAGAAAGGATGCGCATATAGCGTTGGCCAGACAGTCGCAGACGTTTGTAGACATACCAGGAGTCCCAGTGAAGTCCAGCTAAATACACCCCATACCATTACAGACCCCCCACCAGCCGGTACAATTCCCTGTTGACAGGCGGGATCCATGGCTTCATGGGGTTTGCGCCACACACGAATCCTTCCATCTGCCCGATACAGTTGGAAACGCGACTCGTCAGACCAGGCTACTTGTTTCCAGTTATCAAGTGTCCAGTGGTGGTGTTACTGTGCCCAAGCAAGGCGCATAGCTCTGTGTTGTGCACCCATCAAGTGGACTCGAGTTGGGCGTCAGCTCCCGAAGTCCATATCGTGCAGGGTATGTTGCACAGTCCGGACCCTGATGCTTGTTGAGGCTCCAGCATTGAATTCCGATGATACCTGCAAGAGTGTTACACGCCTATCGTGTGAAACGATTCTTGACAGCCGACGATGGTCATGTTCACCCAATGTCTTTTTACGGCCACACTGGTATCGTAGGTTGGAGGTTTTGCAGGAATTCTTGTAGTCACAATACACCCTTGCAATGGTCGTCCGTGAAAATCCGAACTTTGTTTCTACCTCCGAAGTACCATGGCCCATCTTATGAGCGCAGAGCGCCAACTATGACATCGTGCGGAAAATCAATTAAATCATTATTACTTGTCATTCTCATGTCGAAAACAGCTCCGACAGCTGGCAAGGACGTCTATCGCTTTATATATGACACTGGTGGGCGCAACCGAGTACATGCATAGGTGACGTTCCTATGTATTTTGCATAAGCTCTTCTGTACTAGTTTTTCTGGCACTTCAGTGTATGATGTTAATTTAGATTTAAGACTGCAAATTGTGGAGGAAATATTCTTCACAAGTACATAGAGCAGCTACAGGATTACTAAGATGGCAATCAGCATATCCTCAATTGTGTTCTTTTATGATTTAATATGAAACACCACATCAGAATACTTTAATAAAATTACATTGCCCTGCAGTGGGAATTGAACCCTCATCTCCCAAGGACAATAAAATTCACACCATTCAACTCAACAAAGCTTCCAGTACCTGGAGATCATTACCAGATATTTAGGACTTTGTTCTCCTGTAATGGATAGCATGCCCGAAATTGGGTATGTGCAGTGGCGCACCCACGGGGGGTTGCTGATGGCCCCCCTACTTGGGCTCACAGGATGGAAAATTATTGCGTCCAAGTTTGAAACAAAAAGTCACGATACGCGAACTGCATACACTTCTTAATCATGTACTGTATAATTATAACATACAGTGATTATAAGGGAGTAGTTCTTTTAAATAAATTCAGAAAAATCTAACCAAAAAAAAATTTCATCTACTGCTTCTAATTATTTAACTTTCTTGTACTGCAACATTACAAGTAACTGGATAAGAATAAAATGTACAAAACTCAACCTCCTTCTTAATTCATGTATTCATACAGCATTTCAAATGTCATCTAGCTGCTTAATTATTCACGTGCTATTTAGACATAATCTATATTTTGAGGTACTCAATTTTATTCCCAAAATCTTTTGGGAGGTTTTCGTCTCTACACATTTCCAACACGTATTTTTCTTATTTACTCGTGGTTCAAGGCCGCAAAAAAAAAAAAATATCTTTTTCAACTCACACAAACTTCCTTTCTTTTCCCTATGACCAAATTTGGATTCGAAATAATATACCACCAGTATACATAATTGAACTCCCTAAAACACATATATCTAATTAAAACTTCAATCAATAAAACTTATATTACAAATTTCCTAAAATGTCAATTGTTATAGCACCTGACTATTTTCCCTGGTAAATTTGAGGGTCACCCCACCTTAGGAAAATTATGCCCCCCCCCCCCGGGATTTCTGTGTGTGTTACTGGTGATGTGGGTATGATTCCCACTCCAGGGCGATTTAATTTTCAAGTTTTCTGGTGCAATGTTACATTAACCCCCATAGAATTAAGTGAGAACACACAGGGTTATGTTTAGTAATAAAATTCATTAAACAGAAGCTTTCGACCATTCAACAGTCTTGATCACCTGCAATCAACTGAATCAGAGGACTAGTTGCTAGATTTAATCATGGGTGATCAAGACTGTAGAATGGTCAAAAGCTTCCATTTAATGAATTTTATAACTATACATAACTCTGTGTGTTCTCAAGTAATTTTACAGTGATTATTGTTCCATGAATCCTGCTGTTTCATACAGTGATGTTACATGGTGAACATTAAATGTTAGACAATTGAGGATATTCTATTTGCTGTGCTAATAATATTATAGAAATAAATCTGTCCTCCACTGATTGCAGAAATCACTGGTGGAACCATTATGGTGTCCAGCGTTCGAATTACCCAATGGTCCGCTGGTCAGTGGCCAGTAAAACTTCCGTTGGATCACTGAACTACTGATTTTACTGGTCCGGAAGGCCAGTAAGGTTTTTTTTTTTTTTTTCTTTTTCTAATTTGTTGCAAGTTAAAAAATGATTTTTTGTTTCATTTACCTAGCTGTATAGTTTTCTTTTTATACTTCAAACTAATGATAGGTTTAAAAACAGATATTGAAGATAATTCCGATAGTACAAATGAAACTTCAAAGTTGCTATATACAATACATTAATACATACACCGTCTTGCACGATAATTTAAACACTGGTGTATCAGTTATCCATGCATGAATAGTCTTGAGAGCAGAAACTCATTAAATTATCGTGTAAAGACGGTGTATGTATCAATGTAGGAGATAATTCCATTGAAATGATACATTATTTTCTACATATATTCTGAATGTCCTTAATTTTTTTTTTTTTTTTTTTTTTTTTTTTTTTACGTACCAGTGGCCCTTTAGGTGGGCCAGCAGTTTGCAAATTCTAGTGTCTACTGGGCCAGTAGAAGATTTATTTCTAATTCTAACACTGGTGTATCATATCGCCACCCCGGTGGCACAGTGGTCTAAGCGATGGCCTCTGATAATTCGTCCGAAAGGGGTCCTGGTGAGGCATGGATGTTGTGTTTGTCTTACGGCACTGGCTCTCTCCCTTCACAGGAACCAGTGACCCTAAATTAGGGATGGGCGACTGCTTATAGCCCATTGAGTTGCTCACGGTGGTCGTTAAACCTCCAATAAAAACAAAACAAAGAACACTGGTGTATCAGTTGTCCATGCATGAATAGTCTTGAGAGCAGCAACCCATTCCATTTAGCACAATTTTCAGGATATTGAATGTATGTATATCCTACTATATACATTCTGTTATTTGATTGTCTCTTAAGTTGGTCTGATTTGCAAAGCTTACCGTGTCCATTTATTACATAGCATTCATACATCTTAATTGTTTATATATTCTTGTGATTTGCATAATTTTAATGGATCTGAAATTTAACCCAGGGTTAGCAATATGGAAGTTCTTTAGAAATTGAGGGACATGTTTATAAAAAAAAGCAAAAAAAAAAACAAAAAAAACTGCACACTAATGAAATACGTTAAAAATATTTTTATTTTACAAAATCGTGGTTCTTTTTTTACAAAATCGTGGTTCTTTTTTTTTTTTTTCTGTTTTTCATATAAACGAAAGTAACAGTAAGACTTTCACACCCCTTTCAAGGGAGAGGTAGGTACCTCTAAATTTCCCCTTCTTGGTAAGTTTATAGATGTGGTGTTATCCTGCCATCCCACCTCAAATGTCAATGCTGGACTACATGTAGTCTAGCACACTTTTTGCAATATGATTTGCTGACAGCACACAACCTGATTTTTAGACGCCACAATCAAGGCTCCTGTTCACCATTCCATGTGTGCGCCAGTATGAGCATAACAGTGTGGTTCTGCTGCCGCCTACGCGTTTGGTCTTTCGTGATGTGTACCAAACAGCACAGCCCCAACAGCGTGTCATTCCTGCTGCCTACGCTACACTCCTCTTGGGTCCTCTTCTCTAGCCAGCCACAAGAGTCTTCCAGCGTGCTGCATTTTTCTGAGCACAAAATGGAGTAGCCAGCAGCAAATGGCTTTGAGATTCCCATTCCCTCTTTCTCCTATTGCCACTGGGGGTAGTGCAAAGTTTTACTTGCAATTCCTATAGTATATGGTAGTTGACGAAAACGGAAGGAAAGCTTATGTGATTACCGTGTTCTCAAGAATTTTGTGCTATCAATCAGTTAAATTCTTTTTGTGCTCTTCTATTTTTGTTCTTTGTAGTGACATTTTTGTAGTCTTTTAATTTCTTTAATGGTGACCTGTAATCAATTCAGTAGATTCTTTGTTGAAATGATCATTTTCTTCAAGAACTTTAGAGGGGAAAATTGAAGTAAAATGCTTTGGATCCTAAGTGAAAGGAAAAATGAATCCTAAGTAAAATCTAGATTAAAATTCTTGTGTGCAAAAACACTCAATCCACTCAACACTGCTGTCTGATACACAGGGGCAGCCTGGGTCACCTTGGAAGGCGGTGGACCAACAGTCTAGAGGGCGCCAGACCCCTCTCAAACCAACCAACCCAGACCCACCCATTTTGGCTTTAGCCACACTGCCACTCCCAGGGAGGGGCTACCCCCCCCATGCTTAAAAAACAGAATTGAGTGAAATTCAGTGTTTTCATGCCTATAATTTGCAAGTACATTACAAATAAATCTGCAGGTAATTGAGTGAAATTCATTGTTATGCATATAATTTGCAGGTACATTACAAAAGTTAAATGATACACAATGATGACTGAGAAAGACACAAAGATGTCTGACAGAATACTACTGCTAGATTATGGCCCTCATTTTAAGAAGCAAGAAGCCCCCTCATTTCAGAGCTGCCTTCACACAACCTGTTTATAATAACTTTGCTATCAACTGAGTTAAGAGCATCCTTCTCGGTGGCCGTCATGACAAAAACCTCTAAATGTTCATTAGTTAATCGTGCCCGAAGACAAGTTTTAATTATTTTAAGTTTAGAAAACACTCTCGCGTGAGACTTGAGTTAGAGGTATTGTAAGCAGGTGTTTGTAAACTTTAAGTAATTCCTTATATTGGAGAGAATACATATTATACTCTATCAAGAATTAAAAAATGCACTTAATACAAGAGTTACACTCCTTCAAATCAGTACATTTAACAGATTCGTCTCCCTCCTCTTCTTTGCCATCTTCATCCTCATTTTCAGTCTTACTCAATATCCTAGTCTAATCTTGAACAGTAGATCGATTACTCAGCTGAGGCCACACCCCTGCAAATGAGAGTAAATCTTTTAGCTTCCCCTTATCAACTGTTGGAATAATTTCACAGATTCTGTCTAAGGCATTCAGTGGTAGTGATTCGTACTCAGCAAACCGTTTGGGATCAAACCATGAAAGATCCAAGTACAAGGACTTGTGGTGGATAAATCTGTTGTCAATTGTTTGAATTATCTTGTCTAATATATAATAGAACACTGAAGTGCGAAAAGTATCTTCAGAAGTTGAAGCAACATTTTCATGTCTTGCAGCTTCTCCTGGTATTATTTTTTATAGTTTTTACTCTTTTCTTTTTTAGTTCAGTTTCTATTACGATGTTTTCAAGAGAGCTATCAACCTTGGCCCTTTCTTCTAGCACACTAGACATTTTTGCCACAAATATATTTGCAGCATTAAAAGTGGTGGCAAACTGTTCTTGAACACATTTTAACTTTGATGAAGAACACTCTATTAACCTCCATGCTTGAACATAATCAAGGTTCTTTGTTTTGTAAGTAATCTGATATAGGAGTTGTTACTTTGAAAATCTGGAGAAACATCGCAACCAAAATTGTTTCAAATGACAATAACTTCTCTAAAATGGCTGATGCATGATTTCTGACTTTGGAATTGAAGTCTTCAGAATTAGAAATTTTGAACAATATGACAACCAATTCTAAATACACAACGTTAGGTAGTTTGAATTGAGTTTCGGATAGTTGAACTTCAACCCATTCATCAATCCTTCCAAAGATTTTAACTGTGGCATCACTTCTGCTTTGCCATCTTGTAATTCCAATAGCTTCTAAGTTAAAATAAGGCTTTTGTTCCAGGAACAGTGCCAGTCGTTTTAAGGATTCCTTCAAAAACACTAGTGCCTCTTGAAGTTAATTAAAGAAAGATATAGTACTGGAAAGGCACTGGGAAATATCAGATAGTACTAAGTTAAGCACATGAGCGTAACACCAAGTATGAATATAATTAGGAACTTCTGCTGATAGCTTAGCTGCTAATCCATTGTATTTCACACTCATGTTTACGGCACCATCAAAGGAATTTGCCACACAGTGCTCTATAGGAATTTGAAGTTCACCCAACACATCTTTTAAGGTATTGAATAAATCCTGTCCAGATGTTGAAAAAACACATTTCAATGCAAGGAGTCTTTCAACAACTCCATGATCTATAACGTACCGAAATGAAAATTGGTCATTGCAGGAAATATCTATCGTTATGTCCATCATAACTGAAAACTTAACAGCCTTCCTCAGCAATATGTTTTTTCATCTCATCTAAGGTAATGTTGATAATTTTTATTACAGTATTCTTATCCGAGAATGTTACCAAAGTGCTTCTTCCTACTGCTTTCTCATTTTCTCTCTTTCTTTTCTCTTGCGGTGGATGAATATTTACACTCTGTTTAATAACGTTGTTGAGGTGTTTTTCAAGTGTTGGAACATATTTCTTTAATAAAAGAATTAACTCAAGAAAATTTCCGTGATTTATATTTTCATTATCAAGTGTGTATGCCGATTCTAGAGAGCCTCGGTAAGGAAGCCCTTGTTTGCCTATTAACTTAATCACATCTACTAGTATTTCAATTATCCGTCTCCTTTCTTGTACTTGCTGTTTTATTTTCTCAAGCCGGTTATTTAACAATAAATCGTAAGCAGTTTTCTGGCGTTTCACTGCCATAAATGACTGTACGCATTCCATGTGGCTTTTGGATATTTCGTGTTCCTCTACTCTTTGGTGAACATACCTCCAGTCGTTGAAACCAGAGCAGAAAACAGATTTGCTGTCGCTAAACGCGATACACAAAAAAAAAAAACTAAACTGCTGGGTCTTCTCATTAAAAGTCAACCAGTCTTTTGAAAATTTGTTTGTCACTTTTTTCTACATTAAACAACAGTTTTCTATCATGGAAAGGCATGTCCTTCTCACAGGGCTGAACAGGATGGTAAGCCAAATACGCAAGGAATTCATCCTGACCAGGTTTTCTAAAATAGTCCGTTGACTCTACATTTAGATTGATTGAGCCTTCTCCAACTTCATTTGTTACTGCACTTTCTAGTACGAGAGATCGATCAACAGATGTTCATTCAGAGAAATTTCTTGGTCAGTGGATCTTGTTTCAATGTCAAAATAATCCATTGAATCTGATACTGGAAGGGAAGTGAAACTTCGTGTGAGATTAAACTCTCTGCCTGACTGACATGACTTGCACATTTTGGTTTGGGGTAAAATTGGGTAATTTTTTAGCACTCTTTTGCGGACTCTTGTAGTTCTTTGCTTTTTTTTCTCTTTTCTGTATTCATGGCCGCATTTCTTTCTCTTTTTATCATCCGTTTTTCAAACGAAGACGTTTCGAAAAAAACCATTAAAATAACTTGAAGATATTCGAATTTTAAATAGCAGCAACAATGAAATTCAAATTTCGCAAGTTGCAACTATACACAAATCGTGAAAAAGAAACGCATGCACAGGGAGCGAAAAAGAAAATTACCCAAAATCAAAAAATGGATTGTCATCAAAATTTGCACAAAAATACATTAATACTTTACAATTGACGCAAAATATTAATGACTATTTAACTTCTTTATGAAACCATATTGGTAGGTACATATAACATGAATTAAAAACGCACTAAACGTCGGAAACCTTATCTTAGAAGTTAATGCAAAGAACATGTCTTTTCGAGACGCATGCACCATGACCCATCGTTCGCCATCACTGGGGTGACGCCATTCTTGTCGACTGTTCGCTCATCAGGCGCTTTTTCTTTGCCGGAGGGCGCACCGGGATGCATTTAAGCAAAGCTTACATTGATACGGAACTGGGGAAATCTCGGCCAATCAGAGGGCGGTATTCAGTGACGACACATATGGGTGGGGCTTATCTTCATGTGTCACGTGGGGATTACTTCTGAGATAGCATCTGAGTGGCTTTAGTTTATGTGATTTCATGTTCGTCATTCGCTGCGTTTCGGATTAAAAAAAATAAAAGAAATTTAAATACACAAACAAATAAATAAATATATAAGTACAAAAATATAAAGAGAAGTGGAAAGCAAGTTTTATTTTAAATTCTGTAACGGTTATTTCGTATCTTAGGTAACAATGTGAAATGTAGAATGATCCAATGGTCTTTAGTTATTGTGGGAAATCAGGTAGTGTTCTTTGTACACTGGTGTGCAAAAATTAAGGACGAAGAGGAGAAATTAGCATAACAGCGGAACGAGCAGGCAGAACGGACCGAAAGACCACTCAGGAGATAGGCTAAGGTCCAGTACGGTAGGGCATGCGCATATATGCAGCATGACTTACAGGGGGGGGGGGGTCGGAAGGGTATAAAGTACACGGGCGGTGTGCACTCAGCAATACGGTGAAAGCTATTGCACAGTGTACATCGGTTTGAACGACGTCGAGTTGCTGCCACCGTGTGATATGGCCAACAGGCAATCCTGTAGACGCCATCTGGATGATTTTACCCGAGGTCGCGTCATTGGGAAGTTGGAAGAAGGTCGAAGTGTGACTAGTGTGGCCGAGGAGTTCGGGATCGCTCACAGCATCGTTTCACGAGCTTGGAGAGCATTTCAAACGACACAAACAACTGTCCGAGAGTTTAGCAGTGGTCGTCCATGAGCAACCACGGCAGCGGACGACCAGTATATTGTTCTACAGGCGAGAAGAGACAGACTGCAGACAGCGGGAGAAATCGCAAGGCACATGCAACAGACAACTGGACGTCCGTTATCGCGTTTTACCGTGGCCAAGGGGCTGCACAAAGGTGGTCTATTTGCACGACGACCAGTACGGTGTGTGCCATTAACGCCTGCTCATCGGAGACGGCGGTTTCTGTGGTGCCAGGAACACAAGAACTGGACACATCAGCAATGAGGTCGAGTTCTCTTTACGGATGAGAGCCGATTTAGTCTGACGAGCGATTCTGGACGTATACACATCTGGAGAGAGCAGGGAACACGCAATCACACCTCCAACATCATCGAAATTGACCGGTTTGGAGGTGGCGGAGTTCTCGTTTGGGGCGGCATCATGCTTGGTAGTCGTACTGACCTCCACATCTTCCAAGGAGGTTCAGTCACTGGTGTCCGCCATTGTACCGAGGTTCTCCTGCCTCACGTGCGTCTGTTTAGAGGTGCTGTGGGTCCTGAGCTCCTCTTCATGGACGACAACGCTACACCTCATCGTACAGTGGCTGTCGCAGAGCTGTTGGAGAGTGAAGATATTTAACGCATGGATTGGCCCGCAAGGTCCCCGGACCTAAATCCAATCGAACACGAGTGGGACCTTCTCGGGAGATGCTTGACAGCACGTCACCAGCCGCCAGCAACGATTCCGCAGCTGCGATTGGCGCTACAAGAGGAATGGGCCGCGATGCCTCAAGAGCTCCTTGACAACCTCGTCCTCAGCATGGACAGACGTAAATCCTGCAACGCAGTCAGGGGTGATCATATCCCCTATTAAAGACTGGATTTTTCTTGGCAGCCGCCTGTCACTAGGACGTTTCTGTCCAGTTGTGCTCGAAGCTACCTTTTCAATAAAGTGCCTTTGTATCCTTTGGATTCCCTGTTTGGACAGGTTTGCTTACTTGTCCTATATTCTTACATCTTGGGGATCTTACGGTATGATTTGAGTCGATGTAGAGCACTTCTGCACGGCGTTAAATTCGAAAAACCGTCTCGTCCTTAATTTTTGCACGCCAGTGTAGATGTGTAGACTAGCGTCCCAAATTATTTCGTCGGAAAAATATTAGTACCTTGAAAAAGTGCGACGTACAGAATTTAGAGTGTGGAAATGAATGGCAAATGGTGCAGAAATTTCAGGTTTTAAATATCATTTAAATATTTTTATCGTAATATTTACCTTGTAAGTACGATGCTGTGAAGAGACGAGACGCTGCGGTAGGCTTAACGCATCGCTACCGCGACGATGTCAAGCTTTACTTCGTTGAAAGGAAGGCTCGTTGTTGTACGGAAAAGACTGGCGGAAGAGTACAAGAGAGAGCGGTTCGTTCTTGGCAAAAGAGCGATAATTCTTGTAGTGATACGCTACAGAAAATATGTCTAGAATAGCTACCCTTCATTTTGTTGTATCCTGTACGTTGTTGGCAGGAAAAACCGGAAAAAAACCCCTCTTAGATTTGCAAACGATACGTATCAGTGAGATAAAAACTGACCTGCGAGCAAACTATTAACAGGAGAAGCAAAAGTACAGTGCCACAGCGAATCAGCTGCGAATGGAAGCCGTTCAAGGCAGAACCGAAAGTTATACTTCCCTGATTTGCTTTACAACATAGAAAGAAATATTCGTACTTTGTATTTGGAATCAGGAAATCGTATGCGAAAGAACGAAACATTTCTCAACATCTACTTTTGAACCAAGGACAAAACATGATCGAACTACACTGACGGGAAAAAAATCCCACCACCAAGAAGGGGTTGTGTTAGATAAACGACAGTTGGTAGGCGGTGAGAGTACATCTGTAAGATGACGTCTATGCAAATTTCGCGCTCTGCGCATACGTGTGGCGCTAGTGGCGCCCCTCGGAACATGCAAAGCAGGTTTGCTCTAAATACGCGCTGTAACGTTCGTGAGCGTTAGTTATCGTTGAGATTCGACGTAGTGTGTTGATGTTAGTCAAGAATGCCGTTAAGAAGACGAAGAAGCCATTATCAACAGCTCACGGAGTTTGAACGAGGTCGTGTAATAGGGCTACGAGAAGGTGGATTTTCTTTCCGCAATATTGCAGAAAGAATACAAATCGGTTACTTGAAGGACAGCTCCGAGCCAGACGCCCTGTAGCGTGCATTCCACTTACTCCAAACCACTGCCGTTTGCGACGTCAGTGGTGTCAAGCTAGAGCTCATTGGAGGACGGAGTGGGGATCTGCTGTGTTTTCTGATGAAAGTGGTTCGGCCTGGGTGCCAGTGATGGCCGTGTGTTGGTTAGGAGGCCAGGTGAGCGCCTGCAACCAACCTGTCTGCGGCCGAGACACACGGGACCTACACCTGGAGTTATGGTCTGGGGAGCAATTTCCTATGACAGCAGGAGCACTCTCGTGGTTATCCCACGCACCCTGACGGCACAGTTGTACGTCGGTCTGGTGATTCAACCTGTTGTGTTGCCATTCAAGAACAGCATTCCGGGGGTGTTTTCCAACAGGATAAAGCTCGCCCGCATACCGTTGTTGTAATCCAACATGCTCTACAGAGTGTCGACATGTCGCAGTGGCCTGCTAGATCACCAGATCTTTCACCAATCGAGCACGTATGGGACATCATTGGACGACAACTCCAGCGTCACCCCCAACCAGCATTAACCGTCCCTGTATTGACCGACCAAGTACAACAGGCATGGAACTCCATCCCACAAACTGACATTCAGCACCTGTACGACACAATGCATGAACGTTTGCATGCTTGCATTCAGCATACTGGCGGTTACACCGATTATTAATGTACCAGCATTTCACATTTAAAATGGCTCTTCTCGCGCTTACATTAAGCTGTGATCTTGAAACCTTAATCGATTAACTATGTTACCTATACAAATGTATTGCCGCCATTTCATTCCTCTATAACTATTTTTTCGTGGTGTTGGGATTTTTTTCCGTCAGTGTATATTCTGTAGCGTATGAGTACATGATGCCTCCCTCTACTGGCAAAAACGTACGCAGCTGCATTTGCAGTCATCCGCGCGTGAATGACACGCCGCAGTGCTTCTTCCTTTTACCGGAGCTAAGCTTTGCATGCCGCCCCGGTGGCGCAGTGGTCTAAGGCACTAGCCTATGATCATTCGTCCGTAAGGGGTCCGGGTTCGAATCCCGGTCAGGCATGGATGTTGTGTTTGTCTTATGGCACTGGCTCTCTCCCTTCCCTGGAGCCAGTGACCCTAAATTAGGGACGGGCGACTGCTTATAGCCCATTGAGTTGCTCACGGTGGTCGTTAAACCTCCAATCAAAAAAAAAAAAAAAAAAAAAAGCTTCGCATTGTCGTCGTACCGATGCGTTAGGCCCACGGCAGCGTCTCTTCAAAGCATCGCACTTACAGGTAAATATTACGATAAAAATCTTTAAATGACATTTAAAATATAAAATTTCTGCACCACTTGTCATTAATTTCCATACTGTAAAATCTGTACGTCGCACTTTTTCCAGGCACTAACATTTTTACGACGAATAATTTAGGACGCTAACTACACATTTACCGGTAAATTTCCTCACAAAAAAATTAACATAATTTACCTCAATATTAGAACAGACTGTTGGAGCATTCATGTTAGGAAAACTATCAAATCAACTATCAAATTTTTCATGTGATCAAACTGGTACACTCTTCCTGTGATTATCTTACGGTTTCAAAGATTTTACTCACCGAGAAACCAGCATTCTGTATTTTTATTACTATAATTGGAAATATTGTAAGTTCATCTCTGTTTCCTCAAAGAGCTCTCTATCTTGTTACAGATCATCATCATCATTGTCAACCATTATCAATCCACTGCTGGACGAAGGTCTCCCCAAGTTTCCTCCACAACGGTCTGTCTTGTGCCAGTCTCCTCCATGTCACTCCCGCATATTTACGAATTTCATCCACCCATCTCCCATGTGGTCTTTTCCTGTCCCTTGGAATCCAATCTAAAATTTCGGCTGTCCATCTATGGTCTGTCCTTCTGGCAGTATGTCCAGCCCATTGCCATTTCAGGGATTTAACTCTGATCATGATGTCTTCCACTCTAGTCATTTTTCGGATCCACGAGTTCCTCTTCTTATCTCTCCTGGTTACACCAAGCATGCATCTCTCCATGCTACTTTGAGTTGTCTGCAGCCTTTGTATGTCTCTTTTAGTTAAGGTCCACGTCTCTGCACCATACGTAAGCACTGGAAGGATGCATTGATCAAACACTTTTCTTTTAAGACATAATGGCATATTGCTCTTGAAAATTATGCTGTTTCTTCCAAAAGCTCTCCAGGCAAGTTTTGTACGCCGATTTATTTCTTCATCAATGTGACCCTCACTTGATATCTGCTGTCCAAGATAAACATACGTATCTGTTATCTCCAGTTTTTCTCCATCAATCGATAAATCTTCATTTCTTGTAAAAGCATTGAACATCACTTTTGTCTTCTGAAAGTTCATTTTTAATCCCACTTCTTTACTCTTGTCAGCAAGTTCCTGGATCATACTCTGCAGCTCTGATGGGGTAGTTGCAAAAATGACTACGTCATCAGCAAAACGAAGGTGGGTTAGATAATCTCCATTAATCTTTATCCCTTTGTTTTCCCAGTTCAGTGATTGAAAGACATTTACCAATGTGGCATTAAAGAGCTTCGGAGATATGGTGTCACCTTGTCTCACTCCCTTTCCAATTTTTATGTGTGTTGTATTTTCAAACAGCCGAATCTTTGCACTTGCATTTTCATAGATGTTATTAATAATATTAATGTATGCATCTTCAATACCGCAGGATTTCAGAGCCGTGGTAACTGCTGATGGTTTCACCGAATCAAAGGCTTTTTCATAATCGATAAAAGCCATGCACAATGGAAGTTCATATTCCCTCGCTCTTTCAATTAGTTCTCTCAGTACGTGGATATGATCTATTGTGCTGTAGCCACTCCTGAATCCAGCTTGTTCTCTCGGTTGAGCCATGTCCAGTGTTACCTTCAAGCGGTGTGAAAGAACTTTAGTGAAGATTTTATAAACCACTGATAGGAGGCTGATAGGTCTGTAGTTCCTGAGATCCTCAATGTCACCTTTTTTATGTCGCAGGATCATTGTAGCATTGTTCCAATTCTCAGGAATCTTCCCTTCATTAAGGCATCGTGTGAAAATTTGGGCGAGTACTGTTTCAATTTCTCCACTTGCTTCTTGTATGATGTCTACAGTAATTCCATCTTCTGCTGGAGCTTTCCCCGCTTCATGTTCTTGATTGCATGAGCAACTTCTGCTGGGAGGACTGGAAGAACTCTGGTACCTTTCATGATGTCTGGAGTACATGTATCATCCCTTTCATATAATTTGGAGTAGAAATCTTTCACTCTTGTCAAAATTTCGCCTCTATTTCTTGTTATAAAACCATCTTCTTTTCTCAGAGCCATAATCTGTTTTCTTCCCTTACTGAGATGTCCCTTTGCTATCTTAAGGCTTTGGTTGTTTTCAATTGCTTTCCTCACTAGTTCACAGTTGAATTTTCTTACGTCTTCAGTGATACTTTTTCGTGCTGTCTTGCATAGCTCTATATATTCCACTTTGGAAGTCACATCTTCTTTAGTTGTCCTCATCACTCTTCTTTTTTTGCATCAACATTTTGGTTTTTCCTGATAATTTGTTTACATGCAACTTGTTCTTAGACCCAGCTAATTTTGTTGCTGTTTCCATAAGAGCTTTGGTTACTTTTCTGTTAACTTCCGAAATATCCACTTCTTCCGATGTTAGGCCTTCTAAAGCAGAGAATCTGTTCTTCAGTTCCAACTTGAAGGTATTATGGTGTTTTTTAAGGTTGGTTATGTCAATACATTTTGTTTGTCTTATGAGCTTGTCATGTTCCAGTTTAGTGTTGAGGTGCATCTTACATCTCACCAATCTATGGTCACTACCTGTGTTGAACTTGTTTAGCACACTGCAGTCTTCTATGACGAATTTTTTGTTACACATAATAAAATCAATTTCACTTGTCGTCCCATTTGGATGTCTCCATGTCCATTTCCTGTGTGGCTTTTTCTTGAAGAAGGAGTTCAAGATGAAAAACCCTTCTGCCTCTGCAAACTCAACGAGAGTATTTCCACGCTGGTTTCTGTTGCCATGACCGAATTTACCTACTGAAGTTTCATTCTGTTGCCGTTGCCCTATTTTTGCATTGAAATCTCCCATAATTATCTTCAAGTGCTGCTTACCTTTATTATTTAGATGACGAATTTCCTCATAAAATTCTTCAATTTCTTCTTCAGGATGACTTGTGGTGAGTGCATAAGTTTGAATAATCTGAGCCTGGTATCTTCTCGATAGTTGGATAACGAGTCGTGCAGCTATATGAACCATTAAAATTGTGTTTGGAAGGCTTTGGCAGATAATTTATTCTTCCCCCAAAAGAGCTTTCCCTGTCTTGTTACAGACATGCCGGGGAAATCATCCACACGTATACTAACATAATTCCTCGAGCATTAGGAGTGAATTATAAATAGAAGAAATATACAACACATCTCAGTTAATACACCACCTCATATTCTTCAGTGACTAAAGACTTGGATCATTCTACATTTGACACCGTTACCTAAGATAGGAAATAACCGTAACAGAATTAAAAAAATTACTTTCCACTTCCCTTATATTTTTGTATTTATTTGTTTGTGTATTTAAATTTCTTTTATTTTTTAATCCGAAAGGCAGCGAATGACGAACGTGAAAGTGACATGAAATCACATAAACTAAAGCCACTCTGATGGTATCTCAGAAGTAATCCCCACGTGACACATGAAGATAAGCCCCACCCATATGTGTGGTCACTGAATACCGCTCTCTGATTGGCCGAGATTTCCCCAGTCCCGTATCAATGTAAGGTTTGCTTAAATGCCACCGGGATTTGTCCCGTGGGCCAGGCCGACCCTGACCAGCGCCATGGGGCTGGCGCACAGCTCATGCCTCGCCCGGAGCTCGAGTAGTTGGCCAGATGACAGTGCCTCTGACCACTCGGATCCCGGAGCGTCCTTTTGCGTTACTCACTAGGAATCATACAATGGGTTCTGGGAATTACTTTTGTAGGAGCCGGTGGCAAATTTAGCTGAAATATCCTTCTCGCCCATAAAGTACTTGTCATCGGAGAGGGGGTTAACGACCACTGTGACGAAGTCAAAGGTATACAAGCAGCAGTTCGTCCCTAATTGAGGGTCACTGGCTCCGGGGAAAGGAAAAAAGCTAACAAGGGACCTTCACGATTTTGTTAATTCGATTATTGAAAATGCACAGCACCAATCGATAGATCACCTTTAGGAACCTTTAAAGAGACAACATTTATCTTCGGACCGCTGATGAGACGAAAGCTTTATATGTTCAAAGTTCACAGAATAGCTGGTATTAATGCATTTTCAACGAACATATGCATGTTTAATTGCAGCTATTGTGTACCGTAAGGATGATTGTGTGTTTCAGATAAAAATGGAGGAACAGTGAGCACATTTTAAGAACTGTAGTGCAGTTACCGCAGTTCGTGTTGACTGCAGCACCTCCAGTGGCACAAAAAGACACATCAAAAGAAAAGTTTCGTCGAACCTTGAACCCATTTATCTCCATCCCAATTTACGGTCCGCCGATAAAAATCCTTGTTTTCTGAGTTTCTTTAGGTGCTCACACCAATGATGATAAACATTTTCAGTCATAGAATTCACAAAATAGTGAAGGTTCCTTGTGAGCTGTAAGACAAGCACACTACCTATGCCCCGAATCCACTCCCACCTACAACAACGGTGAGTAGTGTCACTTTGTCTACATGGATAACAGGGGCGGCGGAAAGTGAAGTTCATTGGCCGGGCCCGAAATTCCGAATCGTGGTGCACGCCCCTCCCTTCCCGCAACAAACAGAAGAAAAACAATGCCTATGGAGCTATGTTAGGGATTAGGACCACCTGACTATTTCTTACCTAGAACAACTTTCTAAGGCATATCACAAGAAAAAATCGCACATATGCCAAATAAAAAAATAATAAAAATAAAAATCTTGGCTAAAATTATTGACCGAGCCCGGGCGGTTCCGCCGCCACTGATGGATAATCACGCATTACTGTGTGATCTAATAATTTAATATCGTCCTTTAAATGCAAAGATTCTGTAAAAAATAACACCGATTTATATGCTTTCATATAAATCATGCAGTGTTATTTTTAAGTGATCATCTGAAAAAAATTCTTTTTCCTGTATTTTTTTTCTCCCAACTAACCATGAAAAGTGCCTTAGCGCCGCTAAGCCTACAGAAAAAGTGCCTTAGCATCGCTAAGGCTCTTCTACATTACTGGCTCCATGGAACAGAGAGAGAGCCAGTACCGTAAAACAAACACAACATATATGCCTCACCGAGATTTGAACCCGGACCCATCTCGGACGAATGATCAGAAGCCATCACTCAGACCACTGAGCTATCGGGGCGGCACCTTGCGAGTTTCGATTTTATGATTTCGAAACATTAGCATGCTTTTCTATGGCGTGTTAGGTGGATAGCGATTAAATAAATAATTTGTTTGTTAGATCGATCATGAAAAGATGTAATAATAAGTATATATATATTATAAATATAAACAAATTTCGTACCTGGATATAACAGTGGCTATACAGATCTTATATATATAAAAAAAGTAACTGTTTTCCATGCCGAAAGATGAGGAAAGGCGGGAGGAATAGAGCAAGGCAATTCCTTGTGCTGACTGACAGCTAGAACAGATTAGTGGCGTACCTAGCACAACGTACCCCCCCCCCCCCCGCAAGATTTACTTCAGCACCCCTAAGCGCAATAATTTTCCCAGGATTTCAAGCAAGAGGAAGGATGCATTTCGCGGTGTGTGTGGGGGGGGTGGGGGGTGGGAGTGGGGTCTGGAAAAATAATGTCGGTACTTAGAGCTCTGTAGTTTTAACTTTTTAAGAAACAGATTCAACAATACATGTAATTGTTTTGTACAAAACTAAAATCAATCACTTGAAGAAATCTCCCTCTTGTACACGGCAGATCTGCGGCTGCTGTGAATAAACGTTAGTGCCTGTCATGTTCGTAATCCTAGGTGACTGACTGTTTCCTCACATCCTCCATGGGGAATTCCTATGTGGGCTCGTCCTTTTTCTCAGCAGCGGAGAGAAAGGACGATTGGAGACCGATCGTATTACAACTCCGAGCCAAAGGGCTGAATAGCTTCAATCTGTAAGACATCCAGTGCTTTAAAAATATAACTTGACAAAAGCAAAGCTAAATGTATTTTAAAAGAAAATATGAACCTTTGGGTTAATTATATGTTCCTTTGTCTTTGTGCATGTTCGAAGATTTTCAAAAAACTATTACTGGAGGCTGCGGTACCCCCTTGGTTACCTGCGCCCCCCCCTCCGCAACTGCGGGGGTGGTAGTAACTAGTTGCGTCACTGGAATAGAAGTATGTGATATGTGAACGTCACTTTGAGGAACGTTTAATGGAAAGAAATTTTAAAACGCTTATACATGGTAAAATACACTGCTGCCCATCCAAAATGCAACACCAAGAAGGAAGCATCCGATTGGCCTGAAATTCGCAGCATGCGTCGCCCGCGAGAGGACATGCAAACGATTAGCATTGCAGGGCATATGCAAATCACGTGCGCCTGGCACACCACCGAAAAGCACTGTAAGAAGGGTGCACAGAAGGCGGGGTGTAAGCAGTAGAAGTATGTTGTGCTGCTGGACCTGTGCGTAGGAAGCTTCCTGATGCCTCGTCGCAGAATACGGCAGTCATTCCAGCACGTTTAGGAGTTCGACAGAGGACGAAAAGTGGCTTATCGCGACAGCGGTTTATCGTATCGAGATATCGGCGCCCGTGTGGGACGACATCCAGCCACAGTGAGGCGAGTATGGATTCGGCGGGTGCAGAAGGGACGGACGGACGAAGTGAGCGGTTGCCGCTGCCGCGGCACACCACCGAACGAGAGGACCGGCATGTTGTGCGTCGGGACTTGACGGCTCGCACCGCCACATCACGAACGTTAGCGCAGGAATTAGGGTGTGTTGCGCAACAACCTGTGTCAGCACGTATCGTTCGTCGTCGTCTGCAGGATCGGGGACTTGTCGCACGGCGCCGTTGCTCCGATTACCATTGACGTTACACCACAGGCTAGTGCGGCGGCAGTCGGCCGTTGAACGCTGCACCGGGACTACGGAATGGCACGACATTGCCTTCTCCGACGAATCCCGCTTCTGCCTGCAACATCACGATGGTCGGATACGCGTGTGGCGGCACCGCGGCGAGAGACTGTCACGCCTGCATTATGCATCGCCATACCGGTCAGCCTGGCGTTAAGGTTTGGGGCGCAATTGGATATAACACCCACTCCCTTCTGGTACGCATCGCCGGTACACTCAACAGCCACCGCTTCATCTCCGACGTTTTGGAGCCTGTAGTTCACCCTTACCTGCAGGACGTACCAGCGGCCACGTTTCAACAGTACAATGCGCGCCCGCGCGTGGCACGCATCGTGCAACAATTCTTCACGGCCCACCCGGTGTCACTGGTGCCGTGGCCTGCCTGTTCTATACCGATATGTCGCCCATCGAATACGTCTGGTCGCTGATCGGCAACCGAGTGGCCCGGCAAGCACCACCCGCGGCTGCGCCTGACGAACTGTGGCAACGTGTGGAAGCAACCTGGACCGACACACCCCACGCCCACATCCAAAGCCTTTTTCGTTCGATGCCGCGGCGTGTAGCGGCCGTTATTGCCAGCCATGGGGGCCACACGAACTATTGATGTGTGCGTGTTCCGCAAGTCGCACGTGCCTGTAAGCTCAATCGTTTCATCTTTGTATCTGTTGTTATGTGTCCAGTAAATCTGGCTTTGCTATCTCGTGTTCTTCTTGGTGTTGCATTTTGGGTGGCCAGCAGTGTAATATTAACGCCCAGAGCTGGGCCGGTACTTTTAGATAATGGGGTGCCCACAGTTTTCCCAAATATTCCTGCGTATTGAACCAAACGTGTACCAAACAACGTAAAATTAAGACTAAAATTTAATTAAACAGCGTAAAATTAAGGATTAAGCTATTGCAGAGATCCGCAGTATAGCTCCAAAGACCTTGGAGAGAATCTCAGTGTGATTCAGCTATTGCTGAGATTTTATTTAATAATTCTTTTTGGCATCTTTCACATCGCTGTGGGTTTCCTTGTGGTTCATATCAGGGGCGTATATAAAAATATTTTTCGGGGAGGGGAGAGTGAAAGAGAGGAAGTGTTTAAAATCCACCAGTACGAAATAAAAATGAAAAAAAAAACGAAATTTTAATTTTGTTTGTTTTAAAATTGTATATCGATAACAGCTGATTCCTGAAATATAAAAGAAATTAAAATTGTCCTGTGTTCTGCGATACCCTGTACCAGAAGATTGTGTAAAACTTGATCTAGGCTTTCAATCAGCTCTTGATGAAACTTCAGAAATACCGACACTGTTAGATTTCAGTTATCTTTTTTTTTTCTTTTTTGGATCGGAGGTTTGACGACCACCGTGAGCAACTCAATGGGCTACAAGCACTCGCCCGTCCCTAATTTAGGGTCACTGGTTCCAGGGAAGGGAGAGAACCAGTTCCATGAGACAAACATAACATCCATGCCTCACCCCCCGCACGAGGATAACTGGTTTTCCAGTTATTTGGGGAGCGGCGCCCCCGCGGCCCGAGCTCATCTTGTGACGGAATACATTTCGTTTACTCTTGAACGATATCATCACCGAAGGGACAGCTGTTCATCCAGCTGATGGGGGATGGCGTCCCCACAGCCCGAGCCGATTTCTCTTATGATTTTGCTTTTTCGTCTTTAGTTCGCATACTGACATGTACCCGCCTCAGTTGTAGGCTACTGAGGTTCTGATGAGGCGCCAGCTCAGGGTTTTGTTCCTCGTCCCTTTCCCTGTCTTTTCTCTTTTATGTTACATTTTCTGTTTTTCCGGAGCTGGTTAGCTTAAACTTACCTGCACGTTTGCCGTGTGCGGTGACCCGTACAGGTGGAAAAGAGGATGCTGGAGGCTGAGGTATCTGCGGGCCGGGTTGTAGTTGTCTCCAGATGCCAACACTCCTATTTGCCCTCTGCTTCACCCTAAACGGGAGGCTGGGAGCTAACCCACTCCTAGTCAGGAAGTCTGTGGCCGAGTGGCGTCCAGACTTCTAGCGGCTTGTCGTTCTGTTCGGCAGGGTGAGTTTGGGGTTAGGGTGGGCGTGCCAAAGGGGTGTTCCCCGGGCATGGGAAAGTCTGGGTGCACGCCGAGCGTATGTCTACCTTACTAACTTGCTATATCCGCTGACTATCCCTAGAGCCGTATCCTGCGTCCTCTTGGGCTTGCGGACCTTCGGCTCACCCTCGTTGAGCTCGGCAGTGGGTGAGGAGGTCGGCGGACGAATATTTACCCTTATTCATGGCAACCCAATGTGTTTCCCAAGCTGTACCTTTGAAGCGCCGTGTGGAGGATGGGACACCCTCTTCCACTAAGAAACTACTCAGTCCCAACTGCAATGCTCTGTTTCTTCTACTTCATTCTGTTGATCCTGCACAATCCCTCAGTTCGAAGAGTCCTTTCTGGATTAATAAGGCTCTTAAGCCCGTTGCGGGCTCACCAAAGAGTGTTAAGAAGCTCTCGTCAGGGGATCTTCTTGTGGAGACATCAAATCCACGCCACAGTGCCACCTTGCTCGAGACGACCGTTCTGCTGGACGTTCCAGTCCAAATATCTCCCCGTGGTTTCCTCAATTCCTGTCGCGGTGTCATCAACTCCCGCGACCTGCTGGAGTGCAGCGATGAGGAATTGCTGGAAGAATTTGAGGACCAACATGTCACTGGGGTTCGGCTTATTCTTTTCCGGCGTGATGGAAAGTCTATTCCCTCCCGGAACATCGTGCCCACATTTGACTCCCCTACCCTGCCAACTTCCATCAAGGCAGGGTACTTGCGTCTCGATGTTCGACCATACATCCCGTACCCCTTGAGATGTTTCAAGTGCCAGCATTACGGTCACTCCCAGCAGTTTTGCCGTAATGTAGCAAAGTGTGAGCGCTGTGGGTCGCCTGAACACTCTTTGGCGGACAGCTCCGCTGACTGAGATCACTGTGTCAATTGCGAGGAATCTCCCCCGGCTTCTTCTAAGCAGTGCACAAAGCGGATCGAGGAGCAGGCTGCATCGTCATTGTCAACCATTATCAATCCACTGCTGGATGAAAGTCTCCCCAAGTTTCCTACACAACGGTCTGTCTTGTGCCAGTCTCCTCCATGTCACTCCCTCATACTTCCGAATTTCATTCACCCATCTCCCATGTGGTGTTCTTCTGGGTCTTTTCCTGTCCCTTGGAATCCAATCTAAAATTTCGGCTGTCCATCGATGGTCTGTCCTTCTGGCAGTATGTCCAGCCCATTGCCATTTCAAGGATTTAACTCTGATCATGATGTCTTCCACTCTTGACATTTTTCGGATCCACGAGTTCCTCTTCTCATCTCTCTTGGTTACACCAAGCATGCATCTCTCCATGCTGCTTTGAGTTGCTGCAGCCTTTGTATGTCTATTTTAGTCAAAGTCCACGTCTCTGCACGTACGTAAGCAGTGGAAGGATGCATTGACCAAACACTTTTCTTTTAAGACATAATGGCATATTGCTCTTGAAAATTATGCTGTTTCTTCCAAAAGCTCTCCAGGCAAGTTTTGTACGCCGATTAATTTCTTCATCAATGTGACCCTCACTTGATACCTGCTGTCCAAGATAAACGTACGTGTCTGTTATCTCCAGCTTTTCTCCATCAATCGATAAATCTTAATTTCTTGTAAGAGCATTGAACATCACTTTTGTCTTCTGAAAGTTCATTTTTAATCCCACTTCTTTACTCTTGTCAGCAAGTTCCTGGATCATGCTCTGCAGCTCTGATGGGGTAGTTGCAAAAATGACTACGTCATCAGCAAAACGAAGGTGGGTTAGATAATCTCCATTAATCTTTATCCCTTTGTTTTCCCAGTTCAGTGATTGAAAGACATTTTCCAATGTGGCATTAAAGAGCTTCGGAGATATGGTGTAACCTTGTCTCACTCCCTTTCCAGCCGCCCGGGTGGCGCAGTGGTCTAAGGCGCTGGCCTCTGATCATTCGTCCGTAGTGGTCCGGGTTCGAATCTCGGTCACACATGAATGTTGTGTTTGTCTTATGGCACTGGCTCTCTCCCTTCCCTGGAACCAGTGACCCTAAATTAGGGACGGGCGACTGCTTATAGCCCATTGAGTTGCTCACGGTGGTCGTTAAACCTCCAATCAAAAAAAAAAAAACTCCCTTTCCAATTTTTATGTGTGTTGTATTTTCAAACAGCCGAATCTTTGCACTTGCATTTTCATAGATGTTATTAATAATATTAATGTATGCATCTTCAATACCGTAGGATTTTAAAGCCATTGTAACTGCTGATGTTTCACCGAATCATAGGCTTTTTCATAATCGATAAAAGCCATGCACAATGGAAGTTCAGATTCCCTCGCTCTTTCAATTAGTTCTCTCAGTACGTGGATATGATCTATAGTGCTGTAGCCACTCCTGAATCCAGCTTGTTCTCTCGGTTGAGCCATGTCCAGTGTCACCTTCAAGCGGTGTGAAAGAACTTTAGTGAAGATTTTATAAACCACTGATAGGAGGCTGATAGGTCTGTAGTTCCTGAGATCCTCAATGTCACCTTTTTTATGTAGCAAGATCATTGTAGCGTTGTTCCAATCCTCAGGAATTTTCCCTTCATTAAGGCATCGAGTGAAAATTTGGGCGAGTACTGTTTCAATTTCTCCACTTGCTTCTTGTATGATGTCTACAGTAATTCCATCTTCTCCTGGAGCTTTTCCCCGCTTCATGTTCTTGATTGCATGTGCAACTTCAACTGGGAGGACTGGAAGAACTCTGGTACCTTTCATGATGTCTGGAGTACATGTATCATCCCTTTCATATAATTTGGAGTAGAAATCTTTCACTCTTGTCAAAATTTCGCCTCTATTTCTTGTTACAGAACCATCTTCTTTTCTCAGTGCCATAATCTGTTTTCTTCATTTACTGAGATGTCCCTTTGCTATCTTTAGGCTTTGATTGTTTTCAATTGCTTTCCTTACTAGTTCACAGTTGAATTTCCTTACGTCTTCAGTGATACTTTTTCGTACTGTCTTGCATAGCTCTATATATTCCACTTTGGAAGTCACATCTTTCTTAGTTGTCCTCATCTCTCTTCTTTTTTGCATCAACATTTTGGTTTTTCCTGATAATTTGTTCACATGCAACTTGTTCTTAGACAGAGCTAATTTTGTTGCTGTTTCCATAAGAGCTTTGGTTATTTTTCTGTTAACTTCAGAAATATCCACTTCTTCCGATGTTAGGCCTTCTAAAGCAGAGAATCTGTTCTTCATTTCCAACTTGAAGGTATTATGGTGTTTTTTAGGGTTGATTATGTCAATACATTTTGTTTGTCTTCTGAGTTTGCCACGTTCGAGTTTAGTGTTGAGATGCATCTTACATCTCACCAATCTATGGTCACTACCTGTGTTGAACTTGTTTAGCACACTGCAGTCTTCTATGACGAATTTTTTGTTACACATAATAAAATCAATTTCACTTGTAGACCCATTTGGATGTCTCCATGTCCATTCCCTGTGTGGCTTTTTCTTGAAAAAGGAGTATATATATATATATATCATCATCATCATCATTGTCAACCACTATCAATCCACTGCTGGACGAAGGTCTCCCCAAGTTTCCTCCACAACGGTCTGTCTTGTGCCAGTCTCCTCCATGTCACCCTTGCATACTTTCGAATTTCATCCACCCATCTCCCATGTGGTCTTCTTCTGGGTCTTTTCCTGTCCCTTGGAATCCAATCTAAAATTTCGGCTGTCCATCGATGATCTGTCCTTCTGGCAGTATGTCCAGCCCATTGCCATTTCAGGGATTTAACTCTGATCATGATGTCTTCCACTCTTGTCATTTTTCGGATCCACGAGTTCCTCTTCTTATCTCTCCTGGTTACACCAAGTATGCACCTCTCCATGCTGCTTTGAGTTGTCTGCAGCCTTTGTATGTCTCTTTTAGTTAAGGTCCACGTCTCTGCACCATACGTAAGCACTGGAAGGATGCATTGATCAAACACTTTTCTTTTAAGACATAATGGCATATTGCTCTTGAAAATTATGCTGTTTCTTCCAAAAGCTCTCCAGGCAAGTTTTGTACGCCGATTAATTTCTTCATCAATGTGACCCTCACTTGATATCTGCTGTCCAAGATAAACGTACGTGTCTGTTATCTCCAGCTTTTCTCCATCAATCGATAAATCTTCATTTCTTGTAAAAGCATTGAACATCACTTTTGTCTTCTGAAAGTTCATTTTTAATCCCACTTCTTTACTCTTGTCAGCAAGTTCCTGGATCATACTCTGCAGCTCTGATGGGCTAGTTGCAAAAATGACTACGTCATCAGCAAAACGAAGGTGGGTTAGATAATCTCCATTAATCTTTATTCCCTTGTTTTCTCAGCTCAGTGATTGAAAGACATTTACCAATGTGGCATTAAAGAGCTTCGGAGATATGGTGTCACCTTGTCTCACTCCCTTTCCAATTTTTATGTGTGTTGTATTTTCAAACAGCCTAATCTTTGCACTTGCATTTTTATAGATGTTATTAATAATATTAATGTATGCATCTTCCATACCGCAGGTTTTCAGAGCCATAGTAACTGCTGATGGTTTCACCGAATCAAAGGCTTTTTCATAATCGATAAAAGCCATGCACAATGGAAGTTCATATTCCCTCGCTCTTTCAATTAGTTCTCTCAGCACATGGATATGATCTATTGTGCTGTAGCCACTCCTGAATCCAGCTTGTTCTCTCGCTTGAGCCATGTCCAGTGTTACCTTCAAGCGGTGTGAAAGAACTTCAGTGAAGATTTTATAAACTACTGATAGGAGGCTGATAGGTCTGTAGTTTCCGAGATCCTCAATGTCACCTTTCTTATGTAGCAGGATCATTGTAGCGGTGTTCCAATCCTCAGGAATCTTTCCTTCATTAAGGCATCGAGTGAAAATTTGGGCGAGTACTGTTTCGATTTCTCCACTTGCTTCTTGTATGATGTCTACAGTAATTCCATCTTCTCCTGGAGCTTTTCCTCGCTTCATGTTCTTGATTGCATGTGCAACTTCTGCTGGAAGGACTGGAGGAACTCTGGTACTGGTACCTTTCATGATGTCTGGAGTACATGCACCATCCCTTTCATATAATTTGGAGTAGAAATCTTTCACTCTTGTCAAAATTTCACCTCTATTTCTTGTTACAGAACCATCTTCTTTTCTCAGTGCCATAATCTGTTTTCTTCCCTTACTGAGATGTCCCTTTGCTATCTTTAGGCTTGTGTTGTTTTCAATTGCTTTCCTCACTAGTTCACAGTTGAATTTTCTTACGTCTTCAGTGATGCTTTTTCGTACTGTCTTGCATAGCTCTATATATTCCACTTTGGAAGTCACATCTTCTTTAGTTGTCCTCATCTCTCTTCTTTTTTGCATCAACCTTTTCGTTTTTCCTGATAATTTATTTACATGCAACTTGTTCTTAGACCCAGCTAATTTTGTTGCTGTTTCCATAAGAGCTTTGGTTACTTTTCTGTTAACTTCAGAGATGTCCACTTCTTCCGATGTTAGGCCTTCTAAAGCAGAGAACCTGTTCTTCAGTTCCAACTTCAAGGTATTATGGTGCTTTTTAAGGTTGGTTATGTCAATAGATTTTGTTTGTCTTATGAGCTTGCCACGTTCAAGTTTAGTGTTGAGGTGCACCTTACATCTCACCAATCTATGGTCACTACCTGTGTTGAACTTGTTTAGCACATTGCAGTCTTCTATGACGAATTTTTTGTTACACATAATAAAATAAATTTCACTTGTCGTCCCATTTGGATGTCTCCATGTCCATTTCCTGTGTGGCTTTTTCTTGAAGGAGTTCAAGATGAAAAACCCTTCTGCCTCTGCAAACTCAACGAGAGTATTTCCACGCTGGTTTCTGTTGCCGTGACCGAATTTACCTACTGAAGTTTCATTCTGTTGCCGTTGCCCTATTTTTGCATTGAAATCTCCCATAATTATTTTCAAGTGCTGCTTACCTTTATTATTTAGATGACAAATTTCCTCATAAAATTCTTCAATTTCTTCTTCAGGATGACTTGTGGTGGGTGCATAAGTTTGAATAATCTGAGCCTGGTATCTTTTCGAGAGTTGGATAACAAGCCGTGCAGCTCTGTCAGAGGAACTTTCAACTTCTACAACTTTATCCTTCAGTTTCTTGTTTATTATAAATCCAACACCACTAGTTCTGCCAGTATCTGTCCCACGATAGTAGAAGAGATGTCCACTTTTCAGTTCGATGAGATCTTCTCCTTTTCTCCTTACCTCACTTAGCCCCACAATGTCCCACTTGATCCTTTGTAGTTCCTCTTCCAATTCAAGAAGCCTTGAATCAGAAGATAGGGAGCGTCCATTGTACGTTGCCAAGGTCAGCATCAGATGGCAGCCTAGTCCGGTCCTCCGGGGATTCTTAGCACCCTCTGCCTTCATGTCGCACTGGCCTCTGCCTTGGCCAGGTACATTCCAGCTGCCGGAGACTGAGGGCCAAGATTTAAGTTGTGGAGTCATTTTGGAGGGGTTTGGCCATAACTCACCACGCTGGCCAAGCGGGTTGGTGAGTTATATATCATCATCATCATCATTGTCAACCATTATCAATCCACTGCTGGACGAAGGTCTCCCCAAGTTTCCTCCACAACGGTCTGTCTTGTGCCAGTCTCCTCCATGTCACCCCTGCATACTTTCGAATTTCATCCACCCATCTCCCATGTGGTCTTCTTCTGGGTCTTTTCCTGTCCCTTGGAATCCAATCTAAAATTTCGGCTGTCCATCGATGATCTGTCCTTCTGGCAGTATGTCCAGCCCATTGCCATTTCAGGGATTTAACTCTGATCATGATGTCTTCCACTCTTGTCATTTTTCGGATCCACGAGTTCCTCTTCTTATCTCTCCTGGTTACACCAAGCATGCACCTCTCCATGCTACGTTGAGTTGTCTGCAGCCTTTGTATGTCTCTTTTAGTTAAGGTCCACGTCTCTGCACCATACGTAAGCACTGGAAGGATGCATTGATCAAACACTTTTCTTTTAAGACATAATGGCATATTGCTCTTGAAAATTATGCTGTTTCTTCCAAAAGCTCTCCAGGCAAGTTTTGTACGCCGATTAATTTCTTCATCAATGTGACCCTCACTTGATATCTGCTGTCCAAGATAAACGTACGTGTCTGTTATCTCCAGCTTTTCTCCATCAATCGATAAATCTTCATTTCTTGTAAAAGCATTGAACATCACTTTTGTCTTCTGAAAGTTCATTTTTAATCCCACTTCTTTACTCTTGTCAGCAAGTTCCTGGATCATACTCTGCAGCTCTGATGGGCTAGTTGCAAAAATGACTACGTCATCAGCAAAACGAAGGTGGGTTAGATAATCTCCATTAATCTTTATCCCCTTGTTTTCCCAGCTCAGCGACTGAAAAACACCCTCCAATGTGGCATTGAAGAGCTTCGGAGATATGGTGTCACCTTGTCTCACTCCCTTTCCAATTTTTACGTGTGTTGTATTTTCAAACAGCCTAATCTTTGCACTTGCATTTTCATAGATGTTATTAATAATATTAATGTATGCATCTTCAATACCGCAAGTTTTCAGAGCCATTGTAACTGCTGATGGTTTCACCGAATCAAAGGCTTTTTCATAATCGATAAAAGCCATGCACAATGGAAGTTCATATTCCCTCGCTCTTTCAATTAGTTCTCTCAGCACGTGGATATGATCTATTGTGCTGTAGCCACTCCTGAATCCAGCTTGTTCTCTCGGTTGAGCCATGTCCAGTGTTACCTTCAAGCGGTGTGAAAGAACTTTAGTGAAGATTTTATAAACTACTGATAGGAGGCTGATAGGTCTGTAGTTTCCGAGATCCTCAATGTCACCTTTCTTATGTAGCAGGATCATTGTAGCGGTGTTCCAATCCTCAGGAATCTTTCCTTCATTAAGGCATCGAGTGAAAATTTGGGCGAGTACTGTTTCGATTTCTCCACTTGCTTGTTGTATGATGTCTACAGTAATTCCATCTTCTCCTGGAGCTTTTCCTCGCTTCATGTTCTTGATTGCATGTGCAACTTCTGCTGGAAGGACTGGAGGAACTCTGGTACTGGTATCTTTCATGATGTCTGGAGTGCATATATCATCCCTTTCATATAATTTAGAGTAGAAATCTTTCACTCTTGTCAAAATTTCGCCTCTATTTCTTGTTACAGAACCATCTTCTTTTCTCAGTGCCATAATCTGTTTTCTTCCCTTACTGAGATGTCCCTTTGCTATCTTTAGGCTTTGGTTGTTTTCAATTGCTTTCCTCACTAGTTCACAGTTGAATTTCCTTACGTCTTCAGTGATACTTTTTCTTACTGTCTTGCATAGCTCTATATATTCCACTTTGGAAGTCACATCTTTAGTTGTCCTCATCCCTCTTCTTTTTTGCATCAACATTTTGGTTTTTCCTGAAAATGTTGATATATATATATATATATACTAAAGAGCAAAACTGAAGACTAAGGAAAAAAATTATGTCACTCTCACAGCTTGAGTTCTCTTTAATCTTCTTCTCTCTGTTTAATAGTAACAGATGAAGAGTATGGGTCGGGCCAGGAAGGTTAATGGATGCAAGCGAAATTGTTAACTAGTGCTAGGTCATGCAACTCTAAGGAGGACATGACTTATATATATATATTTTTTAAACTATTTTAGGTGGGAATGTTACTTGCATCTATGGCCTTGCAGAAACCCATTTCCAACTAGGTCTTTGTGGAAGTGAGAAAATGCAGAGTTTTTGCTGGTCCTTGATAAAGCCAAGGCTCAGTATTCTCGACACCTTCTACATTCAGTTGTTTTATTTTATTTTTTTATCTTTTTTCCTTTTGATCACACAGGTAGATACATAACCTTTTCTATGTTGTACTAGGTGTGAGTCAAAATTATATATGTATTTTTTTGCTTAGGTATCTTCTTTATAAAATATATATATATATATATATATATATATATATATATATATGACAATCTACAGCTCAATAGATCATATTCACGTACTGAGAGAACTAATTGAAAGAGCGAGGGAATATGAACTTCCATTGTGCATGGCTTTTATCGATTGTGAAAAAGCCTTTGATTCGGTGAAACCATCAGCAGCTACAATGGCTCTGAAATCCTGCGGTATTGAAGATGCATACATTAATATTATTAATAACATCTATGAAAATGCGAGTGCAAAGATTTGGCTGTTTGAAAATACAACACACATAAAAATTGGAAAAGGAGTGAGACAAGGTGACACCATATCTCGGAAGCTCTTTAATGCCACCTTGCAAAATGTCTTTCAATCACTGAACTGGGAAAACAAAGGGATAAAGATTAATGGAGATTATCTAACCCACCTTCGTTTTGCTGATGACGTAGTCATTTTTGCAACTACCCATCAGAGCTGCAGAGTATGATCTAGGAACTTGCTGACAAGAGTAAAAAAGTGGGATTAAAAATGGACTTTCAGAAGACAATTTAAGTGATGTTCAATGCGTTTACAAGAAATGAAGAATTATCGATTGATGGAGAAAAACTGGAGATAACAGACACGTACGTTTATCTTGGACAGCAGATATCAAGTGAGGGTCACATTGATGAAGAAATTAATCGGCGTACAAAACTTGCTTGAAGAGCTTTTGGAAGAAACAGCATAATTTTCATGAGCAATATGCCATTATGTCTTAAAAGAAAAGTGTTTGATCAATGCATTCTTTCAGTGCTTACGTATGGTGCGGAGACGTGGACCTTAACTAAAAGACACGTACAAAGGCTGCAGACAACTCAAAGCAGCATGGAGAGGTGCATGCTTGGTGTAACCAAGAGACAGAAGAAGAGGAACTCGTGGATCCGAAAAATGACAAGAGTGGAGACATGATCAGAGTTAAATCCCTGAAATGGCAATGGGCTGGACATACTGCCAGAAGGACAGACCATCGATGGACAGCCGAAATTTTGAATTGGATTCCAAGGGACAGGAAAAGATTCAGAAGGAGACCACATGGGAGATGGTTGAATGAAATTCGAAAGTATGTGGGTGTGACATGGAGCAGACTGGCACAAGACAGACCGTTGTGGAGGAAACTTGGGGAGACCTTCGTCCAGCAGTGGATTGATAATGGTTAACAATGATGATGATATATGCATTAATATGCAATACACATATATACACTATCTACCAACAAGTAATTGGACACCTGTGATAGCAAAGGAAAACGAAGTTTATTCACCTTCAATAGTTGGTGGAGCCTCCACGAGCGGCGATTACAGCTTCGACCCTCCGGGGCATACTCTCAACCAGACGTTGTACGACGGCTAGCGGTATTTTCTTCCACTCGGTTGGAGAAGACAGATCTGTTCCTTCACCGATTTCGGACGGTGGGGAGCATCCCTTAAGTCGACGCTCCAAGTCGTCCCAGAGGTGCTCGATAGGGTTAAGGTCCGAGCTCTGCGCAGACCAGTCCATTCGATTAACCCCACTGTCACCATACCAAGCTATGGTGGACCTCGCAACATGACAGGTGGCATTGTAATCCTGAAAGTAACATGGGTTCACCCCGTAAAACTTCCACGTAGGTAGCGCATGGTCATCCAAAATGGTGCAGTAGGTCTCGGCTTCGTGTCTATCAGGAATTGCGAGCAAGGGTCCCGTGCCATACCAGGAGAAACACCCCCATAGCATACTTCCACCACCGCCGAACTTCACAGTTGGCACAATACATTCCGGCAGGAGGTGTTCTCCGGGCAGACGCCTAACCCAGACCATGCCATCCGAACAGTAGAGAGTGAACCTTGATTCGTCGCTCCAGAGAACCTGTTTCCACTGTTCAACGGCCCACTGTGTACGTTCTTTGCACCACGTTAGCCAAGCAGCGCTATTGGACTTGGTGATCAAAGGCTTGTGGGCGGCAGCACGTCCGTGATAACCGAGCAGATGGGCTTCCTTACGGATGATATTCATCGAAAGAACACTCCCGGATGCCTGTTGAAACTTCTCGCGAATGTGGCCCATCGATTTGGTGCGGTTCTGAATTTCTCTGGGCAGCTCCCGTCGGTCTCTAACTCACAGTTTTGTGGGTTTGCCGGGTCGGGGCACATTCCGACAGTCACCTCTCATCTTCCACTTGCCAATCACGTAGGCCACTTCGATTTTGGGTACTTCAACTCGCTGGATATGCCACGTATGGATCGGCCATTTCTGTGATACCCGACGATTACACCTTTCTCGAAATCAGAGAGCTCCGAACTGCGTGGCATCTTGCATGCGACTGGTTGCGTTGTTGTTTTCCACACGATATTTAACTGCGGCGCAGATATCGTCGATTGCAGGGGTGTTCAATTACTTGTTGGTAGATAGTGTATATATACCAGAGTTCTCCCAGTCCTATCAGCAGAAGTTGCACATGCAATCAACAACATGAAACGGGAAAAAGCTCCAGAAGAAGATGGAATTGCCGTAGCCATCATACAAGAAGCAAGTGGAGAAATTGAAACAGTGCTCGCCCAAGTTTTCCCTCGATGCCTCAATGAAGGGAAGATTCCTGAGGATTTTAACAACGCTACAATGCTCCTGCTACATAAAAAAAGTGACACTGAGGATCTCAGGAACTACAGACCTATCAGCCTCCTATCAGTGGTTTATAAAATCTTCACTAAAGTTCTTTCACACCGCTCGAAGGTAACACTGGACATGGCTCAACCGAGAAAACATGCTGGATTCAGGAGTGGCTACAGCACAATAGATCATATCCACGTACTGAGAGAACTAATTGAAAGAGCGAGGGAATATGAACTTCCATTATGCATGGCTTTTATCGATTACGAAAAGGCCTTTGATTCATATTCCCTCGCTCTTTCAATTAGTTCTCTCAGTACGTGGATATGATATATTGTGCTGTAGACACTCCTGAATCCAGCTTGTTCTCTCGGTTGAGCCATGTCCAGTGTCACCTTTAAGCGGTGTGAAAGAACTTTAGTGAAGATTTTATAAACCACTGATAGAAGGCTGATAGGTCTGTAGTTCCTGAGATCCTCAATGTCACCTTTTTTATGTAGCAAGATTATTGTAGCGTTGTTCCAATCCTCAGGAATCTTCCCTTCATTAAGGCACCGTGTGAAAATTTGGGCGAGTACTGTTTCGACTTCTCCACTTGCTTCTTGTATGATGCCTACAATAATTCTATCTTCTTCTGGAGCTTTTCCCGGCTTCATGTTCTTATCGATTCCATACCCGCCGCCTCATCTAAATTCGCAGCCCTTTTGAACCAGCGCGACGGCTGATGCTGTAGGAAATTCCTATTATTTGTAATATTTTTTTATTTATTATATATTTATTATATATGTTTTTTCTTATTATATTTCCAGGTTATTTTTAGTTAGTGAGAATTTATACCTTGGTTCATTCTCATTTACGTTTCGAGTTCCAAACCAAGAAAATAGTGGGGGGGGGGGGGGTTCCAATGAAGGTTCTTGGCGGGAAGTGAGGTATGGATATATATATATATATAAATTAAAAAAAAAGTTATTTTAATGAAACATAGATGGCGCCAGCCGGGCTTGATAACGAAATATATCCAAGAAAGTATATCCGACGACTGGCAACATGGAGTATCTGACTCCATTACCGCGAAGTTAACCACGAACATCGGTGGAAAAGTCGCCACGCTCTTGAGGATGCCCAGAGAATGAACGAAAATTTCGAGTATAAAGAACGGTAAAAATTGATGTGTGTGAATCCTAAAGCGAAGATCCAATGAGTATACCCAGCGAAAAGTGTGTGAAGTAAAGCTATTCATCTCATACAACTGGCTTTAGGACAATAACACCAACAAAGACAGGAAAACACGTGTGTGAAATGTTCTCATCGCTAGCAAGGAATGCCAAGGTAAGCATTATCCTCTAGAATACTGTACATGTTCTAACTAGCTCACTCTCTTTTGTCTTGTGTAACTAGAGGTATAGTGAATACCATTAGGAAATGATAGTATGGATATATTTTCTACAGCTTACAATGTACATAATGAGTGTGAAATGCAGCTCACAGCTAAGCTTTTTGATGACAGAAATGGGGGAAATTTTGAATTCAGCTGAAGTAAAAATATAACAGCATAAAATTATAAAGATATTAATTGGAATATATGAAAATGTATAGTTATGATAAACAAATAAATTACTTGAGCGAAAACTTTATTACTTAAGTAATCAGATGAAATAGGCGGTCGTAAGAAGTTCTAGCTTAAAAGGTCAGCATAATTTTTGGAAATCAGATTTTGGTACTGGAGATGTTACATGGATAACAGTAAACTAAAGATGATTTAGCATCTGATGGCAGAAATTTTGCACTTCTATATTTCCCATGCACTTCTGATTAGTTATCCATTAATTTTTGTGGCCAGAAAATGTAGGTTAAATGTGCATTAGCATATGGGCTGCTGTTAGTAATGCTCTCTGTCATTGGAGCTAAAATTAATCACCTTGTTGTGTTGATTAACAACATCTTATGTGATCAGAATTTTCTATTCTTGAACATATGTTGTGCTAGCAACAAACTGCAGGATTTATCCTCAATGACTTCTTTATTAATAAATATAACCTTGCTCATAAATGGTATACGGATATTTCAAAAACCAAATTAAAAATCCTTATTATATACACACGTCTGTTTCATTTACTACTTAAAAGCTATTAACTTATTACATTATGAATGTGCCTCTGTTAATACTGATGTGTGTTAGAAGAATAATATTTTGAATGCAGTTGGATTTCTTTTAAAAGAGATCTTACAGTAGGAATTATTTCTGCTGCTTATGTAAATCTGTTTTTATCAAGACCTTTTATCAAGTCAGATTTCCTTTACTATCAGCAGGACATGCAAAGTCAGATTTCTTTTACTATCATCAGAACCATAAACTAATAAATTGTATATTTTCTTGCTATATTTTGAAACTGCACCCTTTAAAAAGATAAGTTCCCCCCCGAAAACGTTTCCTTTCTATTAAGGCCTGTAGTTTTAAAATTACTTGCATTCATACCTTTGAAGCTCACCATGCACAGTTCTAACCAAACCACCCACGTAGCACAAATTGGTTGTTTCTACGTTTAAAAATGGTTGCCATGTTGGTTGTGAAAACGTTATTAAAAAACGTTTTGAAAACACCAGGATGTCTCGTTGATAAATGGTCATATCGACGGTCTAAAAAACGTTTTATCAATGGTTTAAAAAACCAATTTTCACCCATTTTTAACGTTTGTAAAACGTTTAAAAGTTGTTACCTAACGTTTATATAGTAACCTCCAAAAGGTAGATTTTTGGTTGAGAAAAGGGCTTTTTGCAGAAAATCGTGGCGTGGCGTTTCATTTAAAAAAAAATTGGTTTAATTAACATTTATAAAACGTTTCACAACCGTATAATTAACCGAAACATTGTTCTTAGTTTGCAAATTAGTCGAAATAAAATTCCCTTATAAACCAATTCATTCCATTTAGGTTGAAATAAGGTTTGTTTATGAACCAATGGTCTAAGACTTCTGATCACTCATCTGAGATGGGTATCCAGGTTCGAATCCCGGTGAGGCATGGATGTTGTCTGTCTTACGGCACTGGCTTTCTCCCTTCCCTGGAATCCCCCAATCTAGGGACGGACTACTTACTGCTCAATGTTCGTTAAACCCCCAATCGGGTGAAAAAAAAAAAAAAACTCTGAACAACCAGGAAGCACCCATCTCTAATGTTAGGCCAATTTTGTTTTAGGGGAGAATCGGTGTGCCACAAGACAAACATCCATGCCTCACCAGGATTCGAACCTGGACCCAGTCATAAGCCAGCACCTAGACTACAGTCAGCTTCCCCAGCACGTAACATTTTAAGGAATGTTCAGTCTATAAAATGTTATTCTTGACTTCCTTTTAACAGGACCATTATGCAAATTTTCTCAGTTTAATAGTTGTTTTGCGCGAGATAATGTTAAAATGAAATAATTTGAGTAATGTATTGTTCCAACGAAAAGGATCTGAATAATTGAATAAAATCAATGTATAGTGTCTGGTAATTTGTTAAGATGTTTGTGGGAAACAGATACATTAGCTTTTACTTGCAACCAGATTTGGTTAAATCAGAAGAAAATGCAGTACAAAACAATCAAACCTTCTGGACTTCATATAGACCCCACACGCAGCTTCAGGAAGAATTAATGCTTTCCTAGAAGTGAAAACCTGTCATCCACCAGGAAATAAGCTTTTGAATAGCATGAATTTACTGGTGTTTATATTTTCCGGTTATAAAACTTGTAAATACAGCATTCTGTCAGTTGCGTTATATATTTTTTGGCCAGGTATGATAATTTTACAAATAAAAAACAGATTAAAAAGAAAAAATATTTTATTCCCATATTTACAAAGCACAGAATTTCTAAATTAATTATTTTTTTTACAGGAAATTCAATTACACTGTTTCTTTCCCACGGAATGATGCATATTTCAGCCAATTTTTCATAGAATCTTCTATTTCTTTAGCAGAGCACATCTTAGTGCAGGGGTTTTCATGCACCGCACCTGTACAGGAGTAAAAACATGAATAAGTATTTTCCATTGAAAATCAGAGACAAAAAAAATTAGGATTTCATAAGAACTAGTGTCTCTTATTTTAATAACAATTAACACATAAATACTGTATTGTCCATGCCAAGTGCAACAAAAATCATGTAAAAAAAAAAGTCTCAATTTGGCACCACTCATTTTATGCCATGTATTCCTGTGTTTCACCAATAATTTATAAAATACAGAACAGAAAATTACGGTATGCACGTAACATTACATTAAATATCACCAGGGAATTTTTTTTTTTTTTTTTAAGTTTTTTTCAAACAAACATCTTACACCGAGAAATATTTCAGTACAATACGAAGAGGTGTAAAACTAGAAAACAAATATATTAGGCCAAATAAATCAGTGTTTCTGCTGTTTTGATGGATTTATTCAGTGTAATACACACGTACACACACAGTTTTAGCAAATTAGTGAGATTAACACTTGATAAAATTTCTGGGAGAAAATAGCAGAAAACCTTTAAAGTGTGATGTGAGCTGATAATGTCAGTAATAATTTCTGTGGTATTTTAAGTTAGAATACTTTTTAAAGCAGTTTGGTGTAAAATAAAAGCCTTTCAAAACTCTTTAGAATTAAATCATCAGCAAAAAAAATTATATATATATCATCATCATCACATCATTGTCAACCATTATCAATCCACTGCTGGACGAAGGTCTCCCCAAGTTTCCTCCACAACGGTCTGTCTTGTGCCAGTCTCCTCCATGTCACTCCCGCATACTTTCGAATTTCGTCCATCCATCTTCCAAGTGGTCTTCTTCTGGGTCTTTTCCTGTCCCTTGGAATCCAATCTAAAATTTCGGCTGTCCATCGATGGTCTGTTCTTCTGGCAGTATGTCCAGCCCATTGCCATTTCAGGGATTTAACTCTGATCATGATGTCTTCCACTCTTGTCATTTTTCGGATCCACGTGTTCCTCTTATCTCTCCTGGTTACACCAAGCATGCACCTCTCCATGCCGCTTTGAGTTGTCTGCAGCCTTTGTATGTCTCTTTTAGCTAAGGTCCACGTCTCTGCACCATACGTAAGCACTGGAAGGATGCATTGATTAAACACTTTTCTTTTAAGACATAATGGCATATTGCTCTTGAAAATTATGCTGTTTCTTCCAAAAGGCTACAGCATGTATTGACATAACCAGCCTTAAAAAACACCATAATACCTTCAAATTGGAACTGAAGAACAGATTCTCTGCTTTAGAAGGCCTAACATCGGAAGAAGTGGATATTTCTGAAGTTAACAGAAAAGTAACCAAAGCTGTTATGGAAACAGCAACAAAATTAGCTGGGTCTAAGAACAAATTGCATGTGAACAAATTATCAGGAAAAACCAAAATGTTGATGCAAAAAAGAAGAGTGATGAGGACAACTAAAGAAGATGTGACTTCCAAAGTGGAATACATAGAGCTGTGCAAGACAGTACGAAAAAGTATCACTGAAGACGTAAGGAAATTCAACTGTGAACTAGTAAGGAAAGCAATTGAAAACAACCAAAGCCTAAAGATAACAAAGGGACATCTCAGTAAGGGGAAAAAACAGATTATGGCACTGAGAAAAGATGGTTCTGTAACAAGAAATAGAGGCAGAAATTTTGACAAGAGTGAAAGATTTCTACTCCAAATTATATGAAAGGGATGATACATGTACTCCAGACATCATGAAAGGTACCAGTACCAGAGTTCTTCCAGTCCTTCCAGCAGAAGTTGCACATGCAATCAAGAACATGAAGCGGGGAAAAGCTCCAGGAGAAGATGGAATTACTGTAGACATCATACAAGAAGCAAGTGGAGAAATCGAAACAGTACTCACCCAAATTTTCACTCGATGCCTTAATGAAGGGAAAATTCCTGAGGATTGGAACAATGCTACAATGATCTTGCTACATAAAAAAGGTGACATTGAGGATCTCAGGAACTACAGACCTATCAGCCTCCTATCAGTGGTTTATAAAATCTTCACTAAAGTTCTTTCACACCGCTTGAAGGTGACACTGGACATGGCTCAACCGAGAGAACAAGCTGGATTCAGGAGTGGCTACAGCACAATAGATCATATCCACGTACTGAGAGAACTGATTGAAAGAGCGAGGGAATATGAACTTCCATTGTGCATGGCTTTTATCGATTATGAAAAAGCCTTTGATTCGGTGAAACTATCAGCAGTTACAATGGCTCTGAAATCCTGTGGTATTGAAGATGCATACATTAATATTATTAATAACATCTATGAAAATGCAAGTGCAAAGATTCGGCTGTTTGAGAATACAGCACACATAAAAATTAGAAAGGGAGTGAGACAAGGTGACACCATATCTCCGAAGCTCTTTATGCTACATTGGAGGGTGTCTTTCAGTCGCTGAGCTGGGAAAACAAGGGGATAAAGATTAATGGAGATTATCTAACTCACCTTCATTTTGCTGATGACGTAGTCATTTTTGCAACTACCCCATCAGAGCTGCAGAGTATGATCCAAGAACTTGCTGACTAGAGTAAAGAAGTGGGATTAAAAATGAACTTTCAGAAGACAAAAGTGATGTTCAATACTTTTTCAAGAAATGAAGATTTATCGATTGATGGAGAAAAGCTGGAGATAACAGACACATACGTTTATCTTGGACAGCAGATATCAAGTGAGGGTCACATTGATGAAGAAATTAACCGGCGTACAAAACTTGCCTGGAGAGCTTTTGGTAGAAACAGCCTAATTTTCAAGAGCAATATGCCATTATGTCTTAAAAGAAAAGTGTTTGATCAATGCATCCTTCCAGTGCTTACGTATGGTGAAGAGACGTGGTCCTTAACTAAAAGAGACATACAAAGGCTGCAGACAACTCAAAGCGGCATGGAGAGGTGCATGCTGGGTGTAACCAGGAGGGATAAGAAGAGGAACTTGTGGATCTGAAAAATGACAAGAGTGGAAGACATCGTGATCAGAGTTAAATCCCTGAAATGGCAATGGGCTGGACATACTGCCAGAAGGACAGACCATCGATGGACAGCCGAAATTTTAGATTGGATTCAAAGGGATAGGAAAAGACCCAGAAGAAGACCACATGGGAGATGGGTGGATGAAATTCGAAAGTATGCGGGAGTGACATGGAGGAGACTGGCACAAGACAGACCACTGTGGAGGAAACTTGGGGAGACCTTCGTCCAGCAGTGGATTGATAATGGTTGACAATTACGATGATGATGATATATATATATATATGTACGGCTTGTATGCCGAATAAATGCTGCAGTATATATTTATAACTGGCTGTACAGAACATAGAGCTACAATATGTTTTACTTCTTGCTACAGCAAGAACACTGTAAATCTGCTTTAGTAAAAAAGGTTTTCACAATTTCACAAGGCCGATCTCAAAATAAAAAAAATAAAAAAATAAATAAAATAATAATACCCCCCCCTCCTCTCTTCTACTCTAAAAATAGCAATGGGTGAGGAGAAGGTATGAGAAATTCCAGAACTGTTTTACACAGAGAATATGATTAAAAGTTTCTCAGAACATCAACAAAGGTTGTCAACACAAAGTGACATCAATGAAAGCTCAACCAAAATAGACTATGAAGGAACCCTATTTTAGAAAAATTGGAAAGGCTATGTCACTTTCCTGTTGAATAAGAGTTCTGCTCATGTAAAATATTACACATGCACAAACTACTAAATGAACTAAATCAAAATGACAAAATCCTTTTCAATTTTTTAAAAAATTAGGTGCTTCACAAAAATGTCATGGAGTTGTACAAATTTTCTTCTCAGCCCTTTTTTCATGAGCTTAGTATTGGACATACAATATATGTTGTAGGTATGATAACCCCACCCCGTTCAGTGAATTTATCAGATACTTCATAAAATGTGCTAAGGCATAAAAAACATGGATGACCAACTGACATCTACATGCTAGTCCCATTCTAGAGCTCATGTCTTTGGGTGCAGAATGAGCACTGTACTGGTACAATGTTACAAACAATGCATTTCAATAATTAGTTGTAGGTCAGGTAACTTACATTACTATGCATGCTTTTTTAAACTGTTACTTTTTAATGCCAAGTGCAATGAAAACATTTTTTCATCATTATTCTTATGAGGGATCATGCTGTAATTTTTTTACACACTTTTTCTGCAATATAGAAATTAAGTTACTTTTTTTAAATCCAGTTTTTCTATAAAAATTAAAATGGGAATAATCTACATTCTTGTCTTATCCCAAGCTTAATTGCAAACCATTTACCTGTATATCTCTCCATTCTGATAGTTGCACAATTTTTGGTGTATAGGCTTTTTGACTAACTCCAACAGCATACCTTTCCATTCATAGCTTTTAATCATATGGAGTTTGTTCCTGATGATCTGATCAAACAAATTTTCAAATCCAATAAATCGTAGTTAACCTCACAGAACTTAGTAAACTATTAATATGCTTAAGTAAACTTTGTAACAGTACTAATTAGGGAAGTGATATGGCAGAATGTGGCTAATATGCACAATCTTCAATCAAAACACACTAAAACTCAAAATTTAGCAATGCAATAAAAATATCAAATTTAGTAAAACCAAAGAACATGATTTACCTAAAAATTATCTTTAGGTGTTTTTGACTTTATATTATAATAAGTCCAAAATAACTGTAAAATAATGCTATAAAACATTTACTAAAACTGAAAGGAAACTGCTCTTAAAAATAATAAATTAACACATGCAAAAAAAAAAAAAAGTGTACGGATACACAGTATTGGTTTTATCTTTATCTTGTTCAAAAAAGATAACCATTCAATACAGCAAAGCTTTTTATGTAAAAAGTTCTACATGCATTCAGGATCCTGTAGTATTAATTGTATGTATATATATATAAATACTTACATATAACCAACGATGAAGTCTTCAGACTTTTGAAGGCTTTTTTATTTCCTCTACCAGCCCAATTATAGAGGCTGGCTAAACTATCCACCATAAGTTCCCTCAGAAACCTCCTTGATGCCTGTCCTACATTTGCTCCACCCTTACTGGCTAAATATTTTACCTGAAAGAAAATAATAAATCAGTAAACAAAAACATAGTGGTAGACTCTGAACCAATAAAAAAACAAATTGCTGCATTCAGACTTAATATTGACAATACTACATAGCTTTGTTTCTTTTTCTTTCCTTTTTTTTTTTTTTTTTTTTTTTTTGTTAAGAAAGTTACTAACTTTAGTAGGGAATATCACAATGGTGTTACACAGTTAATGTTCTTTTTTTAGTATATAGTTGGATTCTTGATGTTTAATTATTCTTAATGATAATTATTTTAACTATTGATGAGCAAATTATTTAGGTCTGCAGGTTCAAAGGATGATCAAACACTATCCTCCACAGTAAGCAAAAATGGACCTTAAGTAAACACATGGAGAATTTCACCAGAGAAACAATTTCTATATTCATATTTTTCAGCAGAAAACTCTAGAGCATTAATCTTAAATCATTTATGAGCCAAATCTTTTACTTATTAGCATATTGCACTGCATTTTGTGTATAGTTAAAAAACAAACAATTATAACACCAAAACCCAGCACTTTCACATAAAGATTCAATCCTGTCTTTCATAATAGTAAAACATTATACATATTTTCCCAATTTTTTCTGAAACTTCCTTTTTTTTTTTTGTAATATCCTCTCATTTCAATGCTGCCAGTGTTTTTTTTTTCTTTTGCAAAGAAATAATCACATTCCACAATTAAAAGAAAGAATAAATTTTCAGAGAAAGAAATTCATCAACTGTAATACATCTATAGATGCAATGTGATACTACTACTATACTGAAATCCATGGAAAAATAAGACTGAAATACAAAACTTTCATACTAATGAGGATTGCATGTGAATGAAAGCTGATTTAATTATTCAGTGCATAACGCATTCTCACACTTTTAATGAATGACTCACAATTGCTAGCTGAAAATTTTAAAGCAAAGGGAAATAAGAGTTACTACTGATAGCCAATCCATTAACAAGCTGACAAACATGCACAATACACTATTATTTAATCCTGTGTTGTCAGAAGCACACACATTTGTTTTAGAATGGCATGATCATGAGAAGACTCCCTTAATACAACATACATGTAAATAATATTCCCCCAGCAGTTTTATTTATGAACTACTGGATCTAAAATGTATATATCATATACAGTGATTAGAAAGTTACTTTTTAAAAGGAGCTTGCTACTGCTAATAACTACATTGTTAAAAAAGTAGCTTTCTACAGCTACAGCTACTTTTTCTGAAAAGTAGCTAGCTACACTACTTTTTTGAAAAGCAGTGACTTTTGCTACTTTTTTAAGTTTAGATTTAAATTAAAAATACAAATTCTGAGGATGATATTTACATGTACATTGCATATGGTATTTGTAGTTAAAAACCAAGGTAAATTACACAAATAATTTATCTTTGTAAAATAATATAACCATTTTGACACACTCACTGGTGCATATTTCAAGCTAGACAGACTAGCTGAGAAGCCTAGGGAATTCAATTAAAGGCCATATACAATTCTATGTTTGCGAATTCATTTTCTTTAACTAAAAGAATTGAATCGCAGAATCAAGAAACAGTCTTCAATAAAATCATTAGTGGCATACCCGTGGGCAGTGAGTGGTCTAAGGTCTGATTTCTGACCATTCATCCATAATGGTAGTTTTTAAGCAGTCTTACCTATAACTCATTCCATTGGCACACCACCTTAACTGCACATTAAATGCAGAGAACCCCATCAGAATGGGTTCTTTTAAAGAGCAATCAGGCATTCTTAGACATTCATTTCAATATAATGTATAAAATCAACATTAGTAATGGGAATACCAGTTTTTTTTGTTTTTTTTTATTAGGCAATTACAACTACTGCTGAATATGGAAAGTATAAAAGAAAAATCACAAATTGTTAAATAACTTACACTGTCATGAAAATTTTTCTCTGTCTCAAGAAACAGCTCCCACTGCATCAAGTCTTCTTGAGTTTTCAGAGGGAGCATGGACAATATCCCTTGAGGGCTGAACGGTTTCTCTGTTGGCTTAACAACAGTCAGCAGCAACTGCACTGCATAGTCTAATGTCTCTTTTATCGATTCCAATATTTTGAACATTCTTTTTCAGCAGCTGAAAAGCAGTAAAAAGAAAAAAGTCTCAGGATTCTATGTAGAAAACAGGAAAAAGTGGTAAGCATTTAACACACACACACACACACACACAAAAGTTGGCTTAATATTGATGCAAAAATTGGGTCTAAATTAGTAACTATTAAAAAGGGGGGACGGTCTTGATAGGCGTGGCTAAATTATGTCGATAATTAAATTATATATGTGGCCTATTGCAAATTAATTGGGAAATTAACTTATTTTAATTAGGGAAGTGTTGTAATTCTCTTTGTCTGGGTGGAAACAAAGGAATTAGTGGATCATCTCTGGGGGTCTGCGAGCATCATGGGACCACACCAGACGGCAATTGAGAAGCACTCAGACTCCAATAAAGACGGTTTCAAGTGGCCGTCAGTGCCAAATATCGGTAGGAAACACTGGGAATTATGATTATGAGGGGCAAGAGGCAATAACGCTTCGTGGGAGAGGCACGAGAGAAATCTCTAAGTGTCGAGTGACAAGAAACAGATGAGGCCCATGTGACAGGGAATGGCAAAAAGTAGGAAAGGAAGAAAACAGTGGTGATCTCGGTACGTTGGCAGGAGGACAGACGGAAAAACACACCCAGGAATCATCTCGGAACGCAGTTGTAAGCCGGGCCGAGAGATTGCTATGGAGAGAGTACGCTGTACGGCTCTACGCAGTTGTCAGACGTAGCTAGCCTGCTAGGTACGAAACCTGAAGTCCGACGTTTATCTAAGATTGCCATGGTACTTCTAGCGCAGCGGTAAGCCGCCTAGTACGATGAAAAAGGGAGAGCTTAACAATAATTAGGTGGCTGGGTAAGACCACCAAAAATGCCAAATTGAGAAAGCATGCTTAAAACGAATCATTAACTAACTACACTGCCAGCAAACCACCCTCTCGAAAACACCCCTTCTCCGACAAGGAAGAGTAGAGGTCGCCGACCTCTGGGAAAGCGTCAACGGGTCCTCGCTCACAGCAAACTACGCATCTCTATCCACGGGGTAAAAGAGAGCTACCCTTGACCATTCTACTGCCCCGGTCTGCTGTGCAAACAGGAGTCAGTGCTGTGTTACTGCCCCCCCCTACCAAGAGCGGTCGGGAAAAAACACGGAGGAATTCTCTCTCTGCGGCTTTGAAAGAAAGAGAGGAAAACCTACAAATCAGCGAAGACCCTCTGTGACACACAGGTGAAAAGCCCCCCTTCGACTACTACAGAGTGTGCGTGTGTGTGTGTAAGTGATACCGAAAGAGTGTTGTACTAAATGGATTGTCCAACATCGTCCAGCTATTCGTAAGTACTGACTTTTGATTATCAGCTTGCATAGCTCATTTTGGAAATGGGGTAGTAACCCCATTTCCAAAATGACTGCCACCTGAACTTATTAGCCGACTGCCACCTGAACTTATTAAAATGACTGCCACCTGAACTTATTAGCCGTACACTGGTTATCCAAAACTTTAAATATTCCCGCTATGGTGAACTGAAATTCTCTCAAGAGATAATTATAAATGAGTAAGGACTGAACTAGGAGGGAAATCCCTCCCATTTCTTTTTTTATGTATGCCTACAGAATGTACGGAATTTACATCCTAGCAGACCGGATGTTCCGTTAATTAAATAAATTGGTGTTAACTGATTATTTGCACTCTGTTCTTTTAGGCTCTGGTGTATTACTTCCCTGTGTTTCAGCAAGCATCACGTTCTCGCCCATTTATACCAGCTCCCGAATTAAAAGAACCTTCGCGTCTCGTTTTTGTATCAATTTGCTGGTCAACAGTGGGATATAACAACCCACGACCACAGAAAAATTTTGTATCAAATGAGGGCAGCGAATAAACGTTCGTATCAATTAGTGACGAGTGCTTATAAATTATATCGCTCGGCACGTTCTGATCAATATTTTATTCTTGTGAAATTAAAACCTACAATATTTTGAGATAGTAATTTCAGGCATTTTTTTTTTGTATTACTTTGTATAGTGGCTATATAAATGATGACTTTTTGAAACCGAAAAAACAGAAGAATGTATGAAACATATTTCCACACTCACCCAATATACATAAGCAGCTAATAGAGATAAATTTGCTAAGCATTGGAAAATAACACATGCATTAGAAATACTAAAATAAATTAACCTGTACTGCGTATAAGAAAAAGTTGTAATTGAGAGAATATTTACTGTTGGTACAAATCAAAATAGAAAAATCTGTGGTTATTGTATAATTTGTTTTACATGAAATAGTATCTTGGTATGTCACAAAAACATGACATTTTTTTTCATGAATGGATGAAATTATCTTTATTGTGTATGTACTTTCTGAGTAAAATAATTTCTTGTGATGAGATAGAGATGGTCCTCACCAACAGAACAAAGTAAATTTTTCAGCTGTTGCCAGTAATCTACAAACCAAATTTAGGCATTTTACTTTGGCACACACGTTTTGTAGCATTTTTTTAAATACAATTTATTACCAGGTATACCACCACCTTTTATTAGCTGAAAGACAGAATTTATTCAACTATTTATAAATGAAATAAAAAAAATAAATACATTAACTTATGATCGGTTTTCACTTGATTACAACTGCAACAGCATACTTCTATGACCACCAAAATCATTTGGAATCAACTTAAACTGCATTAAAGCAAAGTTATATAAAAACTGTTACCAATTTTTTTCCCATGTAAATTCCACTAATATTGAAACACATATGACAATCAGCAGAAATTGATAACTTTTGAGTCATAATCGGGGGAAGTTTTCATCACAGTAAATCCTTTTTCCACAGCAGACAGGAAAAGCATGCAATAAAACTAACATCAACTTTCTGCACAAATGAAATTGAACAATAAACGCCATTAATGAGAACTGCACACAGCTTATTCAGAAGCATAATCTTGAACCGTTTCTCTGATGTGTTTTGTTGACTCAAGTTCCAAACAAAATTTTTTATGAAAATGTCCTTGTTGCAAGCATTTGGGCTTGAAATAATCTTAATTGTTTCCCTAAGTGCAGTGTCTCTTGTGTTTGTATATGACCCAATCTTCTTTATTTCATCCCATTTAGGAATAGCAGCGTGGATTTTGACTTGTGCTAAAGCTGTGTTAGTTTGCCTTGCTTCACATCACATTTGTGTGCAAAAAAAGGAAGGGGCAAATTTTGATGCATCTATTGCTCCCATTATCACTAACCTGAAGTTGCAAAAAAATTTATTTCAAAAGATGGCTTATGAGTAAAACAACAAGACACATTAACATGCACCGACATGAACCAACATATACATATTTTGCAACGAAATTGTAGTGTGCTCATATATAAACTCATTTCATATTTATTGTCATACTTTATATGTTGCCCAATGTTTGCCAAGACACTCTTGCAGTTGTAAGATAGGTGAAGTGTGTTTTATTACCATAACTTGAAAGCTTTTTATCAGGGGAAAAATGGCTTTGTTTATTGGATTCTGGACTACACATAATTTTGGAAATTTAGTCCACAAAATTTTTGGAATTTAGACTGGTCATAGAAATTCTAGAAGAACCACATATTTTTCCTCCGGCTTCATTTTGATTTCACACATCTTACCAATGTAGTTTTAATAAACTGCCAAAACCCCTGTAAATTTAATGTCAGTTTAAACTAGGTTATAAGAAAAGTGCAACCACACATTTTGCATTACATTGGAGCATGACAGGTTAGTGAAATTGAGTAACAGTCCAATATATACAGATATGCACAGTTATTTATTATCATATGCTGTAATACGTGACACACATAGAGTGGTCAGCTGTGCAAACCATCTCTTAGGTCCTAAGAATGCCCTAGAAAGTATTCCAAATATGGGAGAGGACCCTTGACAATGGGATTTCATTTGTTACTACTTCCTAGGAGGGAGAGGTAAGTGCTACTCAATAATGTGTGATTATTGTATCCCACAATCTGATATCACAGATTGGGGACTGGCACAGTTATCAAACGGTACTGCGATTCAGATAAATCATCACAAATATATCAGCATGAAAATTGCAGAAAATTTGAAAATTACACGGATATGTGATTATGGTTATTATTTATATGCCAAAAAATAATACTCAGTGTGTTATATGCTTTGAAAATTAAATAACTGTGTTCCATATTATCTAACAACAATGACAAAAAAACCCCAACTGTGTTGATAATAACCACTTCTGAATCATGCACATGATCAGATCAATTGATACTGTAATTAGATCATATCAGCTGCGAAATTACTACTACTACTACTACTACAAATAAATTCATAACAACAGAAACTCCATAACCACTATAATTAAAAACAAAAACACTCACCAGTAACAGGCTCCGAGTTTTGTCCAGGACTATAATTTATTTGGCTGATACAGCCTTGGTGAGGTGAGTACTGTTTTGATGTTGATGTTGATGGCAAATTGAAATGAAATGGTACTTGAGGAGGTGGTGGTAGTACAACTTGAAATCTCTCCATGGAGGAGTCGTCACTCTCTTCATCTACAAATGGCCTCTTTCGCCTTTTGTTTCTGGATTTAGACTTTTCTATATCGGAGGCTTCTGTTTCTAATTGTGACGTATCCTCCGCCAGAGGCAGTTTTTTCCGTGCCTTTTCATAAGTGTCTACAATAAAGTTTCACAGTTTTAGTTGCACCAAGAGATACTAGCAAAAATGTTCATTACATACATATATGCTTGAGTTCATAAATAGATTGATTTTAGAAGTAAAGTAAAGGGATGAACAACTGGAGGGATAAGTCGCCGATTTTTAAAGGTATGATTCCAGTCACTGGAATTACCCCCGAGTAACACATCTAAGCCAGAGTAGCAGAATATAGGCGTATGCTGTACGTGGATAGTTTCGAAACGATTAGTTTTTGCTTGCAGATTAAAAAAATAATAAAAATGTTATTTACAGCAATTAAAACACTCACTGAAGGCTTTACTCAGATTAATATAATTCTATTTTAACACGAGAACTCTTATTTTTCACATCTCCTGAGTTTTTTTTATTTTACAGATGTTTCTGGCCTTCAGATTTTATCAAGGCCTGTTCTCAATGTATGGGAACTGTATCAAAAGTTTTGTTTGCACAGAAAGAATTAAAGTTTTGCCAGGTTCCTCTTGCAGTTGCCAGTTTTTAATTATTTTTTTTTATGTGCTTTGTAAGTCTACTATTTTTGAATTAAGTTGTTGAAAATGCTATATATAATTTCTGAAGGTTCATTAATGGAACTGTTTTTCTGGATATAAAAACTTTTTTTTTTATTGGAAGTTTAATGACTACCGTGAGCAACTCAATGGGTTATAAGCAGTCGCTCATCCCTAATTTAGGGTCACTGGTTCCAGGGAAGGGATAAAAACTTTGTTAAATTAGTCTCCTGTTTTTATGAGCTAACAAGTAATCATTTTATGAGCCACAGCTAACAAGTAATCATTACAACTTTTCAATCAGGCTATGTAGTTCCATTCTTATATATATGTAAACACATCATAGGCACTGTAAAACAATATAAATAATGTAACCATACCATATTTGCCCAGTACCACCACAGCATGTTCTGTCCACGAACCATCTGGCAATGCTCCATCAAGGAGAGACTTGCGTATTTTTTGGGAATTTTTAAATGGTGGCCACAGGCATTTTCCATCCACACTTAGCCAGTGCTCACGAATAATATCCACTTCGTCTGTTCCAGGAAATTTCACTACTAGATACATTTTTCTGCTGTGAAAAAGAATACTGTAACTGTACAGTACAAAACATACACTAAAACTATCAATAAAATCCTTGAGGTGAAGGACAACACAAAATATTGAATAAATAAAATGCCTGAATTGGGGGTTCAGCAAAAAAAACAAAAAAACACATAGATCTGTTATTTGAAGTAGAGAATCACTATGCACCATTTATTTTATAACAATCACTAACAATGAAAATTTTACAGTAATTAACAAAAATGTGCAATTTAAGAAATTACTAGTACAACACAAAAAAGTATCTCATGAAAACATGCATGATAAAACAATTACTAACAAAAAATGCAAATACAAAATGTAATATTTCTGAAATATTCAAGTAGTGATTCTAACAGTGAGGTAAATGAAAGTCATGTATTCAGATATTCTGTTTAGCAAAAAATAACATTTCAATAACACAACTGCAATTTGATTTACATCATTTCTGAAACTAACACTCACTGTTTATACCACAAGACTGTTACATGAATATAAAGATAGAAACCTCACTAAGTGCTTTTCTAAGCTTTTGTTCTACACTTCATCTCTAATATTAAATTTTTTGAGTTACCAGAATGTATAGTTCTAGATTTTTCACAAGGTCTTTTTCTAAGCAATTGCAGTTTTCTGAAGTTAATTCATCATTTAATAAGCAAAAAACAGTATTTCATGTAAGCGAAATGCTAATAGCATAAATTCAGTTTTCTAGCCCCTTGATGCAAAGTAATATTGAATTATTTAATATATTATTCACATCTATATCAATAAAATGGTTTTCAGAAATGTGTGACAGATACAGAATTTCCTGAGATGCATTTTCAATTAAAAAGACCAACTAAACACTATGCTGTTATAAAACTTGTTGCATAAACAAAAAGTAAATTCTGAGAGCACTGAAATACTCCCTAAAATGGTATGAAATTTATACAATGAAAGCTTGAATAACTGTGTTGAAGACATAAGACAATTTACGTGGACCACAGTAAGACACCTGATACAACTAAATGTACTTATCTATCCCATAATGAATACCACAGAAATTATAACAGGAAAAGAATTCCCCTGAAGAAATAGTTTACAATTACACGGTAACGTACAAATAAAATTATCAGCACATAAGTGCTATATTTTTCATTGTTTCCCATGTAACTATCTGTAGCAGATCTAGAAGCTTATCTCTGGGCAAGGGGGAGGGTTATTGCTCTGGTCTGAAAAAACTCACACTTTGTGGAGGACACACACTATAAAATTATTGCAGCACTGCTCCTTACTGGCATCGCAAGGCTTCAAAAAATTTCCCATTTAAAATTTTTTTCTATATTTCGAAATCACACACTTCAAACAAGAACTGAAAAATCAACACTATTCTTATGGTGTTCAATTGCATGCTTTTCGAGGAAAATGTCTTGATGCTTTTTAAATCTGATGTCTGGATAAAACCTTTCAAAATAAAGTTTGATATCTTCTATTTAGATGGATTGATTTAATGGAAAAGTTTCCAGCTTGAAAATGTGTTACTAGTTTTTGTTTATGGCCTAATCAAGGTACGTACTTTACTCTGTCACCCACACTATCTCACACACACTTCAAAGTCTACATCACACAGTGACTTTCCCTGCTCCCAATTACCAATGATGCCAGAAAATACTAAAAAAATAGAACAAAGCTCACCGATTGTTTTTCATGCTCAGTCAAATCTTTCCACTTTCACCTTTCTCTATTTCTAATCCTCACAGGGTTTGTTTTTCTCCCCCTGCTGAAGCCTGAACAGACCTTCAGTAAATTTTAGTTACAAAAACCTGTGGATTTATTGCTATTTCACAAAAATAAATTCATTAATTATTTAGATATTGGCCATTAAGATTATCTCAGTTGCACTCTGCTGGATCCACCACAGTAGTGACCATCTTCCCAGAGAAGTTGAAAATTATGTTGCCCCCTAATGCCAATAACTCTCATTCCAGGGCGATGCAATTTTCAAGTTTACTGAGGAATAGCTACATAGGAAACATTAAAAAATACGACAATAAATGTCATAAACTTTCTAGACTAAATAATGCAACAGACACATGCATCAAATCAAGTAATCAAAGTGCTACAAAAAAATCTGACAATTCTTTAGTAATAGTTGTTCAAAAATATATAACTATAGCCTTATTCTACTAAATGGCACAATATTTTAAATTACTGAATTTGAGAATCTGATGATGCAAATAACATTTTTATTTTTTACTGAAATAGAGAAAATCTATTTTTTAATGGCTAAGATAACACAAATTTATTAATGCACAGTCGAGTCACTTTATTGTGACCACCAGTTAATATCCAGAGTAACTACCATGTGCAACGCAGACAGCAGGTAGACGGGCTAGGAGTGACTCAATAAGGTGCTGAAAGGTGTTCACAGGTAGTGGAGCCATGCTGACAGCTGATGGAGGATCCACAGAGCGAACAACACGATTGAGGTGGTCCCACAGATGCTCAATTGGGTTTAAGTCTGGGGAATTAGGGGGCCAGGGAAGTACTTTGAAGTCTTTATCATGTTCTTCCCACCACTCATGGACATTTCTAGCTGACACGTCACATTGTCATGCTGGAAGATCCCATTAGCCTCAGGGAAGACAATCAGCATGTATGGGTATACGTGGTCAGCAAGGATGGATTCATAATGATTTCGGTCCATAGTGCCTTCCACAGGTTGAGTGGAACTAGAGAATGCCACAAAAACATTCCCCATGATGCTGCCCCCAGTGCTTGTTCTCCGATGTTTCTTGCCTTATACGCCAACATCCATTCATTCAATGAAACAGAAAACATGACTCATCAGAGAAGGCAATCATTTGCCAATCAGCGGAGGTCCAATTCTGATACTGCTGTGCAAATTCAAAACTTTTCTGCCGATGCACCTTCATTAGCATAGGTGCAGTAACCATCTGTCTGCACCGCAGCTCCATACACAGCAGAGTTCGCTGAACAGCCATTCCAGACACACTTCTGGTAGCTCTCTGGTTCATTTGGCCAGTGAGTTGCTCCACTGTAGCTTGTTGATCGGCCCTCACGCGCCTTCGAAGCCGACATTCACCTCCCACATCAATGGCATGTGGTGCTCAACAATTTCCATGTTGCTTATTCGCAATGGTGCCATTTCTCCAATCACGATACACTTTAACCACAGCAGCACGCAAACAGTTAACAAACTGCAGTTTCAGAAATACTACCACCCTTGGCCCAAAAGCCGATAAGCATCCCCTTTTGCAAATCTGACGGCAATGAGTGATATGTTTTCACAATGCCTACAGCACACCTTATATACCCTCCAAGCCAGCTCATGACACATGCCTCCTTTCATTGGATATGGCTGTTGACGTCAAAAGTAGGAGATGGTCAAAATAATGTGACTCAACTGTGTATCTGATGGAAATGAATAACAAACTATTCAGGGCTGTTGATTGTGAAGTGGAAAGCAACAGAATTCACTGGCAGACGGAAGTAACATACACTTACATATAATGTCTTGAATGGAACATAAGCTAATTTCTGTCGATAGGCCAGACACCAACTTGATTCCAAGTTTTAAAGATGAGCAAGGGTAACTGTACATCTTTTTCACATTTATAAATTTTTTATATAAAATAAATTGCTCACTTTGTGTTTGCAGAAAATTTTTTATAATAACAACAGACCCATCTTTCAGTAAACAACTGTTATTTCCAGTGGAAAGTTTCAAATTATATTTAGGATGCACAAACTGTTCATATTGACTACCCACCAGACCTGGAACAATTGGACCATTTGAATGTAACCCTTTCATGCTTGTTGCATTTGCACCAGAACTTACCGAGCAGCCTAGGATTTGCCGAAACTCTGCAGTCCTTCGTACTAACTGTTGCAGAGGTTTAGGAGAAGAACGTAATAGCTTCTTTAGCTGCCCAAGAAAGCTCTCAAAAGGAAAGCAGCTGAAGCTATCCAGTGACCCAAATCTCCTGACATCATCAACAAGATGAATAAGCCCATGCACGTTATATGAGATAAATTGCTTTCCATAAATTTGAGTGCAATGTGATACAAAGGTTTTCAAACAGTTTTCAGCAAAATTGTCTAACTCTGAAGACCTTGATGGCTGTGCTAAAATGAATATTGCACTATGTAAAAGCATGAAATTTTCATAAACAGATGACACAAGTACATTCTTTAATACTACTGGGCCAGTGTACAGTACAAATTGTCTGAATTCTGTTGCCTTCCACCGTTTCAACTCCTGAAGGCTACGAGGCTTCCGACTAAATTCAGAGGGTATATATTTCCCCAAAGAAACAAGAAGTTTAGATAGTCGACTGACACTTTTGCCACAAAGTCGAACAGACAGTTTTCCACTTACCCATGCGAGCAACAGTTTTTTCACAACACCAAGACACACAAGATGCATATAATCCAAAGGAAATTGTGAAATGAAATTGATGGGTATTTTCATCAGGGGTGAAATTCCAACATGGTGATCTTCATGCAGCAAATCTCTAAAGGCATCATCAGTTCTCAGCTCTGCATTGCATGATAGAAAAACAACTCTATCATTCACCCAAACTCCTTCCTCAATGCAACGCTCACAGCTGCTGTACCCAGAGTGGCCCTTCACACATTTAATAAAAGACCTTGCAGGCGTGTCACAGATAAATGCCCTTATTTCAACACTATACCCTGTTCCATCATGTTGAATGCCACCAGTGGATAGATCATTGAACTCATTAATAAAATCGTCCAGATATTCTCCAACTGGGGGTTTTCCTGAGCCACAAAATACACCAATCAGAAAAGGTGTTTCAAGTTTTTCCTTCTGATAAACACGTCCCAGAATAGGCCAGAAATTCGTGCCCGAGCTCTTAAACAAGGGCAAACCATCAATATTTACATCAATACATATTTTTGGAACTTTTTGTACAGCTGTTGAAATATATTGTTTTAAACCTGTACATATGCCTACATGACAGTATTGACCACTACCCAGATCTCTAGTTGCTATTGCTCTTGGAGTAGATAACAATGTCCTTGCATCTTTTGGTAATTCAGGATGATATGGTGTCAAAATCTTTAATAAACCATTAATGGCTTTATGTGTAACTTTATTTTCAGCAGACCAAACTCTTAAATCATGAATTAAATCCATTGGATGTGGTGGAGGTATGTTATTGCTTTCAGGTAGCACAATCTCCATGGTACCTTCATCACTGGATGTGCCACTATCAAATTCAGCATTATGTGAAACACACACAGTGTCAGCATCAAGTGAGCTGTGGCCTGATTCACCGATCAATGATGGTTGCTCATTTGCATGGAAGTACACTGTGCCTGATGAACAAGGAGATGTATGTTGATCTAATATATCATCTCGCCTATAGCAGGATTCAGCATGTACCAGAGTTCCAGTACTTGGAGTATGAAGACTCTCCAGAGCTATTTCACGGCAGTGATTTTTCACAGCTCCTATTAAACGTCGTAACTTTTGCCTCTTGCTCAATGCTTGGAATGGTTTATAGGAAATATTCATCTAGAAAAATGGGGGGGGGAGAAAAAAACATTTAACATTTGTTATCTGAGTTCTCCTAAAATAAGTACTGCAGAGTAAGCCTAAAAACAATCTTAATTAATCAAACTGAAGTAGCTGCTGTAAAACTCTAGGAGTGGTGTCAGTTTTTTTCCTGTCGTATACATATAAGTTGATTTTGGCATATTTTATAGGAGTCTGAGTGACAAAGAAATAAGAGTGGTAAATCTAAAGCAGCCAGTACAGCTCCTAGCACTACATTAAGCTACGATTAATAACAAATTTTACATGCGATATTTAAAATAATTTTGAAGTGTGTGAAAAAATACTTACACTAATAATACCAGAATTTACAGCACCATTTTATCATTTATCTATTTTATTTAATTTTACTAATGGATATTTTGCAAAATAAAAAATAAATCTGCACATATTACTTGTGGGATACTCATTCCATTAATTCTTACATATTCATCTTAATTATTTGAGAAAGGTAATGCTATATATTAAGCAGCCACCTTTTTACTTCGTGGAAAGACAGAATATTCAGCGCTGCATTTTACTTTCCCAAAGAAATTATACCATCAAGTTTCATTAAAACAGTTGTAGATCTTGTCTTGAATGTCACCAGCAGCAATGCCAAAATCAACAGATGCTGATAACCCAAGCTTGCCACTTATTAGTGGTGCAGTGGAGGTCTACACACTTCACTTGAGATGGGTGCATGTTCAAAGCCTAGAGAGAAATATGGATATTGTGTTTGTCTTAGGGCACTGGCTCACTCTCTTCCCTACCAGTGGTTTGAAATAAGGAATGGACAAACTGCTTATACCCACATTGAGTTGCTCACAGTTGTAAACACCCCCTTTTTCTTTTTTTTGGTTGGAGGTTTAACGACCACTGTGAGCAACTCAATGGGCTATAAGCAGTCGCCCGTCACTAATTTCGGGTCATTGGTTCCAGGGAAGGGAGAGAGCCAGTGCTGTAAGAAAACACAACATCCATGCCTCACCGGGATTTGAACCCGGACCCCTTTCAGACGAATGATCAGAGGCCATCGCTTAGACCACTGCGCCACCGGGGTGGCCAACACCTCCTTCCCCTCACCCAGAAAAAAAAAGTCCACTTTATTTTCTGTCCTAGGCAAAACATATTTTATACTTTGCATTTTTGGGGGTGGGGGCTAGCCATTCAATGGTACATTTTGTGTGAATTTTTGTTTGAATTGGATAACAACACAGAATTTTCTAAATAATCACATTTTTATAATTGTACAGAAATGGAATGTTGAATAATACACTGCTGGACAATTGCTAAGGACGGATCATAAACGGCTATGTAGCGCATAAAAAAGTAAGTGTGGTTGGATGCCAAGTGAAATAAAATAATGTCAGAATGCCAGGACATTACAAGAAAGACAATTTATTGTGCTCTGAAATCCAGGAGGCTTTGGAACGTGTTCAAAGGACAAACAGGCCATTTTGTGCAGAATATGTAAACGTGAAAAAAATGCAATTACCGTCCGCAGGCGTTCCGGTGTAAGATGTCAATACGGGATATGGCCACCATGGAGGGCGATGCAAGATTCCACACGTCGTGCCATGCTTTGCACAACATTATCAAGCAGCTGTTGGGGTAATTTATCCCATTCTTCTGTCAGTGCACGGATGAGGGTGTCCTTGTTTATTGGAGGGCATTGGCGACCAGCAAGACTCCTCCCCAAAGCATCCCACACATTTTCAATGGGATTCAGATCGGGAGAACGTGCTGGCCATACGAGGCGTTGAATATCCTTGCTCTCAAGACACTCCTGGACAGCGACTGTTCGATGACATGTTGCGTTGTGGTCCATGAAAATGAATCTATCACCGACAGCACCACGGAACATGCGAACATGAGGTAGCAGAACATCATTAATGTATCGTTGGCCAGTCATAGTCCCAGTTGGAAGCACATAGAGGGACGTACGGCCATTGATCATGATGCCAGCCCATACCATGACACTACATGTCGGATATCGGCCCCTTTCCTTATGTTTGCTGGACAATATGCAGTACCACTATCACGCCAGATCAGTTGTCGTCGACAATCAGACGATAGACTGTATCTACTCTCATCTGAGAAGAGGACAGCAGACCAGCCGTTATCAGTCCAATTGCGATGTTGATGGCACCATTGCAAACGGGCGGTACGGTGACGTCTGGACAATGGCATGCACACAACAGGACGGCGAGCGTATAGTCTTCCTTCATGCAAACGTCTGGCGACAGTTTTTCGGGAGATCCACTTGCCAGTAGCAGCCATAAACTGATTTGCTACCTCACTAGCTGTGCTGCGCCGGTGTCTTTTTGTTGATAGCACTATGTACCGATCTTCTGCAGGTGTCGTACTGCGAACACGACCTCCCCCGTGACGTTTGCTACACTCTCCATTTGTTTGAAATTATTTTCAAAGCCTTGAAACAACACTGTGGCTGACGTCGAACTCCCTGGCAACATCTGTTATTTTTCGCCCTTCTTCAATCTGGCCAATAATACGGCCAGGCGTAAAATCATCTAGGGGATGTCGGGAAGACATACTGAACATTGCAAGTTCGTCAATTGATTCTTTCCCTTTCAACTTTGCGTTTGAACAACAACGGTTAATACGCGTCAAATTCTTTATATCTCTTATCAGCGCTATGACGTCACGAACAAGTTCGGCAATCCAAAATTTGCATACGCACAACACGTCTTACTGTATCCCGCACTTATGCTAATTTCCACATTTTCCTGCCTTCCATTTTATGGTTGCTATCGTTGCTATTGTCATCCGTCCTTAGCAATTGTCCAGCAGTGTAAATAACATATATTTCTACAGCGTCTTTGCCTAGAAATACTTAATACGCTGATAATTTCCGTGTATTTCTTGCGAACTTGTTCGATTCGGAACGCTAATAAACAGAATTCTGCAAATAATAATAAATATATTTGTGTTGAATAAATAACATTTATAAGTATTTCTGGTTCCTAGCTCATTATAACCCCGTTTATCGTACTATATAAGGCCTACATAGTAGAAAATTTTTTGATGATTGCTGATAATCGGAAGGCTAGCGTTTTTTTTTAAATACAGGTGTTTATATAATATTAGGCAACAGTTTTGTGCTTATTAATATATGGTACCTTGCTTTTTTGTTCGCTCCAGCATTTACACGGTTTCCGCATTCATACAGCATTTAACAAAAGAATTCCTGCAGTTTTAAGTGATCACTTCATGCCCTTGTATATATAAGCACGACAGATCGTTAAAACAAAAAGGGCACACTATATCAGCTATCATTTTAATACGTTAATATACTTATTCAGGAGAAGTTTAAAGCTTTCTGCCTCATCTCCACAGGACGAAGTTTTTATATAACACGAAAATCTTTCGAACTGTTCTTTTGCTGGTCGTAAAGAAAAATAATTTATAAAACCGAGCCGTCCGAGCGTACAAATATAAGTGGAATCACCTACCCTTAAAGCAAAATAAATTTGAAATCTTCAAAGTACAATCTCAACAGCAAGAAAGAGCACGAAAACAATACTAGGCTTTATACTAGCAAATCAAATTTCAAAAGAAGTTTCCACTTGCAACTTTTCGTGTAGATCGCAAGAGGGCGCTTCTACGATTACTCATGCAAAAGATTAATCGCAGAAAGCCATGACTCATCAAATATTTCTGTCGAAAAAGTTGCTTCAACACATAATTCCTGTTCTTTTACTAATTTGGAAAATTATTTTAAAAAGTTAGTTGTTGCTATTAACAACAGCTATATAGTTGTGTTTATTTATTATTAATTAATGTGGCTGAGCGATGGTGCGGTTAGAAGCTGAGCCGAGTTTTCAACGTTTTATAATCGTTATAAAAATTCCACAATTTCAACTTACATATACCAACTATATATCAACGTTTCAAATACGTTACCATTCTTCCACTCTTTCAACGTTTGCCAATTAACGACATAAGAACGTTTTTAAAAGGTTTTGAGCTATCCAGAAACCAATTATCAACTATTGAAACCACATTTCAACGTGTAAGAAACGTTACTGTGCTACATGGGCAGTTGGAATTTCCTACCTTCATTAGACGAAACTAAAATCAGTCAAGTGCTTAAAGCAATTATAAAAAATAAAATGTAGACACAGTAACAGCATATTTTGAGTCTGATTTTTTCAATTTCTTTGAACAAGCTCGCAGATTCCCCATTTTTTCTATAAGGGCTTGGAAATAAAATCTAGATATTCATTAATTTTTGTTTTTTTAAATAATGTGCTGAGAATATTCTCCCCACCCCCTTTTCTTATTTGCTTAAGAACAATCATAATTGTTCTTCAAGTAAAACTTACGTGGAACGTCGTTGCTTACTTTAATTTTCCTCCTGACAACATGGCAGAAGTGTTCCCTCCCTTTAAAGTGCGATCTTTTGAAAAATTCACTCATAATACAAATACCATGAAGCTCGATCGTTACAATTTCTATGATAAACAATATTTTACGATAATCCGCTAAGACAGAGAAAGATTTTAAACGTTTTATAAAATTATGTTTAGTATAAACACATTTTAAATCGTCATTTCATATACGTCTCAGTGGTTACGAAGACGCTTTTTTAGATCTCATTTCCTCCATGAAAATCTAAGTTTCTGTACTGAAATTCCTTTCAAGTAAACCTAAAAGTTTCCTAAACCTATTCCACTGCTTTTCCATTTCGCTTATAATTTAAGACAATGTAAAATCTTAAGAAAACGAACAGGGTCTCGCTAATGCTTTCCTACGGAAAACCGTCTGCTTTTGCATCTTGAGGGTAACCACGCCAAAGCTGGCGGTACTACTTTCACCGCGGAAGCGTACAAACGCGGCTTCACTTTGCTAGCATGGGAAGAGTTAGCGACAGCGCCTCCTCTTATTCCTATCTCCATGATTTGAAAGATTGAGATAAAATGTTTACTTTTAATTTACAATTTTTGAACACTTGTTTCTTGCATTTATTAAAGTAGACAGTACTTGTGTATAAATTTTCAAAATTGTTCAATTTTATTGAATTTTTTGACATTTAAGGTGGGATTAAAATTTTGACTGTTTGAAATACTGACAGTTACTTTACCTTGCATGAATTCTGCTGCCCTAGTTTTTAAGTGTAAAGAAGCTTTAGTTGTATTAAGGCTGAACGTATCAGGCTGTAACATTACCGTTGAAGACAATAGACTTTTGGTGATTGGCCAGTGGGCGTTAGGGACGATTTCAGCCGTTAGATGGCACTGCGTCCCAAGGTATAAACACCTCAGTTTCTGCGTTGTTTGAATTGCGGGATTGTGTATGTTCGTCGTTTTTTCTTGTTTCTTTTAAAAAAAAACCTTCTAGTTTTAAAACCAAACTGCTGTTTTCACAACAAAATCCAACCCATTTTCAAAATGGTTTACTGCTGTGTGCCGATGTGCACATCTTCTAAGAAGAAAAACGCGGGATTTTCATTCCATGAGTTTTCCTCAAATCAGAACCTAAAGCAACTGTTGCTGAAAGAAATATCTTGTCAGGATTTTGCTCCAAATGACAAGTTACCTTCAATTGTTGTTTGTGGTAACCATTTTCATTCTGATAATTATGTACCTAATTCAATTTTAGAAAAAAACCTCAGCTATATTAAACTCATATTAAGTAAAATAGTAGGTAAATGTATAGATTTGCGTTTTAAATTATTTCGTCGGAAAAATATTAGTACTTCGGAAAAGTGCGACGTACAGGTTTTAGATTGTGAAAATTAATGGCAAATGGTGCAGAAATTTTCAGTTTCAAATGTCTTTTAAAGATTTTTATTTACCTGTACGTTCGATACGTTATTAGGCCTACGGCAGCGTCTCTTCACAGCATCGAACTTGCAGGTAAATGTTACGATAAAAATCTTTAAAAACATTTAAAATACGAAATTTCTGCACCATTTGCCATTAATTTCCATACTCTAAAATCTTTACATCGCACTTTTTCCAGGTACTAACATTTTTCCGACGAAATAATTTAAGACTCTAATCTACACATTTCGTAAAATCTCGGCCCTAGATCGTTGAAGAATAAAGGAGGAATGAGATTTACACATGAATTACACCAGTTCCTACAGAAAAATTCTCTTGCCCAAGTACTACGAATTCAGAACACAAATATCCATCTGTTCATGTGAAAGTGAATATGAATAAAATCTCAAATGTAAATAATGATACGGAATCAGTTTGTTAATGCGAACAACGTCAATAGATGGCGCTGCGTCCTAACTCATCTTTTCTGTCCTCGCTGTTTTTGCTTAATGTTACAGCCTAATAGGATCGAGTTCAGTCTTGATTGTACTCTGGGATGGTGAAATCGGCAACGATTCCTCTTAGAAATTGGCAACGATTCCGTTTTATTTTCATTTCAAGTGGCTGGTAAGCGTAGTTACGAATCATTTCATTGTAACTTTCGCTATATTTGATGCTTCTGTTTTGCGTTTAAGTATCTGTTTTTCCATCTGTGTGCATTTATTTTCAGCTGTGGAAAGATTGGTTTTCTACAAAACCATGTAAGGAGGTTCTACAATTACGTATATATTTTTGCACCTATGTTTATCAATTGTATATAGTTATGGAGCCTATCAGGAAAAAGTAAGGTATACTCAAAAGAATAGTGAAAAGTGGGAAGAAGACTTGTTTAAGGAATGGCTTTGCCCAAGTAAGAAGGGAAATGACTTTGCTTAAAGTAAAGCATGCTGTGTTGATCTTTCAGTTAATGCTTCGGGAAAGGCATTCCAAGACAAAAAAGAAAGCACCAAAATAATGTCAAAGGCCTTTGGAAACAGCCTAACCTGCTGAACTTGCCTGTATTTAGCTAACAGTGCTAGATAGAAAATGATGTTAAAGAATCAAATACCAGGCTGGTAGCTTTCGTTGCAGAACATAATTTGCTAATAAATATTATGAACCACTTACCAAATCTTTTGAAAACTGCCTTTTGGGCAGATTCTGCCATTGCAAAAATAATTTCCTGTTGTCGAACTAAGACAACAGCACTAATTAAAAATATCACTGGGCAAACAGCTAAGCATGAACTAAACATTCTTTGAAATAACAAATTCTAATTAATTGTAGATGAGACAACGAATTTAGGCTGCATGAAGCATCTATGTTTAGTTGCTAAAGATTTCGAAGTTTCTTGTGAATCTTCTTGGATTAGTTCCCCTTGTAGATGTCAGTGCCAATACTGTATATGAAGACATAACAAAAATTATTCAATACAGTAGATATTTCTTATAAAGAAAGCATGATTAGATTCACACATGATGGCACAAATGTTATGGTAGGGGAAAGCACTCCCTAGCAAAAAAATTAAAGGAAGTTGTTCCTAATTTATTTATTATGTGATGCGTATGCCACTCTTTTAATTTTTGCTTCCTATGCCTGAGAACAATTACCCCATGCTGTGGAGGATTTGGCACGTAATGTTTCAAACTATTTGAGGTGTAGTCCAAAACGTGTTGGTGAACTAAAGGAGGTCCAGGAATTTTCCAAAATTAAAGCCCACAAGATGCTCCATCCATGCCAAACACGTTGGCTATCATCGAAACCGGTAGTGACAAGACTTTTAGAACAGATTCCAGACCTGAAGCTGTGTTTCACCAATGAGGTAGTTACTGAAAGAAATAATTATTCTCAGACTATACTTCAAAATCTACATGACCCTGTCATTAAACTTTTTCTCTAGTTTTTAGAGTTTGCATTGGAACTCTTTCATAGTTTGAATGCAGAAATGCAGGCAGAAAAGCCAAAGATTTATATTTTATATGATGAAGTTTCAAGTGTGTTTTGCACTTTTGTGGAAAGTTACATTGATGAGACGTACTTGAACTGTGTACACCTTTGGAAAATGTCTAATTTAAAGATCCGAAGTATTTTGCACCTGTTGACAAGCTCTATCTTGGGGCAAACGTTTAAGATGCAATAGTCAATAAGAATCGTAATTAAACTCCACGAGATCCTGACCTTTCAGCAGCAAAGCACAGCCTTCCTAGTGGAAAGGGCTAATCAGGTTTATAAACATTTTCTTCTTAAAGATACAGTACCGCTGCGGTGGCGCAGTGGTCTAAGCGATAGCTTTTGATGATTTGTCCGAAAGTGGTCCGGGTTCGAATCCCGGTGAGGCATGGATCTTGTGTTTGTCTTATGGCCCTGGCTGTCTTCCTTTCCTGTAACCAGAGGTCCTAAATTAGCGACGGGTGACTTCTTATAGCCCATTGAGTTGCTCACGGTTGCCGTTAAACCTCCAATCAAAAAGATACAGCAATCAAAAGATTGGAGTTTTTGAATCTAAAGTGGTATTGAACAAACAAATTTCCAGCATAGCACCAGTAGCCGTGAGGTTCCCAAATTTGTTTAATGATAATGAAGTGCAGATATTGGACACAAAGTGGAGGCTGTTAAGAAATACACCATTGTATCTTAAAGATGACATAACTCTTGAAGAATTTTGGAAAGCTATGAAAAGAAGACTGTACAAAAATGTTTCTTGAATTAACAAACATTACACCAAAGCATTTTTATTTTTATTTTTGAAACTTAGTGTTTAATAGTTAAGTGGTTTTTATCCACAAACGCTTCTTCGGGTGCTTTTTCTGCATTTCCCACTACGTGAACCAGCTACCAGATAAGAACTTTGTTTTATCTGCTGTAAGTAATTGCTATTCATAGTTTTCTTATTTATAAGACTTTCTCTCTTGATTTTTGCTCTTCCCTGTTTTCAGACGTATTTTTTAATGCAGGTAAGTTTTGAATGTTCCTGTAGATCAACATGCCTCTATGCATTCGTAGAATGGATTATATATTTATATAGGATTTTGTCAGATGCAGTTATTATGTTTGCTATAAATGCATAGCACATGTTCACATTCATACGTACATGCCTTTTTATTCATATAATTGAAAATTGCATGTATATTACACGTGCCAGAAGTGTCTACTGATCTCTACTGATTTTTTGCAGTTCTGTCTACTGATTTTTGAAGTCAACCACTTGGCAACACTGGATGGGGGGACCCCCAAGTTGTTGTGCCCAGGGCCCCACTTGTCTTAAGTCGGTATGGACAACGCAATTAAATGAAAAGGGGCATGCGTTGTTCAGTTTTATGACGATATAATGTCAAAAAGGGAAATTATTAGAATAGCAGATTTATGAATAAATAAAAATAGTAAGTTCCTTAGCATGGAATCAGTGCAGAAGCATTCAATGAGAGAAGTCACTGAGCAATTATTTGTAAAGGAAGTGAAAGCAGAATTTGATACTTTAGGGCACATCATTCCATGTAAAAATGAAGATCTCTGGGAATGTGAAATATGCTTCCAGAAACTCTCAGGAGAATCTACATTTGCAAGACATACAGAACTTCATACAAGTGAAAAACTTTTCCATTGTAATGTGTGTTGCAAGAAATTCAAACAGAAAGATGGTCTCTTAATGCAAGTAAAGGTCCATGCAGGAGAACAAACTTATGATTCTGACATGTGTTCTGAGCAGCTAAGTGAAAAAGGCAGCATGTCAAGGCATAGTCCTCCTCAATCAAGTGACAAAGACCACCAATGTCATATATGCTTAAAACAGTTTGCATGCAAGCGTAAGCTTTTCAGGCACATGTTGGTTCACCGGGGTGAAAAGCTTCATCAGTGTGATGTGTGTTCCAAACAGTTTACTCGAAAAGGTCATCTTTTACAGCACATGCTTCTTCACACTGGTGAAAAGCCTCACCAGTGTGATGTATGCTCCAAACAATTTAGTCAAAAAAGTCATCTTTCAAGGCACATGCTCATTCACACAGGTGAGAAGTCTCACCAGTGTGATGTATGCTCCAAACAATTTACTGATAAAAGTACTCTTAAAATGCATGTGCTCCTTCACACAGGTGAAAAGCCTCACCAGTGTGGTGTATGTTCCAAACAATTTACTCAAAAAAGTAATCTTTCATACCATATGCTCCTTCACACAGGTAAAAAGCCACACCAGTGTGATGTATGTTCCAGACAATTTTCTCATAAAAGTGCTCTTTCGAAGCACATGCTTTTCCACACAGGTGAAAAGCCTCACCAGTGTGATGTATGTTCCAAACCATTTGCTCGGAAAAGTGCTCTTTCAAGACACATGCTCCTTCACACAGGTCAAAAGCCTCAGCAATGTGGTGTCTGCTGCAAACAATTTACTCATAAAAGTGGTCTTTCAAGGCATATGCTCTTTCACACAGGTGAAAAGCCTCACCAGTGTGATGTGTGCTCCAAACAATTTACTCAAAAACTCAACTTTCAATGCATATGCTCCTTCACACAGGAGAAAAGCCTCACCAGTGTGATGTATGTTTCAAACAATTTACTCATAAAAGTAAACTTTCAAGTCACATGCTCATTCACACAGGTGAAATGCCTCACCAGTGTGATGTATGTTCCAAACAGTTTACTCATAAAAGTAATCTTTCAAGTCACATGCTCATTCACACAGGTGAAATGCCTCACCAGTGTGATGTATGTTGCAAACAATATGCTCATAAGAGTAATCTTTCAAGGCACATGTTCATTCACACAGGTCAAAAGCCTCACCATTGTGATGTATGCTCCAAACAATTTGCTCATAAAAGTGGGCTTTCAAAACACAAGCTCATTCACACAGGTGAAAGGCCCCACCAGTGTGATGTGTGCCCCAAACAATTTACTGATAAAAGTGCTCTTTCAAAGCACATGCTCATTCACACAGGTGAATGTCTTACCAGTGTAATGTTCGCATGAAAGAGTTTGCATGTAAAATTGGTCTTTCAAGGCTCGTGCATCTTCACACAGGTAAATAGCCTCAGCAGTGTGATGTATGTGCTTAAACAATGCTATGCCTTGAAAAAAAGAAGTCATTTTTCAAGGCATATGCTCCTTTACAAAGGTGAAAAGCCTCACTGGTGTTAAACAAGGCCAGACACTTTCTTCAAAAGAGTAATCTTTCAGTGTATATGCTCCTTCATGCAGATAAATAACTAGCTGTGTTTTTGTAGTATGCTTGAACTGTACCTTTCCTAATTTTGATATGCAAAGATTCTTTTAATGGTGCATGAGATTTATCTTTCAAATTCTCTGATGGGGGAGGGGGGATTCAGTTTCAGGCATCAAGCTTATATTAGATGGAGACACCACTCCTATTCACGCAGCATTGGCCGCCGTAAGTCGCTGCCTGTGACGTCACAAGCAGGCAAAAAGCTGCTTTGAAACTACGGAAACCACTGAAGCTACGAGGAGTTTAGACAGATAAAATGAGGGATTTAATATTTATCAATTATACAACCTTACTGTTTAAGCAACTGTGTAAATAAGAATGTTTTTTTCTTCTTAATTTCACAAGATTTCTAAAAAGAGAAAAAAAAAAAGAAAGAAAAAAAACCAGCATTTCGGGAATCTAAACTCGGAGACGTTACGAAACAAAAATCGGAATGTGATTTTTTCACAGAAGGTTAAGTGCTGAAAGAATAGAATTACTTGCCTGATATGTGAAGGTAATTTATAATTTTCAGTAATCTCACTAATTTAAGTTTCTGAAGTTGAATATATTTCCTTACCTCAAATTTTACAGTAAGTGAAGGGTCGCTATTAAGAATTCATATTTTTGAAATCTCGCTGCTGTATTAAATCATTCAAACTGTAGTCAACCAGAATAAGGGAAAAATAAAGAAATACGAAACAAATAATGAACATGCATGCTCATATATTCTCCATAAAAAAGGTCATTCTTATGCTCACATCACATCAGCTTTCAAAGATATTACCTTATAACACAAAATATGCATAGGTGTCATAGCCGGTAACTTATTTTTCATTACATTTAAAAGTTCATTCAGTATCTAGGGGCATGGAATCAAATCTGTTTATGTCCACTGCTGTACTTACAATAAATAATAAATATAAATAAGGAAAACAGCTTAAAAAAACGATTCAACACTTTTGTGTATACATATGTGACATAAATATGTATTAACCCCACATTTTCACTCACACACACAAAAAAAAAAAATAACATCCAAAATACAGCTCCTAATATAAAAAAAATTATACATATCACTCCAGTGTGAACCCACAATGCGTAATGAGCATATGTACCCATACAGGATATAGTTATTATAATCCAAAAAACATTGCATTAAATTCCATCACAGTTCAACTACAATAAAACAAAATAACATAGCCAGAATTACTCTTTACAAGAAGACCAAATAATAATAATTATTTTACAAAAGTATGTTCAATAATTGGGTCAAACTATTGAACCTGTAAGTGTTAGATTCAATATAATTGTCCCCAAGGTAAATCTTTACAAATCTCATTCAAGATAGCATTAAGGACATTCTTTGCCCAACTAACTCCTATTATAAATTATTACTAAAAATATTATATTATCTTCACATATCAGGCAAGTAACATACAGTTGTAGCAGCACTTTCTGTTAATTCAGCAATTAAAATACAATGACAGAAGATTAGTACTGTTAAACCATAAAACCTTGCCAACCATATTGTTTTCATATGAACAGCAATATATCCTCCTGCATATTTCACAACCACTAAATAAAATAATGAATAAAATGTACAATAATAAATTAATGATAGGTCATTTTACATTAAGTTCACTTAGCATTTGGATGTTTTTGATCAGGGGCGTGCCAAGGGCATTTACCGCCCGGGTGCAAGCCCAGATTTTCTGCCCCCTTGTGCGAGAATATTTTTCAATTTTTATTCATTTTTACATGAAATAAATATCATCAGCAACATTTTTTTCTATTTCCGGTAAATTGAGATTTTCCATAAAACACTACTGTCTCATAGTAAACTGAAGAAAAAAAATCTGTAACACTCAAGTTCAGATGATGCTACGAATAATTCAAGAAGTCAGCTTCCATCTCTCTCTCTCTCTCTCTCTCTCTCTCTCTGTCAATTTACACAAAAGTCTGCATTACCAGTAAAAAAAGTTTCGTCATGTATCGCTGGATACATACACACATATACAGTATGTATAACTAAGCAAGATAAGATGAGGAACCTGTGGGTAAGGAAAATGATAAAGAGTGGAAGACATTATTATCAGAGTAAAATCCCTGAAATGGTAGTGGGCTGGACATATTGCCAAGGGCCATCGATGGACAATTGAAATTTTAGACTGGATTTCAAGAGACAGGAAAAGACCCAAAAGAAAACGATGTGGGAGATGGGGGATGAAATTCGAAAGCATGCGGGAGTAAAATGGAGGAGACTGGTCCAAGATAGACCGTTGTGAAAGAAACTTGAGGCCTTCATCCAGCAGAAAATTGATAATGGTTGAGGAGGATGATGATATATATACATGTAATATTAAACACGACGGGCGTCTCTAACTATTCTAACCAAAATATCTAATATCGTGGAATACATCGAAATTGTACCCCAGTGCTCGTTACCCGTATTGCATCGATCCTATATTTTCCCACCCTGTTTTACGGTCAACGCTGGAAGCGCTTTCTTGAAAATTTGCCAACGATAAGGTAATTTAGAAAAGTAAGCGTACATTTCTTGAACAATGCTGAAAATGTTCACAATCTGTAGGGACATTTTTTCGTCGGCGACTCGTCATTTATGACCAGATTTAAAGTATGAGCCGCTCAAAGTACATAAAATGCATAAAGGTCTTAAGTCAAAAAATTATGCTTTTTGAAGTCCATTGTGTTTTCCCTACATATTGGCCCCATTTGTTGTAGCGCTGGCCACGCATTCATGAACGCTGAAATCTTCAATATTTAAAAAAAAAAAATTAGAAAAAGAATTTTCAATCTTTTGCCCACAGTATCTGTTACCGAACAAAACAGTAAAAATTATTCTCTGATTTCAAGACGTTTTCTGTTGAATTATAAACGAGTTATTTTTACTAAAAAAGTAAACGTTCCACTTAGCATTTCAATTTCTCTCAGTATAACATTTTCAAAAATTCTCCCATGTCACTGATATTAATTTATCAACCGAAAAAATTGATTGTGGGTCTTTCCACCCGGGAATATGGTGCCCAGGTGCTTAGCACCTGTTGAACCCCTGCTTGACACGTCCCTGTTTTTGATGACCAACAGTGATTTTCTAAAATTTAATACAGCTTGGTATAATGGTATTTACAGCATTAGCAGTAAGTGAGCATTACGGGTGACTATTTTGTTAAGGAATTCCTCCCGCCACCTGTGGATAAGTTGATTTCTACGAAGACTATTGCTCATTGTTACACCCCCCCCCCCCCGAGTATACAAAGAACCAGTATTCTCAGGTCATTTTGATTTTGCCATGGTCTTCCCACAAATGTGGCAGCTTAGAACCCATGGAAAGACTCCTTGGTTTTTAGCATAGTGTGTAAGGAAAAGTTGTTCCAATTTAAAAAAAATTGCATGTAAAAGAACTCACTAGCCCCACTTGAAAATTGCAGTTTCTAGTGACAATGTAAAGGCCCTAGATTACAATGGTGCATTTCTCAAAGAACATATTTTTGAAATTTTACTTCTCTATTAGTCAAAGATTTATCACATTAATGCAGAGTCCCTAGATTTGTGTGTTTCTAAAAAAGCACACAACACATTAATTAAAAACAGCAAGTTTTTTTTTTACTATCATCAATTTTCATTATTATGGACAAAATTATACCAGAATGGACAGATAATATATAATCCTTAAAACAATGACCAGTTTTTTTAAATAATTTTACATTGGTTTTACCAATAATAATGGTGAAGCTCATGTGTTTGGAGCATAATTTATTCTGTATATTCCTCCATTGTAGTATTGCATTAAAAATATATATATATATATCATACCAATGTGTACCTCGTCTACATTTACCAGTGCCAACAAAGAAAATGTTATCACACAAACAAATAATAGTAATAATACACACGATACACGGTTTAAATGTGTTCCACATTCATTTAAAGCAGGTGAACCTTGGAAGGGAAAAAATGAACTGATCCTAAGATCTAATGAAATATCGTTGTTTTCTCAAGTTTGTCTAAAACTATAACTGAAACACTATCAAATATGAATATACAGCAGGTAATGTATCCTGAAAATCATAATAAACTATGATTTTTAACCGTATGTGCACTCCATACAAAACCAACCTATATATCAGTTATTAAAGAAGGTAAGTATTAATGTATTAATTTACTACAAATTTTCACTTTCATACATACATATCACTAAGCTGTTGTCTGAGATTCAGAGGTTAGCTCCAAAAAGAAATACAAACTACCAGATATTTTTACTTATTGCTGTCGTATCAAACTTCTCCATTTACAGCGATTTTGACATACAACTCGTGCTTCACTAATATCCATTACACTCCATACACAAGATCTTTTATACTTCATACTCATAATCTTTTTCTCATGCAGACACTCCTGAATCTGATCCACCCATGTCTTCCTTGGCCTTCCTTCTGCCTTTCCTTCCTGCCACTTGGGCTGGAAGGACTTTCATACCATACAATATTTCAAATACAGAATTTATATTTATCTGTTCCATATCAATGTACACTGAATCAATATGTACCAGTACTATATATGTTATTCCATGAATAGGCTCCTGATAATTAGTAAAAAAATCATTTTCAAATTTGTCAAACTGACTTTTCCCTGAAGTTATTCTTCACATTATATATATATATATAAAAAAAAGCTTAAGTACGTATACAGCAAGTTTCCATTATGTCTGAAAAGAATGTTTAATAAATGCATCCTTCCAGTTCTTACTTGTGAACCAGTGACATGGAGCTTAACTAAAAAGGACATACAGATGTTGTGAACAACTCAAAGAAGCATGGAGAGCTGCATGCTTGGCATAACCAGGAATTCATGAATCCAAAACATGAAGATCAAAGTAAAGTGTATAAAGTGACAATAGATGGGACACATTTCTAGAACTGACCACCATTGGACAACTGAAATATTAGACTGGATACCAAGGGACAGAAAAAGACCAAGAAGAAGACCGTGTGGGAGTTGGGTGGATGAAATTTGAAAACTTGTTAAAGTAACATGGAGGAGACTAGCTTACGACTGAAAATTGTGGTAGAAATTTGGGGAGAGCTTCATTCAGCAGTGGATTGGTAATGGCTGATGATGATATACATACTCGTATAGGGGAGGAAGCATTTACAAAACAAAAAATCTCATATAAATCAACATGTCCACTGATTTTTTGAAATATAAGTTTTGTTAGGTTTGAGCGTACATTCATTCATATCATTTTCTGTGTAGCTTGTTTAGCTGCATGGTGCAATCTAATAGTTGCATATTCTCTTATAATTTTTTTTTTTAATGTGACGTGATTAAAAAACTTTTTTAATGTTGTGACATTAATAAACCTCTCGCACTTCCCCACTTGTAAATTTATTGTTTTTGTAGTATCAGAAATGGGAAAAGGGTTCTCCCCCACTCACCTCACAGTTTCATTACCAGCTGGAGAACGGGTTGGCCAGACAACTCACTATATAAGATGCTCATAAGATATGCAGAGGTGTAGTGGTGTGTTCTCGTGTCCCCATCCTAGTTACTGAATAAATGTCTCACCTATTTACTTCACTAAAGCAATGGCAGTGATTATGGGTACCCTAGCAAATTTGATACCAGTGTGGACTACAGTGACTTCATTTATATATAGCCCCAAGTACAGCAAAAAATATGCAGTTTTGGGATTAAATGCCAACACCCATGTCATGCAACCTGTGTCATCTAGTGCTTTAAAAATAAACTGATGCATGGCTGTAACTAAAACTTGAAAGAGTAAGTTTCAGAAATGACTAGCATGTTAGGTAAGCATGAACAATTCGGTTAAGAGTGTAGTGCATATTAAGAAATATATATTTCAATGGGCTGCACACAACTTAAAAAAAGAAGTCAGAAAAGCAGATGGACATCAAAATTATTCAGAAAAAAATGCAAGTTTATAAGTTTTCTATATTAAGTATTGCTCAAAAACATGTAAAACCAAGTGCAATTTTAAATGTTTTCCCTCCTTGTAGCACAGCCTAGAAGTAAAATAAATGATGTGTTGTAACTTTCAATATGCAACTGGTGTATACATTTGATTTCAATTTAATGTGTTTTTTAACGTCTGGTTTGGTTTCGGACAACTAAATTAAGAAATAAAACTATTAACAGTTTACACAAGTTCTGAAAGTGTACGATTTCAAAGACTTTACAATCACCCATTTATAAGTTGAAGTGCTTTTGAAGAGAAGCCGCAATGCGCGATTATCGTGCTAAATGTTTATATAGATATTACACAATATCGAATTTTTATTTCAATGACAGCAGTTTCGTGTCTTTTACATACCTATTAAATTTATGTGTAATCCGTTTTTTTTATATTTTGCGATTGCATACGAATGTAGCACCTAAAGCACAACATGAATGTAGCACACTCACATGTATCTTTTCAACCAGAGTGTTTGTTTTTGCCTGCTTGTGACGTCACGCCACAGATTAGCTGTGACTTATGGCGGCAGAGCCAGTGGTGTCTCCACCCAATACAAGCTCCGTGTTTTCAGGTTGTGCTTTTCGTTTTTAGAAATATGTCTGTCTCTAAGATTTAGCATTTACCAGGGTGTGCTACTAATAGTCAGGTTTATAAGTTGCGATACAAGTTAAGAATGATCAGGGTTGTTTTTTTTTTTTGAGTATTCTAGTGAGAATGGGGATTAAAAAAAATGATTTCTTTAATCTTTTTTTTTCAGTTTCATCTGATTTTTCAAAGAAATTACCATTGAATTTTGTTGTTTTATTCAGTTTAGGATTTCCTGTAGCAGTGACTGTGAGAAATTTGTTCTGCAGCCTTTGGGAAAGTGATTTTAGTTTGTACTAACCTCAAAGCTATCTTCAAGGTATTCTTCCTTGAAGATAGCTTTGCCCAGGCATAGGGGAATGTTAGCTGTGTGTGTAGTACATTAGCTGTTTCACCACTCCTTTCTCCACTAACCCAAAGAATAGTTGAGAGTTACTTTTTTTACTTACATTAATCTTTAAAGACTGTAACAGTTTTATCACTGCATATCACTGTGGCAGTTATTAAACATGATTATAGAAAAATAACAAAAGTATGAAAATTTTAAAACATGTATGAAAATTTTGTAACATGAATTATGTATTTAAAATTTTTTTGCTACCTTTTATGTGAACCAAAGGTGTACCAAAAAGGAATGTTAGTGGTATTGCATAATATTTTCACTTATTCACTTCCTGAGGAAATGTAGATCAGAAGACAACAAAACTTGCCCTGTCCTTCCAGAGAAACTGTACTATGTCAAAGCCCTAATTCTCATTGCCACCGAACCTCCTTTTTCGAATAAGCCAAAGTCTCTTGTAGTTGAATCTAGATCAAATGTAACTTGACTAGTTTGTTGAAATCCCTTATTGATGTTGCAGATTATTCAAACTGAATGAAAGCATTGAAACATGAGAGAGAGAGAGGGAATCCAGGAATAACAAAATTAATGTAAGCACAATTAAAAAGAAGTCCTTTATTACATATATGACCTGAGTAACTTGTCTGTAAAGAGAAACCTTTATTTTGTTTTTGTCCTCTTTAATTTCTGATGCACTGATATTGTTTAAAAGAGATGGTGTCACAGTGCAATCAGTTAGCATTTCTTTGTAGGCAATCAATCTGCTTCATAATGCTAAGGAACTGTTTTTGTCGTGTTGTAGGGATAGTGCATGTGTTCACAAGATTTAGTTTAAGTATTACAATATCTTGCAGAAAATTTCTGCTTACAACATTAATATAATGAGAAACATCCAAAAGTATTTTGGTTTCTTTCTCTGGGATGTTGCCATGAAAGCAATATAAGTTCTGAGTTCTGTTATGATTCAACTGATTTGTATTCTGAAAAGCACTACTTTTTCACCCTATTGAAGTTTGCCAATGTAATGGATTTGGGCAGTAGGATATGCCAGGATTGTTTTTAAGGCTGGGGGTGGGGGTGGGGGAAGGATCTAAAAAGTTTAAAACCATTTTTATTATGTGTCATGCGTGAGATACGTAATCAAAATGAAAAAAAAATGTATATTCACTACTGAATCCACCAACATTAAGTAATAAATTTTCCTAATTATATTGATACAAATAGCACATGAAATTGTAGTGGACCCCCCCTCCCCTTTGAAAACACCCACAAAAAATTGGTAGGTGATATCAGGATGCTTCTTTTGGAAGTTTCGAAGGAAAATCATGAGAATAAGCAAAAGGCCAAAGAGAAGTTTATATTAGGACAACTTCACTCTGGAAACACTTGAAGCATATGCAATGGTGTTCGGGATAAGAAACATATCAAGTGTATGCAGGAGTACTTGGGATAAATTTGACAAATTTCAGTATTGAACTCTTCCAAATTCTTTGATACTGATTTGTTAAAAGCCCTGAAATTTTTACATGTACCATGAACAGTAGCGGCTCGTCTATAAGAGCACAAGAGCACGTGAACCTCCTATAAAAAATAGAAAAAGAATTATACGATATAAATAATACATCTTTATTGACGCAGTACTAAATGGCTTATCTTCAGTAAGTTTAAAAGAGCGGGCAAAGTGAGGTTAAGTGTAATGACGTGCCTGTGGCTAGGAGCGGACTGAATGTGCCGCTCTCGATACTGGACACACGGGATATGCGACAGACGGGCAAGTCCATTTGCTCGCGGTAGGAGGGAAACATGTCTACAAGCGGCTTAACGGAGAATACCGATGAGCTGCCTGTGACACAGCTCAGCTCAGCTCAGTTGTTGCACGGCTGTAGTGGACGGAGGATGCTCCTAACCTTTGTGTGCGTGTTACATTCGTGTTTTGGAGTTTCCAGTTTCGATTATTTTTTTGGTGATAAAGTTTTAGTTGAAATTACACTTATTACAGTTTATCTATTGTAGTGTAGCTAGTGAACTGTTGTTTTTATTTACTGTTCAATAATGGAAAGTAAGTACCTGTAAGTACTCAGTTAGTAATTTAAAGGAAGTAGCGTTTGGCAATTTACCCATAGAAGTTAAAATAGCAATAAAAGAGAGTGGCAGGCCAACGCCCCGACTTAATATAAGTCAAACATCGACATCAAAATCTAGAACTTTTAAAAGAGAATTTAAAGAAGAGCTATACGAAAAAATTCCTTGGCTTTGTGGTTGTGAACAAACAAACAAAATATTTTGTTTTCCTTGTTTGTTATTTTCCCGTGAAAATGGCGATCCTACTTGGGTGAAAAATGGTGTTTGTGACTTAGCTCAGTTGACACAAAAAATTGAAAACACGCAAGTTCTCATGGATACCAAAGGTGCTACATTGGATTTCAATTTGCTGGGAAAGGTTGACGTTCGTCAGTTCGTCAACAGCTTGACAGTGCTTATCGACAAAATATTAAAAAGCACAATGAACAAGTGGCTAAAAATAGGTATGTCCTTTCTAAGCTTATAGACTGTATTAAATTTTGCGGTGCATTTGAGTTGGCCCTTCGAGGTCATCGCGAGGATGACGATTCCTTAAATCCTGGCATATTTAAAGGGCTTGGAAACTTTTCTGCAGAACTTGACTCATCTTTGAAAGAACACTTGAGTACCGCTACTGTCTTTAAAGGTACCTCGAAAGAAATTCAAAATGAATTGTTAGATTGCATGCCTTTTGTATGTCAAGAAAACATAATAGAAGAAATAAAAACTGCGCAGTATGTTTCTTTGATTGCGGACGAAACATAAGGCGTCTCGTCTGTATTTCAGTAAGTTATAGTTTTCCGATATGTTTTAGCTAATGGCCAACCAGTTGAAAGATTTTGGAAATTTGATAACCCTGAAGGGCACGACGCAGAATCTATAGCCAAATGTATTTGTGCCAGTTTAGATTATGTTTTGCAAAATCCAGAAAAACTCGTACCTCAAAGCTATGACGGTGCGAATGCAATGAGTGGGCACCATGCTGTCGTGCATACCATAGTGCAACAAACCTATAAACATGCTTTTTTCGTTCACTGTTACGCCCATCAGTTGAACTTGATTGTAGCTCAAGTAACAAGCCAAAACCAAGATGTCAGAAATTTTTTTTCAGACTTAAGTGATATAACAATTTTTTTTTTGAATTCCCTCAGAAAGTGTCTGTTTTGGACGAGATAGTTGGCAAACGAATACCTAGGGCGTCAGCTACAAGGTGGGATTTTAAGAGCAGAACTGTTAATACTGTTTTTGAGTACAAAGAGAAATTAATTGAATGTATGGAGGAAATCGAATCAACCTCTAAGCAACCAACCACCATAATTAAAGCTGGTGCTCTAGCTCGTCTCCTTAGAGATAATGTGTACGTTTTTATTGCTTTAGTTTTGTTTTGATGTCTTTTGTTTGGCGCTCTTTGGCCAACCATGGCCCTTGCGCCATTAAAATCAATTAACCAACCAACCTTGGAGATAATAAGTGCATATTTTGGCTTTCTGTTTTTCACAGATTAATGCCACATGTGGATATTTTGTACAACCAATTACAGCTAACTTACACTGATGCTGTGAGAACTAGAGCCAATGTTGACCACTTCGTCAAAGCCATTGATAAGGAAAGAGGTAACATGGACAAAGTGACATAGCTGGTTAATCAGTACCCAGAAAATGCACCTAAACGATCGAGGCGTGAAGAAGATTTTTACTTAAGTAGAACAGTGGCTGCCAAGGAAAACTGTGACATTATTACAACGCAAATAAAAACAAGATTTTCATTCACAACATCTTGCTCAGCTGTATCTCTTTTTGAATCACAAAAGTTTGAAGAGTTTGAACAGAAATTCCCCAAGAAATTGCTTGAAGATACAGTAAATGTGTATTCATTTCTTGAAAAAAATCGCCTCAAGACAGAGCTTGATATCATTTACAAAAGAACTGATTTCAGAAACATGCATGGTGCTGTTAGTCTTTTACAGATTTTTTTTTTTTTAAACAACTTATTGTCATCATTTTCTGAAAGTTATAAACTGTTATTACAAATTTTGAAGATGACAATCCGATTTTTGGCGTAAATGTGACAAGGATGTTAAGTCAGATAATAACCGAAAACTTGAAAATTTTTACTGTTATTAATTATTGCAACAATACCAATGACGACTACTGAAGCTGAAAGGTGTTTTTGAACCCTAAAACGGATAAAGACATTTTTGAGGTCTACGATGTGTCAAAGAGAGGCTTACAGCTTTAGCCATGCTTGCAATCGAGAAGGAAATGATTTCTAACATCCATAATTTCAATGAAAGAGTTATTGATGTTTTTGTGTCAAGAAAAGATAGAAGGATGCACTTGGTTCACAAAAACTGTACTTAAAGAAAATATTTGTGTAAGCTACCATCCAAGTAAATTTGTGTAAGTAAATACTAGACTTTACCATCATATGCAGCAGCTTTGATTATTTTCCTTTTTCTGTGTGTTTAATAATCTAATCTAATAATTGAGAGCATGAGGCCTTATGACTAACTATCTAAATATTTAACACTTAAAACAAGCTTTCTGTTTTGCGTTTATTTTACTACTTTAAAATTAAATGAGAATAATTGTTTCAGTAAAAAAGAACAATTAGCATATTGTAACAAGTATGATCAATAAAGTATTTTTTTTATTAAGTTGTGAAACAGTTAAAGTACAGTAATATCTATAATAACATTTCGTTTCAAAATTAATATAATACATCAAGGTATAGCAGCGCCTAAATTATATGAATATTGCAAGCAACACACAAGTGTGTGTGTCCGAAAAACTGCAAATTATTAATTGTGAACCCCCTGTAGATGTACTCGCGAGCCGCCACTGACCATGAAGCAAGAGAAGTCAGGACCTGATGTTACAGATCACTTGACCACTATGTGACAATCATTTTTAAATGACAATGTCCAGAATATTGTCTTGCAATAGGTTTTAAACTTGCTACTGAAGGATTGATGCCACACAATTTCAGCAGCATTGTCTGATATTGTAATTTTTCACTTGAGTGTAAACATAGGGTTATTGGTATATTATACAACAAAAGAGTTAAATTTGAAACAACCACCTGAAAGCACACAGATATACATAGAAACATGTGATCACTTAGAAAAAGAAAAAAAACCATGACAAATGCCACCTTTTTTCTTGCTCTTTTCCTTTTCTGCATTATGTCTGTATAAACAGATACACATCTCTTCATCATTCTTTTAGTTGCCCACAGCACTAGTTTGACTTTTTTAGTTCATGTCCATGTGTCTGATGAATAAGTAAGAACTGCAAGGATGCATTGACTAAATGCTTTTGATTTAAGTCATAATGGCAAATTGCTCTTGAACACTGTTCTATTTCTTTCAAATATTCTGCATCCAAGTTTAATACATATTAATGTCTGCTTAGATGTGGCAAATTTTATATCTTAAAACTTGTTTGATATCCATTGTCCAAAGCAAATGTAGGCTTAGTTTACTTCTAGATTTATCTCCTTTCTCATCTAAATTTTCAGTTTGTATAAAAACATTGTACATCAAATTTACTTCCCGTAAGTTCGTTTTTAATCCAACTTCTTTACTTTTTGTCACCCAGTTCCTGGCTCATTCACTGAAGCTGTAAGTACTCGCAAAAGAAATTACATGTTCAATAATAGGAAGGTAGGTTAAATAAAATCCGTTAGTCCTTATCTCCTTGTCTAACAAGTTCAAAGATTGAAAAACATTCTACAATGTTGCACAGGAGAGCTTGGAAAATATTATATCTGTTTGTCTCACTCACTTTTTCAATTTTTATACATGCTGTTTCATGGGACAACTGAACATTCCTATTTGTGGTTTTATATACATGTTAGGTTTACATTAGGAACACCTACCTAATAATGGTTTGGTCCACCTTTCTGTAACAAGTCACTACTTGCAGACTCCTAGGAACAGATTCTACAGGTGTCAAAACCCTCTTTGCATAACTTGACTCATTTCTGCTGCAGCAACTCCATCAATTCTCTCTCATTCCATACAGAAGTTCTCATATCCCATACTGGCATATCCCACAAATGTTCAATGGGGTTACAGTCAGGGGAGTTTGGAGGCAAAGGCAATTTGGTAAATTCGTCATGTTCCTCCAACCACTCAGCAGTTACATGAGCCCAATGACGTGCATTCTCCTGTTGGAAGATGGCACAGTGGTCCAGGTAAACCTCCTGCAGATATGGATGGAGATAGTTGACTAACAGGTCCCTGTAGCATCCACCATTCAGTAATTGTGGAATAATAACCAACGGACCTAGGGCTTGTCAGGGAAAAGCTCCCCACACCAGAACACCACCTCCACCAGCCTTCTGAACCCCAACTGTGGAAGATGGCACTGTGGTCCAGGTAAACCTCCTGCAGATATGGATGGAGATAGTTGACTAACAGGTCCCTGTAGCATCCACCATTCAGTAATTGTGGAATAATAACCAACGGACCTAGGGTTTGTCAGGGAAAAGCTCCCCACACCAGAACACCACCTCCACCAGCCTTCTGAACCCCAACTGTGGAAGATGGCACTGTGGTCCAGGTAAACCTCCTGCAGATATGGATGGAGATAGTTGACTAACAGGTCCCTGTAGCATCCACCATTCAGTAATTGTGGAATAATAACCAACGGACCTAGGGCTTGTCAGGGAAAAGCTCCCCACACCAGAACACCACCTCCACCAGCCTTCTGAACCCCAACTGTGGAAGATGGCACTGTGGTCCAGGTAAACCTCCTGCAGATATGGATGGAGATAGTTGACTAACAGGTCCCTGTAGCATCCACCATTCAGTAATTGTGGAATAATAACCAACGGACCTAGGGCTTGTCAGGAAAAAGCTCCCCACACCAGAACACCACCTCCACCAGCCTTCTGAACCCCAACTGTGGAAGATGGCACTGTGGTCCAGGTAAACCTCCTGCAGATATGGATGGAGATAGTTGACTAACAGGTCCCTGTAGCATCCACCATTCAGTAATTGTGGAATAATAACCAACGGACCTAGGGCTTGTCAGGAAAAAGCTCCCCACACCAGAACACCACCTCCACCAGCCTTCTGAACCCCAACTGTGGAAGATGGCACTGTGGTCCAGGTAAACCTCCTGCAGATATGGATGGAGATAGTTGACTAACAGGTCCCTGTAGCATCCACCATTCAGTAATTGTGGAATAATAACCAACGGACCTAGGGCTTGTCAGGGAAAAGCTCCCCACACCAGAACACCACCTCCACCAGCCTTCTGAACCCCAACTGTGGAAGATGGCACTGTGGTCCAGGTAAACCTCCTGCAGATATGGATGGAGATAGTTGACTAACAGGTCCCTGTAGCATCCACCATTCAGTAATTGTGGAATAATAACCAACGGACCTAGGGCTTGTCAGGGAAAAGCTCCCCACACCAGAACACCACCTCCACCAGCCTTCTGAACCCCAACTGTGGAAGATGGCACTGTGGTCCAGGTAAACCTCCTGCAGATATGGATGGAGATAGTTGACTAACAGGTCCCTGTAGCATCCACCATTCAGTAATTGTGGAATAATAACCAACGGACCTAGGGCTTGTCAGGAAAAAGCTCCCCACACCAGAACACCACCTCCACCAGCCTTCTGAACCCCAACTGTGGAAGATGGCACTGTGGTCCAGGTAAACCTCCTGCAGATATGGATGGAGATAGTTGACTAACAGGTCCCTGTAGCATCCACCATTCAGTAATTGTGGAATAATAACCAACGGACCTAGGGCTTGTCAGGGAAAAGCTCCCCACACCAGAACACCACCTCCACCAGCCTTCTGAACCCCAACTGTGGAAGATGGCACTGTGGTCCAGGTAAACCTCCTGCAGATATGGATGGAGATAGTTGACTAACAGGTCCCTGTAGCATCCACCATTCAGTAATTGTGGAATAATAACCAACGGACCTAGGGCTTGTCAGGGAAAAGCTCCCCACACCAGAACACCACCTCCACCAGCCTTCTGAACCCCAACTGTGGAAGATGGCACTGTGGTCCAGGTAAACCTCCTGCAGATATGGATGGAGATAGTTGACTAACAGGTCCCTGTAGCATCCACCATTCAGTAATTGTGGAATAATAACCAACGGACCTAGGGCTTGTCAGGGAAAAGCTCCCCACACCAGAACACCACCTCCACCAGCCTTCTGAACCCCAACTGTGGAAGATGGCACTGTGGTCCAGGTAAACCTCCTGCAGATATGGATGGAGATAGTTGACTAACAGGTCCCTGTAGCATCCACCATTCAGTAATTGTGGAATAATAACCAACGGACCTAGGGCTTGTCAGGGAAAAGCTCCCCACACCAGAACACCACCTCCACCAGCCTTCTGAACCCCAACTGTGGAAGATGGCACTGTGGTCCAGGTAAACCTCCTGCAGATATGGATGGAGATAGTTGACTAACAGGTCCCTGTAGCATCCACCATTCAGTAATTGTGGAATAATAACCAACGGACCTAGGGTTTGTCAGGGAAAAGCTCCCCACACCAGAACACCACCTCCACCAGCCTTCTGAACCCCAACTGTGGAAGATGGCACTGTGGTCCAGGTAAACCTCCTGCAGATATGGATGGAGATAGTTGACTAACAGGTCCCTGTAGCATCCACCATTCAGTAATTGTGGAATAATAACCAACGGACCTAGGGCTTGTCAGGGAAAAGCTCCCCACACCAGAACACCACCTCCACCAGCCTTCTGAACCCCAACTGTGGAAGATGGCACTGTGGTCCAGGTAAACCTCCTGCAGATATGGATGGAGATAGTTGACTAACAGGTCCCTGTAGCATCCACCATTCAGTAATTGTGGAATAATAACCAACGGACCTAGGGCTTGTCAGGAAAAAGCTCCCCACACCAGAACACCACCTCCACCAGCCTTCTGAACCCCAACTGTGGAAGATGGCACTGTGGTCCAGGTAAACCTCCTGCAGATATGGATGGAGATAGTTGACTAACAGGTCCCTGTAGCATCCACCATTCAGTAATTGTGGAATAATAACCAACGGACCTAGGGCTTGTCAGGGAAAAGCTCCCCACACCAGAACACCACCTCCACCAGCCTTCTGAACCCCAACTGTGGAAGATGGCACTGTGGTCCAGGTAAACCTCCTGCAGATATGGATGGAGATAGTTGACTAACAGGTCCCTGTAGCATCCACCATTCAGTAATTGTGGAATAATAACCAACGGACCTAGGGCTTGTCAGGGAAAAGCTCCCCACACCAGAACACCACCTCCACCAGCCTTCTGAACCCCAACTGTGGAAGATGGCACTGTGGTCCAGGTAAACCTCCTGCAGATATGGATGGAGATAGTTGACTAACAGGTCCCTGTAGCATCCACCATTCAGTAATTGTGGAATAATAACCAACGGACCTAGGGCTTGTCAGGAAAAAGCTCCCCACACCAGAACACCACCTCCACCAGCCTTCTGAACCCCAACTGTGGAAGATGGCACTGTGGTCCAGGTAAACCTCCTGCAGATATGGATGGAGATAGTTGACTAACAGGTCCCTGTAGCATCCACCATTCAGTAATTGTGGAATAATAACCAACGGACCTAGGGCTTGTCAGGGAAAAAGCTCCCCACACCAGAACACCACCTCCACCAGCCTTCTGAACCCCAACTGTGGAAGATGGCACTGTGGTCCAGGTAAACCTCCTGCAGATATGGATGGAGATAGTTGACTAACAGGTCCCTGTAGCATCCACCATTCAGTAATTGTGGAATAATAACCAACGGACCTAGGGCTTGTCAGGGAAAAGCTCCCCACACCAGAACACCACCTCCACCAGCCTTCTGAACCCCAACTGTGGAAGATGGCACTGTGGTCCAGGTAAACCTCCTGCAGATATGGATGGAGATAGTTGACTAACAGGTCCCTGTAGCATCCACCATTCAGTAATTGTGGAATAATAACCAACGGACCTAGGGCTTGTCAGGGAAAAGCTCCCCACACCAGAACACCACCTCCACCAGCCTTCTGAACCCCAACTGTGGAAGATGGCACTGTGGTCCAGGTAAACCTCCTGCAGATATGGATGGAGATAGTTGACTAACAGGTCCCTGTAGCATCCACCATTCAGTAATTGTGGAATAATAACCAACGGACCTAGGGCTTGTCAGGGAAAAGCTCCCCACACCAGAACACCACCTCCACCAGCCTTCTGAACCCCAACTGTGGAAGATGGCACTGTGGTCCAGGTAAACCTCCTGCAGATATGGATGGAGATAGTTGACTAACAGGTCCCTGTAGCATCCACCATTCAGTAATTGTGGAATAATAACCAACGGACCTAGGGCTTGTCAGGGAAAAGCTCCCCACACCAGAACACCACCTCCACCAGCCTTCTGAACCCCAACTGTGGAAGATGGCACTGTGGTCCAGGTAAACCTCCTGCAGATATGGATGGAGATAGTTGACTAACAGGTCCCTGTAGCATCCACCATTCAGTAATTGTGGAATAATAACCAACGGACCTAGGGCTTGTCAGGAAAAAGCTCCCCACACCAGAACACCACCTCCACCAGCCTTCTGAACCCCAACTGTGGAAGATGGCACTGTGGTCCAGGTAAACCTCCTGCAGATATGGATGGAGATAGTTGACTAACAGGTCCCTGTAGCATCCACCATTCAGTAATTGTGGAATAATAACCAACGGACCTAGGGCTTGTCAGGGAAAAGCTCCCCACACCAGAACACCACCTCCACCAGCCTTCTGAACCCCAACTGTGGAAGATGGCACTGTGGTCCAGGTAAACCTCCTGCAGATATGGATGGAGATAGTTGACTAACAGGTCCCTGTAGCATCCACCATTCAGTAATTGTGGAATAATAACCAACGGACCTAGGGTTTGTCAGGAAAAAGCTCCCCACACCAGAACACCACCTCCACCAGCCTTCTGAACCCCAACTGTGGAAGATGGCACTGTGGTCCAGGTAAACCTCCTGCAGATATGGATGGAGATAGTTGACTAACAGGTCCCTGTAGCATCCACCATTCAGTAATTGTGGAATAATAACCAACGGACCTAGGGCTTGTCAGGAAAAAGCTCCCCACACCAGAACACCACCTCCACCAGCCTTCTGAACCCCAACTGTGGAAGATGGCACTGTGGTCCAGGTAAACCTCCTGCAGATATGGATGGAGATAGTTGACTAACAGGTCCCTGTAGCATCCACCATTCAGTAATTGTGGAATAATAACCAACGGACCTAGGGCTTGTCAGGAAAAAGCTCCCCACACCAGAACACCACCTCCACCAGCCTTCTGAACCCCAACTGTGGAAGATGGCACTGTGGTCCAGGTAAACCTCCTGCAGATATGGATGGAGATAGTTGACTAACAGGTCCCTGTAGCATCCACCATTCAGTAATTGTGGAATAATAACCAACGGACCTAGGGCTTGTCAGGGAAAAGCTCCCCACACCAGAACACCACCTCCACCAGCCTTCTGAACCCCAACTGTGGAAGATGGCACTGTGGTCCAGGTAAACCTCCTGCAGATATGGATGGAGATAGTTGACTAACAGGTCCCTGTAGCATCCACCATTCAGTAATTGTGGAATAATAACCAACGGACCTAGGGTTTGTCAGGAAAAAGCTCCCCACACCAGAACACCACCTCCACCAGCCTTCTGAACCCCAACTGTGGAAGATGGCACTGTGGTCCAGGTAAACCTCCTGCAGATATGGATGGAGATAGTTGACTAACAGGTCCCTGTAGCATCCACCATTCAGTAATTGTGGAATAATAACCAACGGACCTAGGGCTTTGTCAGGGAAAAGCTCCCCACACCAGAACACCACCTCCACCAGCCTTCTGAACCCCAACTGTGGAAGATGGCACTGTGGTCCAGGTAAACCTCCTGCAGATATGGATGGAGATAGTTGACTAACAGGTCCCTGTAGCATCCACCATTCAGTAATTGTGGAATAATAACCAACGGACCTAGGGTTTGTCAGGGAAAAGCTCCCCACACCAGAACACCACCTCCACCAGCCTTCTGAACCCCAACTGTGGAAGATGGCACTGTGGTCCAGGTAAACCTCCTGCAGATATGGATGGAGATAGTTGACTAACAGGTCCCTGTAGCATCCACCATTCAGTAATTGTGGAATAATAACCAACGGACCTAGGGTTTGTCAGGGAAAAAGCTCCCCACACCAGAACACCACCTCCACCAGCCTTCTGAACCCCAACTGTGGAAGATGGCACTGTGGTCCAGGTAAACCTCCTGCAGATATGGATGGAGATAGTTGACTAACAGGTCCCTGTAGCATCCACCATTCAGTAATTGTGGAATAATAACCAACGGACCTAGGGTTTGTCAGGGAAAAGCTCCCCACACCAGAACACCACCTCCACCAGCCTTCTGAACCCCAACTGTGGAAGATGGCACTGTGGTCCAGGTAAACCTCCTGCAGATATGGATGGAGATAGTTGACTAACAGGTCCCTGTAGCATCCACCATTCAGTAATTGTGGAATAATAACCAACGGACCTAGGGTTTGTCAGGGAAAAGCTCCCCACACCAGAACACCACCTCCACCAGCCTTCTGAACCCCAACTGTGGAAGATGGCACTGTGGTCCAGGTAAACCTCCTGCAGATATGGATGGAGATAGTTGACTAACAGGTCCCTGTAGCATCCACCATTCAGTAATTGTGGAATAATAACCAACGGACCTAGGGTTTGTCAGGGAAAAGCTCCCCACACCAGAACACCACCTCCACCAGCCTTCTGAACCCCAACTGTGGAAGATGGCACTGTGGTCCAGGTAAACCTCCTGCAGATATGGATGGAGATAGTTGACTAACAGGTCCCTGTAGCATCCACCATTCAGTAATTGTGGAATAATAACCAACGGACCTAGGGCTTGTCAGGGAAAAGCTCCCCACACCAGAACACCACCTCCACCAGCCTTCTGAACCCCAACTGTGGAAGATGGCACTGTGGTCCAGGTAAACCTCCTGCAGATATGGATGGAGATAGTTGACTAACAGGTCCCTGTAGCATCCACCATTCAGTAATTGTGGAATAATAACCAACGGACCTAGGGTTTGTCAGGGAAAAGCTCCCCACACCAGAACACCACCTCCACCAGCCTTCTGAACCCCAACTGTGGAAGATGGCACTGTGGTCCAGGTAAACCTCCTGCAGATATGGATGGAGATAGTTGACTAACAGGTCCCTGTAGCATCCACCATTCAGTAATTGTGGAATAATAACCAACGGACCTAGGGTTTGTCAGGGAAAAGCTCCCCACACCAGAACACCACCTCCACCAGCCTTCTGAACCCCAACTGTGGAAGATGGCACTGTGGTCCAGGTAAACCTCCTGCAGATATGGATGGAGATAGTTGACTAACAGGTCCCTGTAGCATCCACCATTCAGTAATTGTGGAATAATAACCAACGGACCTAGGGTTTGTCAGGGAAAAGCTCCCCACACCAGAACACCACCTCCACCAGCCTTCTGAACCCCAACTGTGGAAGATGGCACTGTGGTCCAGGTAAACCTCCTGCAGATATGGATGGAGATAGTTGACTAACAGGTCCCTGTAGCATCCACCATTCAGTAATTGTGGAATAATAACCAACGGACCTAGGGTTTGTCAGGGAAAAGCTCCCCACACCAGAACACCACCTCCACCAGCCTTCTGAACCCCAACTGTGGAAGATGGCACTGTGGTCCAGGTAAACCTCCTGCAGATATGGATGGAGATAGTTGACTAACAGGTCCCTGTAGCATCCACCATTCAGTAATTGTGGAATAATAACCAACGGACCTAGGGCTTGTCAGGAAAAAGCTCCCCACACCAGAACACCACCTCCACCAGCCTTCTGAACCCCAACTGTGGAAGATGGCACTGTGGTCCAGGTAAACCTCCTGCAGATATGGATGGAGATAGTTGACTAACAGGTCCCTGTAGCATCCACCATTCAGTAATTGTGGAATAATAACCAACGGACCTAGGGTTTGTCAGGGAAAAGCTCCCCACACCAGAACACCACCTCCACCAGCCTTCTGAACCCCAACTGTGGAAGATGGCACTGTGGTCCAGGTAAACCTCCTGCAGATATGGATGGAGATAGTTGACTAACAGGTCCCTGTAGCATCCACCATTCAGTAATTGTGGAATAATAACCAACGGACCTAGGGTTTGTCAGGGAAAAGCTCCCCACACCAGAACACCACCTCCACCAGCCTTCTGAACCCCAACTGTGGAAGATGGCACTGTGGTCCAGGTAAACCTCCTGCAGATATGGATGGAGATAGTTGACTAACAGGTCCCTGTAGCATCCACCATTCAGTAATTGTGGAATAATAACCAACGGACCTAGGGTTTGTCAGGAAAAAGCTCCCCACACCAGAACACCACCTCCACCAGCCTTCTGAACCCCAACTGTGGAAGATGGCACTGTGGTCCAGGTAAACCTCCTGCAGATATGGATGGAGATAGTTGACTAACAGGTCCCTGTAGCATCCACCATTCAGTAATTGTGGAATAATAACCAACGGACCTAGGGTTTGTCAGGGAAAAGCTCCCCACACCAGAACACCACCTCCACCAGCCTTCTGAACCCCAACTGTGGAAGATGGCACTGTGGTCCAGGTAAACCTCCTGCAGATATGGATGGAGATAGTTGACTAACAGGTCCCTGTAGCATCCACCATTCAGTAATTGTGGAATAATAACCAACGGACCTAGGGTTTGTCAGGGAAAAGCTCCCCACACCAGAACACCACCTCCACCAGCCTTCTGAACCCCAACTGTGGAAGATGGCACTGTGGTCCAGGTAAACCTCCTGCAGATATGGATGGAGATAGTTGACTAACAGGTCCCTGTAGCATCCACCATTCAGTAATTGTGGAATAATAACCAACGGACCTAGGGTTTGTCAGGGAAAAGCTCCCCACACCAGAACACCACCTCCACCAGCCTTCTGAACCCCAACTGTGGAAGATGGCACTGTGGTCCAGGTAAACCTCCTGCAGATATGGATGGAGATAGTTGACTAACAGGTCCCTGTAGCATCCACCATTCAGTAATTGTGGAATAATAACCAACGGACCTAGGGTTTGTCAGGGAAAAGCTCCCCACACCAGAACACCACCTCCACCAGCCTTCTGAACCCCAACTGTGGAAGATGGCACTGTGGTCCAGGTAAACCTCCTGCAGATATGGATGGAGATAGTTGACTAACAGGTCCCTGTAGCATCCACCATTCAGTAATTGTGGAATAATAACCAACGGACCTAGGGTTTGTCAGGGAAAAGCTCCCCACACCAGAACACCACCTCCACCAGCCTTCTGAACCCCAACTGTGGAAGATGGCACTGTGGTCCAGGTAAACCTCCTGCAGATATGGATGGAGATAGTTGACTAACAGGTCCCTGTAGCATCCACCATTCAGTAATTGTGGAATAATAACCAACGGACCTAGGGTTTGTCAGGGAAAAGCTCCCCACACCAGAACACCACCTCCACCAGCCTTCTGAACCCCAACTGTGGAAGATGGCACTGTGGTCCAGGTAAACCTCCTGCAGATATGGATGGAGATAGTTGACTAACAGGTCCCTGTAGCATCCACCATTCAGTAATTGTGGAATAATAACCAACGGACCTAGGGTTTGTCAGGGAAAAGCTCCCCACACCAGAACACCACCTCCACCAGCCTTCTGAACCCCAACTGTGGAAGATGGCACTGTGGTCCAGGTAAACCTCCTGCAGATATGGATGGAGATAGTTGACTAACAGGTCCCTGTAGCATCCACCATTCAGTAATTGTGGAATAATAACCAACGGACCTAGGGTTTGTCAGGGAAAAGCTCCCCACACCAGAACACCACCTCCACCAGCCTTCTGAACCCCAACTGTGGAAGATGGCACTGTGGTCCAGGTAAACCTCCTGCAGATATGGATGGAGATAGTTGACTAACAGGTCCCTGTAGCATCCACCATTCAGTAATTGTGGAATAATAACCAACGGACCTAGGGTTTGTCAGGGAAAAGCTCCCCACACCAGAACACCACCTCCACCAGCCTTCTGAACCCCAACTGTGGAAGATGGCACTGTGGTCCAGGTAAACCTCCTGCAGATATGGATGGAGATAGTTGACTAACAGGTCCCTGTAGCATCCACCATTCAGTAATTGTGGAATAATAACCAACGGACCTAGGGTTTGTCAGGGAAAAGCTCCCCACACCAGAACACCACCTCCACCAGCCTTCTGAACCCCAACTGTGGAAGATGGCACTGTGGTCCAGGTAAACCTCCTGCAGATATGGATGGAGATAGTTGACTAACAGGTCCCTGTAGCATCCACCATTCAGTAATTGTGGAATAATAACCAACGGACCTAGGGTTTGTCAGGGAAAAGCTCCCCACACCAGAACACCACCTCCACCAGCCTTCTGAACCCCAACTGTGGAAGATGGCACTGTGGTCCAGGTAAACCTCCTGCAGATATGGATGGAGATAGTTGACTAACAGGTCCCTGTAGCATCCACCATTCAGTAATTGTGGAATAATAACCAACGGACCTAGGGCTTGTCAGGAAAAAGCTCCCCACACCAGAACACCACCTCCACCAGCCTTCTGAACCCCAACTGTGGAAGATGGCACTGTGGTCCAGGTAAACCTCCTGCAGATATGGATGGAGATAGTTGACTAACAGGTCCCTGTAGCATCCACCATTCAGTAATTGTGGAATAATAACCAACGGACCTAGGGTTTGTCAGGGAAAAGCTCCCCACACCAGAACACCACCTCCACCAGCCTTCTGAACCCCAACTGTGGAAGATGGCACTGTGGTCCAGGTAAACCTCCTGCAGATATGGATGGAGATAGTTGACTAACAGGTCCCTGTAGCATCCACCATTCAGTAATTGTGGAATAATAACCAACGGACCTAGGGCTTGTCAGGGAAAAGCTCCCCACACCAGAACACCACCTCCACCAGCCTTCTGAACCCCAACTGTGGAAGATGGCACTGTGGTCCAGGTAAACCTCCTGCAGATATGGATGGAGATAGTTGACTAACAGGTCCCTGTAGCATCCACCATTCAGTAATTGTGGAATAATAACCAACGGACCTAGGGTTTGTCAGGGAAAAGCTCCCCACACCAGAACACCACCTCCACCAGCCTTCTGAACCCCAACTGTGGAAGATGGCACTGTGGTCCAGGTAAACCTCCTGCAGATATGGATGGAGATAGTTGACTAACAGGTCCCTGTAGCATCCACCATTCAGTAATTGTGGAATAATAACCAACGGACCTAGGGTTTGTCAGGGAAAAGCTCCCCACACCAGAACACCACCTCCACCAGCCTTCTGAACCCCAACTGTGGAAGATGGCACTGTGGTCCAGGTAAACCTCCTGCAGATATGGATGGAGATAGTTGACTAACAGGTCCCTGTAGCATCCACCATTCAGTAATTGTGGAATAATAACCAACGGACCTAGGGTTTGTCAGGGAAAAGCTCCCCACACCAGAACACCACCTCCACCAGCCTTCTGAACCCCAACTGTGGAAGATGGCACTGTGGTCCAGGTAAACCTCCTGCAGATATGGATGGAGATAGTTGACTAACAGGTCCCTGTAGCATCCACCATTCAGTAATTGTGGAATAATAACCAACGGACCTAGGGCTTGTCAGGGAAAAGCTCCCCACACCAGAACACCACCTCCACCAGCCTTCTGAACCCCAACTGTGGAAGATGGCACTGTGGTCCAGGTAAACCTCCTGCAGATATGGATGGAGATAGTTGACTAACAGGTCCCTGTAGCATCCACCATTCAGTAATTGTGGAATAATAACCAACGGACCTAGGGCTTGTCAGGAAAAAGCTCCCCACACCAGAACACCACCTCCACCAGCCTTCTGAACCCCAACTGTGGAAGATGGCACTGTGGTCCAGGTAAACCTCCTGCAGATATGGATGGAGATAGTTGACTAACAGGTCCCTGTAGCATCCACCATTCAGTAATTGTGGAATAATAACCAACGGACCTAGGGTTTGTCAGGGAAAAGCTCCCCACACCAGAACACCACCTCCACCAGCCTTCTGAACCCCAACTGTGGAAGATGGCACTGTGGTCCAGGTAAACCTCCTGCAGATATGGATGGAGATAGTTGACTAACAGGTCCCTGTAGCATCCACCATTCAGTAATTGTGGAATAATAACCAACGGACCTAGGGCTTGTCAGGGAAAAGCTCCCCACACCAGAACACCACCTCCACCAGCCTTCTGAACCCCAACTGTGGAAGATGGCACTGTGGTCCAGGTAAACCTCCTGCAGATATGGATGGAGATAGTTGACTAACAGGTCCCTGTAGCATCCACCATTCAGTAATTGTGGAATAATAACCAACGGACCTAGGGCTTGTCAGGGAAAAGCTCCCCACACCAGAACACCACCTCCACCAGCCTTCTGAACCCCAACTGTGGAAGATGGCACTGTGGTCCAGGTAAACCTCCTGCAGATATGGATGGAGATAGTTGACTAACAGGTCCCTGTAGCATCCACCATTCAGTAATTGTGGAATAATAACCAACGGACCTAGGGTTTGTCAGGGAAAAGCTCCCCACACCAGAACACCACCTCCACCAGCCTTCTGAACCCCAACTGTGGAAGATGGCACTGTGGTCCAGGTAAACCTCCTGCAGATATGGATGGAGATAGTTGACTAACAGGTCCCTGTAGCATCCACCATTCAGTAATTGTGGAATAATAACCAACGGACCTAGGGCTTGTCAGGGAAAAGCTCCCCACACCAGAACACCACCTCCACCAGCCTTCTGAACCCCAACTGTGGAAGATGGCACTGTGGTCCAGGTAAACCTCCTGCAGATATGGATGGAGATAGTTGACTAACAGGTCCCTGTAGCATCCACCATTCAGTAATTGTGGAATAATAACCAACGGACCTAGGGTTTGTCAGGGAAAAGCTCCCCACACCAGAACACCACCTCCACCAGCCTTCTGAACCCCAACTGTGGAAGATGGCACTGTGGTCCAGGTAAACCTCCTGCAGATATGGATGGAGATAGTTGACTAACAGGTCCCTGTAGCATCCACCATTCAGTAATTGTGGAATAATAACCAACGGACCTAGGGTTTGTCAGGGAAAAGCTCCCCACACCAGAACACCACCTCCACCAGCCTTCTGAACCCCAACTGTGGAAGATGGCACTGTGGTCCAGGTAAACCTCCTGCAGATATGGATGGAGATAGTTGACTAACAGGTCCCTGTAGCATCCACCATTCAGTAATTGTGGAATAATAACCAACGGACCTAGGGCTTGTCAGGGAAAAGCTCCCCACACCAGAACACCACCTCCACCAGCCTTCTGAACCCCAACTGTGGAAGATGGCACTGTGGTCCAGGTAAACCTCCTGCAGATATGGATGGAGATAGTTGACTAACAGGTCCCTGTAGCATCCACCATTCAGTAATTGTGGAATAATAACCAACGGACCTAGGGTTTGTCAGGGAAAAGCTCCCCACACCAGAACACCACCTCCACCAGCCTTCTGAACCCCAACTGTGGAAGATGGCACTGTGGTCCAGGTAAACCTCCTGCAGATATGGATGGAGATAGTTGACTAACAGGTCCCTGTAGCATCCACCATTCAGTAATTGTGGAATAATAACCAACGGACCTAGGGTTTGTCAGGGAAAAGCTCCCCACACCAGAACACCACCTCCACCAGCCTTCTGAACCCCAACTGTGGAAGATGGCACTGTGGTCCAGGTAAACCTCCTGCAGATATGGATGGAGATAGTTGACTAACAGGTCCCTGTAGCATCCACCATTCAGTAATTGTGGAATAATAACCAACGGACCTAGGGTTTGTCAGGGAAAAGCTCCCCACACCAGAACACCACCTCCACCAGCCTTCTGAACCCCAACTGTGGAAGATGGCACTGTGGTCCAGGTAAACCTCCTGCAGATATGGATGGAGATAGTTGACTAACAGGTCCCTGTAGCATCCACCATTCAGTAATTGTGGAATAATAACCAACGGACCTAGGGCTTGTCAGGGAAAAGCTCCCCACACCAGAACACCACCTCCACCAGCCTTCTGAACCCCAACTGTGGAAGATGGCACTGTGGTCCAGGTAAACCTCCTGCAGATATGGATGGAGATAGTTGACTAACAGGTCCCTGTAGCATCCACCATTCAGTAATTGTGGAATAATAACCAACGGACCTAGGGTTTGTCAGGGAAAAGCTCCCCACACCAGAACACCACCTCCACCAGCCTTCTGAACCCCAACTGTGGAAGATGGCACTGTGGTCCAGGTAAACCTCCTGCAGATATGGATGGAGATAGTTGACTAACAGGTCCCTGTAGCATCCACCATTCAGTAATTGTGGAATAATAACCAACGGACCTAGGGTTTGTCAGGGAAAAGCTCCCCACACCAGAACACCACCTCCACCAGCCTTCTGAACCCCAACTGTGGAAGATGGCACTGTGGTCCAGGTAAACCTCCTGCAGATATGGATGGAGATAGTTGACTAACAGGTCCCTGTAGCATCCACCATTCAGTAATTGTGGAATAATAACCAACGGACCTAGGGCTTGTCAGGGAAAAGCTCCCCACACCAGAACACCACCTCCACCAGCCTTCTGAACCCCAACTGTGGAAGATGGCACTGTGGTCCAGGTAAACCTCCTGCAGATATGGATGGAGATAGTTGACTAACAGGTCCCTGTAGCATCCACCATTCAGTAATTGTGGAATAATAACCAACGGACCTAGGGTTTGTCAGGGAAAAGCTCCCCACACCAGAACACCACCTCCACCAGCCTTCTGAACCCCAACTGTGGAAGATGGCACTGTGGTCCAGGTAAACCTCCTGCAGATATGGATGGAGATAGTTGACTAACAGGTCCCTGTAGCATCCACCATTCAGTAATTGTGGAATAATAACCAACGGACCTAGGGTTTGTCAGGGAAAAGCTCCCCACACCAGAACACCACCTCCACCAGCCTTCTGAACCCCAACTGTGGAAGATGGCACTGTGGTCCAGGTAAACCTCCTGCAGATATGGATGGAGATAGTTGACTAACAGGTCCCTGTAGCATCCACCATTCAGTAATTGTGGAATAATAACCAACGGACCTAGGGCTTGTCAGGGAAAAGCTCCCCACACCAGAACACCACCTCCACCAGCCTTCTGAACCCCAACTGTGGAAGATGGCACTGTGGTCCAGGTAAACCTCCTGCAGATATGGATGGAGATAGTTGACTAACAGGTCCCTGTAGCATCCACCATTCAGTAATTGTGGAATAATAACCAACGGACCTAGGGCTTGTCAGGGAAAAGCTCCCCACACCAGAACACCACCTCCACCAGCCTTCTGAACCCCAACTGTGGAAGATGGCACTGTGGTCCAGGTAAACCTCCTGCAGATATGGATGGAGATAGTTGACTAACAGGTCCCTGTAGCATCCACCATTCAGTAATTGTGGAATAATAACCAACGGACCTAGGGCTTGTCAGGGAAAAGCTCCCCACACCAGAACACCACCTCCACCAGCCTTCTGAACCCCAACTGTGGAAGATGGCACTGTGGTCCAGGTAAACCTCCTGCAGATATGGATGGAGATAGTTGACTAACAGGTCCCTGTAGCATCCACCATTCAGTAATTGTGGAATAATAACCAACGGACCTAGGGCTTGTCAGGGAAAAGCTCCCCACACCAGAACACCACCTCCACCAGCCTTCTGAACCCCAACTGTGGAAGATGGCACTGTGGTCCAGGTAAACCTCCTGCAGATATGGATGGAGATAGTTGACTAACAGGTCCCTGTAGCATCCACCATTCAGTAATTGTGGAATAATAACCAACGGACCTAGGGTTTGTCAGGGAAAAGCTCCCCACACCAGAACACCACCTCCACCAGCCTTCTGAACCCCAACTGTGGAAGATGGCACTGTGGTCCAGGTAAACCTCCTGCAGATATGGATGGAGATAGTTGACTAACAGGTCCCTGTAGCATCCACCATTCAGTAATTGTGGAATAATAACCAACGGACCTAGGGCTTGTCAGGGAAAAGCTCCCCACACCAGAACACCACCTCCACCAGCCTTCTGAACCCCAACTGTGGAAGATGGCACTGTGGTCCAGGTAAACCTCCTGCAGATATGGATGGAGATAGTTGACTAACAGGTCCCTGTAGCATCCACCATTCAGTAATTGTGGAATAATAACCAACGGACCTAGGGCTTGTCAGGGAAAAGCTCCCCACACCAGAACACCACCTCCACCAGCCTTCTGAACCCCAACTGTGGAAGATGGCACTGTGGTCCAGGTAAACCTCCTGCAGATATGGATGGAGATAGTTGACTAACAGGTCCCTGTAGCATCCACCATTCAGTAATTGTGGAATAATAACCAACGGACCTAGGGTTTGTCAGGGAAAAGCTCCCCACACCAGAACACCACCTCCACCAGCCTTCTGAACCCCAACTGTGGAAGATGGCACTGTGGTCCAGGTAAACCTCCTGCAGATATGGATGGAGATAGTTGACTAACAGGTCCCTGTAGCATCCACCATTCAGTAATTGTGGAATAATAACCAACGGACCTAGGGCTTGTCAGGGAAAAGCTCCCCACACCAGAACACCACCTCCACCAGCCTTCTGAACCCCAACTGTGGAAGATGGCACTGTGGTCCAGGTAAACCTCCTGCAGATATGGATGGAGATAGTTGACTAACAGGTCCCTGTAGCATCCACCATTCAGTAATTGTGGAATAATAACCAACGGACCTAGGGTTTGTCAGGGAAAAGCTCCCCACACCAGAACACCACCTCCACCAGCCTTCTGAACCCCAACTGTGGAAGATGGCACTGTGGTCCAGGTAAACCTCCTGCAGATATGGATGGAGATAGTTGACTAACAGGTCCCTGTAGCATCCACCATTCAGTAATTGTGGAATAATAACCAACGGACCTAGGGTTTGTCAGGGAAAAGCTCCCCACACCAGAACACCACCTCCACCAGCCTTCTGAACCCCAACTGTGGAAGATGGCACTGTGGTCCAGGTAAACCTCCTGCAGATATGGATGGAGATAGTTGACTAACAGGTCCCTGTAGCATCCACCATTCAGTAATTGTGGAATAATAACCAACGGACCTAGGGCTTGTCAGGGAAAAGCTCCCCACACCAGAACACCACCTCCACCAGCCTTCTGAACCCCAACTGTGGAAGATGGCACTGTGGTCCAGGTAAACCTCCTGCAGATATGGATGGAGATAGTTGACTAACAGGTCCCTGTAGCATCCACCATTCAGTAATTGTGGAATAATAACCAACGGACCTAGGGTTTGTCAGGGAAAAGCTCCCCACACCAGAACACCACCTCCACCAGCCTTCTGAACCCCAACTGTGGAAGATGGCACTGTGGTCCAGGTAAACCTCCTGCAGATATGGATGGAGATAGTTGACTAACAGGTCCCTGTAGCATCCACCATTCAGTAATTGTGGAATAATAACCAACGGACCTAGGGTTTGTCAGGGAAAAGCTCCCCACACCAGAACACCACCTCCACCAGCCTTCTGAACCCCAACTGTGGAAGATGGCACTGTGGTCCAGGTAAACCTCCTGCAGATATGGATGGAGATAGTTGACTAACAGGTCCCTGTAGCATCCACCATTCAGTAATTGTGGAATAATAACCAACGGACCTAGGGCTTGTCAGGGAAAAGCTCCCCACACCAGAACACCACCTCCACCAGCCTTCTGAACCCCAACTGTGGAAGATGGCACTGTGGTCCAGGTAAACCTCCTGCAGATATGGATGGAGATAGTTGACTAACAGGTCCCTGTAGCATCCACCATTCAGTAATTGTGGAATAATAACCAACGGACCTAGGGTTTGTCAGGGAAAAGCTCCCCACACCAGAACACCACCTCCACCAGCCTTCTGAACCCCAACTGTGGAAGATGGCACTGTGGTCCAGGTAAACCTCCTGCAGATATGGATGGAGATAGTTGACTAACAGGTCCCTGTAGCATCCACCATTCAGTAATTGTGGAATAATAACCAACGGACCTAGGGCTTGTCAGGGAAAAGCTCCCCACACCAGAACACCACCTCCACCAGCCTTCTGAACCCCAACTGTGGAAGATGGCACTGTGGTCCAGGTAAACCTCCTGCAGATATGGATGGAGATAGTTGACTAACAGGTCCCTGTAGCATCCACCATTCAGTAATTGTGGAATAATAACCAACGGACCTAGGGCTTGTCAGGAAAAAGCTCCCCACACCAGAACACCACCTCCACCAGCCTTCTGAACCCCAACTGTGGAAGATGGCACTGTGGTCCAGGTAAACCTCCTGCAGATATGGATGGAGATAGTTGACTAACAGGTCCCTGTAGCATCCACCATTCAGTAATTGTGGAATAATAACCAACGGACCTAGGGCTTGTCAGGGAAAAAGCTCCCCACACCAGAACACCACCTCCACCAGCCTTCTGAACCCCAACTGTGGAAGATGGCACTGTGGTCCAGGTAAACCTCCTGCAGATATGGATGGAGATAGTTGACTAACAGGTCCCTGTAGCATCCACCATTCAGTAATTGTGGAATAATAACCAACGGACCTAGGGTTTGTCAGGGAAAAGCTCCCCACACCAGAACACCACCTCCACCAGCCTTCTGAACCCCAACTGTGGAAGATGGCACTGTGGTCCAGGTAAACCTCCTGCAGATATGGATGGAGATAGTTGACTAACAGGTCCCTGTAGCATCCACCATTCAGTAATTGTGGAATAATAACCAACGGACCTAGGGTTTGTCAGGAAAAAGCTCCCCACACCAGAACACCACCTCCACCAGCCTTCTGAACCCCAACTGTGGAAGATGGCACTGTGGTCCAGGTAAACCTCCTGCAGATATGGATGGAGATAGTTGACTAACAGGTCCCTGTAGCATCCACCATTCAGTAATTGTGGAATAATAACCAACGGACCTAGGGTTTGTCAGGAAAAGCTCCCCACACCAGAACACCACCTCCACCAGCCTTCTGAACCCCAACTGTGGAAGATGGCACTGTGGTCCAGGTAAACCTCCTGCAGATATGGATGGAGATAGTTGACTAACAGGTCCCTGTAGCATCCACCATTCAGTAATTGTGGAATAATAACCAACGGACCTAGGGTTTGTCAGGGAAAAGCTCCCCACACCAGAACACCACCTCCACCAGCCTTCTGAACCCCAACTGTGGAAGATGGCACTGTGGTCCAGGTAAACCTCCTGCAGATATGGATGGAGATAGTTGACTAACAGGTCCCTGTAGCATCCACCATTCAGTAATTGTGGAATAATAACCAACGGACCTAGGGCTTGTCAGGGAAAAAGCTCCCCACACCAGAACACCACCTCCACCAGCCTTCTGAACCCCAACTGTGGAAGATGGCACTGTGGTCCAGGTAAACCTCCTGCAGATATGGATGGAGATAGTTGACTAACAGGTCCCTGTAGCATCCACCATTCAGTAATTGTGGAATAATAACCAACGGACCTAGGGCTTGTCAGGGAAAAGCTCCCCACACCAGAACACCACCTCCACCAGCCTTCTGAACCCCAACTGTGGAAGATGGCACTGTGGTCCAGGTAAACCTCCTGCAGATATGGATGGAGATAGTTGACTAACAGGTCCCTGTAGCATCCACCATTCAGTAATTGTGGAATAATAACCAACGGACCTAGGGTTTGTCAGGGAAAAGCTCCCCACACCAGAACACCACCTCCACCAGCCTTCTGAACCCCAACTGTGGAAGATGGCACTGTGGTCCAGGTAAACCTCCTGCAGATATGGATGGAGATAGTTGACTAACAGGTCCCTGTAGCATCCACCATTCAGTAATTGTGGAATAATAACCAACGGACCTAGGGCTTGTCAGGGAAAAGCTCCCCACACCAGAACACCACCTCCACCAGCCTTCTGAACCCCAACTGTGGAAGATGGCACTGTGGTCCAGGTAAACCTCCTGCAGATATGGATGGAGATAGTTGACTAACAGGTCCCTGTAGCATCCACCATTCAGTAATTGTGGAATAATAACCAACGGACCTAGGGTTTGTCAGGGAAAAGCTCCCCACACCAGAACACCACCTCCACCAGCCTTCTGAACCCCAACTGTGGAAGATGGCACTGTGGTCCAGGTAAACCTCCTGCAGATATGGATGGAGATAGTTGACTAACAGGTCCCTGTAGCATCCACCATTCAGTAATTGTGGAATAATAACCAACGGACCTAGGGTTTGTCAGGGAAAAGCTCCCCACACCAGAACACCACCTCCACCAGCCTTCTGAACCCCAACTGTGGAAGATGGCACTGTGGTCCAGGTAAACCTCCTGCAGATATGGATGGAGATAGTTGACTAACAGGTCCCTGTAGCATCCACCATTCAGTAATTGTGGAATAATAACCAACGGACCTAGGGTTTGTCAGGGAAAAGCTCCCCACACCAGAACACCACCTCCACCAGCCTTCTGAACCCCAACTGTGGAAGATGGCACTGTGGTCCAGGTAAACCTCCTGCAGATATGGATGGAGATAGTTGACTAACAGGTCCCTGTAGCATCCACCATTCAGTAATTGTGGAATAATAACCAACGGACCTAGGGTTTGTCAGGGAAAAGCTCCCCACACCAGAACACCACCTCCACCAGCCTTCTGAACCCCAACTGTGGAAGATGGCACTGTGGTCCAGGTAAACCTCCTGCAGATATGGATGGAGATAGTTGACTAACAGGTCCCTGTAGCATCCACCATTCAGTAATTGTGGAATAATAACCAACGGACCTAGGGCTTGTCAGGGAAAAGCTCCCCACACCAGAACACCACCTCCACCAGCCTTCTGAACCCCAACTGTGGAAGATGGCACTGTGGTCCAGGTAAACCTCCTGCAGATATGGATGGAGATAGTTGACTAACAGGTCCCTGTAGCATCCACCATTCAGTAATTGTGGAATAATAACCAACGGACCTAGGGCTTGTCAGGGAAAAGCTCCCCACACCAGAACACCACCTCCACCAGCCTTCTGAACCCCAACTGTGGAAGATGGCACTGTGGTCCAGGTAAACCTCCTGCAGATATGGATGGAGATAGTTGACTAACAGGTCCCTGTAGCATCCACCATTCAGTAATTGTGGAATAATAACCAACGGACCTAGGGTTTGTCAGGGAAAAGCTCCCCACACCAGAACACCACCTCCACCAGCCTTCTGAACCCCAACTGTGGAAGATGGCACTGTGGTCCAGGTAAACCTCCTGCAGATATGGATGGAGATAGTTGACTAACAGGTCCCTGTAGCATCCACCATTCAGTAATTGTGGAATAATAACCAACGGACCTAGGGTTTGTCAGGGAAAAGCTCCCCACACCAGAACACCACCTCCACCAGCCTTCTGAACCCCAACTGTGGAAGATGGCACTGTGGTCCAGGTAAACCTCCTGCAGATATGGATGGAGATAGTTGACTAACAGGTCCCTGTAGCATCCACCATTCAGTAATTGTGGAATAATAACCAACGGACCTAGGGTTTGTCAGGAAAAGCTCCCCACACCAGAACACCACCTCCACCAGCCTTCTGAACCCCAACTGTGGAAGATGGCACTGTGGTCCAGGTAAACCTCCTGCAGATATGGATGGAGATAGTTGACTAACAGGTCCCTGTAGCATCCACCATTCAGTAATTGTGGAATAATAACCAACGGACCTAGGGCTTGTCAGGGAAAAGCTCCCCACACCAGAACACCACCTCCACCAGCCTTCTGAACCCCAACTGTGGAAGATGGCACTGTGGTCCAGGTAAACCTCCTGCAGATATGGATGGAGATAGTTGACTAACAGGTCCCTGTAGCATCCACCATTCAGTAATTGTGGAATAATAACCAACGGACCTAGGGCTTGTCAGGGAAAAGCTCCCCACACCAGAACACCACCTCCACCAGCCTTCTGAACCCCAACTGTGGAAGATGGCACTGTGGTCCAGGTAAACCTCCTGCAGATATGGATGGAGATAGTTGACTAACAGGTCCCTGTAGCATCCACCATTCAGTAATTGTGGAATAATAACCAACGGACCTAGGGTTTGTCAGGGAAAAGCTCCCCACACCAGAACACCACCTCCACCAGCCTTCTGAACCCCAACTGTGGAAGATGGCACTGTGGTCCAGGTAAACCTCCTGCAGATATGGATGGAGATAGTTGACTAACAGGTCCCTGTAGCATCCACCATTCAGTAATTGTGGAATAATAACCAACGGACCTAGGGCTTGTCAGGGAAAAGCTCCCCACACCAGAACACCACCTCCACCAGCCTTCTGAACCCCAACTGTGGAAGATGGCACTGTGGTCCAGGTAAACCTCCTGCAGATATGGATGGAGATAGTTGACTAACAGGTCCCTGTAGCATCCACCATTCAGTAATTGTGGAATAATAACCAACGGACCTAGGGTTTGTCAGGGAAAAGCTCCCCACACCAGAACACCACCTCCACCAGCCTTCTGAACCCCAACTGTGGAAGATGGCACTGTGGTCCAGGTAAACCTCCTGCAGATATGGATGGAGATAGTTGACTAACAGGTCCCTGTAGCATCCACCATTCAGTAATTGTGGAATAATAACCAACGGACCTAGGGTTTGTCAGGGAAAAGCTCCCCACACCAGAACACCACCTCCACCAGCCTTCTGAACCCCAACTGTGGAAGATGGCACTGTGGTCCAGGTAAACCTCCTGCAGATATGGATGGAGATAGTTGACTAACAGGTCCCTGTAGCATCCACCATTCAGTAATTGTGGAATAATAACCAACGGACCTAGGGCTTGTCAGGAAAAGAAGCCCAGCAACTCACACCAGAACACCACCTCCACCAGCCTTCTGAACCCCAACTGTGGAAGATGGCACTGTGGTCCAGGTAAACCTCCTGCAGATATGGATGGAGATAGTTGACTAACAGGTCCCTGTAGCATCCACCATTCAGTAATTGTGGAATAATAACCAACGGACCTAGGGCTTGTCAGGGAAAAGCTCCCCACACCAGAACACCACCTCCACCAGCCTTCTGAACCCCAACTGTGGAAGATGGCACTGTGGTCCAGGTAAACCTCCTGCAGATATGGATGGAGATAGTTGACTAACAGGTCCCTGTAGCATCCACCATTCAGTAATTGTGGAATAATAACCAACGGACCTAGGGTTTGTCAGGAAAAGCTCCCCACACCAGAACACCACCTCCACCAGCCTTCTGAACCCCAACTGTGGAAGATGGCACTGTGGTCCAGGTAAACCTCCTGCAGATATGGATGGAGATAGTTGACTAACAGGTCCCTGTAGCATCCACCATTCAGTAATTGTGGAATAATAACCAACGGACCTAGGGTTTGTCAGGGAAAAGCTCCCCACACCAGAACACCACCTCCACCAGCCTTCTGAACCCCAACTGTGGAAGATGGCACTGTGGTCCAGGTAAACCTCCTGCAGATATGGATGGAGATAGTTGACTAACAGGTCCCTGTAGCATCCACCATTCAGTAATTGTGGAATAATAACCAACGGACCTAGGGCTTGTCAGGGAAAAGCTCCCCACACCAGAACACCACCTCCACCAGCCTTCTGAACCCCAACTGTGGAAGATGGCACTGTGGTCCAGGTAAACCTCCTGCAGATATGGATGGAGATAGTTGACTAACAGGTCCCTGTAGCATCCACCATTCAGTAATTGTGGAATAATAACCAACGGACCTAGGGCTTGTCAGGGAAAAGCTCCCCACACCAGAACACCACCTCCACCAGCCTTCTGAACCCCAACTGTGGAAGATGGCACTGTGGTCCAGGTAAACCTCCTGCAGATATGGATGGAGATAGTTGACTAACAGGTCCCTGTAGCATCCACCATTCAGTAATTGTGGAATAATAACCAACGGACCTAGGGTTTGTCAGGGAAAAGCTCCCCACACCAGAACACCACCTCCACCAGCCTTCTGAACCCCAACTGTGGAAGATGGCACTGTGGTCCAGGTAAACCTCCTGCAGATATGGATGGAGATAGTTGACTAACAGGTCCCTGTAGCATCCACCATTCAGTAATTGTGGAATAATAACCAACGGACCTAGGGCTTGTCAGGGAAAAGCTCCCCACACCAGAACACCACCTCCACCAGCCTTCTGAACCCCAACTGTGGAAGATGGCACTGTGGTCCAGGTAAACCTCCTGCAGATATGGATGGAGATAGTTGACTAACAGGTCCCTGTAGCATCCACCATTCAGTAATTGTGGAATAATAACCAACGGACCTAGGGTTTGTCAGGGAAAAGCTCCCCACACCAGAACACCACCTCCACCAGCCTTCTGAACCCCAACTGTGGAAGATGGCACTGTGGTCCAGGTAAACCTCCTGCAGATATGGATGGAGATAGTTGACTAACAGGTCCCTGTAGCATCCACCATTCAGTAATTGTGGAATAATAACCAACGGACCTAGGGTTTGTCAGGGAAAAGCTCCCCACACCAGAACACCACCTCCACCAGCCTTCTGAACCCCAACTGTGGAAGATGGCACTGTGGTCCAGGTAAACCTCCTGCAGATATGGATGGAGATAGTTGACTAACAGGTCCCTGTAGCATCCACCATTCAGTAATTGTGGAATAATAACCAACGGACCTAGGGTTTGTCAGGGAAAAGCTCCCCACACCAGAACACCACCTCCACCAGCCTTCTGAACCCCAACTGTGGAAGATGGCACTGTGGTCCAGGTAAACCTCCTGCAGATATGGATGGAGATAGTTGACTAACAGGTCCCTGTAGCATCCACCATTCAGTAATTGTGGAATAATAACCAACGGACCTAGGGCTTTGTCAGGGAAAAGCTCCCCACACCAGAACACCACCTCCACCAGCCTTCTGAACCCCAACTGTGGAAGATGGCACTGTGGTCCAGGTAAACCTCCTGCAGATATGGATGGAGATAGTTGACTAACAGGTCCCTGTAGCATCCACCATTCAGTAATTGTGGAATAATAACCAACGGACCTAGGGCTTGTCAGGGAAAAGCTCCCCACACCAGAACACCACCTCCACCAGCCTTCTGAACCCCAACTGTGGAAGATGGCACTGTGGTCCAGGTAAACCTCCTGCAGATATGGATGGAGATAGTTGACTAACAGGTCCCTGTAGCATCCACCATTCAGTAATTGTGGAATAATAACCAACGGACCTAGGGTTTGTCAGGGAAAAGCTCCCCACACCAGAACACCACCTCCACCAGCCTTCTGAACCCCAACTGTGGAAGATGGCACTGTGGTCCAGGTAAACCTCCTGCAGATATGGATGGAGATAGTTGACTAACAGGTCCCTGTAGCATCCACCATTCAGTAATTGTGGAATAATAACCAACGGACCTAGGGCTTGTCAGGGAAAAGCTCCCCACACCAGAACACCACCTCCACCAGCCTTCTGAACCCCAACTGTGGAAGATGGCACTGTGGTCCAGGTAAACCTCCTGCAGATATGGATGGAGATAGTTGACTAACAGGTCCCTGTAGCATCCACCATTCAGTAATTGTGGAATAATAACCAACGGACCTAGGGCTTGTCAGGGAAAAGCTCCCCACACCAGAACACCACCTCCACCAGCCTTCTGAACCCCAACTGTGGAAGATGGCACTGTGGTCCAGGTAAACCTCCTGCAGATATGGATGGAGATAGTTGACTAACAGGTCCCTGTAGCATCCACCATTCAGTAATTGTGGAATAATAACCAACGGACCTAGGGCTTGTCAGGGAAAAGCTCCCCACACCAGAACACCACCTCCACCAGCCTTCTGAACCCCAACTGTGGAAGATGGCACTGTGGTCCAGGTAAACCTCCTGCAGATATGGATGGAGATAGTTGACTAACAGGTCCCTGTAGCATCCACCATTCAGTAATTGTGGAATAATAACCAACGGACCTAGGGTTTGTCAGGGAAAAGCTCCCCACACCAGAACACCACCTCCACCAGCCTTCTGAACCCCAACTGTGGAAGATGGCACTGTGGTCCAGGTAAACCTCCTGCAGATATGGATGGAGATAGTTGACTAACAGGTCCCTGTAGCATCCACCATTCAGTAATTGTGGAATAATAACCAACGGACCTAGGGCTTGTCAGGGAAAAGCTCCCCACACCAGAACACCACCTCCACCAGCCTTCTGAACCCCAACTGTGGAAGATGGCACTGTGGTCCAGGTAAACCTCCTGCAGATATGGATGGAGATAGTTGACTAACAGGTCCCTGTAGCATCCACCATTCAGTAATTGTGGAATAATAACCAACGGACCTAGGGCTTGTCAGGGAAAAGCTCCCCACACCAGAACACCACCTCCACCAGCCTTCTGAACCCCAACTGTGGAAGATGGCACTGTGGTCCAGGTAAACCTCCTGCAGATATGGATGGAGATAGTTGACTAACAGGTCCCTGTAGCATCCACCATTCAGTAATTGTGGAATAATAACCAACGGACCTAGGGTTTGTCAGGGAAAAGCTCCCCACACCAGAACACCACCTCCACCAGCCTTCTGAACCCCAACTGTGGAAGATGGCACTGTGGTCCAGGTAAACCTCCTGCAGATATGGATGGAGATAGTTGACTAACAGGTCCCTGTAGCATCCACCATTCAGTAATTGTGGAATAATAACCAACGGACCTAGGGCTTGTCAGGGAAAAGCTCCCCACACCAGAACACCACCTCCACCAGCCTTCTGAACCCCAACTGTGGAAGATGGCACTGTGGTCCAGGTAAACCTCCTGCAGATATGGATGGAGATAGTTGACTAACAGGTCCCTGTAGCATCCACCATTCAGTAATTGTGGAATAATAACCAACGGACCTAGGGTTTGTCAGGGAAAAGCTCCCCACACCAGAACACCACCTCCACCAGCCTTCTGAACCCCAACTGTGGAAGATGGCACTGTGGTCCAGGTAAACCTCCTGCAGATATGGATGGAGATAGTTGACTAACAGGTCCCTGTAGCATCCACCATTCAGTAATTGTGGAAGATGGCACTGTGGTCCAGGTAAACCTCCTGCAGATATGGATGGAGATAGTTGACTAACAGGTCCCTGTAGCATCCACCATTCAGTAATTGTGGAATAATAACCAACGGACCTAGGGCTTGTCAGGGAAAAGCTCCCCACACCAGAACACCACCTCCACCAGCCTTCTGAACCCCAACTGTGGAAGATGGCACTGTGGTCCAGGTAAACCTCCTGCAGATATGGATGGAGATAGTTGACTAACAGGTCCCTGTAGCATCCACCATTCAGTAATTGTGGAATAATAACCAACGGACCTAGGGCTTGTCAGGGAAAAGCTCCCCACACCAGAACACCACCTCCACCAGCCTTCTGAACCCCAACTGTGGAAGATGGCACTGTGGTCCAGGTAAACCTCCTGCAGATATGGATGGAGATAGTTGACTAACAGGTCCCTGTAGCATCCACCATTCAGTAATTGTGGAATAATAACCAACGGACCTAGGGTTTGTCAGGGAAAAGCTCCCCACACCAGAACACCACCTCCACCAGCCTTCTGAACCCCAACTGTGGAAGATGGCACTGTGGTCCAGGTAAACCTCCTGCAGATATGGATGGAGATAGTTGACTAACAGGTCCCTGTAGCATCCACCATTCAGTAATTGTGGAATAATAACCAACGGACCTAGGGCTTGTCAGGGAAAAGCTCCCCACACCAGAACACCACCTCCACCAGCCTTCTGAACCCCAACTGTGGAAGATGGCACTGTGGTCCAGGTAAACCTCCTGCAGATATGGATGGAGATAGTTGACTAACAGGTCCCTGTAGCATCCACCATTCAGTAATTGTGGAATAATAACCAACGGACCTAGGGCTTGTCAGGGAAAAGCTCCCCACACCAGAACACCACCTCCACCAGCCTTCTGAACCCCAACTGTGGAAGATGGCACTGTGGTCCAGGTAAACCTCCTGCAGATATGGATGGAGATAGTTGACTAACAGGTCCCTGTAGCATCCACCATTCAGTAATTGTGGAATAATAACCAACGGACCTAGGGTTTGTCAGGGAAAAGCTCCCCACACCAGAACACCACCTCCACCAGCCTTCTGAACCCCAACTGTGGAAGATGGCACTGTGGTCCAGGTAAACCTCCTGCAGATATGGATGGAGATAGTTGACTAACAGGTCCCTGTAGCATCCACCATTCAGTAATTGTGGAATAATAACCAACGGACCTAGGGCTTGTCAGGGAAAAGCTCCCCACACCAGAACACCACCTCCACCAGCCTTCTGAACCCCAACTGTGGAAGATGGCACTGTGGTCCAGGTAAACCTCCTGCAGATATGGATGGAGATAGTTGACTAACAGGTCCCTGTAGCATCCACCATTCAGTAATTGTGGAATAATAACCAACGGACCTAGGGCTTGTCAGGGAAAAGCTCCCCACACCAGAACACCACCTCCACCAGCCTTCTGAACCCCAACTGTGGAAGATGGCACTGTGGTCCAGGTAAACCTCCTGCAGATATGGATGGAGATAGTTGACTAACAGGTCCCTGTAGCATCCACCATTCAGTAATTGTGGAATAATAACCAACGGACCTAGGGTTTGTCAGGGAAAAGCTCCCCACACCAGAACACCACCTCCACCAGCCTTCTGAACCCCAACTGTGGAAGATGGCACTGTGGTCCAGGTAAACCTCCTGCAGATATGGATGGAGATAGTTGACTAACAGGTCCCTGTAGCATCCACCATTCAGTAATTGTGGAATAATAACCAACGGACCTAGGGCTTGTCAGGGAAAAGCTCCCCACACCAGAACACCACCTCCACCAGCCTTCTGAACCCCAACTGTGGAAGATGGCACTGTGGTCCAGGTAAACCTCCTGCAGATATGGATGGAGATAGTTGACTAACAGGTCCCTGTAGCATCCACCATTCAGTAATTGTGGAATAATAACCAACGGACCTAGGGTTTGTCAGGGAAAAGCTCCCCACACCAGAACACCACCTCCACCAGCCTTCTGAACCCCAACTGTGGAAGATGGCACTGTGGTCCAGGTAAACCTCCTGCAGATATGGATGGAGATAGTTGACTAACAGGTCCCTGTAGCATCCACCATTCAGTAATTGTGGAATAATAACCAACGGACCTAGGGCTTGTCAGGGAAAAGCTCCCCACACCAGAACACCACCTCCACCAGCCTTCTGAACCCCAACTGTGGAAGATGGCACTGTGGTCCAGGTAAACCTCCTGCAGATATGGATGGAGATAGTTGACTAACAGGTCCCTGTAGCATCCACCATTCAGTAATTGTGGAATAATAACCAACGGACCTAGGGTTTGTCAGGGAAAAGCTCCCCACACCAGAACACCACCTCCACCAGCCTTCTGAACCCCAACTGTGGAAGATGGCACTGTGGTCCAGGTAAACCTCCTGCAGATATGGATGGAGATAGTTGACTAACAGGTCCCTGTAGCATCCACCATTCAGTAATTGTGGAATAATAACCAACGGACCTAGGGCTTGTCAGGGAAAAGCTCCCCACACCAGAACACCACCTCCACCAGCCTTCTGAACCCCAACTGTGGAAGATGGCACTGTGGTCCAGGTAAACCTCCTGCAGATATGGATGGAGATAGTTGACTAACAGGTCCCTGTAGCATCCACCATTCAGTAATTGTGGAATAATAACCAACGGACCTAGGGCTTGTCAGGGAAAAGCTCCCCACACCAGAACACCACCTCCACCAGCCTTCTGAACCCCAACTGTGGAAGATGGCACTGTGGTCCAGGTAAACCTCCTGCAGATATGGATGGAGATAGTTGACTAACAGGTCCCTGTAGCATCCACCATTCAGTAATTGTGGAATAATAACCAACGGACCTAGGGTTTGTCAGGGAAAAGCTCCCCACACCAGAACACCACCTCCACCAGCCTTCTGAACCCCAACTGTGGAAGATGGCACTGTGGTCCAGGTAAACCTCCTGCAGATATGGATGGAGATAGTTGACTAACAGGTCCCTGTAGCATCCACCATTCAGTAATTGTGGAATAATAACCAACGGACCTAGGGCTTGTCAGGGAAAAGCTCCCCACACCAGAACACCACCTCCACCAGCCTTCTGAACCCCAACTGTGGAAGATGGCACTGTGGTCCAGGTAAACCTCCTGCAGATATGGATGGAGATAGTTGACTAACAGGTCCCTGTAGCATCCACCATTCAGTAATTGTGGAATAATAACCAACGGACCTAGGGTTTGTCAGGGAAAAGCTCCCCACACCAGAACACCACCTCCACCAGCCTTCTGAACCCCAACTGTGGAAGATGGCACTGTGGTCCAGGTAAACCTCCTGCAGATATGGATGGAGATAGTTGACTAACAGGTCCCTGTAGCATCCACCATTCAGTAATTGTGGAATAATAACCAACGGACCTAGGGCTTGTCAGGGAAAAGCTCCCCACACCAGAACACCACCTCCACCAGCCTTCTGAACCCCAACTGTGGAAGATGGCACTGTGGTCCAGGTAAACCTCCTGCAGATATGGATGGAGATAGTTGACTAACAGGTCCCTGTAGCATCCACCATTCAGTAATTGTGGAATAATAACCAACGGACCTAGGGTTTGTCAGGGAAAAGCTCCCCACACCAGAACACCACCTCCACCAGCCTTCTGAACCCCAACTGTGGAAGATGGCACTGTGGTCCAGGTAAACCTCCTGCAGATATGGATGGAGATAGTTGACTAACAGGTCCCTGTAGCATCCACCATTCAGTAATTGTGGAATAATAACCAACGGACCTAGGGCTTGTCAGGGAAAAGGTCCCCACACCAGAACACCACCTCCACCAGCCTTCTGAACCCCAACTGTGGAAGATGGCACTGTGGTCCAGGTAAACCTCCTGCAGATATGGATGGAGATAGTTGACTAACAGGTCCCTGTAGCATCCACCATTCAGTAATTGTGGAATAATAACCAACGGACCTAGGGTTTGTCAGGGAAAAGCTCCCCACACCAGAACACCACCTCCACCAGCCTTCTGAACCCCAACTGTGGAAGATGGCACTGTGGTCCAGGTAAACCTCCTGCAGATATGGATGGAGATAGTTGACTAACAGGTCCCTGTAGCATCCACCATTCAGTAATTGTGGAATAATAACCAACGGACCTAGGGTTTGTCAGGGAAAAGCTCCCCACACCAGAACACCACCTCCACCAGCCTTCTGAACCCCAACTGTGGAAGATGGCACTGTGGTCCAGGTAAACCTCCTGCAGATATGGATGGAGATAGTTGACTAACAGGTCCCTGTAGCATCCACCATTCAGTAATTGTGGAATAATAACCAACGGACCTAGGGTTTGTCAGGGAAAAGCTCCCCACACCAGAACACCACCTCCACCAGCCTTCTGAACCCCAACTGTGGAAGATGGCACTGTGGTCCAGGTAAACCTCCTGCAGATATGGATGGAGATAGTTGACTAACAGGTCCCTGTAGCATCCACCATTCAGTAATTGTGGAATAATAACCAACGGACCTAGGGCTTGTCAGGGAAAAGCTCCCCACACCAGAACACCACCTCCACCAGCCTTCTGAACCCCAACTGTGGAAGATGGCACTGTGGTCCAGGTAAACCTCCTGCAGATATGGATGGAGATAGTTGACTAACAGGTCCCTGTAGCATCCACCATTCAGTAATTGTGGAATAATAACCAACGGACCTAGGGCTTGTCAGGGAAAAGCTCCCCACACCAGAACACCACCTCCACCAGCCTTCTGAACCCCAACTGTGGAAGATGGCACTGTGGTCCAGGTAAACCTCCTGCAGATATGGATGGAGATAGTTGACTAACAGGTCCCTGTAGCATCCACCATTCAGTAATTGTGGAATAATAACCAACGGACCTAGGGCTTGTCAGGAAAAAGCTCCCCACACCAGAACACCACCTCCACCAGCCTTCTGAACCCCAACTGTGGAAGATGGCACTGTGGTCCAGGTAAACCTCCTGCAGATATGGATGGAGATAGTTGACTAACAGGTCCCTGTAGCATCCACCATTCAGTAATTGTGGAATAATAACCAACGGACCTAGGGCTTGTCAGAGAAAAGCTCCCCACACCAGAACACCACCTCCACCAGCCTTCTGAACCCCAACTGTGGAAGATGGCACTGTGGTCCAGGTAAACCTCCTGCAGATATGGATGGAGATAGTTGACTAACAGGTCCCTGTAGCATCCACCATTCAGTAATTGTGGAATAATAACCAACGGACCTAGGGCTTGTCAGGAAAAAGCTCCCCACACCAGAACACCACCTCCACCAGCCTTCTGAACCCCAACTGTGGAAGATGGCACTGTGGTCCAGGTAAACCTCCTGCAGATATGGATGGAGATAGTTGACTAACAGGTCCCTGTAGCATCCACCATTCAGTAATTGTGGAATAATAACCAACGGACCTAGGGCTTGTCAGGAAAAAGCTCCCCACACCAGAACACCACCTCCACCAGCCTTCTGAACCCCAACTGTGGAAGATGGCACTGTGGTCCAGGTAAACCTCCTGCAGATATGGATGGAGATAGTTGACTAACAGGTCCCTGTAGCATCCACCATTCAGTAATTGTGGAATAATAACCAACGGACCTAGGGTTTGTCAGGGAAAAGCTCCCCACACCAGAACACCACCTCCACCAGCCTTCTGAACCCCAACTGTGGAAGATGGCACTGTGGTCCAGGTAAACCTCCTGCAGATATGGATGGAGATAGTTGACTAACAGGTCCCTGTAGCATCCACCATTCAGTAATTGTGGAATAATAACCAACGGACCTAGGGCTTGTCAGGAAAAGGCTCCCCACACCAGAACACCACCTCCACCAGCCTTCTGAACCCCAACTGTGAAATCAGGGGATAGGGCTTCGTGCTGTTTACGCCATGTGCGAACATGACCATCAGCATGCGAGATGACCTTCTATCTCTCAAGGGTCCATTTCTGATGTTCCTTAGCCCATGCGAGTCATTGTTTGCAGTGACTGGGCATCATGTATATCATCATTGGTCTCTGATTGTAGAACCCCAGGCAAAAAAAGCTAGTGCATGTGGAAATAGGTCGAACTGCACTGCTGCTGTACTGGTGAGTGAGCTGGTTGTCTGTCGCATGTTGTTGCCGAAATATGAGTCGTAACACCTGACTCTTACCTCTAAGATGAACTGTACATAGCTGAACAATGTGAGACCCTATACTGGATGTCTTTGCATAGTTAATCTAGCCCTCGTATAACCCTCAATGCAGTAGTACCGGAGCAGCCGACAAGTGTGGCTGTTTCCGAAACCACTGGTACCTGCTTGTCCAGAAGTACCAACTATTTGGCCGCAGTCAAATTGGCATAAGTCACCATGTTTCCCCGTTACTGGCAAGTGTTTACTGATTGCATGCACATTTTGTAGTGGTCACACATGATGTTGATATCGTGCGGCGCTTCGTTATCACTCCGAGTATCTGAAAGGGTGGTGTTCCTAATGCCAAGCTAACTCGGTGTATATTACTGATAATATTGATGTATGCATGTTCAATACCACAGGATTTCAAAGACAATAAATATGACTTATGATGGTTTGAGGGAATCAAAGGCCTTTCCATAATGAATAGAGTCCACTCATAGTGGGAATTCATGTTCATTCATTCTTGGTGTTTTCCCGTTCGTGGATATGATTCAGAAATGATATTGTCTTTCCTGGATTAAGATAAAAATGCAACTATGAAAAATATCTTTTTACTGTAGCTTTATCATTTGAAATGCTTCAATTGATGAAGACAACAAATTTAATATGCACTCTCTCACAAAAATTTTGGGTGAAAATTCTTGTAGAACTTTAAATCAAATTGAAATGACATTAAAGGCATTAGAGGATAAGGACCTAATTCTATCCAACATTCTGTTAAGACTGTTTAAGGAAGTATATAGCCGCCCCGGTGGCGCAGTGGTCTAAGGCGCTGGCCTCTGATCATTCGTCCGTAAGGGGTCCGGGTTCGAATCCCGGTCAGGCATGGATGTTGTGTTTGTCTTACGGCACTGGCTCTCTCCCTTCCCTGGAACCAGTGACCCTAAATTAGGGACGGGCGACTGCTTATAGCCCATTGAGTTGCTCACGGTGGTCGTTAAACCTCCAATTAAAAAAAAAAAAAAGAAAAAAGGAAGTATATAGAACAACTTTAGCCTCTTATTGATGCTTTTGTTTTCCAGTTCTATGGTAATGTGATGAAGAAATTCTCTTTTTAGAATAAATTTAGTTCTCTTCAAATAATGTATTTTTACAATAAATGTTTTTCATGGAATACATAAAGTTTTTGGCATCAGTTCAGTATTCATAACTGTTACTTAATGTTTCATTTCACAGCATGTAAATATTTCCTGTTGTTATATGGACCCAATACACTTGCTAGTAACTGTATATAAGAGGCCAGTGTACTTTGCAATGTTATTGCTATATGGGTTGCCCTGCACTCACATAAGGCTTATCTATAGAGTCAGGCTGATCACTATTTCAGTAAGTACACACCTAGAGTACATCATTTTCCTCCACTTGTTCTGCAAATAGAAACCAGTTTGAGTGGTGAAAGTTTGAAAGAACAGTATGCCCCTGGCTTGTGTGCAATTTCCAAACTTAAAATAAAATTTCAAAAAAAAAAAAAAAAATGCAGTAAACATCAACAAGTGAACTATGTGATAGGGAGGGGCCTACAATACTCAGTGGATTGGATAGTCATTGGAAAATAAATAAACTGCTTGTTCACTGTGAAAATGGAGGTAGTACTGAGAAATGGTGCCACTACTCAGTGTTCTGTGCAAATGCCCTATTGTGCTGGAAGCTACAAACCAAGAGATGCTGATGACAATAACTTAACCAAACATCAAAGTGTTTTCATATACCATGGAAAATTAGATTCAGTTCTTGATAATGACGTCCATTTTTCAAAAGGCAGCTTGCTTACTGTGTCTGAGTATCCTCTTGTTACTCCTCCTTGAGCTACAGCCTTGTATGTGTCTTTTTCCTTACAAGATCTTTTTTAAAAGTTTTCTTTGCTGATTCTTTCTAAAACCTTATGATCCCCAACATGTTTCTGCCATGTTACAACAGCTATTTCATAACATCAGAATAGAAAGCTAACATAATTGTGCCCAAAAATATTTTTTTATGATTTTTCTAGCCTTTTACCACTTCTATATTATTTTTAGTGCAAATAAATGGGGGGTGGACTTGAAAGGGATTTGTTTCCAGTAGCTTTAAATTATTGTTTGTAATATTACCTTTGGTGAGAAACCCTGTAGTCTTGCCATGGAGCATAGTGACTGCCTAAGCCTAACATAAGGAGAATTATTATTTACTAGAATCTTTTCTGATGGTTCTTGTTGATGTTTTCATTAAGAGTAGGGAAGCCCCTGCCTCTTCTTTTTGTGGATGCTGGCTGATCACAAATATAATAGCATATATTGGTGAGCTTCACTGTACTTCACAATACACTTTTTGGCATCTGTTCAGTATTCATAACTGTTCCTTAGTGTTTTCACTTTATAGCATGTAAATACCTATTGTTCTTCTTATATGGACTCATTTATAAAAGATATGTGAGGATGTTGTTACGATATATGCATATATGCATCCAAGTTTTTTTGGTGGGTATGTAGGTCTCTCTCTCCTGAATAAATTTTTTCGTTTCTCTTTATCTTACTGTTTGAGGTGGTACCAAAAGCAGCTGCAAAGTAAAGGTAATTATCTGCATTAGCTCAGGAATTGTTTTTATAAACTATTATGTGATACAAGCCATCCCATAATGCAGGTGAATTTTCGCACCTGCATTTAGCTGGCCAGACTCAACAAACTATGTTCATATATGTATGTAAAAATAGGCTGTGTATATGTCTCAGCAGGATTTTGGCCTGTCATAATGCTTGAGCTAAGTAAACAGAGCTATTAAATGGTTCTTGTTTAAATAAAGTGATAAATACATTTACTCTGGGCAATTCAGTTTGAAAAAGTTTTCATCCTGCTAGTTAAAGATAAATATGATTTAGTGAGAATGAAGTTCTTGATATAGTTCATATAGGAGTGTACTTGGCTGAGTATTCTGTTAATGTGTCTTTGCTGCCATGTATATTATCAGTATATCCTATATGTGTTTACATTAATGTTTCAGCATATCCCTTAAGGCTGAGTATTTTATTTGTCTGTAAGTGGAGTGCTAGGATATTTTAAATCCTTATTTCTAGAAATATGTGTGGTTTAATTGGTTCTAGTTTGGCAAACCACCATTTAGAGAAAATAGTCTCTCTGTTGGCGTAATATAACACAGAGGAGAAATTGTGTGGCATTTAATAAATTTATCAGTAATAAATGAATAGATTTGGCTCTGTTATAAGATAATTTATTGCTGTAGAAGGAAAATGTATTACTTGTATCAGATGTGATATTCTGAAAACCCACCTCGTATTCCTATGTCAAAATGAATTGTGAACATTACTTTTGCCATTTTGAAAATCTTATTTCCCTTTTATGTAGATACCATATCAGATATTGATATTTGAAGGTCAGCTAAACTGTTTCAAACTCACTTGTAGATCTTATGGCTTGTGGAGTTTCCAATATTGTTCTTTAGTGTCATGAAACCAAAATTCAAACTCTCCAAAATGTGGTTTGCCAATTCTGTTTTGATTGTAGAAAAACAACTGGGCTCTGAGTAATCAGTAATTGCTTTTTTTTTTTTTTAACTCTCTTGGTGGTGTAGTGATTAAATAAAAATAGAAAGTAATCTTTTAAAATATTTTCTCTGTGAGTTTGGCTGTTTTAATGTGTATGTGCATCATAAATTGAGTTGTAGTGATTATCCACCCCAACCAGATTGTAGCTGAAATCCAAAACCTGGAATTTTTTTTTTTTTTTTTTTTTGTTACACAATAGTTATTGATATTCTAAACAAAGTCACGTTCTACACAACTTGAAGTTCTAAACCTGAGAAGTTTGTTATATTTTTTCACAAATTCTGCTTACATTTGCATGTGATACTTGTGTAACATTTTATTACTTTGTGTTTTGAACACAGTGTCCATGTAATCAATAATGCCTGTACAACACTATTTACATTTTCATACGAAAGCCAAAACAGACATAATATATATCAAATGGTAGTTGTAAGTCTTCACCCTGCAAGCGTTTTTAAAAATTTGTTTGTGCTAAAGTGAATTTTATAATAATAAAGTAATTGAACATATATAATTTTTTTAGTAGTAATAACATAAGCATATTAAAAACAGAGTTTTATTTTATGCGGATATAATAAAACAAGTATGAAGGTGCTGTGGTTTTAAACCTGCTACAGTGTGACTTTCTGTCTTAGGTCTAGTAGGCCTATTTAATGATCTTTCACTATCATCATGGGATGTCTACTACATAGTGACACTGTCTTTACAGACTTTCAATTTTTTTCAGTTTGTTGATAGGATGTAATTTACAGATTCATTTTCCGTAGCCACTCTGAGAGATCATGTCAAAGGACAAGGAAGCACGTTCTTAGAACGCTATTCAGTGCTGCTGCAACTCGGTGCTGTGACAAAAAGTCGCATCAGTACAGCTTCGTGTCACAGCATTGAAATGTAGCAGCACTGAATAGTGTGCTGCAACTCAATACCGCGGTGTCATGTACTGCCTCCATTGGGATTTGTGGACCTCCCTGTCTCTATAGCTAAGAAAACTTTTCTGGATTAACAACGCTCTAAATTTGCAGTCAAGTGATCTTTTGGTAGAAACAAAATGTTCCAAGCACTGCGAGTAACCCCTTACTGCATCATCCTTGGCTGGAGTACCTGTAGAAATTAAGGACAGCCACTTTCCTCTAAGTATCTGCTGATGAGTTTCCAATGAATTGGACTTCCGAGGTGCAGTGGCAAAGCCAGAAGGAGAGCAACTCCTTATTGCATTATCCTTTTCTGGAGTACCTGTAGAAATTAAGGAGCACCACTCTCCTCGAAGTTTCTGAGGGTGAGCTTCCACATGAATTGAACTCCCAAGGTGCAGTGGCGATGCCAGCAGTGAGGAACTGGGGAAGGGAGGGGGTCACATATTTTGACGTGCTGGGCATAAGTTCTTAAAAAATTCATTTGCTGATAATGTTGTTGGCAGGGAAAAAAAGTTTTCAGGTGTATAATGTATGTAGTATTTATTCAATGTATGTATGACTGCAAACCACTGATAGAAACCTAAATGACTTAAGAAGTTATTATTCGAAATTTTAACTTATATATATTTTTAATCTCATTTTTAACATTTTTGTCATAAAAGGCTGTTTATGAATTTTAGTTTGTAACCTGAGAAGAAATATGCATCGAGTAATCACTGAATTTTGACTATACCTACCTAGTACTTCGTAGGTTCTCCTTTTTGCCTTTTTTTTTTTTTTTTTTGATTGGAGGTTTAACGATCACCATGAGCAACTCAATTTCGAACCCGAACCCCTTTTGGACGAATGATCAGAAGCCATCGCTTAAACCACTGCGCCACCGGGGCGGCAACCCTTTTGCTTTCAGTACATCAGCTATTCAACATGGCACCGAATCAATAAGATGCCAGGACCAGTTGGTAGGTATTGCTGACCAATCAGTGTGCAACGCAGTCTTCAATGGAGATGATTGTTGTATCCAGATGCCTGATATGTCGTTCCATTGTATCCCACAAGTGTTCTATGGGATTTATATCGGAGGTCAATCGATATGCTGTGTTCCTCACACCATTCATTCGCAACACTCGACCTGTGGCTTGGCGCATTGTCATCTTAGAAGACACCATTGCCATTCGAAAAAAGTGCAACATTGCTGAGTATACAGAGTCAACAAGCAATTCATGATAGTGCGCACCAGTCATATGTTGTTCTACATGCACCAGTAGTCCTTCCTGCCGGGTAAACATGCCCCACGTCATAAAACTGCCTCTGCAGTCTTGCACTGTGGAGACCATGTAGGGATCGAATCCCGCAAGTTTTTTGGGCCAAAGACGCACACGACCATCCACGGAGTGGAGCAAAAATCGCGACTTGTCAGACCAGCACACTTTTTTTAGTTATTCGACGTCCAACTTCCATGATTTTTGCACTAGGCAAGTCTAGCGCAGATGAGCCGTGGCTAGGAGAGGATGTCATCGGAGTTGTCTGCTGTTATAGCTCATACGTGTGAACGTGCCACGCATGGTCATGATGGATATTGTTCCGGTCTGACCTCTGTTGTATTGAGTAATGAACTGTTCCAACAGTTCTGCGTTTGTTGGCCTGTATCGAGTCCTCGGACCAGGCGCTGAGCTCTGGCATTAACATTTCGCTGTCCTGTGCAGTTTTCCGTCCGAGTTGTTTAACTGTTTTAACACCATTCCTGATCCTGATACACTTTAACTACGGCGGTTCACGAACAACCCACCAATTCAGCCGATTGGGAAATCGAAGCACGCGCTCTTCGACCTCCCAATATCTGTCCTTTCTCAAAGTCTGGTAAATCCTTCCGTTTACCTATCACGATCTGAATTTTACTACCTGCTGCTCCACTCACATTATATTGAGGGTGCGTCGTTCGATCAATCGCGACCTCTCGGAAATCACTTGATTAACGAGCCACCTCGACTTTTGATATAGTTTCAGTGATCACTGGGTGTATAAACACTACTGTTTGTTCAAATACAACACCAGGAATTACGTGTGTGGTCGAACTGAAGCTCGCAGGTTGGGTAGGTGAGGTGAACAGATGGAAATGATTTCAACCCGAGTGCACGTACCCTCATAGTTCTGCCACAAGTGGTATCGATTCGTGCTCATTGTGGTTGTAACGAAGTATTTCCCGATGCAGCAGGCGAGATCTCTCTACGTACAATTGTCTAACTCTGAGCTAGACAAAAGTGTTGGATGAATAAAACGTGACCACAGTGGTGCGAATATGACGTCAGTAGAGAGAGCAAAGTCGGATGCATCAACTTGAAGGGTCTGGTGCCAACTACAGACGAAAGCACTGAAGAATAAAGGCCTGTGCCTCTACCTTTGCATATCAACATGTAGTGAACAGCCTGCTGAGAAAAATGAATGCCAGAACTTCCACCACCTTATCTAGAATCAATAAACATTAAATATGTAGGCTCGATACCGTACTTTTCGTCAATAGCCAATGTTTTAAAAAACATTTGCAGATCCTTTGGACTGAACTTCGGGCTGAGCACACGTGTGATATGGTCCTCAGTAAAACACAACAGAGACTTACCTGCCGCCCCGGTGGCGCAGTGGTCTAAGCGATGGCCTCTGATCATTCGTCCGAAAGGGGTCCGGGTTCGAATCCCGGTCAGGCATGGATGTTGTGTTTGTCTTACGGCATTGGCTCTCTCCCTTCCCTGGATTCAGTGACCCTAAATTAGGGACGGGCGAGTGCTTATAGCCCATTGAGTTGCTCACGGTGGTCGTTAAACCTCAAAAAAAAAAAAAAGACCTCAGATGTTGGAAGATCGACCGAACCTGGGCCGAACGACTGTGCTTATATCGGCTCGACAAATCGCAATTTAAAAACCCGCCTGAGCCAACATTGATATAACATCAAGTCTAAGTCATCTGCCACAGCGATGTCGCGGTTATTCCTTAAGAAAGCCTATCAACCGTTATGGGATAAAGCCATTATTGTTTCCACCTCGAAATCGAAAGGTTTAACTCTCCTCGCAGAGAGTTTCATAATTCTTGCCCTTGATAACCACTGCTGTAACTACGATCTCTTCTATGTTGTACCTACCCCGTGGAAACTATTACTACAGAACGGATTGCTAAATATTGATTCTAATTAACTCTAAATGCGTTAAAAACAACTTAATTTTAGACATTCATCACCTTGCTTTATTGTGCATGTCTGTTGTGAACCACTCCTCCCACATGTATAATAACCCGTTGTCATCACGTTAACGCTCACACCAAGGTTCTTTAATTTCTCTAAGGTTGGTTTTTACGGAGGAATAGCTGCCATTGGCTGCTAGTCGTGACGTCACGATCGAGCGCGATGCTGCCGAAGATGACGAAGATGGTGTATCGACGAAAATTCGTAACTCGCTATCACGTCCGCCGGTGTATGCTCATGTACCAAAATTTAAGTTTTCGCAATATGCAAAATATTTTAAGGCAGTTATAATTTCGTTTTACTTATACTCAGTAATTTCCCATCACAAACACACACATAAAAAGCATATTCGTCGTAAATTTTAGATACAGCGACAGTTATTTAGCTAATATAAGGCCCGGCCCAGAAAACTGTCCAAATGCGGATTAGATGCATGGATTATTAGCATTTTTGATTTCAAAACTTGATTTAAAAAAGGCTGAAATTCCATTAAAACAAACGACAGGTAAGTATACCGAATGTTTTAAATATGCCCAGAATAAAAATTTATTGTCAAAGGTTCTTTCCATGCTACATATTGCAAATTTGTTTGCACACGCTATTGATTCCATGAATTGGGACCACATAAAAATTAGGAAGTATTGTAGTAAATAGCATCAACGGTACAAAAACGAATGAATTTATTATTGACCATATTTTCAAATCAAACTGTTTTTCTGAGTCAAAGGAGGCATTGCATTAAAGTATTGTACTTCATCAGATTTTTGTGGTTAACAATTTGTAGTGTGTGATTTCCCCCATTAAAAATATGAGGGAAATCATATTTTTTAATACCATTTCAAACAAAGTTTAAAGTTCAGATTGGAATAATTAAATTGTATATAAAATTAAGTGGTAAAAGTGCCTGATACTGCTTTGTAAACAAACATTGAGAAAAATATATGTAGATCCCACAGGGACAGTTCATACGTTAATATAATAATACCAACAGGGACAGTTTTAACAAGCCTCCAACAAAAAAAAAAAAAAAAAAAACCACTCATTATTAAATATGTTGCCCCATTACAGAGTGTATCAGTGCTATAGGATTTAGTACTGCATAAGTACACACACAGCATATACTTTTCCACGGGCCCGGTTTGTAATTTTGCTGGAAACGGCAAAATTTTATTGTGAGACCTTGAAAAAATCTCACATTTTAAAGGCGTTACGGGAAAAGTAAAATGTCCACTGAAATTATTAAAAAAAAAATTCTTTGGAAATCAGAACACATTTTTTTTTCTTTTTCTACACACGAAAACTGTCATAAAAAAAAAATTATCCGGAAAAAGTATTAGCTTTCAGCGTAAGACAAAAGCCCATGTTAGGGAAAGATGGATTTAAAAAGCATTAGAAATCTATGATTTACTTTCGTGTTAGAGAGGGTTTTTCATGATGACTCGTATGGAAAGTTTACTTCAAGTGATCTCAAAATTATATATTGTAAGATAACTTTAAGTGATCTCAAAATTATATATTGTAAGATAACTTTAAGTGATCTCAAAATTATTTATCTTATTATATTCTCACCACATCCACAACAAACACTTCGTCAAATGAGACAAGTGAAAAGACTTACCTTTGGTGTACTTTCATGAACAGCTAATCCACAGGAATTAGTGTGTAATCCACAATACACAGAAAAGAGAAAAATAATGTTTTTCGAAACAACACGGTGATTTCTCCAGGGGAGTCTTCATGATAAAAACATACACTCGCTTTCTCGTTTTAGCTACTGGTCTCATGGACCACCCTAATGTTTATTCACCTGGTCCGACGAAACCTTTAGTGATCTCAGACAAGCGGACCGCCAACGATTTTGAAAGCTGAACGTTATTATGATATTGTATAATGAACCTTAAATTATTTTGTTACTTTTGAGGCTTGCCATTTTCGAACTTTCTTTTGATGTTGCTCTACTATCCTCTTTGCTTTGGCAGTAATATTAAGGTGGCGTATCCTTAAGAAGGTTCGCGTCCGAGTGTACACTTTTATAAGTTTCTCATGCACGTCAGGATATTTTTCAGCCAGTAACTTACAAAAAGATTTCATTACGTGTGGTGCTTGTGATACATTGTTGCCATGGAAACTTGAAAAAATTATCTCCCACCGCTTCACTTTTTCTAGCCACTGTTCTGATGGCACGAGAAGGCCCCGCCCCTCTGGATAATGTTTCTATCCAGCCTTCATTTATTGCAGTCACTGGTTTAGGCATTACCTGGGCTGTTGGTGTTGCAAGTGATCGGTCCAGTGACCTTCCACGGAAGGCAAGATACACTGCCAAGTACCGAAATCCTTCTGCTGAATATTCTGTTTGTGTTGGAGGCGTCGACGTAATAGGGAGTTCCTCTAGTGCAATGTCACTAATTTCTGTTTCCCCATCCACCATGGAAAGAGCTTCATCCATATCAGGCAGCAGACCAGTGAAGAGCTGTGAGGTAATATAGCTCTGGCTATCTTCCTCTGGTGCAACTGGCGATGCATTTGATGAGATGTCAGTCACATTGACACCTACAATTAACAGGCGTAATCGGTTCTTAAATTCTGCAGGTAATGGGTGGTCATAAAAATGTCCTAATCCTCTTATCTGGGAAAACAAATTTTCAAGGCAGTCTTTATTTAATCTTGCAGTTAAAATGTATTTTATGTCCTGTGACTTTAGGTCTGTATAGCATCCCAGCAAAGATCTAATTGTCGTCATGAATCCTTTCTAAAATGGCAAAAGAAACTTGGATCGCCCAATATTCATTTTTTCACAAATGGAATAAAAATTGCGGAGTAACTTCTGCTGCAATTCGAAGTGTACTCCAAAACCACTGGCTAATGGGATCTGCTCATGATGTGGGATCCTGGAGTTTAAAATGTCAAAGGTGTCATTCACCAGTGAGAAAAAATTGGCAGTTTCAACTTCATCTGGCAACATATAGCTTATTGCCTTTGAAGTGGTATTGGAAAAAAGTTGAGCTGCCAAGTATACACGTTGACGGTCTCTCCCTGAAACTGTGATGTGTTGGTATGTCAGCTTTGGACATATTCTCATTTCACTATTGTCTAGGGAAGGCAAACGTTCAATGACATCTTTACCTATCTTTTTTCCACTGGGCAGTGTGAAACCGTCGTCCAATAAATGATTGCGCAGTAACTTCAGCAGGTGGGGTACATCGGCAAAAACCCAAATTCGTTTCTGTTGGTATGTTGGATTTTGAAAACATGGGTTAAGGTGTGTTACTCCTAGGTCTTTCTAAACTCGCCCATTTTTACCACCCATATCTGCAACAACGCCGCCCCTGTGGAGCAGTGGTCTAAGCGATGGCCTCTGGTCATTCGTCCGAACGGGGTCCGGGTTCGAATCCCGGTGAGGCATGGATGTTGTGTTTGTCTTACGGCACTGGCTCTCTCCCTTCCCTGGAACCAGTGACTCTAAATTAGGGACGGGCGACCGCTTATAGCCCATTGAGTTGCTCACGGTGGTCGTTAAACCTCCAATCAAAAAAAAAAAATATCTGCAACAGCAGCAACTACTTCATATGTTTAAGCCTGTAAAGCTGAAACGATCCCTGTGAGTAAAACCCCCTGTCATTTGTTTGTCAAATTCAAAATAAATGGGCTGCTTCCAAGAAGAAAAGAGCCCTCGCACCATAACCACCTGTACTTGACTATGTGGGACACGTATCCTGTCTTCTTGATCATAGTCGATACGTGCATCAACATTCATTTCATCAAACGATAAAACACAGATACGCTCACCTTTTTTAAGCTGGTCACCCTGTGTTTTCATTAGTTCCAATACATCATGAAGGATACCAGGACGGCAAGTAAACGAATCGGAAATCCACTTCTTTAATGTGGATATTGCTGGCAGTGGGATTTTTAGATAATTCCGAAGATGAAGATAGCATCTACGCGATACAGCACGAAGAGCCAGTGCTTTGCTGAAGTCTTCTTTATTCCATTTGGCACGTCTTTTATTTCTGATAAGGCACTGTACTTGCTGTTTGGTGAAAACTTTGCCCACAATCCGTGTAACTTCTTCTTTGACTTGCAACTTCAGTTTATTTTTACTTCCTTGTAATAATTTTTCCTTCACTACACATTTGCGCCTTAATTGTGCATTCCTTAATTTCAGATTCAAATTTTGACTCTGCAGTTGTGAGTTGCGGTGCCTAAGCCATTTAACTTCTCTTTCCAGATGCATCAACCGATCATTCCTCTCTTCTACTACTTCAGGCTCAGTCAAAGTTTCTTTATCATATTTTCTCTTTTTTGGAGATGTATTAGAAATTGTGAAAAGTGCACGCTTTCTTACTTCACGAGTTTCACATGTATCCCTCTTTGTAGACTCACATGTTTGTTTGGTTCTGAACCATCAGCAAAAACACTTGTATTGCATTCAGCTTCAACATGCAGCTTCAATGATGGTACAGCAGTTGGTTTTAATGTCCTTGATTGAGGATTGAGGTAGGCCCAGCAATTCAGCTTGTAAATCACGAAGGTAGTCTTCCTCAGCGAAATGTTCAGAGCATACAGTTGCATTTGAAAAATTTATTTTATCCATTCTTCTGCATTTGATGAGCCATTCCTTTCTCTTGGTATCATCTTTAGGAAAACTGTGGAAAATAATTCCTTTCCCTTTCGTGTTCTGATTTCTATTTTTGCATATGGTCACTGCACAATTTGGCATAATGGCGTTAGGAAAATGCTATACACACACACCACGCTTGATGATGGTAATATAACAATAGAATAATGAAATTAATATAACTAGAATTACTAGATTAATATAACGATAATAACCTGGTAAATATAAGAATGACTAGATTACTATAACAAGAATATCAAAATGAATACAACAGATTTCAACACACAAGAGTACAAGCAGAGCGGGAGATTCGAGCCGAGAAAAGTTTTACACCTTGTGTTTACATCTGCGGTTGAAACTCACTCGATGTTTGGCTCGATGATGACGACATGCTCAAATCTCCGAAAATTTTCGGAGCCGCACATTGCTGTTACGGCTCACACCTGTAGAAGAAACTGGCGCAGTTTCGAAAACGCTTGTGTGTTTTTAGCTCCGGTTTTTAAATTAAAGGTTTTAACTTATAATCGTGTTGAAGATGGCTTAATTTTTTAGCAATATCAATGCAGCACAAAATTCAACCTTGATTTATAAAATTAAAAAAAAAAACAAAAAAAAAACTGTCAGTTACGTTGTCCTTCTGGGAAATTTCGTGGAAGAAAGGGAGATTTCAGTAATGTATGAGCTGCTGAGTTCACAAGGCCAGGATACCATGTGACGTCACAGATTTAGTCAGTTGCGCCTGTACGATAAAAGATATCGAAAAACAATATATACGCAATGGATTAGGTCTTCATAAGATGGTGCAACGAGGAACGGGACTCACATTAAGTCATTGCAATTTCGAAGTTTCTCTGAAGATTATAGAGGATTCATTAAATGACGTTTTCCAGAAATTTTTGAGGGAATTACAATATTGATAAAGATGGCTTCATTTCTGGTTATTTAGAATCGGAGGAAGAGTACGAAACACTGCTGAAATACTTGAAGCTAAAGGGGTATGCGTACTCTATCTGTTGCAGTAACGAAACGAAGCGCCGCCCCGGTGGCGCAGTGGTCTAAGGCGCTGGCCTCTGATCATTCGTCCGAACGGGGTCCGGGTTCGAATCCCGGTCAGGCATGGATGTTGTGTTTGTCTTACGGCACTGGCTCTCTCCCTTCCCTGGAACCAGTGACCCTAAATTAGGGACGGGCGACTGCTTATAGCCCATTGAGTTGCTCACGGTGGTCGTTAAACCTCCAATCAAAAAAAAAAAAAAACGAAACGAAGCTAAACATCGCAAATTAATTTTTGACTGTTATCACGGATTTTTATGAGTAATTACTAAACACCTCAATAATAATGTTAACAATGGCATTAGTTCACACTAAATCGTGTCAGACAACTGGGAAAGGTTTTTAGACCATCTCATGCGGCGACATCTTCCGGTGGTTACAAGTCGAAACTCGAATAAGCCGCCCCGGTGGCGCAATGGTCTAAGCGATGGCCTCTGATCATTCGTCCGAAAGGGGTCCGGGTTCGAATCCCGGTGAGGCATGGATGTTGTGTTTGTCTTACGGCACTGGCTTTTTCCCTTCCCTGGAACCAGTGACCCTAAATTAGGGACGGGAGACTGCTTATAGCCCATTGAGTTGCTCACGGTGGTCGTTAAACCTCCAATAAAAAAATCGAATAACTAAAATTATTTAATCCGTCAGGAGCTTCACGTTCCCAGAATATAGGTTCACACCTTTTGGTTCCGGCTTTCATCAACTTTGATCAAAATACGAAGAAAAAAATATTACACATCTTTTTTTCTTAATAAAATACTATTTTAAAACTATTTGCTATAGTTTTAGGGGAACTACCAATATCTATGGCCGCCCCGGTGGCGCAGTGGTCTAAGCGATGGCCTCTGATCATTCGTCCGAACGGGGTCCGGGTTCGAATCCCGGTGAGGCATGGATGTTGTGTTTGTCTTACGACACTGGCTCTCTCCCTTCCCTGGAACCAGTGACCCTAAATTAGGGACGGGCGACTGCTTATAGCCCATTGAGTTGCTCACGGTAGTCGTTAAACCTACAATAAAAAAAAAAAAAAGCCGAGTGGCGCAGTGGTCTAAGGCGCTGGCCTCTGATCATTCGTCCGTCTGGGGTCCGGGTTCGAATCCCGGTGAGGCATGGATGTTGTGTTTGTCTTACGGCACTGGCTCTCTCCCTTCCCTGGAACCAGTGACCCTGAATTAGGGACGGGCGACTGCTTATAGCCCATTGAGTTGCTCACGGTGGTCGTTAAACCTCCAATCAAAAAAAAAAAAAACAATAAAAAAAAATAAAAAAATTCGGTCTTGAGGACAGTCCCCGTGCCATAAGTCACCGCCAGTGCTTCAGGTGACGTCACATTCAGGCAAAGAGCTGCTTTGAAACTCCTGAAACAAAAACTTCGAGTCGTATAAGCAGATAAAATGAGGAATTCAATCATCTTTATCAATTTTACAAGCTTATTGTTTTATCAACTGTATAATTTAGTTTGTTTTTGTCTGATTGACGTCACACCACGATTCGCTTTGGCTGTGACGGTCCATTCACAAATTACCATCATTGCAGCACAGCACTCAGGCATCTTGACCCGCTCAATGTGACTCCATTGTTCACACAGTGTAAGCGACTGGCGTCTCTAGACAGGAATGATTCCCTATGTGAGTCTTACTGCGCATGCTCATGGATGCTTGATAATCTCGGGGACGTCAGTTTTGCGGGTCGTACCAAAACCTCCTGGAGAGCAAGCCGCAGCGTGTGAACTGCGAAGGGGTGTGACGTCACGGTCAGAGAGCCATCGCAGTTCCTCTCTGCAGAAGCAGAAGGGTCAGAGGGTCATGTGTAGGTTTTACTTTTAGTGTCACTTTGCTTTGTTACTATCATAAGTATCAGCTTGATTGTAAAAAATGCGTAATGGGGAGATTTCAGAATCATTTTTTTTATTGGAGGTTTAACGACCACCGTGAGCAACTCAATGGGCTGCAGTCTCCCGTCCCTAACTTAGGGTCACTGGTTCCAGGGATTGGAGAGAGCCAGGTCCGTAAGACAAACAGAACATCCATGCCCCACCGGGATTCGAACCCGGACCCCTTTCGGACGAATGATCATAAGCCATCGCCTTAGACCACTGCTCCACCGGGGCGGCAATCATTTTTCCACTGATGTGTGAGTGTTCTTTAGAAGTCTTCGATTCTTTCTGCAAGAAGCACATTGGAAAGGGGGGGGGGGGGAGAAAAAGTACCTTGTAGGGAATGAACGCATTTGTTGATGCTTCTCTCTTCGGTTTACCATTTTTTTTTTTTTTGTGGGAATCTGTTAATGTGTTAATTGATATTTTCAATATCTGTTTCAATTGAAAAATGAGAAGAAAAAGTTTGCTTTACCATATAGTGCTGGACAAAATTAGTACCTTTTGTGTAGCTTTTTTTTTTTTCAAAGTTGGGAAGAAAAAAAGATGACATTTAGATTTGCAGCATAAAATTTGCGACGTTATGTGCATAAGTTCAAAGATATCCAAATTAATACTTTCCATGTACATTTGATAAAGAACCTTTTCCTAAATGATTTTAATTTATAATTTTTTTTTACCTTCTAGAAGTAGTTCCAAAATTTGCGCATATACCTTACCGCAATTTCAGGAAATGTATTCACCAAATCAGAAATTTTGCTTTCGCGTTCGTTACGTAATTAGAGAACTTTTGTTTTGTTTTAATAAATCGAACGCGAAGGGAATTTCTATAGGTTTTGAGTGAAATGATTATGTTCATAAAGCCCTGACAATTTGCCATTCACGCACATAAAAAAAAACAAAAAAAACCGTAGTTGCAAAAATGCTTAACGTAAAATATTGGGCTTTTGATACTATGCGTGAAGAAAACATATTATGTTTGTGTTCCTTTAGCCAAATTGAAGACTAAAGGAAAAATTTCCTGAAACATTAATTTTTAAGATCGGTACATGAAATCATTTCGGAGCACAAGAGCAAAGCTTTAGAATTCCCCGATTTGTATTGAATACATATCACAGTAGGAAACTGAAAATAGAAATGAAAGCTAAGGATATAATCTTTTGACGTTATCTAAGGACGAAAAGTATTGAAAAAAAAACCCCGTTCGATTTATTGTCGTCTGCGGGAATTATTTAGTGTCGCACTCGCGAAAACATTTCTCAGCGTAAACACTGCGGTACTTCATCGGCGTTCTCAGGAATGGCGAGTCAGCCATTCGGCCCGCTACAAGGCAGCCTTGATCACGGGTCGTCTTTTTCGTCAGCCTCGTCACGGGTAATATGACGTTTCGTGACTGATACAGTTCTGCCGTCTATCGGTCGACATGAAAATCACGGACTTACAAAATAATAAATATAAAATAAAAGCCATACATCAAGAATAATTAACAGATTGTTTATACAATTTTAAAATGTGAAAATGCGCTAAATTATTGGCAAAGAGCGTATATAAAACATCCCAATTTGCATTGCATTTAATGGTAAACAAACATCCTAGGGATGGCGAAGCAGAGCCTATTCAGTGCAGCTGCAAAAATATGAACTTTTGCTTGTACATTAGCGATAACGGAGTGGCATAGCCTTGTATTATACGATTAATCGCGGAAAGCCATGGCTAAACCATGGAGGTACCTCCATGGGATAAACCAAGGAAAACTCAAATCAGGCCACCCCGGTGGCGCAGTGGTCTAAGCGATGGTCGCTGATCATTCGTCCGAACGGGGTCCGGGTTCGAATCCCGGTGAGGCATGGATGTTGTGTTTGTCTTACGGCGCTGGCTCTCTCCCTTCCCTGGAACCAGTGATCCTAAATTAGGGACGGGTGACTGCTTATAGCCCATTGAGTTGCTCACGGTGGTCGTTAAACCTCCATCCAAAAAAAAAAAAAAAAAAACTTCGAAAAAAATATTCACCAACAAAACGAATCAATTTGGTAAACTAAAAGGATTTGCATAACATTTGTAGAGATTTTAAAATTGACCAAGAGGTCATTTTATTTTTTCATCAAATGATGTCCTTTCTATAGGTATCAGAATAAAGAAAATGAAAAGTGAAATAAATATCCTGTTTTAATATGGAAGCCAATTGGTGAACTACTTCCTGGTTTCCCAACAATAAGTGAAGACGAATTTATGTTGGCAGTAATGACCAATGCCCAACAGAAGATGTTGGAATTATATGGGATGGTGTGCATAATGACAGACTCGACCCATGGGACTAATCAACATGGCTTCCCGTTAACTTCCATTATGGTTAATGATGGGAACCATGAGGGATTCCCTTTTGGTATATTATATTCTACCCGAACTGCAGCAGAGATCTTCATTCCATTTTTTGCTGAAATATAAAATCGCTGCTCCAATTTTCCCTTAAAGCCAAATGTTTTCATGCCTGATGAAGCTCCTGATTTTTACAATGCAGCAACTGATAAGTTCTTGGCATATTCAACGCTCATGGAATGCTAATATCTAAACGCCTGAGTTGGAGAGTAGAAGTTGGTCTGCCGGCTTCATTAATGCAATATGTGTACGACCCCCGAAACTGAAGTCCCCTAGATCCTAGATCATCAAGGGATGTTGTCCGTGAGTATGCGCAGTAAGACTTCCATAGGGAATCATTCCTATCTAGATTCTAGAGATGATGGAGTCATGGAGATGTTAGTGTGTAAGCGTATGTTTAGCAGAGACGACAGACAATGTAGTTACTAGTTAGACGTTTGTATGATGAGCAGATGAGGTAACATGGATTAGCCATCGAGCTTGGGATTATCCCATCGTTTGTGTGATTGTGTTTTACAAGTGCTTGGCCATGTATTCAAGATGAATTATGATGATATTTAATAATTTTTGGAGTGCAGCGTACAGATTTACAAAAGCTAAGCATTCCTTCCACTATGCTGAAACGCATATAGACAATGCTGTTATAATAGAGTGAGAGGAAGTTTTTGTTTCTGTGTTAATTTACAATTAAGTAATTTTATTAAGCAAAAGATTATTTAATACAACAACAAACCCAAGTTTTTTGCATTTTGAATATCGTTTTTCGTACTGAAGTTAAATTGAAAACATTTCTTTTGCGCAGTTGCTAAAAAAAAAATGTAAGTGATACACCAGTTGTTCCCTTTTGTTTAAGAATTCATATTGCAAGCTCGTCATAGAAATATATATATTATGGTAACCATAAAGTTACAGGGACAGGCTTTTAAATGTGAAAAGAGTAACTTAAGCATAGTTTGGATTAATTTTTGGGAAGGAAAACTGCCAGATAATAATGTGTAATAAAAATCTAATTATTCTGACAGATGAAAAACATTGAAGACCCCATTCAAGGAAGTAATTGCCCGGGAGGTAATTTTCCCCATCAAAATTCGTCGTACAGATTACATACAGTGAATTTTTTTTAACAGTTTGTGTGTGTGTGTGTGTGAAATCCTATGAAATGTTCTTAATGAAATTGAGTAATGTTAATCAACAGGAGTATGCATGAATGTTTCACTTTTCTGCAAACATAATTTCCAGCACTCAGAATTTTACAGTGACAAAAAGTCGTGTACTTATTTTGATATTACTTCATGATTGTGGAAAATGTTATTTTAAAACTTTTGGAGCTATCCCTATTTTTCCTGCTACATGTTTGAATTAATTAGATGTTTTCAAGTATTCCTAATGTTCCTTTTGACATCGACCATGACGATGTTAAGTGTTTTTCTGTATGTACAAACAACTGCATAAACAAAATTGAAATTATTGGGCTTGCTGTCTTCTGAATAAATCAAAATTGTAAATTTATCAGCATGGAATCAGCATTGAAAAATTCTTCTCTAGAAGTCACTGAAGAAATCATTATAAAAAAAGTGAAAAGAGAACCAAATACTTCCGCACACAATGTAAGAGATACGAGTGAAGATATTTTGGAGTGTGAAGTATGCTTCCAGAAATTCACAACAGAATCCAGCTTTACAAAACATGTGGAACTTCACTCAAGGGAAAAATCTTTCCAGTGTGATGTGTGCTCCAAACAATTTACTGACAAAACTAATCTTTCAAAGCATATGCTTATTCACACAGGTGAGAAGCTAAACCAATGTGATGTATGCTTCAAACAATATACTCGGAAAAATGATCTTTCAAGGCATATGCTGTTTCATACAGGTGAGAAGCCTTACCAATGTGATATATGTGCCAAACAATTTACTGATAAAAATGCTCTTTCAATGCATATGCTCATTCACACAGGTGAAAGGCCTTACTCTTGTGGTGTATGCTCCAAAACATTTACTAGGAAAGGACATCTTAAAACACATATGTTCATTCACACAGGTGAAAAGCCCCTCCTTTGTGGTGTGTGCTCTAAACAATTTACTCAGAAAAGTGATCTTTCAAGGCATATGGTCATTCACACAGGTGAAAAGCCTTACCAATGTGATGTATGCTGCAAACAATTTACTCAGAAAAGTAGTATTTCAAATCATTTGCTTCTTCACACGGGTGAAAAACCTCACCAATGTGATGTATGCTCGAAAACATTTACTCTGAAAAGTCTTCTTTCAAGGCATATGCTCATTCACACAGGTGAAAAGCCTCACCAATGTAGTATATGTTGCAAACAATTTTCACATAAAACTTATCTTTCAAGGCATATGCTCATTCACACAGGTGAAAAACCTCACCAATGTAATATATGTTGCAAACAATTTACTCATAAAAGTCATCTTTCAAGGCATATGCTTATTCACACTGGTGAGAAGCCTCACCAATGTAATATATGTTGCAAACAATTTACTCACAGAAGTCATCTTTCAAGGCATATGCTCATTCACACAAATGAAAAGCCTTAGCAATGGGATGTATGCTTTAAAAATTTACTCAGATGGGTGGTCTTTCAATGCACGTTCTGCTTGGCACTGGTGAAAAGCCTTGCATTGACGCTGCAAACAATTTACTGATAGAAATGTTCCTTTCGTGCATCTGCTTCATCCCACAGGTGAGAAGCATCAGTATTGTGTTGTATGCTCCAAACAATTTACTCAGAAAAGTAATCTTTCAAGAATTTTAATAGCTTTACCAGTGGGGCGTGTGCTTTAAATAGTTTGCTGACATAAGCAATTTCCCAAGGTGTATTCTTCACACAAGTGAAAAGCCTTACCAATGTGTTGCATGCTGCAAAGAGTTTGCTCAGAAAAGTGGGCTTTCAAAACATATGATCATTTACATATTATAAAAGCATCGCCAATCTAATGTATATGCTAACAAATTTGCTCAGAAAAGTAATCTTTGGAAGCATATGTTTCTTCGAGAAGATGTGTGCTTTAAGAACACCAGTCATAATCTTAATTTGTGAAAACTAATTAAGCAATAATCAGAAGGTAACCTATAAACACCTTGTGGCAAAATCCAGTTACAAGTTATGTTTTTCTTTATCAAAAATGCGTACTGTAGGTATGATAACTTTCCTTTTACCAGTGTAATTCTGTTATTCGTCAAATCTTCCAGTTATGAAACAAATTATGAGTGATGGTTTTTTTTTTTTTTTTTTTGAATGGCTTGTGATGATGGCAATAAAGTAGCTTGAATCTTTTTGAGAAAGATTGCACTTTATTGGGAAAAAAATCAATACAGTAAAACCTCGAAAATCCGGCCTCGGGGGACAGGACGAGTGCCGGATTTATGAAGCTGTCCAAAAATTGCGTAACAGGCGTTATGTAAAGCACATACATGTAACAGATCACTTTTAACCAAAATTTGCGCGTCTATGCCTTATAAAAATGCAGGGGTCGCACTGCCGATCAAAATTTGCAAAAAAAAAAAAAAAAAAAATTGTTTTGGCGATGGAAAAAAGTTTTGGGGAAAATATTGGTAATTACCTTTTTGTACTATTTATTATAAAATTCCGTCGAAAAAAATAATTGAATTTGGCAAACAGTTAGGCAAAAACTTGAAAAAAGCCTGAGCAACCGCTAGGGATGGACAACGTAATGATACATAGCGAAAACCTGATGGGAATTTTACATCAATGTTGCGGTTTTTCGACTGACGAAACTACGATACGTCGTCAAGGCGATTACTGCGATACACCATGAAGGTCAATGTAGATGTCATTAAACGATCGAATCCACATACTGCCCCCACCAAGCACAGATCATCATCACACATTTGATACGCATTTCAAACGTACACGTCGATTCATCACCTGATTGGTTCGTGTCAATGAGATGATGAATTTGAAAACCTTGTTACTCATAGGTGGCTATTAGCAATTCACACGCTGAGATCGGACGATCTCGCGATGTTTTGTTGAGATGGTGCGTCGGGAGATTTCCATGGTTATTGGTGAAACATCGGATGTACTTGCGATGCTCCCACAAAAACGAAATCAGAAAAGGGCCGGATTTTCGAGGTTTTACTGTATTCAGTTTGATTCTTTTCTTGGAATTTTATATTTCCTAGACTGGAAAATAAATTCTGTGGCCTTTGAAAAGTGGCTTTATTTGCATTAACCCTCTGGTATGCTCCCTTCATGAATGTTCTTTACCCAGGTAATTGATAGTGTCAGCTGCGAGATTCTTTGGCTTTACAAATTCATTTTTGCCATTTACTTAGGCATCGCAAAAAAATCCCTTTAAATCTTTTTGGAGTTGTTCAATAGAAGTAAAAAAACAAAGAAAGGAAAGATAAGATTATGATTTACCGATACTCCTTGACTTACGATGTATGATGACCAGTGAGACTTACATTACTGTGATTATACTATTTTCAAGTAATGACATTCGGTCGTAACATTCGTAACCTAATTGAAAAATATGCTGGTAATGTAGAGAGAAGTCTGGAAACCATGGAAGAAATATTCATTAAATGTGTAGTTTAGCTTCCTAAATTATTTTGACGAAAATGTTGAAGGATTTCAAAGAAGTGAGACATACAGATTTTAAGGTAAGGAATTTCATGGCAAATGGTGAAAAAATGTCATCTTTATAGTGCGTTTTAAATACTTTTACTGTAATATTTACATTTAAGTGCGACGCTGTGAACAGAAGCTGCGGCAGGCCTTACGCAATGCTGCAGCGACAAAGTCATGCTTTGTTCCGCGGAAACTATTGTCTCGTTCAGGCAGCCATTTTGCTGGAGGAAGAGTACAACAGAAAGGGGGAACGTTCTTGGCAGGAAAGCATTCCATTTTATACATGTAATGCCACACTACAGAAAATAGCTCATCATTTTGGTCTCAATTTTTCATATCACAGTTTGACAATTTCTTGGTTTTCTTTTGCTTATGATTCTTTGATGCGCAACGTATGAGGTCCCTTCTTCATAGACTTTTTTTTTGTAACCCAATTTGAATTAATTGAGAACCATGCCGTCAATAGGAGGAGCAAAACGTTAACTTTCCGATGCAGTGTAACTTTCGTTGGAGAGAACACAACATCTACTTTAGCACTTTCCTAGAAGAAACAAAGGCATCTGCATACTTCTTATTTCATATCATAGAATCATATGCGCAAGATCAAAGCAATTGTCACCATGTGTTTTGACAAACTGCGACAGAAATGAGCTATTTTCTGTCAGGTAGCACTACAGATTGGAACGCTTTCTTGGCAAGAATGTTCCCCGTTCCTCTTGTATTCTTCTGCCAGCAAAATGGTTGCCGGAACAAGACCATCATTTCAGTGGAGCGAAGCTTGTTGTGATATCAGGACGTATTAACTATTCAGTATACAGGAAAGACTCTAACGTACCAGTAATGATACCAAATGATTCAATCCACCCTAAACATTATAAAGAGGCTGCCTTTCATTCATATATTAGAAGAACCATTTCCCATACGTCGAATAGAAGTTTAGAACATTCAGAAATGAAGTGGATTGTGGGAACAGCCACAACATTTGGATATGATAAAAGATATATTTGAAAGATGTATAGAAATTATAAAATCAGTATTAACAGACCTAAGAGTGAAAATAACGTTGAAAACACCACACAGTTTTGGGGGTGTTTACCTTATATACCACAGTAAAGCAGCATTTAAAAAAGGAATGTAATAAAGTGAATATAAGATTCGCCGATATTGTAATCGATAACAACAAATTCCTTACCGCCGATTACAGTAATAACGCAATTATGCATAGAGCAGGTGTATACATTATACCCATGAAGAATAACGATACCGGTAATATTGATAGCATCTACATAAGTAGCACTAAAAGATGACTAAAAACAAGAATGGAAGAACATAAGAGAAATTGGAAAAAGGGTGAGCAACGAACATCTCTTATTACCTATTGCATTAATAATAATAATTCTATCCCAGTGTGGGAAAATGCAAAAAAAAAAAAAAAAAAAAAATATATATTCCAATGCAAAAATAGGGCAACGGCAACAGAATGAAACTTCAGTAGGTAAATTCGGTCACGGCAACAGAAACCAGCGTGGAAATACTCTCGTTGAGTTTGCAGAGGCAGAAGGGTTTTTCATCTTGAACTCCTTCTTCAAGAAAAAGCCACACAGAAAATGGACATGGAGACATCCAAATGGGACGACAAGTGAAATTGATTTTATTATGTGTAACAAAAAATTCGTCATAGAAGACTGCAGTGTGCTAAACAAGTTCAACACAGGTAGTGACCATAGATTGGTGAGATGTAAGATGCACCTCAACACTAAACTCGAACGTAGCAAGCTCATAAGACAAACAAAATGTATTGACATAACCAACCTTAAAAAACACCATAATACCTTCAAATTGGAACTGAAGAACAGGTTCTCTGCTTTAGAAGGCTTAACATCGGAAGAAGTGGATATTTCTGAAGTTAACAGAAAAGTAACCAAAGCTCTTATGGAAACAGCAACAAAATTAGCTGGGTCTAAGAACAAGTTGCATGTGAACAAATTATCAGGAAAAACCAAAATGTTGATGCAAAAAAGAAGAGAGATGAGGACAACTAAAGAAGATGTGACTTCCAAAGTGGAATATATAGAGCTATGCAAGACAGTAAGAAAAAAGTATCACTGAAGACGTAAGGAAATTCAACTGTGAACTAGTGAGGAAAGCAATTGAAAACAACCAAAGCCTAAAGATAGCAAAGGGACATCTCAGTAAGGGAAGAAAACAGATTATGGCACTGAGAAAAGAAGATGGTTCTGTAACAAGAAATAGAAGCGAAATTTTGACAAGAGTGAAAGAATTCTACTCCAAATTATATGAAAGGGATGATATATGCACTCCAGACATCATGAAAGATACCAGTACCAGAGTTCCTCCAGTCCTTCCAGCAGAAGTTGCACATGCAATCAAGAACATGAAGCGAGGAAAAGCTCCAGGAGAAGATGGAATTACTGTAGACATCATACAAGAAGCAAGTGGAGAAATCGAAACAGTACTCGCCCAAATTTTCACTCGATGCCTTAATGAAGGAAAGATTCCTGAGGATTGGAACACCGCTACAATGATCCTGCTACATAAGAAAGGTGACATTGAGGATCTCGGAAACTACAGACCTATCAGCCTCCTATCAGTAGTTTATAAAATCTTCACTAAAGTTCTTTCACACCGCTTGAAGGTAACACTGGACATGGCTCAACCGAGAGAACAAGCTGGATTCAGGAGTGGCTACAGCACAATAGATCATATCCACGTGCTGAGAGAACTAATTGAAAGAGCGAGGGAATATGAACTTCCATTGTGCATGGCTTTTATCGATTATGAAAAAGCCTTTGATTCGGTGAAACCATCAGCAGTTACAATGGCTCTGAAAACCTGCGGTATTGAAGATGCATACATTAATATTATTAATAACATCTATGAAAATGCAAGTGCAAAGATTCGGCTGTTTGAAAATACAGCACACGTAAAAATTGGAAAGGGAGTGAGACAAGGTGACACCATATCTGCGAAGCTCTTTAATGCCACATTGGAGGGTGTTTTTCAGTCGCTGAGCTGGGAAAACAAGGGGATAAAGATTAATGGAGATTATCTAACCCACCTTCGTTTTGCTGATGACGTAGTCATTTTTGCAACTACCCCATCAGAGCTGCAGAGTATGATCCAGGAACTTGCTGACAAGAGTAAAGAAGTGGGATTAAAAATGAACTTTCAGAAGGCAAAAGTGATGTTCAATGCTTTTACTAGAAATGAAGATTTATCGATTGATGGAGAAAAGCTGGAGATAGCAGACACGTGCGTTTATCTTGGACAGCAGATATCAAGTGAGGGTCACATTGATGAAGAAATTAATCGGCGTACAAAACTTGCCTGGAGAGCTTTTGGAAGAAACAGCATAATTTTCAAGAGCAATATGCCATTATGTCTTAAAAGAAAAGTGTTTGATCAATGCATCCTTCCAGTGCTTACGTATGGTGCAGAGACGTGGACCTTAACTAAAAGAGACATACAAAGGCTGCAGACAACTCAAAGCAGCATGGAGAGGTGCATGCTTGGTGTAACCAGGAGAGATAAGAAGAGGAACTCGTGGATCCGAAAAATGACAAGAGTGGAAGACATCATGATCAGAGTTAAATCCCTGAAATGGCAATGGGCTGGACATACTGCCAGAAGGACAGATCATCGATGGACAGCCGAAATTTTAGATTGGATTCCAAGGGACTGGAAAAGATCCAGAAGAAGACCACATGGGAGATGGGTGGATGAAATTCGAAAGTATGCAGGGGTGACATGGAGGAGACTGGCACAAGACAGACCGTTGTGGAGGAAACTTGGGGAGACCTTCGTCCAGCAGTGGATTGAAAACGGTTGACAATGATGATGATGATGATATATATATATATATATATATATATATATATATACACTGTGCATAATACACATAAGAAGATTTTGTATTCTGAGTATGTTTTGATAGAAAAAACCAGAGGATTTAATTGTAATTAACAGACACCACTTGAATTGCAATTTGCCTGGTGGTACATAATAACAAAAGAAACAGAAGAAAAGTACATAAAAACTAAATTTATTGAAAATGTCTCATCCAATAATGATGAGTAAGAAAATTACATAAAATGAACACCAGATGGTGTAACAATAGAAACTGTTGTCGTAAATCACGTGATCAACCTACGAACGGATACAGGACCAATGGGCGATGGCCGATGAGTCGACTGGTGACATGAAGGTAGTCAGTACAATAAAAGCAGATAGGTGTTTCTTGCAACCGGCCTGAAGATGGGCACAGTGTAGCCTGAAACATGTCCAGGCGAGCGAGGAACAACTTGTTGACTTTTTAAATCTTTTAACCTTGATACTTCATAATAGTTTGGCATGGAACAGTGAGGTGTTTCAATTGCTGGAATTCTGGCTGCGTCGATGTAATCTAGTCTTAACAATAGTCTCGAATTATTTTAACTCGTCGCCCCCCTTCTTTTAGAATTGTGCTGTTGTTCGCATGGCCTGATGGAGCTTTCGCGGAGCCCGGGGCGAAATTTGATTGCAAGGCCCCGAAGAAAAATTTCATTGCTTGCACTAGGAAATAAATCTCATATTTTAATAAAGTTGTTATGTGAAGATGTCCGTAAAGAATACACAGGATGTGAAACCCACAAATATGCATGCGACGGCGACGAATTAGCATCCCTCTGCTTTGGAGCTAAATGCTTTACTGATTAAGGTACACCGACATAATTTATCTCTAACTTTTCCTTTTTGACATGTGCTTCACCTCTGTAGTACTTGGAAACAAAAACTATCATAAAACAAAATGATTATCTCAAAGAAGCATTTGTTTTAAGCTCAAGAAAAAGACCAGAATATGCATTGAAAGTTCAGAGAGAGAGAGAGAGAGAGAGAGAGAGAAAGTAAGTAAAAACTGTTAAAATCTACGATTTTTTTTCCGAGGAGATGGGGTTGAGGTTGTATTTCACTTATTGTATAAAAACTGCTTCACAAAATAACAAAAAGCTACGTGCGTAGCGAAAATTTTTGGATTGCGAATATTTTAGTGTAGAAATAATAAATTCATATAAATAGTTTTTCTCTTGATACATGTTTTAGGGGTTGATTTTTAATGCAAAATGGAGTAGCTGACAAATTAGTGACTTGTTAAACTTTTATATGCACTCATATATGATTTTTTTAAATTTCTAGTAATGTTTTTAAAGTCACTGAATAAGTGGCCTCCATGTGTAGCCCGAAACAAACTTTTATATTCTTCTTTTTTATTTTATTTAAATTTAAGTATCTGGTTTGCACGTAAATTGTTAAATATATAAAAGCAAGGGCCACGAAATGATGAAATTAAATTTGCGATTTCATGAATTCGGAAAATATCAAGGTCGTTATAATAATCACTTGAAATCAACAGATCTCCGTATTTGCACGGCGAAAGGCGATAACCTATTCGAAAACCAGGCGATTGGAAACAAACAAAAAATCTTTTTAAGGGCCTCCAACCCGAAAACTTACACACAAAAAATAATAATTGTAAAAAATTCTAACAATTTTTTCTTAAACTGCAGGGCCTCTTAAAGACGCGAGGCCCTGGGCGACCGCCCCGGTTGCCCCTATGGTCCAGCCGGCCCTGGTTGTTCGTGTATGTGTTCAACTTAGAATGTGGAATACTTTTAATGATGTGGTGCAACAGTGGACACCAGACAAGTAGCATGATTGAACTGAAATGCAATGAGTATGTTTATGCCAGAGCATGCCGCCCCGGTGGCGCAGTGGTCTAAGCGATGGCCTCTGATCATTCGTTCGAACCGCGTGAGGCATGGATGTTGTGTTTGTCTTACGGCACTGGCTCTCTCCCTTCCCTAGAACCAGTGACCCTAAATTAGGGACGGGTGACTGCTTATAGCCCATTGAGTTGCCCACGGTGGTCGTTAAACCTCCAACCTAAAAAAAAAAAAAAAATGCCAAAGCATTGCAAACCAGAGGGACTGAAGCTGGAATAAGATGAGCGTAATATGTGTTGCTCCATATACCTCATTACTGATTTTATGTCTCACTGGATGTAACTTACATAAGCTTTCAACATTTAATGTAAATATATGTTACATGTAGAAATATTTTTAGGTTCAGATATAAATATTCCATTGTCATCAAAGTCAACTTGTCTTTCCTACGCTCATATACTACGACGTGTGTAACAGTACTATAGAGGACTTTGTCCTGATTTGCATTGATGTGATCGCCGCAGCATCTGTTCACATCGTCGTACTTGTAAATCTTACGGTAAAAATCTTTAAAATGCACTATAGAAATGACATTTTTTCGCCATTTGCCATGAAATTGCTTTCTTTAAAATCGGTACGTCTCATTTTTTTGAAATCCTTCAACATTTCCGATGAAATAATTTAGGATGCTACACATTTGCCAAATATTCTTCGCAAATACATTGAACAACTACTAGATTATTAACATGGCAATCAGAATATTATGAATTAAGCACTTTTACTGTTTATTACATCAGAATTAATACTTGAAAATTAGATTGCCCTGCAGTGGGAACAGAAACCGCATTTCCTGATTTCCTTTAGAGCATTGTATCCAGGGTAAGATGGACTATCCAAGACAATGAAGTTCCAACTATCTGAGGATCATCCTCAAATTTATTCAGATTACACCATGTAGGACAATGAACTTCACACCACTCAAGACAACAAAGTTCCAAGTATCTGTGCATCATCCTCAGATATTTGTAACTTCGTTGTCCTTGGTGGTGCAACAGATAGCGTGCTCGAACGAAAATTGGGAGATATGGGTTTCATTTCGACTGCAGGGCAATGTAATTTTTCTGTTTTCTGATGTGATGTTCAAGGCTTGAAAAATACCATGCCCGAGATGCCCCGGAGCATGTAAATTATAGGCCCGGGCAGATAAGAAAACAATCTAGTTGCCCGGAAAACAAAGTTTGGGACAGAATTTCCTACTACAAGAAGAAACGCAGTTATCACACGTCGTGTTTCTTTTCACTGCTAATCACTGGAAGTTGTATTATTGTTACGAAGTGCCGAGGACAGAAGCATATCATTTCTTCAATTATATTATGCTTTAGGTCCAGAAAGTGGAACCACATGTAGTCTTGCTTTAAATGTTGTTTATAATCAGCAATGAGATGTATGGCTCTGATGGAACTATCCTCCGGTGTTTAGTGACAAAGGGAGAAAACTTTAACGATAAGGAACGTGGCAGAATCACTAAATTTCTCAAATACTAATCTCAGCATCATCATCTTAAAACTTGTGAGATACTTGCATTTGTGCATTGAACATTTTGGATACACCCTTAAAACGGAAATGCAAAGTATGTAAAAAAAGTTCCTCGTACCTGGGCAGTTAAAACAATTCGTTAAATGTGTAGTTGAGCATCCTAAATTATTTCACCGCAAGTGTTGAAGGATGTCGAAAAAGTGAGACGTACAGATTTTAAAGTATGTAATTTCATGGCAAACGTTGAAAAAAATACATCTGTAAAATGTATTTTAAAGATTTTTACCATAAGACTTGCCTCCAAATACGACGATGTGAACACCGATGCGGTAGGCCAAAATCAACGCCACGGTGACCATGTGAAGCTTGGCTCTGCTGAAACGACGGTCTCATTCTGGCAGCCATTTTGCTGGCAGAAGAGTACAAGAGGAACGGGGAACGTTCTTGCCAGGAAAGTGTTCCGATTCTACTGCTACCTGAAAGAAAATAGTTCATTTCTGTTGCACTTTTTCAAAATACATGGTGCAAATTGCTTCGTTCGTACGCATATGATTCCCTGACATGAAATAGAAAGTATGCAGATGCCTTTCTTTCTTTTAGAAAAGCGTTAAAGTAGATGCCGCGTTCTCTCCAACAGAAGTTACATGGCATCAGAAAATGAAAGTTTTGCTCCTCCTGTTGATATCATGGTTCTGGTTTGGAATTCTTTAAAATTGGATTGAAAAAAAAAAAAAAAAAAAGACCTTGACAAAGAAGTGAGGTCATACATTGAGCTGAAGGAATCGTACGCGGGAAAAAAACAACAAGAAATTGTCAGATTGTGATGTGGAAAAACTAAGACAGAAGTGATGAGCTATTTGCTGTAGTGTAGTACTACAAAATGGAACGCTTTCCTGGCAAGAATGTCCCCCTCCTCTTGTAGTCTTCCACCAGCAAAATGGCCGCTCAAAGCTTGACATAGTTGCTTCTTTGTTGTGTTAGGCCTGCTGTAGCTTTTGTTCACAGCGTCATACTTACAAACAGGGCAAGATTTCATCTTTTATGCTCACTAGCAAGTAAAACTGAATTGCCTAGTATGTAAAAAAAAAGTTTCTAACAAAGTTACCCAGAAATTTTAATGTACAAATATTTTTGACTTACCTTTTCTTAAAATAAATAGAATCTTATACAAGTTTAGTGACTTTCTAACAAGAATTTCTTATAAATCCTCATACTATATGAATACATTTCACTGACATTCCAATTCAGATTTATATACAACTCCAGCTGAATCAAATCAACTTTCTTTCCCCCTTTTGCAGGTAGGAAGAGTTTCTCTGCCCACTGTCACTCGTTCACCTTTATTGGTTCAAGGGTAATGAAATGACCCCTATATCGCTCAGCAAATGCTTTATTTTTACCCTCTGTTTTGGTTTCTAAAAATAGATCAGTTAAGGGGGGGGGGATTCTCTGCTAGCTATCCGATGACTAGAAGGAACGAAAGCTATGGAGAAGATTGGAATAAAATATTGAAAGTAAATTTTGGCGACAGTGCATCGCTGCTTTAATAGGAGGTGAAAATAAAAAATACTGCATAAACTTCATGAACTGACAATGGTTTTTGGTTGGTTTAACTAAATTATTCAGCTAAAAATTTTGTGAAAAAATCACATGCATATTTTAAAAGGCTAAACTTCCACGTTCGGCCCCGCTTGTTCCGAAAGCAATAATAGAATGCGCCACGGTAGCAATTCACCTATTCTCCGCTCTTCTCGCACGTGAAATGCATTCAGCCATCTCATGACTCTATGTGTCGATGCATCTCATCGTTTAGGACAATTTATGTGTCAGAAGAAGCACACTTCAGGGAACGATGAGTACTCTTCCCGCACACTTGGTACGTGTGTTTTTTATGCTGAAATTCCTATTCATAGAGAGATGATTCTCACGTATTTTTTTGCCAAACGATTGTCTTACGATGAGGCGATTGAAGAAACCTCACATGGCCACATCCACTGAGACAGTTAGTGACTGGTATTCGTTTTGCAGACAACTAGTTGCACAGTTGTTTTTTTTTATTGGAGGTTTAACGACCACCGTGAGCAACTCAATGGGCTATAAGCAGTCGCCCGTCCCTAATTTAGTGTCACTGGTTCCAGGGAAGGGAGAGAGCCAGTGCCGTTAGACAAACACAAGATCCATGCCTGACCGGGATTCGAACCAGGACCCCTTACGGATGAATGATCAGAGGCCAGCGCCTTAGGCCACCGGGGTGGGACAGTTTTTGGTAGCCTCGCAATGTAAATGTACTTGGCAGACCATATTCTGGAATATTTATTCCGACAGAATTGCTGTCTTTCCTTTGAACATTGTTTTGAAGTCCTGATTCCTGCGATCAGACAGGTCTTCCCTAGCAGATAAAACTTTCCTTGCTTTTATTCTGCTAGCTACACAGTTTCATGTTCTTCCATGAAAATAAATATTTAACACATATGCCACAATCAACATTCAAAAAGGTCCTTTTAAGCGCCACCTTTCATCCATACTATTCACTTTCTTTGCCACTTTCACAACGTGACGAAACGCTTCACGATGTAGCTATAATGTGTCGCCATCTATCGTCGCTTCCTAAAACTATTTTTGGGCCGAACGGGGAAGGTTTACCTTTTAAAGTATGTAATTTGACAAAAAATGGTGAACACATTTCAGCTCTACAAGGCATTTTTTAAATTGTTACTGTCAAATTTGCCTGCCCGTACAGGAATCTAAAGAAAGTATACGGCAAGCCTGCCCCCAGCACTGCCACGACTTCCTCCAAGGCTCCACCAAAACAAGGGTAACAGTCGTGCTTTTTTTTTTTTTTGTATTTTTGCTGTTGTTTTCTTTTTGCTTTTGTAATTCATTTAGCAACTGAGTTTTAACACCCTTTCTGCAGAAATAATAATAAATTTAGAATTCTTTTCCAGAGAAAACATTGTAAAATGCTGCGGTGCCAATTTTATGAGCTGTAAACTGCGAGCCAGAGGGAACCTTTTGCATCTTACAACAATCTACACTACTCTGGAAATTAATTCTAAATTTATTATTGTCTGTAGAAAGAGTGTTGATACTCAGTGTCTAAGTTCATTTCAAAAGCAAAAGGAAACAAGAAAGATGACACCGAATTTTCAGGTGTAATGAGCATGTCTTTTAAATCCATTCTGATGCCAATTAAATTTATCAAAGCTAATCAGAGCCATTAGAATCAGTATGGAAAACAGTGGTATCTGACCGAAGAAAGAAATTTTTCAATCGGGCTTTTAATCTCGCAGATATTGGTCTAAACGGAATCGTGAACTTATGCTCTCTGGTTGCAGCTTGTGCATTAAGAAAAATTTGAAATTATGTGAGAAACATTTTGCCACAGAAACACTCTCCAACAAAGAATTTTTAAATCGGACTCTTAGAAGCAGAGATATTGAAAAATATAAGATATAAATCAACGCCCCGCCCCCTGGCAGGAAAAACATGCATTATTTTAAGAATGTATTTTCAAAAGGTTTTTCGATTTGAGCAGTATAGGCCCACGAAAGAATGTTTTCAGTCAAGTTTTCACAAGCTCAGATTTTGCTGCAAATACATCAGAAGCAGAAATTAACAGTTATGCTTCCTGGTGGCTAAACCATTCTTTACCAAATATAAGGAATTATAGGGAAAACCTTTCCTATCAGAAGCTGTATGCGATACAGGAAAAAATTTTCAAATCTGAGTTTTAGAAGCAAAAATATCATGAAAAATGCAATTTCAATTTACGCCCCCTAGTGGAACGTCTATGAGTTACTTGAATATTTTGAAATTATATGAGCCGCCCCGGTGGCGCAGTGGTCTAAGGCGCTGGCTTCTGATCATTCGTCCGTAAGGGGTCCGGGTTCGAATCCCGGTCAGGCATGGATGTTGTGTTTGTCTTACGGCACTGGCTCTCTCCCTTCCCTGGAACCAGTGACCCTAAATTAGGGACGGGCGACTGCTTATAGCCCATTGAGTTGCTCACGGTGGTCGTTAAACCTCCAATCAAAAAAAATTATATGAAAAACATTTCGCACCGGAAACGCTATCCAACAAAGAAGGAATTTTTCAAATCTGACTCTTAGAAGTAGACAGAAATTAGATATACCTCTATGCCCCCTGGTGGAGAAACCATGCATTATTATTTCAAATAGAAAATATTCCCAAAAGGTTTATCAATGCGAGTCGTATCGGTCCACAAACGAATTTCTTTCAATCGAGATTTTAGAAGCTCAGATTTTGCTGCAAATACATCAGAAGCGGAAGTTACACCCCCTGGTGGCCAAACCATCTTTTATCAAAAATTAGAAGTTATATTCAAAAGATGTCCCACCAGTTGTTTCCGGTGCAGAAATAATTTTTCAAATTGGAGTTTTAGAAGTAGAGATATCGGGAGAAACACGATTTACGTTTACACCCCCTAGCAGAAAATGTATGCATAACTTGAAAAACTTACTATACCTAAAATACTCTTTGATATAATTGGAATCAAAAGGTAAAATAATTTTTTTCAATCGGTTGTTCAGAAGCAAATACGTATATGGAATAAAATATATTTTGAATTCAATATCATCTGCATTTACTCCCTCTAGCGGCGAAACTGTACATCGTAAAAAAAACCATGCTCATATTTCAAGCTTCCCAATACTAAAAAAATTATCAAATCAGACTAACAGTTGTAGAGATATGGTGTCCACAGATAGATGGACTTTACCAAAAAATACCTTACTAGCAATATTTGCTACTGCCATTTTTCTTTCACTAGTAAATTTGTTTTTACATTAGCTAGTTGCTATTTGGCAAAATCGCACTCTGCTTACAAGTAAATATTATGGAAAAATCTTTTAAATTCACTATAAAGATGACATTTTTTCACCATTGGTCATGATGTTGCGTAGTTTAACATCTGTACATCTCATTTTTTCTAAATCCTTTTTATTTTATTTTTTTGATTGGAGGTTTAACGACCACTGTGAGCAACTAAACGGGCTATAAGCAGTCGCCCGTCCCTAATGTAGGGCCACTGGTTCCAGGGAAGGGAGAGAGCCAGTGCCGTAAGACAAACACAACATCCATGCCTGACCGGGATTCGAACTCGGACCTCTTACGGACGAATGATCAGAGGCCAACGCTTTAGACCACTGCGCCTTCGAAATCCTTCAACATTTCTGACAAAATAATTTAGGACGCTAAACTACACATTTACCAATAATTTTGCTCATGCCCAGCTGGGAACGTAACTTTTCAGATACTTTTCAAGCTCTATCAATTGTCAACAGATGATCAGTATTGAGAGCAGCAACTCCTTTCATTTGCTATAATTTTCAAGATGTTGGATGCCTGTGCATGCTATGGTATAAATTCTGTTATTTGATTATCATCTCAGTTGGTCTGATTTGCAAAGCTTATTATATCCATTTCTTCCATAGCATTTATGCATCTTAATGGCCTATGTATTTTTATATTCTTTGCATGATATCAGAGGATTTGAAATTTACTGCTGGATTTTTGAAACAGATATTCTTTATAAGTTGAGAAGCATGTAAAGTAAGAAAATCAGTGCACAATTATATAATACTAAAAATATAAAAATTTGTTTATATAATTGTGGGTATCTTTCTTTTCTGTTTTTCATGTAAATGGAATAAATATTAAAACCTTCATACCCCTTTGGCGGGAGAAGAAGTGGTGTGAAAAACTGTTAGTGTTTCACAGCTGGGCATTTGGTGTCAATCATGCCACACTGTGGTAGCCAATCAGAATGCAGTAAATGAATGTTGTTTAGCCTGTGGTTCACATCTACAGCATAGTTTGTGTTTGGAAAGGGAGAAATATCTCTCTAGTTTCATGTATGAGTAAGTGTGCAATAGTGAAAGAGGCTTCAACTTTGGCTTTTTCCTGTTGTGAGCTAACCGACTACTGTGAGTAAGGCTGAAAACAAATCCATGTTTTGCCCTCTGGATAGCAAGATGTGAATTGGCTGTTGTGGCTACCATAATATTACAGCTCGTTGTATAGGTGTTGCAATTTTTTTTCCTTTCTTGAAGTGTGGCATTACCATTGCGAGAAAAAATTTAATTTGGGCTTTTTTCAAGTTGTTTAATTTTAAACATTTGCTATTACAATGTTGGTTATTCAAAAATTATTCAGAGATTGCTCACACTGTTATCCTCTAAATTTACCTTTTCTTGGTAAGTTTCTAGATGTGGCGCTCCCCTCCCCTCCCACACCAAACACTGAATACTAAGTGCCAAACTACACTTACTGTAGCATGTTTTTTGAAAAATTTCTTATGATAACAATTAGATTGGGTGTCTATCTCTTGAGTGAGCATCTGTTCAAATATTTACAGCCTTAGCATCAATGCAGTCATAAGAACATTTCTGGCATTTCAACTTTCATATTTCATGACAGATTGTGCTCAGGTGAGGGTAAGAGCATCTCAGATATTTTATAAGCAGCTTTCTCAGAATAAGGATATAATATGGGGGTGATCGAGAGGGTTTGCACCAAATTCATACAACTCGGACATGGAAGAGACTTTAAATAATGTTTTGGGTCTGAGGATAAAATTCCTCATATAATTTATGTGTTTTCTTTATTAAAAACTAAGGCAAAGCCAAGTCAGTTTAAATGTGCATACTCAGTTTTGTGCTTTTCCTGGCCAAATTGCTGGGTGAACTCATTTCTGAGAAGTTCAAATTTAACACTGTTTAGTTTCTGTTAGAAACTCTGGAGCAAGACTATCTGTGAACAGATCCAAAATTTGTTTTGGAGACTGCTTCAGAAAAAAAAACTTTGCATCCTGATAGTAATTCCTCAAAAACATTAACTGTGTTGTTTTCCTGGATGGAATTTCTTGGGATCTATCTAAATCTTCATATCTTGTAAAAATTATATGTTTGGTAAGTTTACTAAGATTCTGTGCTACTCAGGAAGAAATCACCAGTCAAAGAATTTGTTTTAACACATTTAGGATCTGTTCACAAATTCTAAAAACTATCAAAACATTTGAAAAACAAGTTAGTAGAGCAATGCTATTAAACCTTTTTAGCTTGTGTCCCCACAATACAAATTATCTTAACTTTGTAGCCCCAATATTTTTTAATTTAGGAATTGGGCAATGGAATTATTTAATACTAAAAATACAATGATTGCCAAACAACATCGCTTAATATTATAAATATATATATGAATTGGGAAATGACAATGCTTATTATGAATCATACCAAAAATACTGCAATATTAATCTTATTGTGTAATATCCACTTAGTGAGAAGGCTGGGTTTGTTTTTCCGAAGCTAGAAATTCAATTCGGGGGCGAATGCTAGTGAGTGCAAGGATAAGGGTTAGCTCTGAATCAAGGCAATTCCTCTCCTTAGTTTTGGTTGATGTTAGTCCATTTCCATCAACCTATTTGTTCACACAAGTAGGTTGATGGAAATGGAAGGAACTTTGAAATAGTAAGGTCACTTAACTCCAGGAACTCTTTTCGAGCTGTTGTCCAAAAATCGAAGGTTGGCATGTTCTCCAAAGTTGCTTTTAGTGTGCTATCAGCAGACATTTATATTACGTCATATTTTAATTTGATGGAAAGATCAGAAGTACATGCAATAGTATTAAAGGGATTTGTAACCCAATCGAGTGTTTAATCCTCATTGTCAGTCTGTGGAAAGTATTTCAAGAATGCTTCATTCAGCTGGATCAAGTGGCATTTGATGATTCCCACCAAGGTATCACTAACAGTGACTCAATTTTCTTTAATAAATTCATAAAGAGTTGGAAAAATTGCCATATTTGCATCACTAATACATATTTAACCGAAGCAAAACTTTGTTGTTATAAAAACCCCTAGATCTTACTGTGCGTTTTGAAAACTATTTGGATCAAACCCTTGGAACTGTACAATGAGTTCATTTAATTTGCTGAAAATGTACGCCAAGTAACTTAATTGGCAAAGCTAGTCTTCATTTTCGAAATATGTGACCAGTTCAGAATTCTGTTTTGAGAGAAAGCACATTACTTCTTCCCTCAATTCAAACAGGCTGGTTGAAACGTTCTCGTGACAACCAGTACACCTCTGTGTGTAACAATAGTTGTGTATGTGCAGAGGCCATCTCCTCGCACATTTTCTTAAAAAGACGAGAATTTGACTCCCGGGACTTGTCAAATTGACTATTTTTACAGCACTGTTCATTGTTTCATGCAACTCAAGAGTCATGGTTTTTTTTCATGCAACTCTGTATTCTCCACTCCGGTGGCGCAGTGGTCTAAGCGATGGCTTCTGATCATTTGCCCGAGATAGGTTCCCGGTTCTAATCCTGGTGAGGCATGGATGTTGTGTTTGCCTTACGGCACTGGTTCTCTCCCTTCCCTGGAACCAGTGACCCTAAATTAGGGATGGGAGACTGCTTATAGCCCGCTGAGTTGCTCACGCTGGTCTTTAAACCTCCAATCAAAAAAACAACTCGGGATTCATGTTTCTTGGCCTGTCATGAAGCGGCTCCATCCGTGGATATACTGATGCACTATTCCCACTGTAAACCTAATTTAAGCTTTATAAAACTGTCAAGAGTTTGAAAAGTATCTTCTTCCTTTGTATGCTGTTGTAGTTCTTTACATCCAAGTATATCATCATGAATGACACCTTTCGGAATATCAAAATAACAAACATACAAAACCAGCTGGGCATTATTAGAAATGCCCGTTGACTCATCAATTCGGAGGGCATATCGTTTGCAAAGTTTAATTTTTTCCACAGTTTGTTCAACAACATCGTGGGCCATTTCATGAATTTGGCAACCTACAGTCGTATCAGAATTCGTAATGATTTTATTGTGTTTGCAGATTTAGTATCTAACATTTTATTTGATATAATTAAAGCACCAGAAATAATAAGAGATTCTGCTACTGTATATGATTTCTTATTTTTGGCTGTTAACAATGCCAGTTCGTATGATGTCCCCAAAGCCATCCTTGATGATTGTGTAAAATTGTAAATTACATGTAGAGTTTTGCGTACACTCGTTACATTCTATTCAAAAAAGTGAGCAGGCTTATCCTTAAGCTCGCCATGATTGGTTATTAAGTGCTGTTGTAGAAGAGATGGTTTCATGCTGTTATTTGGTAAAGTTTGGTTGCAAATTACACATGGCAGGAGAGGTGGATCACACATATTTGAAATGAATCCATATTTAATGTAAGATTTGTCATAGTAGCGACACTTCACTTATCGTTCACTTTCACAGTTTTCGGGATTTTAGGTTTAGTCGGTTGTGTGGAACTCACATCAGTACTATTTGTATCGCCACAAAAACTGACACACTACAGGATTTCTGTGGTTTAACATTATCACCCTTACAAATGCTATCCTCAGCATCGTGCTTTCTTTTTACAATGAACTTATCCACGGCAAACGAAAATATTATTAAATGTACTTAGAGTAAAAGAAAATTTTCAGAAATGGTTGCAGCTCTAATCTCACTCCTCGAGGAGAAACTGGTGAGAAATAAATGGGGCTAATGCACGGAAGGTTTTGTGAGAGCTTTGACTGTATTTAGATCAAAGATGGTATTCAGTCACCGGCTTCTCAACCGATAAGACAGAGTTTTTTACCCTCTCTGCCACACCTTCCTTTCACTTTCAGCTTCCCTTACGATGACTGGAAGTGAGGCTCCCGCCTGTGTGTCTACAATTCTTTCCGGCGCTTCCTGAATAACACTATTTGTAAAAAGTGACGCATTCGACACCAAGTCAGTGATGACTCATTCCTTTCAATACACAAGCCCAGTTGGCACACTTTACGTATCCAGCTATTCATAACTTATACACTGCTGGACAACTGCTAAGGAAGGATCATAAACGGCTATATAGCGCATAAAAAAGTAAGTGTGGTTGGATGCCAAGTGAAATAAAATGTCAGAATGCCAGGACATTACAAGAAAGACAATTTATTTTGCTCTGAAATCCAGAAGGCTTTGGAACGTGTTCAAGGGACAAACAGGCCATTTTGTGTAGAATACGTAAACGTGAAAAAATGCAATTACCGTCCGCAGGCGTTCCGGCGTGAGATGTGAATACGGGATATGGCCACTATGGAGGGCGATGCAAGATTCCACACGTCGTGTCATGCTTTGCACAACATTATCAAGCAGCTGTTGGGGTAATTTATCCCATTCCTCTGTCAGTGCACGGATGAGGGTGTCCTTGTTTATTGGAGGGCATTGGCGACCAGCAAGACTCCTCCCCAAAGCATCCCACACATTTTCAATGGGATTCATATCTGGAGAACGTGTTGGCCATACGAGGCGTTGAATATCCTCGCTCTCAAGACACTCCTGGACAGCGACTGTTCGATGACATGTTGCGTTGTCGTCCATGAAAATGAATCTATCACCGACAGCACCACGGAACATGCAAACATGAGGTAGCAGAACATCATTAATGTATCGTTGGTCAGTCATAGTCCCAGTTGGAAGCACATAGAGGGAGGTACGGCCATTGATCATGATGCCAGCCCATACCATGACACTACATGTCGGATATCTGTCCCTTTCCTGTATGTTTGCTGGACAATATGCAGTACCACTATCACGCCAGATCAGTTGTCGTCGACAATCAGACGATAGACTGTATCTACTCTCATCTGAGAAGAGGACAGCAGACCAGTCGTTATCAGTCCAATTGCGATGTTGATGGCACCATTGCAAACGGGTGGTACGGTGACGTCTGGACAATGGGATGCACACAACAGGACGGCGGGCGTATAGTCCACCTTCATGCAAACGTCTGGCGACAGTTTTTTGGGAGATCCGCTTGCTAGTAGCAGCCATAAACTGATTTGCTACCTCACTAGCTGTGCTGCGCCGGTGTCTTTTTGTCGATAGCACTATGTACCGATCTTCTGCAGTTGTCGTACTGCGAACACGACCTCCCCGTAACGTTTGCTATGCTAGCCATTTGTTTGAAATGATTTCCAAAGCCTTGAAACAACACTGTGGCTGATGTCGAACTCCCTGGCAACATCTGTTATTTTTCGCCCTTCTTCAATCTTGCCAATAATACGGCCACGCGTAAAATCATCTAGGTGATGTCGGGAAGACATACTGAAACTTGTAAGTTCGTCAATTGACTCTTTCCCTTTCAACTTTGAGTTTGAACAACAACGGTCAATACGCGTCAAATCCTTTATATCTCCTATCAGCGCTATGACGTCACGAACAAGTTCGGCAATCCAAAATTTGCATACGCACAACACGTCTTACTGTATCCCGCACTTATGCTAATTTCCACATTTTCCTGCCTTCCATTTTATGGTTGCTATCGTTGCTATTGTCATCCGTCCTTAGCAATTGTCTGGCAGTGTATATGCCCATTTTTTTTGCATCTGAATTTTTTTTTCTAGTATCGGAAATAATTCTTCTTAAAAAAAGCCAAATTATAAATAAAATCAAGAAATATTAACAAGTAAATTATTTTTCGCGTAATCTTTGGGATGGCTTCACATACCCCGGGGGATACGCGTGCCGCAGGTTTAACAGCACTGTTCTAGGGTGTTCATGTGCAAGTAATGGTTGGCTTCAAGCCAAATCAGCATTGCTTCCATGAATTGGGTTCTGAGGACAGAGCCGTAGCTAGAGGGGGCTCAGCTCCTCCTACAAGGCTAGCGAGCTCCCCCTGGAAAATTGGCGCTGTCAAAAATGACTTAAACTTTTATTTCGATGGTTTACGTAAATTACTTTGATATTTCATCACAGGCATAAATACTTTATTCGTATACTGGACTTTTTAAAAAGTTAAGTAACAGTAAAACGACGCAGTATGAATGTAACTCAAAAGAAAAAGAAATTCTTTTCTGCGGCTGCGTCGTGCCTGCACATGACGTCATTTGCAGCACGGACGATGACTTATGTGGCCAATGCTACGTGATAGGAGTGGTGTCTCGGGTCAGACACTCTCCTCCTGAAATAATCTACATGTGATCTGATGTGTTCTTCAAGCTTCAGGCTCTTTGCTGTAACCTCCTCGGTAGAGATAGACACTGTTCTAACCTCCCCGGTAGAGGTAGCGTCCTGTGAATTTGTTTTTAGCAGTTTTTCGGGAAAACTGGTAAAATGTTCTTAAAAGAATTGATTGAGTAATGTGGATGAACAGGAGGGTTCGCATGAGTGTTGTATTTTTCTGCAAACATAATTTCCAGCACACAACTTTACCGGTACCAAAGGGTCATACATTTATTTTAAATTTGCTCCACGATTTCAAAAAATATGCTTTATAAAGGTATAGTGTTATTTCTCTTACATGTTTGAATTAATGAGATGCTTTAAAATATTTACTGTTCCTTTGACATGCCGCATGACACTGATAAGCTTTTTTCTGTATGTGCAAACAATACAACTGCAGAAACATTGAAATTATAGGGTTTACTGTGTTTTGAATAAACGGAAATTAACAGCATGGAGCCAGCACTGAGAAGTACTTTTAGAAAAGTCCCTGAAGAATTAATTATAAAGAAAGAGAAAAAAGAACCAAATACTTTAACACACAGTGTAGCAGATACAGGTGAAGATATTTCAGAGTGTCAAGTATGCTTCCAGAAATTCACAACAGAATCCAGCTTTGAAAGACATGTGCAACTTCACACAAGTGAAAAATCTTTCCAAAGTGATGTGTGTCTCAAGGCATTCACACAGAAAGGTAGTCTTTTAAGACGTGCAAAGGCATATGCAGGAGAGCAGCCTTATGATTCTGAAACATGTTGCAAACAGTTCAGCGAAGAAGAAAACTCTAGGAGTAGGATCCTTTACTCGGGTGAAAAATCTCTTCAGGGCCATCTTTCAAAACATGAGTTGTTTCATGCGGATGAAAAATGCTGCCAATGCAATATATGCTCTAAACAATATGCACAGGAAGCTCAGCTTTCAAAACATATACTTCTTCACACACGAGAGAGCCCAAACAAACGTGATACATGCTCTGAACGATTTACTCAGAAAAGTGTGCTTTCAAATCATATGCCTCTTCACACAGGTGAAAAGTCTCACCAATGTAATGTATGTTCAAAAAATTTTACTCAGAGAAGTAATCTTTTAAAGCATATACTCCTTCACACAGGTGAAAAGCCTCACCAATGTGATTTATGTTCCAAACAATTCAATCTCAAAAATAATCTTTTAAAGCACATGCTCATTCACACAGGTGAAAAGCCTCACCAATGTGTTGTATGTTTCAAACAGTATACTCATAAAAGTTACCTTTTAAAGCACATGCTCATTCACACAGGTGAAAAGCCTCATCACTGTGATGTATGCTCCAAACAATTTACTTTCAAAAGTGATCTTTCAAAGCATGTACTCCTTCACACAGGTGAAAAGCCTCACCAATGTGTTGTATGTTCCAAACAATTTAATCGTAAAAATAATCTTTCAAAGCACATGCTCACTCACACAGGTGAAAAGCCTCACCATTGCAGTGTATGCTTCAAACAATTTACTCAGAAAATTCACCTTTCAAAGCATATGCTTACTCACACAGATGGAAAGCCTTAGCAATGGGATAAGCCCTTGTGAAACTGCTGATTGGCTAGTGGAATAAAAATTTTACTAGCCAAATGACAAAATCTACCGGCCATGCAAAGTAAAAAAAAAAAAAAAAAACTCGGTAACTTCTCTTACGTTTCTATGAAATTAAACGGGTGAATGTTTTTTCTTTCTTTCTAATGAGAGACTCCTCCTCCATTAACTTCATAAAAACAGATGCAGAGCAGTTACTGCATAGGATCATTAGATTGACTGCAAATATTGCACATGCTTTTGATCAAAAATCATTGATTTTTTGGCAGTTTATTTTCAGTGCTGTCACATCATTACTCTTACTATCTTAATTTACACATACATAATTTATTTTCATGAGGCCATTGAAGTTAGATGTCTAATTTCTTTAATAATATTTAAAACAAAGGGACCGAAGCTAGGATATATATGCATGAAGTGACACTAATAATGTTGATACAGTTTACTGCTAATATCATGTACTGTGTCTGACCTTCCCACAATTGAATAGCATTTTGAGGATCAAAATCTTCAATTGAAGGGCCATTGCATCTAATCATCATTAAGTCATTAAAGTGTCACTATTCAGACATGCCTGATTACTCGTTTTTATAAAGTTCATTTCTGAAAAGCCACGCTCACAAGGAGCAGTACTACATGGCATTAGATGCAGCAGCTGCATCATCTTAAAAAACATTGCCATAATACAGTTTGTTTCTTTTTGTTCAGCATATCTACCAATAAGTAGTTGGACACCTGTGATAGCAAAGGAAAATGAAGTTTACTCACCTTCAGTAGTTGGTGGAGCCTCCATGAGCGGCGATTACAGCTGCAACACTCCAGGGCATACTCTCAACCAGGCGTTGTACGACGGCTAGCGGTATTTTCTTCCACTCGGGTTGGAGAAGACAGGTCAGTTCCTTCACAGATTTTGGACGGTGGGGGCACCCTGAAGTCGACGCTCCAAGTCGTCCCAGAGGTGCTCGAAAGGGTTAAGGTCCGTGCTCTGCGCAGGCCAGTCCATTCGATTAACCCCATTGTCACCATACCAAGCCATGGTGGACCTCGCAACATGACAGGTAGCATTGTCATTCTGAAAGTAACATGGGTCCACCCCGTAAAACTGCAACAATGTAGGAAGCGCATGGTCATCCAAAATGGTGCAGTAGGTCTCTACGTTGAGTCTACCAGGAATTGCGACCAAGGGTCCCGTGCCATACCAGGAGAAACACCCCCATAGCATAATTCTACCGCCGCCGAACTTCACAGTTTGCACAATACATTCCGGTAGGAGGCGTTCTCCAGGCAGACGCCAAACCCAGACCCTGCCATCCGAACGGTAGTGGGTGAACCTTGATTCGTCACTCCAGAGAACCTGTTTCCACTGTTCAACGGTCCACTGTCAACGTTCTCTGCACCACGTTAGCCGAGCAGCGCTATTGGACTTGGTGATCAAAGGCTTGTGGGCGGAAGCACATTCATGATAACCAAGCAGATGGGCTTCCTTACGGATGGTATTCATAGAAAGAACACTTCCGGATGCCTGTTGAAACTCCTCGCGGATGTGGCCCATCGATTTGGTGTGGTTTTTCCGAATTTCTCTGGCCAGCACCAGTCGGTCTCTAACTCCCAGTTTTGTGGGTCTGCCGTGTCGGGGCACATTCCGACAGTCACCTCTATACCATGGTAAAGATACATATACCATGGCAAAGATCAAATATACCATGGCAAAGATCAAATATACCGTGACATAGATAAAATATATCATGGCAAAGATGCATATACCATGGCGAAGGTTGCTTTAATGACCTTGACCCTTTGGTCGCCCCACTCTGATCCGTTACAAAATGAAGTTTTTATCGAATCCCACCTTCACTTCCATTCATTTTCGAAGCAGCTGCAGAAACATGGGCGAGAAAACTGAACTTGTTATTCATTCACAAGTGGGGGAAAAGTTGGATAAAATAGTTGCTTACTTGGGGAAAAAAATGGTAAATGTGTACTTTAGCGCCCTAAATTATTTTGTCGGAAAAATTTAACTGTGTGAGAAAAGTGCGACGTACAATGTTTTAAGCATACAAAATAATGGGGAAAGATGCAAAAATATAATATTTTTAGATAAAAGAAAATAATTTTTCCGAAGTATTAACCTGCGAGTACGATGGCTTGCAGCAGTTGGTGCAGGAGGCTGAAGCGATGCTAACGGCCTCCACGTGAAGGTTCCATGCGTCGGAACGGAGTACAAGTTGCTATTGGATGTGCGGAAGAATACAGCAGGAGTGGGGTGTATGTCTCGGAGGAGTGTGATGCGTCGTGTAATCGTGTGCAAAAAGAAGTAGTTCAGAAATGTTTCATTAATTATTAATAAAGAAATATGCTAAATGTTTTTGTTTTTATTGTAAAAGATGTCTGGGAATGTAATTAAATGAAGGAATGTAAATGATATAATGTGCGGCAGAAGTTTTTAGTTAGAAGTTTTGGTTCCGGGTGATCCTAAGTTTTGGTTATGGTTTCGGAGATGTTAAGGGGTCGGTGATTTCTTCAAGCACCTCATTTGTAGTTCTGCTGTTATTCCGTCTATCGTTCGTCCTTTTTTTCCCCTCTTTAAACGGATATTGTTGAAAATAAACGATTTTGTTATACTCAGGAATCGTACTATGGCAGGGAGGCCCAGAGCTTCATGTCGAATTGTAGGGGATTATGAAATTTTAAGCCTTTTTGGCAATTTTCTACTAACGATTTCGCAAAACTACCCTTGAAAAAATGATATTACAATGCAGTATAAAACCGACCTTTTTCCTTCAGCGTATTCCTACAACCTGCTTTGATGAGTACGTACTCCTGATCCGCTTCCTTGTGGGTTCTTCCGCACGTAACTTGCCATTCTCAACGAAGCTTCCGTTCACCGACCTTCACGCCGTCGCCGCTCCAACATCTTAGGCCTACCGCACGTACTCTTCCGAACCTTTTTACTCCAAGGTAAGTTCTTCGGAAACTATTTTTCCTTTCATGGAAAAGTACTATATTTTTTCACCTTTCCCCATTATTTTGCATGCTTAAAACATTGTACGTCTTACTTTTCTCACACAGTTAAATTTTTCTGATGAAATAATTTAGGACGCTAAAGTTCACATTTACCAAAAAAATCTATTCTCCATCACTGGCTACTATATTAAAAAACTTACTAGCCACTACAAAATATTTGGTCGCCATTAGACCACTGGCTACGGACATTCACAAGAGCTGAATGTTATGTATGCTTCAAGCAATTTACTCAGATGTGTGTTTTTTCAAAGCATGTGGTCCTTAATACAGGTGAAAAGCCTTACTAATACGATGCTTGAAATAATTTTTTTACAGAAATGTTCCTTCAGTGCATCTGCTTTGTCACACAGATGAGAAACATTACCATTGTGTTGTGTGCTCCAAACAGTACTCAGAAAATCATATTTCATGGCATATGAAATTCGAAAGTATGCGGGAGTGACATGGAGGAGACTGGCACAAGACAGGCCGTTGTGGAGGAAACTTGGGGAGACCTTCGTCCAGCAGTGAATTGATAATGGTTGACGATGATGATGATGCTTATTCACACAGGTGTTTTCAAAACCTTACTAATAGGACATATGCTTCAGTTTGCTCAGAAAAGTAATCTACCAAGGCATATTCTTCACCAAACAGGTAAACAGCCTAACCAATGTGTTGCATGCTGCAAAGAATTTGCTTGGAAAAGTGATCTTTCAGAGCATATGATCATTCACATATTATAAGCATATCATCAATATGATGTACATTTATACTCTAAATAATTTGCTCAGAAAAGTAATCTTTCAAAGCATGTTTCTCTTTAAGAAAATACAGGGTGGCCCAAACAAAACTATACCAAATGAATAAATCAAATAACCACAAGTTTTATTTAATGTTATAGTGTCCAAGACAATTCCTACAGCAGGTGTTGGAAATGAGCACCCTCATTATTAAGGCACGAGTCAGTTCTTCGCAGCATGTTTTGGGACACAGTTTGAAGTTGCTGTGGCGTAATCTTAGCAATTTCAGCTGAGATGTTGGTTTGAAGCTCTTCAAAAGTTCTCAAATTATCGGAATACACCTGACCAGAGGTCAAAAAATGCGGTTGCCTGGTTGCCCAGGGTGACCAAAATATTTGTATGGGCCACCACGGAAAATATCACTGAAAAACGTAATTTTCGTCGTATAATCTGCAGATAAACGCCAATTAAAAAAAGAAAAAAAGTTTTTGCAGCTGTTTGATTTAAAAAAAAAAAAAAAAAACTGCAGGAGAGGGGTTTATTGAAAAAGAACTCCCTCGGAAAAAATTTCTTCAGTTCAGGAGTTTGTACGGAGGGGAGAGGACTGAGAGAGGGGTGTCATAATGAAAGGTCGCGAAAGTTGTAAGGAGGGACGGCGGGAGTTATTTTGTCTTTGTATTGTTGGGAAACACAAAGCGCTGACTGTGCTTGTGCCCTTTCTTTGTCAATTGGTCAATATAAATATACGCATAGCGCTCGCTGCATGGACCTACACATGCACACCTCGTTTCAAAGTTCTGTGTTCCGGGTCTCGTGTACGCTGTACTTTAGTTTGTCCTTCACCATTTTGACTAGTCTTTGCTGCTGATATTTTTCTTCATTGCTATTTATGATGTCTCCGAAAAGGAAACGCTTCAGTTACACTGCTGAATTAAAACTTAAAATGGGGGCACAGCTGAGGATATGATCGTGTCACTACGCGGTAGTTTTCAAAAGGTCAGGAAAATAGTGCGCAGTGGCATGCGAAAAGCCGCTGTCTAAAACGTAAACAAACCCGTCCGTAAACTCTGCGGGAGAATTCACGGAAGTCCAGCCGTTTTTTTATTTTTCCTGTGTGTAAGCTGACTGCCCTACTTTGAAAGCAGGATTTCTTCTAAAAACTTTTGACTTGCACGCTAGTATATACAGTATTTCTATGATTTGTTCTGTATCAGCGTTTCATCTTTGGCAATGTATAATGCAATTAGAGCTGCTGCATCGGCGTGATTAAAATTTGTGCTCCATGGATGCCATGCCACTAAGCTTCTTTTGTGTCCAAAGATAAAAATATAATAAAATTTTTCCTTTAAAAATGAATTCCTTTATTTACCAAGATCGTTTTTCTTTATTTCTTCGGACTCTGAGGTCTTTAGGTAACCGACTTTTCTATCGAAAATTCCGCTTCGGTATCGGCATTTGTGATGTGCAGATTATACAGCGATTTTTTATTTTTTTCTGAATGTCATGATCTGTGAATACGAAGGTAAAGAAAAAGAAAACATTAAATGAAGGTAAAGAAAAAAAGTGCGAATTCCAGGGTCTGGGGATAAATGACGAAAATTACGGTATTTTCAAGAATTTGCGAAACCCAGACAAAAAAAGAAAAAGAGTACCGTTTTTTGTTGTTTTTTTTTGCCAGGGAGAGATAAGCTGAGAGTAGAAATTTTTTTGGACAGAGGTGTACATGACAGATGTTATATATATCCTTCCCCCCTGGTCCAATGTCTGGCTCCTAAAAAGTTTAGCTGGCCACCAGATTTCAGAATATTTTTCTACCCCTGCACCTGACTCTTTAGTGCACCCCACAAGTAAAAGTCACACATGGACAGATTAGGGGATCGAGCAGGCCAAAGGTCATGACTCACAACACGGTCTTCCCCACCCACCTCAAAAATTGCATTCATTGAATGGTGAGCAGTATGAGCTGTAGCTCCATTTTGTTGAAAGCAACAATATGCCTTCTCCTCTTTGGTAAGCTGATTGACAAATGGGTTGAAAATGTTTGCAATATATCGAGCTGAGTTTATGGTTTCATGGGGGAAATGGTAATAATCCTACGTGCTGACACAGCACACCACACACACAGTTTCTGCACATGTTTCCACAAATTGGCGTGGATGTTCTGTGCTTCACGATAAAAATTCTTTGCTGAAAAGTCAGGATCATCTTCTCTGCTTTAGGGAAACTCCTCACAAGTAAAGTGGTATGTAGATCAATGGATTGTTAGCACCTGTAACCAAAAAGTTTTAATTAACAAGTAACAAACTGTTCTGTTAATACTGTAGATTGTCAGTATCTGTAACCAAATAAGTTATCATTAAACTGGGCTACCATGGGTATAGATTTGTTTGTGCCACTATGGGTATAGTTTTGTTTGGGCCACCCTGTATATAATGGCAGAAGTCCTATGTGTGCTTGAAGAACACCAGTCTTAATTTCAATTTGTGAAAACACATTGAAGCAATAATCAAAAGGTAACTTTCAAATATGGTAAGCTAACATTCCTTTTACTAGTGTTCTGTTATTCTGGCAATGACCATGGTAGACGGAAAGTTATGAAACAAATGAAAGTGATTATATTTTTTCAATGGCTTGTAAGTATGGCAATTAGGAGAAAGTGACATGAATATTTTTAAGAATGATTACACTGAATTGTAAAAAGCAACAACTTAAATTTCATTCCTTTCCTTGAATTTAATATTTTGTAGATTGTTTGTGTGAAATAAATTGTGTAGCCTTTGGATATTGGTTTTATATTTTTTATTAACCCTGTGGTATTGTTCCGTGGGGATTGCTTTACCTGGTAGAGGGTAGTGTCAGCTGAGTGATTTTTTGGCTTCCCAAACCCCCATTTTTCCACCAACTGAATGTTTTTTTTTTTTTTTTTTTCAACACTTTAAATTCTTTTGGAGTTGTTCAGTAGAACTAAAAGAATGATAAAAATAAAAAAAGTATTATTTATTACTGGTACTCCTTGACTTATGACATATGACGACCATGCAGACTGTTGATGGACCATCCCCATTGCAAGGGGATGCTGAAAAATTCTTGGCCTAACCCACTTCCTGTAATTGTGGAATTATTTTTTCACTGCCGCTCAAAAAAGTGTTCTCTTCTATTGTAAAGTGCCAATTTTTAGACTAATAGCTCTCGTTTTTTTCTTTTTCTTTTTGCAGATGTGATGTCCTGAACTAAATCATGTCAATGCAAAGTGTTGAATTTTCGAAAGTGGAACTCTGGGCTGTCATGAAATTTCTGTTCCTGCAGAAGAAAACTGCAAAGGAAATCTATGAGTGCATGACACAAACATTAAGTGACAAGTGCCCTTCATATTCCTCTGTGAAGAAATGTTCTGCCAACTTTCAGCATGGAGACTTTGAGACCGAAGATGCAGCTAGATCTGAGAGGCCTTCAAAACAAAAACGCCCAAAAATTGTCGATCGTGTTCATGACTTGATTTGGTCAGATTGGCAAATCTCAGCTAAAACAATAGCTCAGAAACTGGATATATATCCAGCAAACGTGTTGGGTTCACAATTCATGAGCACTTAGATATGCAGAAGTATCTCAGCTATTGTGTAGATTGGCAAATCTCAGCTAAAACAATAGCTGAGACACTGGATATATCCAGCGAACGTGTCGAGTTCACAATTCATGAGCACTTGGATATGCAGAAGTATCTCAGCTATTGTGTAGATTAGCAAATCTCAGCTAAAACAGTAGGTCAGACACTGGATATATGTCCAGCGAATGTGTTGGGTTCACAGTTCATGAGCACTTGGATAGGCAGAAGTATCTCAGCTAAAACAATAGCTCAGACACTGGATATATGTCCAGCGAACGTGTTGGGTTCACAATTCATGAGCACTTGGATATGCAGAAGATGTCAGCAAAGTGGGTGCCCAAATGTTTGAATGCCGATGAGAAACGAAAACAAGTGGACACTTCCAAATCAGTTTTGCAGCATTTTAAGCGATTTGGTGATATTTTTTTGCAGTGACTTGTCACTGTTGATGAAAAGTGGTTACTTCACTATAATCCAGAGATGAAACAACAGCCTTGCAGTGGCGGCACTCGGGTTGTCCATGGCCAAAGAAATTCAAGATTCAAAGGTCTGCAGGAAAGGTCATGGCAATGATTTCTTGGGATTCAAAAGGTGTTTTACTGACTGACTATCTCCCTAAGGGTTAAACAATAAATGCTGAATACTATTCGAACTTGCTGTGCCAATTAAAAGAGATATTGAATTTTAAAAGGCCAGGAAAACTGCTTAAAGGTGTTCTCTTTTTGCAGGACAATGTGCTGGCTCACAAGGCTGGCAAGACAATAGATGTTTTGATGGATCTGGGGTTAAATGCTTAGACCATCCACCCTATTCACCAGAACTTGCTCCATCATACTATTTCCTGTTCCCAAACCTTAAAAAAATTTGAGAGGGAAGCATTTTTCAAATGATTCGAAGGTGATATCTGCAGCAGAGCAGTATTTGTGTGATCGGACAGCAGAATTTTTTTTTTTTTTTGAAGGGTTAAAAAACTCCAGAAATGCTATGCCAAGTATGTTGAACTTCAGGGTGAATATGTGGAATAGTCTGTAAGTTTCATGGCTCTAGCCCATTTCCTTCTTGGTGAGGCTAAGAACTTATCAGCATCCCCTCATACTCTGATTAATTATATTAGTCTCAAGTTGCAACATTTGGTTGTAATATTCCTAACAAAAATATATACTGCTAATTTAGAGATAAATCTGAAAACCATGGAAGAAATATTTTTCACAAATACCATATTTTTTGGCATATAATACTCGGTGGTGTATAATCCACAGACAGTAAAATTCAGCGTATAATCTGTACCGGCGTATAATCCGCAGACAAAATTCATAGTAAAAGTTAAAAAAGAGATGCATAATCCACTACAGAGTTTTATAATAAATAATACAAAATGATAATCACCAATATTATTGCAAAAACTTTTTTTTTTTCACAAATTGCGAATAATGTAATTGGCAGCGCGACCTGTGCATATTTATAAGGCACAGATGCACAATTTTTTTTTAAAGTGACCTGTTACATTTATGTATGTGTTTTACGTAACGCATGTTATGCAATTTTTAGATAGCTTCAGACATCTGGAATTTTCATAAATCTGGCACTCGTCTGGTACAGTCCCATCAATGCCGAATTTTCGAGATTTTATTGTTTATATTCACTTTCTTTCCATTTAATGAGTTTAACAAAACATAAAATCGCTGACATTTTTGGAAAATTTAAAAAAGTTACTGTTACAATACCCCGCAACTTTCAAATGGCTGTGATATATATATTTTTAATTTATGTGGCAATCATGCTGTAACTCTGAGTAATACTTAAGTTACATCAACAACTGAAACACTGGATTTCAGACTGTAAATAAGCTGTGATAGTGTCAAAGTTCTTCCCTTCAGTCTTGGAGCTGTAGTGCCAGAGGCATTCTCTTTGAAGTATTGAAGTAGAGCAAAATAAACAAGTGGGAGTGGAGTTGGAACCTGGGGATGAGTGTGTGTGTGTGTGTGTGGGGGGGGGGGTGACATTACGGAGGTCATGGGTTAGAGCAGCATGGAATGGAAACAGCGCTCCCCTATTCAAGGTCAATGTGCTTTGCTACAGGCAATGTTTTCTCCCCTAACTTTTGCAAAGCAGCAATCCGCAGCGAGGAAATGACTACACACACATACACACAGACATATTTGTCAAAGCCAAAGGGAAGATATGTTGATGCAGTGACACTGTATTATCGTCGAACATGTGTCATTCTTAAAGCTTTGATGTGATACAGATTTCCTTCATTATTTGGCATGGTATGAAGAGCAAAACTGCTTCATTTTTTATGTTTATGGAGAGAGAAGAAAACAAACAACTCCGTATTATCCGCACCGTCGTATAATATGCAGTGGCTAGAATTTTAACTTTTGGGAACAGATAATCCGCTGATTATGTACCGGAAAATACAGTACATATCTTCTGTAACTATTCAAGACCACTTAATTTAAAGTTATACCACTCAGAAATCAAATAATAAGTGTGTATATTTTGTACAAAATAACAGATACAAATACAAATTTTAGGTCTGTACTATGCTACATTTCGTGAACATTTGCATACCGTAAAAGAGAAAAACATACATCATTTCAAAATAAGCCTCTATCAATCTTCATCGTCATAATCATCATCATCTGTGTTATCTTCATTTGTTTGTAGCTGTGGACACAATAGGAGAGACAATACCTGGGTTGAAAGTTTCCGTAACTTTCTTTTCAGAAGTGGTCTTAAGCTCGCAATGTAAGGATCAGAAGACACAAGAAGGTGGTGAAGAAAATCTTCATTTGTGGCTCTCTGAGAGAATTTTCTGGTGATTCTTGTTCTGAATAATCTGTAGTCCTTATTTATGGATTCCTGTGCCTCTTCAGACAACTGACCAATGGGGATTGAGAACAACTTTATGACATCTAAGCCATAGATGAGCAGTTTATGCATACTAGCAGGCATATAATACCAACCATATAATGCAACAAACTGTTTGGCAGTACGCACAGCATATTCATGAAATTTTTCAGAATCAGTGTCATAGCCACTGGACAAAGTTTGAAGGAGAATAGAAAAACGAATTATGAGTCGTTCATCAATGCCTGTTATAGATGGCGATAGCTCTGGGTATTTGAAAAATCTTCCAGCCGTGTTACCATCGTTTGTGTTCTCACTGCCTTGTTTTGGTTGGTCCACAATTAAGCCCATATTTTAACGGAAACATCTGATGATTTGCTCCTTCCTAGCAGAACATTTCTTTTTGTCGTCTTCCCCTCTGATTTGCCACGTTTTGATGTCCAATCTGTAGCTTATATGCGAAAGACACTTGCAACATCTTATCCACATATGAAGACTGGACAGACCACATTTAAGAGTGTGTTTGGGTCTGCAGTTTTCGTGTTCATAATCACCTTATTCGTCTTTCTTGGTGATGCTCCACAAATGTAGCACACTTGTGACGATGTGGATGTGATGGAGTTACAAATCTTTCCGTCTACCATGGTCATTGCCAGAGATCATACTGTATTATGATTTTTTTATCTTCTAAATAAAACTTGAAAGATTCCAGATTTATTTTTCTCTTCAGAATAGGCTGTTTCAGTTTTTGCTAACTTCAGGAGTTTCTTTCAGAAACTGAAATCTGATTGGCCTGCAGTATATTGTTGATGCCGAATGTGGGTTCTGCCGAATAATTAATTTTTCACCTTCATGTCCAAAACCATAAATCTGCAGAGGCACAACGGAGCTCATGAAGAGTTCACTGTCTTCGTGTTGCTCACTTCCGCCAATGAGAATTTGCTTATATGTACTTTGACCACTACTTCCATCACATCCCCATTTACAGTACATGTGTAAGGTTTGATTTTGTATTTTATTAACATTTTGTGACAGAACTGTTTCCCGGGATGTAGATGTCTTGCTGTTGTGTCATGTAACTTGTGTAGTTTAATTTCTGCTAACATGTCTGTAATAGTAATACATACAGTTTTCTGCAGGATAGCATTCTTTCTTTGCTTCTAAAAGTATTTTATATACTGGATAGATATTTGCATTTCTTTGCTTTGCTTCAAACCTGATGGATAAATACTGATGTTTTGTTAGCTTGTGTTCAACTACAAATGCCACAGCTTCATTGGGAGTGATAGGAATAGGTTCTTTTCTTGTACTAGCCAGAGTTCGCCAAAATCCGTTATTACGCATGTAGTACTCATCGAAGAGTGTATTTACACATCGAAATTTTACCAACGCGTAAAAATACGCATCAGGAATTTTTCTCGATGTGCAAAAATATGCATCAGGAATTTTTCTCGGTGAGTAAAACTATGCATCGAAGAATTTTACCAATTCGTAAAAATACGCATCGGTACAGTATTTCGTTTTTCAGAAACGGAAGTAAGTGAAATAAACATTTTTACGGTAATCGTAATTTCTTTTTCCTGTGATGTTGCCTCTATGCAGTGTTGTTATTATACACTGAGTGACCACTTTATTATGAGCACCTGATAGTTTTAAGCAAATGAGCTATGGGTGCACGCTGTTGCCGCCAGAGGGCAAGGCTAGTATAAAAAGGGAAAGTTTAGTGCTTGCGACAGTAGTAGAAGTGATTTTTGGTTGATGAGATGGGTAAAAAATGCTATTTGACGGACTTTCAATGTGGGATGATTGTAGGAGCTCGGAGCCATGGAGCGAGTATCGCCGAAACCGCCGCCTTCGTGAAATGTTCCAGAGCAGCTGTTGTTAAAGTGTTTAAAGACTGGACTGTCAGCCAAAAAACTGGGTCTCTACGTGCAACGTGTGGTCCTCATCGATTAGTAACTGCTCGGGCGGAACGGAAAGTGTCCAGACTGGTAACAGACAACAGAAGGGCAACAGTGCAGCAAATTACAGACCATCTTAATCAAGGATCCCCTCTCAAATGATCTCTGCACGCACTGTTCGCCGTACACTGCATCGGATCGGATGGGATATGGCAGCCGAAGGCCTGTTCAAACACCTTTGCTGTCTGCAGTTAACAAGAGAAAATGTCTCCAGTTCACACAGGAGCACAAGGATTGGACAGTAGGGTGGGCCGAAAAAACAACAAAAAATTTTTCAAGTCGTAATACCGCGGAAAAGTTGCGAATTGGGGAGACTAAAAAGGGTTTAAAAAAGAAATACATTCGGTTTATATCTTCTGATCGCGCATGCGCTTTAAAGTTTGCCGAAATTTGGAAAAATGTACATTTTTACGGTAATTTTTAACATTTTTAAATTAACCTCCTCCCGAATGTAATAGCTCACATTCTTATCTATTAGAACCACTGAAAATAATGTTTAAATATTGTCGAAATCCATCAACATCTTCCGGTAGCGCATTGCCTTAAAAGTTAATGAAATTTTGAAAAGAAATTACAAATAAAGGTAGATCACAGTTCAAGAAAAACATATACTAACAACTTACATGTTTTTTTTTATTTCTTTGTTTAATACAAGTTTAAATGTTTAAAAGCAAATTATTTTAGACCATTAGTAATATTTATAAACAGTTTTTTTTGTTAGAAAACTAAGTTTCTGTGTGAAGAGTCGTAAGTCCAAGAAAATCATGTTGAACAATTAAAAATCTCCGTTTTCACTCATTCTTAGCTGAAGGCACATTGAAATCTGATTTATGGGCGAAGTTAGGCATGGTTAACCTTGACAGCAGAGTCGTTCTGATAAAACCATCCCTAGACTCAGCTCCGCAAACTTTTCTTGAGGCCTCTGTCACGAGTTTGACACATCGTTCAATTGCCTGTGTGTGAACTGGGAATGTCTTCAATGTTATATCCCAATTAGGGACTGAGTCACTTTGAATATGTGATTTAATCTCTTCGTCACTGATATCTTTTAATAATGGGGGAGAAGATAAATCACAGTCCATCCAGTTAATTATTTCCGAGTAGTCTTGAGCCTTGAAATTGAGTTTTGGCGGCATGAATGTTCTGATAGTTGTTCTTTTTTTATCTAACTGTCTCGCCTTTAGAATTCGTCGAAGTCCGAGCTCTCTTATGTGTTTTCTATGATCTTGTGCCATGGCTAACATTAAATGTTCTGGATGAGCGAAAAAGCCATTTCGTTCGATCACAGGGTCGATAATATTACGTAAATTTTCAGGCAGGTACCTTGAAGATTGTATTGATTGGTACACAAGTTTTGGTCCCTCTGTAAAGTATTTACTTGTTTTAATACTAAACCACATTGGCATGTATGACTTCAAAATAAATACAACTATTTCTTGAAGTTCAGGTGTGGGACCTTCTTCACTTAAGTACAATCTGAGAGTCCGATTTGCTGTTGTCAACCACCTCGAGTGTGACAAGGGACCAGGATCTCGTACAGCCAAATCCTCTTTACAGTTTCCCGACTTTATTGCCATGGAAATATCGAGTAGATAATGCTGATCCTTACTTAGTATACTTCTGTCTATTTTGGGGATCTGACAGCCAATACTCTTGAAGCCAATCACTGGACGTTTTTCTCAGCCACATAGCTTTTCACCGATTGGCCCTCTCAAAGATTTTGGACCCGTTGATTTACCGTCTAGGTATTGAAACAGATGCCGGAATGGCAGTTCATTGGAATGTAGAAGGCAAACTGCCCATTGTAACGGTTTCCCCAAATGTCTTTCGATTCGGCGAATCAGACCGTTTTTCCAACCTGTATTAACAGCAGTGCCATCACATCCTATGACAACTAATTTTTCAAGAGAAATACCGCGACCAGACAGATCAGAAATAATAGAAGTGACAATATTTTCAGAACTTCCAGAAGTTGGAGTAACATGGCCGATGTAGACTGAACCAGGTTCTTGAATTAACGAGTAATGCTTTTCCTTTTTTACTCTACGGAACCTTTTCGAATGAGCTACATGTACCACTAACGTGTCGTCCTTCCTCTCATCCAAATAGAGACCTTGTAGTGGAATTTCGGCAGATTTACTACTCAATTCAGCCCTAACATTTTGTTTTTCTCTTCTTAACTTGTTTTTGTCTATAACATGGGAGATGTCAGAATCAGTAATTAATCCAACGTCGTACAAAACACTTGATGCGATTGCAGCAGTAGCGCGATCAGAAACTCCATAACGATCGCTCAGTAATGCAGTAGATTTTAGCTTAATTCTCATCTGCCAATTATCAGAGGAAAGTCTTTTTGGCACTTAAAAATCTGGGTCGGTATCGCTATCTTTACTAGAAGGATATTGAAGGACATTTACATTTGAATGCGAGCACGACGGTTTAAGATCAGATTCATCATCCGACGTTAATTGGCTGTCACGCGATGTCCTTTCCAATGATTTATTAACTTTCTTTGTTACAGACACGTCTACCCCTTCAATTTTTCCTATTCCGTGTACTCGTAATAAGTAAACAAACCTTAGCTCAATAGCAGGTATTTTATTTGATTTTGCACAATCACAGCTCACAGTTATATCGCATTTACATAAATCAGGGGTTTTGTTACAAATGCAATTAACAACAATAGGGCAATTTGCAAGTTGCTACGTCAAAAAACAATGAGCATTTTTGCTTAAACTCGTCAATTTTCTGCTTAAACGAATCTCGATTTTTATCCCGTGTATGTGATTTCCGTAGGCTGTAATATTTATCATGCGACGCATTTATAAGTTGCACGATTCTCTTATCTGTAACCGTTGGGATAGATGCTTTCTGATACAAACCAATTATTTTGTTAGCTACTGTACTGGCAACTTGTGAAAAACTTACTTTTTTATTATTACCTTTAAGTGCCAAGTCGTATCTCTCCTGTGAACAACACTGAATCACGTCCTCACCAGTTGGAAGCTTGTTTGATGAAAAAACTTTAGGTGAACCAAATATAGGGCAATCAAATTCCTGTCTTGTGATGATTTTCTTAGGTACAGCCATAGTATATCACCGTTAAGTCACAAAGTTACACAAAAATGTCGTAACACAAAACCAACATTGAAATAAATGCAAATGCCAAAATGATAACTGGAAGAGCGAACGAAGCACACACATCAAACTGACAGAACAATGACGCGGTGCGGTGGCGACATTGGTAGGTGGCGGGAGATTCGTATTCTTTGACCCGAGCGAGTTACGACGGGCGCCAGGATTTGGTACATTTGACAGCTGTTGCGCGAACGGAAGACCTTAATCGATTTGAGCCATTCTTTCTTTTAAATCATTATCGGTTCGAGTAAGATTCGACTATAGCTATTACATTTAATTATTGACAAGTTAAGTCAGATAAAAAATTACCGTAAAAATATACATTTTTCCAAATTTCGGCAAACTTTATAGCGCATGCGCGATCGGAAGATATAAACCGAATGTATTTCTTTTTTAAACCCTTTTTAGTCTCCCCATTTTGCAACTTTTCCGCGGTATTACGACTTGAAAAAAAATTTGTTTTTTCGGCCCACCCTATTGGACAGTTGATAATTGGAAACAAATTATGTGGTCCAATGAATAACGTTTTCAGTTGCACCATGCTGATGGCCGAGTGAGAATTTGGCGGAAACAGCACGAAAGCATGGACCCCAAATACATTGCTACAACCCTACAAGCTGGTGAAGGCAACGTTATGATTTGTGGAATGTTTTCCTGGCATGCTTTGGGCCCTTTAATTCGTGTTGATAAACGTCTGACTGGCACATCATATCTAAACATCGTTGCGGACCAAGTGCATCCTGTCATGTGGATGGTTTATCCCAATGGCGATGACTACTTTCAACAAGATAATGCGTCCTGCCATAGTGCTCGTATTGTACAGGATTGGTTTCAGGAACATGTCGGTGAGTTTACTTTGCTTAGGTGGCCCCCACAATCTCCGGACCTCAACCCCATTGAGAATTTGTGAGATGAAGTTGAACGAGCCATCAGATAACTGGATCCACAACCCTGAAATCTCACACTCCTGGAAAGTGCTATTCATCAAGCATGGTCTCAGATTCCACAAACCACCTATCAACATCTCGTGGAGTCCATGCCACGAAGAATCGACGCAGTATTAAAGGCAAAAGGTGGCCCAACGAAGTACTGAGGGGATTGGTCATAATAAAGTGGCCACTCAGTGTATAAAATTTATTCCATAAATATTTGTATTTCAGTTTTAAAATGGAGGACAAATTTCCAAAAACGGAAATTCGACGGCGAAAATTTTTCACTGTAATCTTTAGGTATGACAATGCGATGGCTTAGAGGAATTTCTTCTTTTCCATCATAATTTGAGTTATCCTCGAGATTGATGCATAACTGAACACAAATTTGGGGTCAATTAGTAGTAGTGGTGGAGGATGTTTTCCACCTGAAACTTCCTAAACTTTCGAAATCGGAAGTTTCGTCTTTCAAGACTTTTGAAAACGGAAGTTAGATTCAGTGAATATTTCTCCTGTAATCGTAACTTTATTTTTCACGTGATGTTTCCTCTACCTAGTATACTTGTTAAATGTCATTTTATTTCATAAATATTTGTTTTTCAACCCGAAAATGAAGGGAGAATGTCCGAAAACGAAAATCAGATATAGCAAAGATATCCTCCGTATCTGTAATTTTTTTTTTCCCCTACAATGATCAGAACATGTATCCTGTATTTTTAAATATTCCCCCCAAAAAAGTTTTGCATTTCAGCTTGAAAAAGAGAGGGCGGGGGGGGGGGGTACGAAAACGAAAGTGACGAAGCTGAAAAATTTGTAAAAATTGGTGCATGGTGTTGTGTTCAAAAGTATTTATATTTTCAAAGTGATGTTATTCATCTTTTATCTAAAATAGTGAAACCTATCATGCATTCATGATGGATAAAATTATCATCCAAGCGAATTAAAAAAAAAAAACGACAATAAAGAAATGGGAAGGGAAACAAAGATATCAGCAAAATGAAAATTTAAGCATTGGATGCTGTGCAGCTGCAGAAAAACAAATGTGGCTGTGGAACTTGCTGAGAAGTTTATTAGATATTTTTAGATGCCTATAAGAACCTCAAAAGTGCAGTGTTTTCACTTTTGAACGCATTGCTGTTCCATGTGATCATTACAAAACATGATAAATTTAATGTTATTGTTTTAAAATACGAATATTATATTTATTTCTAAAACAAGAAACAAAACGGCTCCAAATTCTAAATACATCGAACAGTAGTGAAATATTTTTATATGAAAAAATATGGAGTGATTTTTCATCATTGCCTAGCATTTTCGTATTTTATTTCATCTGTTAATTTTTCTAAAATACTCCCGGCTTTTGAAAATTACTCCCTAAATTTTTTCAACGGAGTAAAAATACTCCTTTAAAAATTTTTTTTGGCAAACTCTGGTACTAGCTGATCTGTAAGCTTTTTTTATTGTCATAGCAAGCTTTTGTGTTTGTTGTTTCTGTAATTTTCATTTGGGCGGCATCTCTTTTGCCTTCGTTTTTTAAACTTCTCTGAGTCATAGCAGACAACTCATTTGTGCTGTGTGAGGTCGGGTACGGAGAACTGGCCCCCGGAGAACTGGACACATTGCAATTTCAGTGCCATAAAATTGTTCTGCATAAACAAATTTCGTGTGGCTATATTCCCCACTGCTTGAGCAACTTCTGTTCATAATTTTTTTTTTTAATATTTCATTTTCAGTAAGAAATTTAGACATTTCTATGATTTTCGGAGCTAAGCCTAAGCGGAGAACTGGCCACAAAAAATTTAAGGGGCCGTATAAAAATTGTGTTCTGGGCTGCTCCGTGGCTACATCTCCCCGAGATTGGTTATCTGACACACATAAAATGTCCGTAATTTCGTATTTTCTTATTTACGATATATTTCTATAAACTATAACTAAAAAATTCTCTGCGAGTATGAGCAAACCCAGGAAACTTGTCGGGTGCGTGTGTGTGTGTGGGGGGGGGAGGGCTTAAAACCTAAAATATGAAATATAAAGAATTTCCGGTCCGATCGGGAGATTTTCAGAGTTTACAAAAGCTACAAGTCATCGAATTATCTAGTCCGGGGGGGGCAATACCAAAAGCATATAAAATATCAAGAATTTCTCATTTCTCTTCCGATCGGGAGATCTTCAGCATTTACAAGCTGCAACTCGACAAATATTCTCAGCGCATGTGCACTCTCTGGAAACCTGTCAGCGATCAGCGGGGGAGGGGGGTATTACCAAATACCAAAAGTGTAAAATATGAAAAATTCCTGGTCCAATCGGGAGATTCTCAGCATTTACAAGTTACAACTCGACACATTATCTGAGCGTATGTACCTACTCAGCAAACCCGTCCGAAGGGGGGGTAATTTCAAAAGTGTAAAATATGATGAATTTCTCGTCCGATCAGGAGATTTTCAGCATTTAGCAGCTACAACTCGACACATTATCTGAAGGCATGTGCCTACTCAGGAAACCTGTCGGGGAGGAGGGGGGGGTTGTAGCTTGAAAATGCTGAAAATCTTCTGATCGGACGAGAAATGTTTCATATTTTACAGTTTTGGTACCCCCCCCCCCCCCCCCGACAGGTTTCCAGAGTAGGCACATACGCTCAGATAATGTGTCGAGTTGTAGCTTGTAAATGCTGAAAATAATCTTCGGATGGATCGAGAAATCTTCATATTTTACACTTTTGGTATCCCCTCTCCCCGTTTTTTTATTGTAATTCACATGCCCTCAGAAAATGTGAAATGTGTCGAGTTGTACGTAGCTTGTAAATGCTGAAAATCTTCCGATCGGACGAGAAATGTTTCATATTTTACAGTTTTGGTACCCCCCCCCCCCCCCCGACAGGTTTCCAGAGTAGGCGCATACGCTCAGATAATGTGTCGAGTTGTAGCTTGTAAATGCTGAAAATAATCTTCGGATGGATCGAGAAATTCTTCATATTTTACACTTTTGGTATCCCCTCTCCCCGTTTTTTTATTGTAATTCACATGCCCTCAGAAAATGTGAAATGTGTCGAGTTGTACGTAGCTTGTAAATGCTGAAAATCTTCCGATCGGACGAGAAATGTTTCATATTTTACAGTTTTGGTACCCCCCCCCCCGACAGGTTTCCAGAGTAGGCACATACGCTCAGATAATGTGTCGAGTTGTAGCTTGTAAATGATGAAAACCTCCCGATCGGACCAGAAATGCTTTACATTTCGCACGGTTGGCACCCTTCTCCGGTGGCCAGTTCTCCTACACCCGTGTGAGGTCGATATGTAATTCATCTTTCTTCTTTTAGTTCTAGAAGAACTTTCAGCAAACGATTTTAGCTGTCTTTCTCAACCACTGCTATTATTTCCGATACTACTAGATATAGATTCCTCAGAACTGAGGAATATTATTTTCTTTTGCAACCAAACTGAATCGTACTTTGTGAATCTCTTGATACTTCTGTGATTTCTTCTTCATTTTCTAGATAAAGTTATACAATAAACAGAAATATTGACATGCACTGAATTTTTTATATTGCTAGAAGCAGAAATCAATCTGGCATCTTTCTTCTCAAGAAATTTATATAAATATTGCTTTGACAGAGTACTTAATGGACACACAATCTCTCCTAATTCTCTTAAAGCTTCGAATAGCTCCTTTTGTGTTAAGCTTAACGTGTTCACTGAAAGTTAGGAGCTGACATTACAAAAGTATGCATACGCAACGTCAAACAAATGCCAATGTTAAGACAAAGTGTCACAAAATCACTGTGCACAATATCACTTTGATCTAACCTGCGTTTATTTTTGTACCCCTCTCTGAATTTGCAAGTTGACAAATATTGACTTCTTTTCATGGATAGTAGTAATGATTAGCTAACTATCTGAGCAGTGTTATATTCAAACGAAAATTATTATGTTCATTTGAAACTACATACCTGTAGCTTTGTTTTGCATTCTTTGTTACTTCTATTATAGACTCTGGCACTGCGTAATAAACTATCCTAAACAGGCATTTGTAGCAGACTGACTGGCCATGCTGAGTCACTGCAATCATATCTTGTGTTACGTCATTTTTCCATTACCAGTTCGAGACTTATTGCTGTTCCTTACTTACGCTCTACTTTGTGTAGTATTGGTTTCATGCTTTTCAGTGGTGGTTTAAACCAAGTCATTTTTACATTTTGGCTACTTAGATTTGCGATTGGGATCACTGTGCGTAGGGGACAAACTTGGCATCACTTCTTTCTTTTAGATTACTTTGCAATTTTGCTAGAGCACTTGCTACATCAGTAGCACTTGATTTGTTTTTTTCCATGGCCTGAATAGTTTTGTTGAAGAGGACGAGACGCCCATGAATAAACCACAAGTACATTTCCCATCTCTCTTCATCAAAAAAGTTTTTTTTTTTTTATCAGAGCTGGGCATAGTTCTTGGCAGAGTAGTAGAATGTAGATGTACACACTTACATGGATAGTTTCCAAATTATTAGCGGATATTGAAGATAGTTTTTGCTTGTAGATTAAAATAAAAAATTATTTACAGCAATTAAAACACTTACCCAAGGCCTTACCGAGATTAATATACTTAATTCTAGTTTAGCTTGAAGAACTTTCGCTTATTTTTCACATCTTCTGAGTTATTTTGTTTTCACAGATATTTCTGGCCTCAAGATTTTATGGAGGCCTGTTCTCAATGTATAGGAACTGTATCAAAAATTTAGTTTGCGCAGAAAGAATTTAAATTTTATTGGCAGGTTCCTCTTGTAGTTGCCACTTATTAAATTAAAATCTTTTTGTTATGTATTTTGTAAATTTACTATTTTGGAATTAGGTTGTTGAAAATGCTATTTAAATTTTTGAAGCTTCATTAATGGAACTGTTTTCCTGCATATAATAACTTTAATTAGTCGCTTGCTTTTATGAGGTACGTTGTCCAATATTTCAATATTCTGCTGTAAAGGTCCATTTTACACACATTGCTGCACATTCAATTATAATGTATATACTTATTTTGTTCCCATTGGAATCTGTAATGTTCTAATAATAAGTTATTGTTTTATTAATTTTTTCAATTATTTTATTCTATTGTTATAGTGTTTCGCTCTTCTCCGATTTGCAGAGAGTTTTCTGTTTCAATTGTGTATGCCGATACATTTTCTGTTTATACAACTCTGACTCTTGGCAGCAAAAGTAAGCTTTCAGACCTTCAAAAATTTGCAAGATTCTTTTAATTGCTGGTAACATAGAAAGAAATCGGATGCTTTCATGTCGCAGGACTTTTTTTATATTCAATTTCTGCAAATTCACAAAACTCTTTAAGCGAAGTTACACAAACAGTATAGATGTGGAAGTACTTGTATATCTTTATTACCAGGGCCTCAACTTCAATAGGCTCACATCAACTGCAGTTTGGATGGTGTTGTGAACAATGTGTGCACCACAGATGATCCCACTGATTCCTATGCCCAATTTGTTATTAATTCGAGTGAAAAAAAAATTTCCCTTTCTTTTTTGACCCCACCAAAGTTTGTGTTGCTGTTGTCGCCACAAAACCCAACTACCTTTTTATCCAAATCATGTTCCTTCAAAACTGACAAAAGAAAATTTGAGAGTATTTCTGCTGTTTCGCCCGAGACTGACTTAAATTATTATAGCTTAACTTTCACTCCATATTCAGGTTGAAAGAAACGCACAATAACAAGGACAAGTTTGCCGCCCCGGTGGCGCAGTGGTCTAAGGCGTTGGCCTCTGATCATTCGTCCGTAAGGGGTCCGGGTTCGAATCCCGGTGAGGCATGGATGTTGTGTTTGTCTTACGGCACTGGCTCTCTCCCTTCCCTGGAACCAGTGACCCTAAATTAGGGACGGGCGACTGCTTATAGCCCATTGAGTTGCTCACGGTGGTCGTTAAACCTCCAATCAAAAAAAAAAAAAAAAAAAAAAAAGGACAAGTTTGATTTCTTCTCTGAAGCCTCCATGCTCATGGTGACAAAGTTTGACTTACTCAAATCTTCACGAAATTCATCAAGAGCAAAAAGTGCAATCACACTTAAAAGAATAGCTTTACACTAAAGTTGTTTTCCCCGAGGGTGAACTTTGACTCAAAACATTTAGAAATCAATTTAGAGGAACAAACATTAGAGTTAAAACTCAGGTTATGATTCACAGTGTGATCAGCAAAAGTTGCCTTTTTTGCTGATAAAGCAAGATCCTTGTCAAGGGGATCAGCACTTCGGAAATACGAAGTTACTTTAGTAGAACCAGCAGATGCCGACAAACTATTTTTGTGTTTATTCGATTTTAAACGTTCTTTTATATCAGATTGCCCTCCATGAGCTATTGAAAATTTTGACCCACACTGAGAGCATTTTACTCTGTCATCTTGAACATATACCTTCTATAAAAATGGATATTCATTCTGTAACTCTTCATTAAACTTGCATGATCTTTTTGGCATCTTTGGAAGTAATTGCAACAACACATACATCACTAAGCTGTTCTCTGAGATTCAGAGGTTAGCTCCACAAAGAAATACAAACTGCCAGATATTTTTAACCGATTATGTACTTACTGTTGCCGTATCAAACTTCTCCATTTACAGCCATCTTGACACACAACTTGGACTTCACTGACGTCCATCACTCGATGTACACAAGACCTTCTCTACTTCATACTCAATCTTTTTCTCATGCAGACACTCCTGAATCTGATCTTTCCATGACTTCCTTGGCCTTCCTCTGCCTTTCCTTCCTGCCACTTGGGCTAAAAAAATTCTTAGTAATCAAATCGTCACTCATTCTTTCAACATGGCCAAAGCATATTTGTCTCCACCTTGCTAACAACATTTTGCTTCACATTACACAGCTGCAACACATCTTCATTCCTCACACACTCAGAACGTGTCTTGTCACAAACCCCCATAAGTAACGCATTTCTCCAGCACACAAACGACTTCTATGTTTCTTCTGTAGTACCCAGGTTTCACTGCCATGCATCAGAGTAAGGACAATTACACTCTCATACACAGACATGCAGGACTCTCTTGAGAACCAGACATTCCTGTGAAAACCTCCCAAAGCTGCTATGACTTTCTATGAAGAATTCGCTCTCCTACTAATTTCACCATCCAATTTGTTCTCTCTGTCAAATATGTTTCCTAAATACACAAACTCATTCACCTGGTCAATCACTGTGCCATTTAGACTTATATTATATTTAGTACTACCAGTTCCTATCTCAAAATCAAATAACTTTCGTTTTTCGCTTATTTTATACTCAGTTTGAATTTCACACAAACTTCATACATCTGGGGCAACACACTCTGCAACTCACTTTTGCTCTCTGCCAACAGAACAGTATGATCAGCATACAGCAATCTGCACGCACACATATCACCAAGACATAAACCAGTATTATCCATTTTAGCATCTAGCATGCATGAATATATTAAACAGCCATGGTGACATTACACAACCTTGTCTGACTCCTGTACTAATAGAAAACCATTTTGATAAAACACCATTCACTTGTACACAAGATCTACTGCCAGCATACATGGCTTTTACACTATTAAGTAGATTTCCAGTAACACCATATGTATGCAATACCTTCCATGAAAGTGTTCTATTTACTCGATTGTAAGCTTTCTCTAAATCTGTGAAGGCAGCAAACACACTTTACCAACAGCCAGATACTTTTCAATCATCATGTGTAATGCAAAAATTTGGTTAGTGCAGCCTTTACCAGGCATAGAACCAATCTGAATATCCCACACTTTCTCTGATGTAAGACCCCGTACTTTTTCAATAACGACCTTACCAAACACTTTCCCTGGCACACTCAGTAGGCTAATACCACGATAGTTCCTGCAGTCAGGCTGATCCCTTTTCCCTTGTACAAGGGAACAATGATAGCATTCTTCCAATCCCAAGGGATCTTTCCTAACTCCCAACACAACTGTCAAATTTCAGTTCAAGAGACAATTACAGAATCACCACCATGTTTCAACATCTCGGCAATTATACCACCCACTCCCGGAGCCTTACCAGTGTGGAGATTTTATAGCTTTACAGACCTGTTCTCTTGAGAATCTTCCTGTGCTTCCATCCTTCACTGTGACATCTATGTTTGCCTCAGGATCACCTTTGCTTTCTTGATCTAATAACTCACAGAAGTATTCACCCCATCTTTCACTTAACTCATTGGGCTCCCATATCATTTCCCTAATCCTATTCCTCACACAGCTTACAACTTTGTTTCACCTATTTTTCCTGAGTCTTATGTACTTCCAGAAAGCAATCTTCAGAAATCTTCCTTCCTGTCAGAAGATTCGGATAGGAAGGAAGATTTCTGAAATGAGCTAAAAGCTGTTTGAGCCAGCTTGGTGCTGAAGAGAAAGTCATAATAGCAGGGGATATCAATGTTAGAGTAGGTGTGCAAAATGTGATTTCTGACAATGTTCTGAGTAAGTTTAATGATCCTTGTGTGAATTTAATGATCCAGAGTTCAATTAATCTTTCGAAAGATTAATTGAACTCTGTATTTAGAATGATTTGTGTGTATCTAATACGTTTTTCAACCACAAGTATATCCACACATACACTTGAGAAAATTGTACTCTTGGTCAAAAGAATGTGATAGATTTTGTTGTTTACAATTAGCATCTGAAACACCTAGTTGTTGACACTCGTGTGATGAGAGGTGCAGATGTTGGCTCTGATCATTACTTGGTAGTGTCACAAGTGAAACCGAATGTTGGTTGGAGGAAAATGAATAGGAAGAGGCCTAGGATGGAAAGAATAAAGGTTGAAAGGCTCCCTGAAGATCATCAGCATTACTCTAACTTACTCAGAGAATGACTGAAGGAGCGGAAGCCATGTGAAATGGATGTAGAAAAGAAGTGGGAATGTTTTAAGAACAGTACTATTATCACTGTTGCTGAAGAGGTCTGTGGCACCACAATAGTTGGTAACAATAGAGGTGATGCTTGGTGGAATAGTGAAATCGAAGAGGCAGTAAAGAGAAAGAAGGGAGCCTATTTGGGGATATTACAAGGTAGAGTTTCTGTGGATGAATATCACTATAATCAGCATGGAGCAGCTAAGCTGGTTCACTAGAGTAAGGCAAAAGATAGGAGGGGGAAGGTGGAAAAGCATGAATTGGCTTTTTGGGAAGATAGAAAGAAAAAGCAACACAAACACTAAATTAAAATAATTAACTCACACACGCATATATGTTCACCACTGATCCAGTGGCACTAAGGAGAGGAAGTGACATGACAGTCAGCCTGGAGTGGAGCAAGGAGGAAGGGGTGGATGTAAAAGTGTAGTAGAGACGCTTTGATGATTGAAAAGGAGGGGCCTTCCAGCTCTGCCTTCTAATCACAGTCGGACAGTACCACTGCTTTATGGAGGAGGAGGACTAGAGCTTCATCCCAACATCATTGCCGGAAGTAGTGTGACTCATTGGCATGATGGACGTGGAAAGGGTTCTACCTTTACTTCTATTCATACTATCATCACTGTCGATGATTCATCAATGAGTACAGAATAAGCACGCTCATGATTTTACATAAATTTCATTTGAGTTTATGATGACCTGGACAAAGTTACAAACAGGCCAGGACACTGGGACATGCTTCAGAAACTGGGATCATCCTGGTCAAACCGGGATGTCTGGCAAGCCTACTTTCAGCTCGTTGAGTTGCTCACAGTGGTCGTTAAATCCCCAGTCAAAAAAATGAAAAATAACAAGGCAATTAGAATATCCAGAATAGCCAGCTTTTACTATTTCCCCATGAAACATCACATCAAAGACAAAAAAAATTGCATCACCTGCAGTGGAAACCAAACCAACATCTGATTTCCTTTAGATCATACTATGCAGAGCTGGATGGACTACCCAAGACAGTGAAGTTTCAAGTATCTGCGGATCATCCTCAGATATTTGGAACTTTGTTGTTCTCGGTTTAGTAATGGAAATTGGGAGATGTAGGTATGATTCCCACTCCAGGGCATCCTCAGATATTTAGAACTTCGTTGTTCTCAGTTTAGTAATGGAAATTGGGAGATGTGGGTATGATTCCCACTCCAGGGCAGGGCTCAATTTCTACCGGTAGTTAGTAGCAAAAGCTGCTAGTGGAAAAATTTTGAATGTTTTACTTTTAGTGTGAACTGTAAAGCGCCACCGCATACCGCACGTGGAATATTTTAAACACATACAGAAAGGAACAACTGCTTTCTGGAAACAAATGTTTTATAAGTACAAACATTATAAAAACGTTTTGGCACTAGTAGAAATATCCAGTATATTTCCCTTATCTACTTCTGCATGTGAGGTTGGGTTCAGTTTCATGAAGAGAATCCAGGGTGATTGGTGGGGCAGTTTAAACTTATAAACATCGAGTGCTCATGAGTATTGAGATTGAAGGTACATCCCAAAACATGAAATGAATGTTTCTTGAAAAGTACAAACATTATAAAAACATTTATTTCTGCACTAGTAGAAATATCCAGTATATGTCCCTTATCTACTTGTGCATGTGAGGTTGGGTTCAGTTTCATGAAGAGAATCCAGGGTGATTGGAGGGGCAGTTTAAACTCACAAACATTGAATGCTCTCATGAGTATTAAGGTTGAAGGTACATCCCAAAACATGAAATGAATGTTTCTTGAAAAGTACAAACATTATAAAAACATTTATTTCTGCACTAGTAGAAATATCCAGTATATGTCCCTTATCTACTTGTGCATGTGAGGTTGGGTTCAGTTTCATGAAGAGAATCCAGGGTGATTGGTGGGGCAGTTTAAACTTATAAACATCGAGTGCTCATGAGTATTGAGATTGAAGGTACATCCCAAAACATGAAATGAATGTTTCTTGAAAAGTACAAACATTATAAAAACATTTATTTCTGCACTAGTAGAAATATCCAGTATATGTCCCTTATCTACTTGTGCATGTGAGGTTGGGTTCAGTTTCATGAAGACAATCCAGGGTGATTGGAGGGACAGTTTAAACTTACAAACATTGAATGCTCTCCTGAGTATTGAGGTTGAAGGTCTGTCCGAAGACAAGTTTGACCCCAGGCCTGATTTTTTAAAGTGGTATGATGAAAAGACCCAAAACCCAGATTGTAAACCATACGGAAAATAACTTAAAATTTTGAATGAGTTCTTGAATTTTGTGAATAAATTAAATAAGAAAATGTTTTTTAAATGTTAGCATTTAAATTATTGTTAGAATTAATCAGTCTGGTCATGAAAAGGTGAGTTATATCTAAATATTTGTAATCTTTTCAGCATTACAATGTGACAGTTACAGGGGTGAAATCAAAATTTGTCTCAATTGACTAATGGAGGGGGACATGTTAAATTTTTTTTTGTATAATGTTAATAAACTTTTTCTAGTAGATAATGCAATTTACTGGTTAAAAATAAAGCCACTAACAAGTATTGCTACTGCTAAAAAAATAAAAGCCTGCTCCAGGCAATTTAATTTCCAAGTTTTTTGATATGATGTTACATTAACCACCATAGAATTAGGTGAGAACACACAAGGTTATGTTTAGTAATAAAATTTATTAAACAGAAGCTTTCAACCATTCAACAGTCTTGATCACTAGCAATCAACTGAATCAGAGGACTGCTTGCCAGAACTATTTGCAGCTAATATAGACCGTTGAATGGTCTAAAACGTAATGAATTTTATTGCTATGTACAAAACTCTGTATGTTCTCACTTAATTCTGTGGTGGTTATTGTTTCATTAAGCCTGCTGTTTTCTATTGTGATGTTACATGGTGAAGAGTAACAGTAGACAATGGAGGATATTCTGTTAACAATCCTGTAGAGATAAATCTGTCCTTCACTGATTGCAGATAGCTGTGGTAGTATGGAATTGTGGTATGTCAGTTTCCATGCATGATCAGTCTTTAAAGCAGCAACTCCTTTCATTTCCCATGATTTTCCGGGCATTGGATGTACACATATCCTACTGTAAGAATTCTGTTATTTGATTATCTCCTGAGTTGGTCTGATTTGCAAAGCTTACCATATCCAATTATTACATTGCATTCATACAGTTTAATTGTTTATCTGAAAATTGGAAAAAAATGTGCTAGATTAAATGCTCATGTGCTAGGCTAAGTACAAATAATCTTATTTGTATAATTTTAAGGGATTTCAAATTCACCACAGGGTTTTTAAAAAGGAAGTCCTTCATAAGTTGAGGAGCATGTGTCTTTAATCAAGCATACCACACTAGGATAGATAATCAGAATGCAGTAAATGAATGTCATTTAGCCGCCCCGGTGGCGCAGTGGTCTAAGCGATGGCTTCTGATTATTCGTCCAAGATGGGTCCGGGTTCAAATCCCAGTGAGGCATGGATGTCGTGTTTGTCTTACGGCACTGGCTCTCTCCCTTGCCTGGAACCAGTGACCCTAATTTAGGTACGGGCGACTGCTTATAGCCCACTGAGTTGCTCACGGTGGTCGTTAAACCTCCAAACAAAAAAATGTCTTTTAGCCTGAGGTTCAGGTGGCGCGGTGGTCTAAGCAATGGCTTCTGATCATTCGTCCGAATGAGGTCCAGGTTCGAATCTTGTTGAGTCATGGATGTTGTGTTTGTGTTACGGCACTGGCTCTCTCCCTTCCCTGGAACCAGTGACCCTAAATTAGGGACGGGCAACTGCTTATAGCCCATTGAGTTGCTCACGGTGGTTTTTAAACCTCCAAAAAAATGTCATTTAGCCTGAAGTGATGGCTTCTGTTCATTCGTCCGAGATGGGTGCGGGTTCAAATCCCGGTGAAGCATGGATGTTGTATTTGTCTTATGACACTGGATCTCTCCCTTCCCTGGAACCAGTGACCCTAAATTAGGGACGGGCGACTGCTTATAGCCTATTGAGTTGCTCATGGTGGTTCAGATCAACAGCATGGTTCATGTTATTTGAAAGACCGAGACATGTCTCTAATTTCATGTGTGAGAAAGTGGGCAATGGTGGAAGAGTGTGCTGCTTTGTTTCCTTTTTTCTGTTGTGGACTAATTAACTGTACTGTGAGCAGGGCCAAAAACAAATCCACATTTTATCCTCTGTAGAGCAAGATGTAAATTGGCTTGTTGCATCCTATAATGTTACAACTCATTGTACAGATGTTGTGAAATTCTATTTTTTTTTTATTTTCCTTCCTTGAAGTGTAGGTGACCATTGTGAGAAAAATTAAAATGGGACTTTTTTCAAGTTGTTTAATTTTAAACATTTACTATTACAAAGTGGTTTTTCAAAATTTTTTCATAGCTATATTCTCACTGTTAATCTCCAAAATTTCCCTTTCTTGGCAAGTTTATAGATGTGGTGCTCCCATTCCATGTTTCCAAACGCTGAAAACTGCACTAAGTCTAGCACTTTTTTTGCAAAATTTGTTTACAATAAAAATTAGATTGGGTCTGTATCTCTTGAGAGAGCATCTGTTCAAATGTTTGAAGCATTAGCATCAATACAGGCATACGACCATATTTTGCATTGCAGCTTCTGTATTTCTTCATAGGTCATGCTGAAATGAAGGTTAAGAGCAGAGTAAAATAATGTAGACGTACACGCAAATGCCACATGCGGATAGTTTCCAAATTATTAGCAGATTTTGCAGATAGTTTTTGTTTGTAGATTAAGAAAAATAAAATGTTATTTGTACAGCAGTTAAAACAGTTACTCAACACTCAAGGCTTCACTCCGATTAATATATTTAATTTCTATTTTAATCTGAAGAACTTTCACTTATTTTTCACACCTTCTGAGTTCTTTTGTTTTTATAGACTTTTCTGGCCTCCAGATTTTATCAAGGCCTGTTATCAACGAACAGGAACTGTATCAAAAGTTTTGTTTACACAGGAATAATTTAAAATTTTATTGCCAGGTTATTGCAGTTGCCAGTTATTCAATTTAAATAATTTCTTTGTGTATTTTGTAAGTCTACTATTTTTGAATTAAGTTGTTGAAAATGCTATTTATAATTTTTTAAGGTTCATTAATTGGGACAGCGGGCGGTCGTAGTGAGCGATGGGTTTGCCTCCTCGGGGCGCTCCGTGGTAACAATGGCACACACAACAGCAACTAGGCCTCTGTGAATCTTGAAGAGGTGCAAGCTGGTTCTGTGTGACATTGGCTAAAAGACCCCAACTCACTGGGTTTTGTTCCAGAATCCTTTGGTTGAATGACCAACTGGAACCCTCAGCTATGGGAATCCCCCACACTGATGTACTTACCTGATTAAAAAGACAAAAAGAAATAATAAGAATGACTCAAGTGTGGGATATGGTGGACCTACCACACTTGAGAAGGACGGTCCACCACGGAATCGACCTGGCCTTTCTAAACGGCGTATGAGAAAGAGATCTCGGCTGAGTGAATGTAAGATTGGTGTATGGAATACTAGAGGTATAAATGGCAAGATGAGTGAGGTGATTGAGGAGATGAATAAGTATAGACTAGATGTGCTGTGTGTAAGTGAAAACAAAAAGAAGGAAATTCGGGTAGAAGAAGTGAATGGCACGGTGAGTGTGTGGTCTGGGGTTTTGGATAATATGAGAGGACAGGCTGGTGTAGGTGTGATTTTAAGTGAAAAGATGAACAACTTGATTCACTATAGTTGCGTAAGTGAGAGAATTCTCTGGATTCGTTTGAAAGTGAAACTTCAGAGAATTGTAATTGTTGTAGTGTATGCTCCTTGTGACTCAGAACCTTCTGATAAGAAAGAAGATTTCTGGAATGAGCTAAAAGCTGTTTTGAGCCAGTTTGGTGCTAAAGAAAAGGTTATAATAGCAGGGGATTTCGATGCTAGAGTAGGTGTGCAGAATGCAATTTCTGACAATGTTCTGTGTAAGTTTAATGATCCTTGTGTGAATGATAATGGTGAAAGATTAATTGAACTCTGCATTGAGAATGGTTTGTGTGTATCTAATACATTTTTCAACCACAAGTATATACACACATATACTTGGGAAAATCATACTCTTGGTCAAAAGAGTGTGATAGATTTTGTTGTTTATGATCAGCGTTTCAAACACTTAGTTGTTGACACCCGTGTGATGAGAGGTGCGGATGTTGGTCCTGATCATTACTTGGTAGTGTCACGAGTGAAACTTAATGTTGGTTGGAGGAAAAGGAATAGGAAGAGACCCAGGATAGAAAGAATAAAGGTTGATAGGCTCCTTGAAGATCATCAGCGGTACTCTGACTTACTCAGAGAACGACTGAAGGATCTGAAATCCTGTGAGACGGATGTAGAAAAGAAGTGGGAATGTTTTAAAGAACTGTGTTGTCACTGCTGCTAAAGAGGTCTGTGGCACCACAATAGTAGGTAACAATAGAGGTGATGCTTGATGGAATAGTGAGATTGATGAGGCAGTAAAGAAAAAGAAGGTAGCCTATTTGGGGATGTTGCAAGGTAGAGTCTCTGTGAATAAATATCGCTGTAAGAAGCGCGAAGCTGCTAAGCTGGTTCGCCACAGTAAGACAAAAGATAGGAAGAAGAAAGTGGAATGGCATGAACTGGCTTTTTGGAAAGATAAAAAGTCCTTCTGAAAGTACATGAGACTCAGGAAAAATAGAGGAAACAAAGTTGTAAGTTGTGTGGAGAATGAGATCGGGGAAATGATATGCGAGCCCAATGAGTTAAGTGAAAGATTGGGTGAATACTTCTGTGAGTTATTTGATCAGGAGAGCAAAAATGATTCTCAGACAGATGCAGATGATGTCACAATGAGGGATGAAAGCACAGCAGGGATCTCAAGAGAAGAAGTGTGTAAAGCTCTAAAATCTCTTCAGAATGGTAAGGCTCCAGGAGTTGATGGCATAACTGCAGAGATGTTGAAATATGGTGGTGACTCTATAATTGACTGGTTAACTGAAATTTGCCAGTTGTGGCTGGGAGTTAGGAATGGTCTCTCGGGATTGGAAGGATGCTATTATTGTTCCTTTGTATAAGGGAAAAGGCGATTGCTATTATTGTTCCTTTGTATAAGGAAAAAGGCGATCAGACTGAATGCAAGAACTATCGTGGTATTAGCCTACTGAGTGTGCCAGGGAAAGTGTTTGGTAAGGTTGTTATTGAAAAAGTACGGGGTCTTACATCATTGAAAGTGTGGGATGTTCAGAGTGGTTTTATGCATGGTAAAGGCTGCACTAACCAGATTTTTGCATTACGCATGATGATTGAAAAGTATCTGGCTGTTGGGAAGAAAGTTTTTACTGCCTTCATAGATTTAGAGAAAGCTTACGACCGAGTGAATAGGACACTTTTGTGGAAGGTATTGAATGAATATGGTGTTACTGGGAATCTACTTAATAGTGTAAAAGCCATGTATGCTGGTAGTAGAGCTTGTGTACGAGTGAATAGTGTTTTATCAAAATGGTTTTCCATTGGTGCTGGAGTTAGACAAGGTTGTGTAATGTCACCATGGCTGTTTAATATATTTATGGACGCATGCATGCGTGAGGCCAAAATAGATAATAGTGGTTTATGTCTTGGTGATATCCGTGTGTGCAGATTGCTGTATGCTGATAACACTGTCCTGTTGGCAGAGAGCAAAAGTGAGTTGCAGAGTATGTTGACTCGGATGCACGAAGTTTGCATGAAATTCAAACTGAGTATAAATAAGGGAAAAACCAAAGTTATGGTGTTTGAGAGAGGAATGGGTAGCACTGAATGTAATGTAAGTATAAATGGCACTGTGATTGACCAGGTGAGTGAGTTTGTGTATTTAGGAAGCATATTTGACAGAGAGAACAAGTTGGATGGTGAAATCAGTAGGCGAGTGAATTCTTTTTGAAAGTCATAGCTGCTCTGGGAGGTTTTCACAGGAATGATGGGTTCTCTAGAGAGTCCCGCATGGCTGTGTATGAAACAGTAATTGTTCCTACTCTGATGTATGGCAGTGAAACCTGGGTACTGCAGAAGAAACATAGGAGTCGTTTGTGTGCTGGAGAAATGAGTTACTTACGTGGGGTTTGTGGCAAGACACGATCTGATTGTGTGAGGAATGAAGATGTATTGCAGTTGTGTGATGTAAAGCAAAATGTTGTTAGCAAGGTGGAGACCAATATGCTTCGGTGGTTTGGCCATGTTGAAAGAATGAGTGATGAAATGCTTACTAAGAAAATATTTTCAGCCCAAGTGGCAGGAAGGAAAGGCAGAGGAAGACCAAGGAAGACATGGGTGGATCAGATTCAGGAGTGTCTGCATGAGAAAAATATTATAAGTATGAAGTATAAAAGATCTTGTGTAAGGCGTGTAATGGATATCAGTGAAGCACGAGTTGTATGTCAAGATCGCTGTAAATGGCGAAGTTTGATACGACAACAGTAAGTAAAAATATCTGGAAGTTTGTATTTCTTTTTGGAGCTAACCTCTGAATCTCAGAGAACAGCTTAGTGATATGTATGTATGTATTAATGGGACTGTTTTTCTAGATATAAAAACTTTCTTTAATTAGTCTCTTGTTTTTATGAGGTTCATAGTTCAATATTTTAAGATTTTACCCTAAAGGTCTATTTCGCACACATTGGTGCACATTCAGTTGCAATGTACTTATTTTGTCCTCATTGTGATCTATAATGTTGTAATAAATATTTATTGTTTTATTAATTTTTCTTTAAATTATTTTATTCTACTGTTATCGTGTGTGTGATTCGCAGGTTTGCAGCAAGTTTTCTGTTTCAGTGGCTGTGCACGCAGATACATTTTATTTTTATACAACTCTGGTTAAGAGTATCTCAGATATTTTATATCAAGGAACCTTATTAAACTTTCCCTCTGAATTTTAAATAGTGTGGAGGAGAGGGTGACAGAGAGGGTTTTCTTCAAATTCAGAGGAATGAAAAGAAATATATACATCAACCATTAATTATCAGTCCTCTTCTGAATGGTCACCTCAGGTTTCTTTCACAACAGTATATCTTGAGCCTGTCTTCTCTATGTAACTCCAGCAGCAGGGTGGGAAATTAGCGGTCGCCAGGATCAAAATGCGACCATAATTTTACGTTTTGCGACCAGTATTTTAAACCTGGGAGCAAATTCGCGACTGCATAAATTTTTGATTTTTCTTTAACATGCGTACGTAAGTAATTTTGAAATGCGGTATTTATGTTTCTTTTTTAAAAAATTCCCAGTGGTGTGTGGTTAAAAGTATATTGGGGTAGGGAGAAATAAGTTTAACCTCGCTGCTAGCATGTGCTGAACTAGGGGAGGCCTCCCCGGTGGCGCGGTGGTCTAAGCGATGGCCTCTGATCATTCGTCCGTAAGGGGTCTGGGTTCGAATCCCGGTGAGGCATGGATGTTGTGTTTGTCTTACGGCACTGGCTCTCTCCCTTCCCTGGAACCAGTGACCCTAAATTAAGGACGGGCGACTGCTTATTGGGAACCTCAACGAACTATAGGGGGCGCTGCGCAAACGTAAACAAACTTCTCTAATACGGGTAACGTCGCACGTGTTTCCATAAAGTCGAATGTTATAGACAGGCTGGTTTGTCGCTTTCAATCCTTGAAATAATGAAATTTGTGGACGCTTCCAAAAATTCAAGATGCATTAAAGAAGGGGAAGTGATTGTTAATGTACGCCATATAATTTCTTGTGGAATTAATAAGGAAGATGGAAGAAAAATTCTCATAGTTTCACACTGCATTCAGTCCACGGCAATAACGTCGTCGCCTCACTCCATCAACGGTGTTTTAGATACAAGTAACAGTGAAATTTCTATAAAGTCATTTGAGTGCTCTTGTAAAGCGGGCAGAAGTGGAACGTGTAAGAACTGTGTAGCAGTAATGCTTTACTGTAACAGGTAATTTTTATTTTTACATTTTCAGGCAAGTGATATAATAATACCGACAGGGGTGTTCTAATCCGGATTACTATTAAAAGCTGACATTTCGTTTCACTTGACGTTTCCCAGGACCCATTTTCAATACTGTCAACAATAACATTTGTAATTTTTGAACATTCTATTCCTAAAAGTGTTTGTGAATTGGTAATTGTTGATCATCATTGGGTTCTGCGTTTTTGAACCGATGACTGTTGACAGAATATTGCAAATCTTGTTCCATAATGAAGTTTAAATTTATATGGATAACAGCAATTATTTGTTTTCAAGATTATGTAGAAATGCGGATTTTTTAATTACTACTATGCAATAAAAACATGTTGCCTTGTTTATTATTCATTCAAAGACGTTACTAGGTTAGCATTTCACTGTAAGGATTTCAAACGCAAGGCACAAACGTTTTACTAACTTGTGAAAAACATAGCCGAAACCTTGGGAACGACATTGCGGGACACAACAATATGATTTGTTCTTCTTCACGGAATTCTCCATTATACAATTCTCTAATTCCAGAATGAATGCAAAAATACACCAAACTACGACAACTGAACGTAATGAGCGATCTACCAACAGCCAAGCATTGAGCCGAAAACGTTACCCGTACTACAGTAATTCTTCCTTTTGCCGCTAGAAGGAGAGCGGACCGCTGAGATTGCCAATAGCCCATTGAGTTGCTCACGGTGGTCGTTAAACCTCAAAAAAAAAAAAAACTAGGGGAGTGTACATAAAAGTCCCGTGCGTGCTACTGTGACCTTCGATGGCACTACTGGCGGTGGGGAAAGGGAGCGAGCCTTAAGAAAGTGATGGGGAAATCAGCTTCAGAGATAGTGTGGGGGAGAAAAGGGGGACAAGAAGAGCAGCCGTTAAGGGGGAGTATCAGCATGAAAGATGGGGTGTTTGGCATTTCCTGCCATGCTAACTGACAGCCTGTCAAAAAAACAAAAACAAAATCTATGTGAATTTTCCACGTAACTGGTAGAATTTTTTACAAACACCATAAATCATTGATACGAAAGGCCCTCCAAACTGCTCCTAAATTGATTAAATACTTTTTAAACTAGGCATGGAAATTTTTATTAAGAATTTGTTGTGCATAGAAGTACCGTATTTTCCGGCACATAATCCACGGATTATCTGTTCCTAAGAGTTTAAATTCTAAACACTGCCGATTATACGACGGTGCTGTTGTGTTTGTCTTACGGCACTGGCTCTCTCCCTTCCATGGAACCAGTGACCCTAAATTAGGGACGGGCGACTGCTTATAGCCCATTCAGTTGCTCACGGTGGTCGTTAAACCTCCCCCCCCCAAAAAAAATACGACGGTGCGGATAATACAGAGCTTTTTTCACTCCATACGTAAACTTCAAAATGAAGCTTTAAGAATGCCACGTGCCACCCCGGTGGCGCATTGGTCTAAGCGATGGCCTCTGATCATTCGTCCGAAATGGGTCCGGGTTCGAATCCCGGCGAGGTATGGATGTTGTGTTTGTCTTACGGCACTGGCTCTCTCCCTTCCCTGGAACCAGCGATCCTAAATTAGGGACGGGCCACTGCTTATAGCCCATTGAGTTGCTCACGGTGGTAGTTAAACCTCCAATCAAAAAAAAAAAGAATGATACGTGTTCGACGATAATATGCAGTGTCACTCCAACATATCTTCGCTTGCCCCTTCCATTCCATAAAACATTGGGACGTACCGCTCTGACCCGTGATGTCACCCCCCCCACACACACACACACTCTTCCCGAATTTCCAACCCCACTTGTTTATTTTCCTTTACTTCGAATAGAATGCCTCTGGTACTTCAGCTCCAAGACTGGAGAACTTTGACACCATCACAAATTATTTACGATCTGAAAACCAGTGTTTCAGTTGTTGATGTAATTTTAAACATTACTCAGAGTTACAGCGCGATTGCCACAGAAATTAAAAATACATATCACTACCGTTTGAAAGTTGCGGGGCATCGTAACTAACTTTTTTAAATTTTCAAAACATTTCACGATTTTATAAGTTTTTTAAACTCATTAAATGGAAAGAAAGTATATTTATACAGTAAAACCTCGAAAATCCGGCATCGACGGGACCGGACGAGTGCCAGATTTATGAAAATTCCGGATTTCTAAAGCCATCCAAAAATTGCGTAACGGGCGTTACGTAAAGCACGTACTTACACACAACAAGTGACTAACAAAATTTTGAGTTTTGTCTTATGGCACTGGCTCTCTTCGTTCCCTGGAATTAATGTCCCTACATTAGGGACGGGCGAGTGCTTATACCCCATTGAGTTGCTCACGGTGGTCGTTAAACCTTCAATACAAAAAGGAAAAAAGAAAATTTGCGCGCCTACGCCATTAAATATGGAGGGGTCGCGCTGCCGATCGCATTCTTTGCAATTTGCGAAAAAGAAAATGTTTTGGCTATGGGGAAAAAAGTGTTGGTGAAAATATTGGCGATTACTTTTTTGTACTATATATTGTAAAACTCTGTTGTAGATTACATATCTGTTTTTTTAACTTTTACTATGAATTTTGTCTGCGGATTATACACCGACGTTTTTCCTCTCACGCTGAATTTTGCCGTCTGCGGATTATATGCTGAAAAATACGGTACTTAATAAAAAATTTCGTGGGTAATTAAGAAAGTATATTACCTATTCACATGAAATTTTCAGGGTGGGCTTCTATTATCTACTTATCCTGTGTATAAAAATTTCAGCCAGTGTTATTAAGAATTCGTGAAGATAGCTTTCCGATTTTTTTATCTAGTTCCATAGTTGAACAAGGTGGGGAATGTGCTACTGCCGGAGCCGGCTCCTTGCTGGGCTGGCTGGGGGATTTTCGCCTGGATCGAGAATCCCCAAAGTATCAAGTCTCCACAAATCAGAAAGGTTTAATTCCCCAACGTGGAGAGAGATAAGGACCAGTGGCGTAGGAACGCTTTTGATTTAGAGGGGTACAAGCTCATGAACCTTACATCTCAAGGATTAAGCCATCTATGGATGATCCTTTCTGAATTTTTTTTTTTTTTGGGGGGGGGGGGGGTATTATATTAGTTTTTATAAAATACGTATACTGATCAGGAATTCATCCGAATGAACATTGTTATCATCACATTAATTATTACCATTATTATTTCTATTGCGGACAAAAAGTTCACATTATTAATTTCTTATCAGGAAATGAATGGAGGTTTTTTTTTTTGTGTTCTCTCTTGTTAATTTTTGTACTTTTTTTTTCCATTAAAATATTAAGCAGGGACAAGTCAACATTAGGATGAATTTCTGTCAGCAGGGTTTGGAAAAGAGGGATTTCTCAGGAAATGTTATATAACTCTTTACAAGAACGAATTAAATTTCTTATCATTTTTGTTTACGTTAATAAAGTAAAACCGCAGTAAGATAAAAACTGCTCTACCCGCGAAGACAGTACCATTGAAGCATTATGAAGTCTATATTAAAAACTTTGAATGATACATAGGCTAACAATTGATGTAGAAAGCATATTGGTCTGGTGCAAAGCTAAATGATGGTGGAGATATCGAGGAATTGGAGTTCTATGATTGGTATGCGAAATCCATAATGCACTTTTTGTATTGCTACAGATCTTAAGACAGAAAACAATTTTAGTGCCGGGGCTGCGGGCGCTGAAATGTCCACTTCTGCATTAAATTTTTTTAAAGTGCAGAAAGGACGACCTGATCAAGATGCTTGGAATTTTAAGAGAAAAGAAACAGTGATCACAAGTATTTTATCAAGCCCTAGCCCTACCATATGCTGTTTGAAGTTATTAACAAAAACCTCGCACTCGTGATTTCCCCGCAGAACTAATTTGCTGGTGTTTCCCAGATGGTTGGTCAGTTTTTGGTGGATGAAAAGCCTCCCACTACAAGCTTCGGATTTAAAAAAAAAACAGATGAACCGTAATATTTCTTTGATAAAAAAGAGAATAAAAAAAGTAAGTAGCATATAAATTTTACAGTTCACTCTTTATGAATGATTGGTTTGTGTTTGCTCATATCTGGGGGAGGGGGGGTCAGTAGATATTAATGTACCCCTCTCCAAAATTTGGGGGTACATTGTACCCCTGTACCCCCCGTTCCTACACCACTCATAAGGACATTAGATTTACTGGCTTCTTTTTCTTCTGTTTTTCCCATAAACGTCCATCCCAGACGTGTGTTTACTGCCACCAATCCATTGGAAAGGTACTCAATTTCACCTGTAAATAACTTCCCTGCGAAGTCAGCTCCTATCAGAATATGAATTTCCTTCGGATCTTTCTCATACAGACAGTCATGTTCATTTATGGAAGTATCGCTAATGAAAACTCCACGATTTGTCAGTTCTTTTTTTCATTTAGAGTCCTCTAACTTCGGTATGAAAGCACAGATTCTTTTTTGATCCATCACGTCTAATTCGCAAATATAACCACTGTCAATATTTCTTAATTGAATCGAATATCTTTTGTGCTTTTCACTTTTTCTATTCCTCCAAAAAGTCCATGAACGACTTTTTCTTCACCTTTGCATTTCAACTTTAGTGCTTTAGCGACAAATTCACTTACATATGATCTCGAGCTACCTGTATCAATAATCCCTCGTACATAACGACTGATATCATTCTCCTTAATACAAACAATTAAAGTCTGTAAATACACCTCCTTGGAACAGGAATTGTTAGTCAAAACACTGGCTTCCAGAGCTCTATCATTTTCTTTATTATTTTCTGGTTTATTATCTTTCTCTTCGTGTTTATGAAACCACATAATAGATAGATGTCTATTACCATAATGTGAGCAGTTAATTTTTACCTTACAAGAACGGGAAACGTGTCTTGGTTTAAGACACCTAAAGCAGCATCCCCTTTTTAACAGAATAGATTTTCTTTCCTCCAGAGACAGATTTCGAGTTTCTTTGCACTCAGAGTTTGCGTGCGGCATATCACAAAAAAAAAAAAAACTAGTTTTTCTTTTCTTTCAGTTCAGGGCTGAATAGCTCAGCTGCTGTCGGTGTCTTTCCCTTTTCTCTCGAGTCACGTGAGAACTTCCGACCACAGTCACCTGACCGAGGAGCAAAGGTGGCTGGAAAACTGTTGTGCCAGTCTCTGGTGACCGAAACACTGGCAGAAGTACTCTCCCTAGAGGTCAGTTCCTTCCTCAAAAATTCAATCAAATCTTTGATGTCATAACTGGCATTGGTACTTTGTTGAATTCTAAGATCAGATCAACGGGGAGCACTTTCAACAGCATCGGACACATAAAATTTTCATACGTGTCTGACAAAACTCCCAGCGACTCTAAACTTCTTATTTGCGTTTGAACATTATAAAACAGCTTTCGAAATGTTCCGATATCACTGGAATTCCTGAGAAGGGAAAGATCAAGCAAGGTACTCATATGTGAATTTATTAACAAATCTTTTCTTCCAAATCGCTCTTCTAACATGTTTACAGCAATGTCGTAATTTTCTGGCGTGATCGCAAATCCTTGTACAGCGTTTATAGCCGTTCCTCCTAAGTGATCGTTCAGCTTTAAGATAATTAAATTTATCTACTTTGTTCAAAGAATCATTCTTATGAATTGCCGATTCAAAAGAATTCCAAAATGTAAGCCATTGACTCACATCCCCGTAAAACTTGGAAATAGATAGCTTCGGCAGTTTTATAGTCACAGTGTCCCTCGCTCGTTCTTCTATTTTAGATTCATGTAGCTCGGGGCTCTGACCAAGAGACACGCCGTTATTCACAACATTTTGCCTTAATATATGAACTCGTTTGGACGCTCTATATCTCCATGTAGTTATTTTTTCACGATATTCTTCAGCACTTCTAACTCAGACTGCAAGTTCCCTGGGTCTAAAACATTTTCCAGCTCGGAATCAATTAATTTTAGTTCTGTTGATTTTCCATTAAGATGTTCTAAAAGTTTTTCAAGATTATCTATATCCACATCAGTTTAAGTTCCGCTTTCAATCGTTTAATAATTTTGGTAACGGTAGTTCTCATCACGCCGCGTTTCTGTCTCAATCTAGCTCTAATTTCTTCGGCCATCTTTTCGTTCGAAACAATATATCAGAATGTTAACAAACGGAAGAATTCTCTCGGTTACGAATTCTGTGCTATATGTTCAAAATACCTCAACTCAAAGTCCAGGCAGGGATGCCATATGTAATGTTTTTTTTTTATTGCAGGTTTAACAACCACCGTGAGCAACTCAATGGGCTATAGGCAGTCGCTCGTCCCTAATTTAGGGTCACTGGTTCCAGGGAAGAGAGAGAGAGCCAGTGCCGTAAGACAAACACAACATCCATGCCTCACCGGGATTCGAACCCAGACCCCTTACGGACGAATGATCAGAGGCCATCGCTTAGACCATTGCGCCACCGGGGCGGCCCATATGTAATGTATCGCCGTTCAATTTTTTTATTGTAAGTTTATTTAATGACCACCGTGAGCAACTCAATGGGCTATAAGCAATCGCCCGTCTCTAATTTAGGGTCACTGGTTCCAGGGAAGGGGGAGAGCCAGTGCCGTAAGACAAACACAACATCCATGCCTCACCGGGATCCGAACCCGGACCCCGTTCCGAAGAATGATCAGAGGCCATCGTACTTAGACTACTGCACCACCGGGGCGGCCGTTCAAATCAATCAGGAATGCACAGTATTGAAGAAAAACGACTTCTTACCTGCCATTCAATTTTTGAACGACGGTTCTTGGGTGCCATGTGTTTAGGTCGATATATCCAAAGGAAATAAGAAAGAACGCAGCAGTTGACAATGATTCACAAGAGCCTTAAATGAACATCTAACATACACATGTATATTTTACACTACACAGATGACCGACCGCACACATACTAAAAAAGACAAGTAACATAAAACACCGGCGCAGTGGTCTAACCCAGCAAAAACACAAGTGCTGGGAAACTGCTGGCCACCAGCTGGCAGTCATGGGTCACTGCTGGCTGAAATCTGCCGCTCACGGCCCGGTAGTGGTCCGTTGGTGGCAGCGCTATCAGTTGGCGAGCCATTGATGGCCCTGCAGCATCGCCGTGAATTGTGGGCCTTCAAGCAAGTGCCACTAGTGGCCCGTTGCTGGCAACCAATGCAACCCCCAACAGCAGGTGGAAGCATCGGGACTGCGCATGCGCAGAAGCAAAACTTGCTGTGTCTCTGATGGTACCAGTTAGTTGAAGACGACGCTATCGCCATCGTGTTATTTTAGTGGATGTTAAGAAAAAATCCATATGTGGAGAGGCGAATTAATTTCCTAATGAAATTTTACGTCGACGAAGATATCAGATTAAGCCGTGAAATACTAGATTACAGCCATGAAATACACCCACTCCATTCCCATGAATAACAATTCATGGAATGGAGTGGATGAATAACAAGAAAAAATTTGAAACCGCTTGAAACACATATCCTGGAAAACCATTAAAATAGCGTTTGTTGAAAAAAAAAGAATTATACGCGTACAAAATTTATTAATTATTTGAAAGAAAAAAAAAGCAACGCTATGTGGTGTACTCATCCATGGGTTGAATACACAAGACTGGGAGGAATTCGCTTCTAAGCCGCCCCGGTGGCGCAGTGGTCTAAGGCACTGGCCTTTGATCATTCGTCCGTAAGGGGTCCGGGTTCGAATCCCGGTCTGGCATGGATGTTGTGTTTGTCTTACGGCACTGGCTCTCTTCCTTCCCTGGAACCAGTGACCCTAAATTAGGGACGGGCGACTGCTTATAGCCCATTGAGTTGCTCACGGTGGTCGTTAAACCTCCAATCAAAAAAAAAAAAAAAAGAATTCGCTTCTAAAAATAACGAGAAGTAAAATAAAATATATTTTACTCTTTAAAACAAATGTAGCTTCGGACAACGGAAAGGAAAGACACAACGTTAAAAATGTAACAGAATGTGACATGAACCCGGGTAAATATATATTTATTCAACAATCTCTTTTCAAGACGGCAAGGACAGTACAAAACTTTGGAAAGCGACTCTAAGTATGTACACGCCTTGAAAATGAGTGAAGTTCCCTTAAGGTAAAAAAAAACTATCGTTACGTTGAAAAATTAATTTATCAATTATATGAAACTGACTTTTATGAAAAATACCTCGCAATATTATAAAATGAAAGAGGGAAGCATTCGTTTACAAATTGCATATCGAACAGATAGCTTCCAGCACGTAGACGAGCGTTGTGAATTAGTCCGGTCGGTAGCGAGCGCGGCTTCCACTATAACGGCCCAGGATCGAATCTAGTCAGGTGCAAACGGCGTTTTTCCGGTCTGTCGAGAAAATTTCCCCCGCAAAGTGCGTTAATTCCCAAGCTTCGTAAGGGTAGAGAAAAAAAAATTGTAGCTTTAGGAAACTGCGGTTATCCTTGCTTTTTTTTTTAATTATTATTGCTACTACTGGGAAATTGGCGGACAAGATTCGGCAAGCCACCAGTTACGTCACGTGGTTGCTGGCTGCCACTAACGGCCCACTAGCGGACCACATTAGGCTAGCCATCATTTCTGGCAAGTACTTGCAGGGCCACTGAAGGGCCACTTGTGGCAGCTATTGCCTGTGATGGACCACTGATGGCCCTGTTGTGGCATATGACAACTGATGGGGTGCCAACTGTTGGCCTGAACTGTTGGCCCTTCTCTTGGCCGCCCGGACATTTTATTGACGGTTCGGCAGCGGCAACATAGTGCTGGGCCATTGATGGCAGTGCTGGCTGCCAGTAATGGCCCACTGCTGGCCCAGCAATACTGTTTTTGCTGGGAAACGATGGCCTCTGATCATTCGTCCGAAAGGGGTTCGGGTTCGAATCCCGGTGAGGCATGGATGTTGCGTTTGTCTTACGGCACTCTCCTCTCGCTTCCCACGGAGGGCAGCGCCCTCTATCAGAAACAGTTTTCACAGCTGCTCGGATTTTATTTATTTTTTTCTCTTCGTGAGTTGTTGCTCTTGCGACATATATGTCCCCAAATGAACTGCCGATTTGTGGACGCCACGCCCTCTTGTCCTCAATTCAGTGTTGCAATATCTGGTCACCTTACTGTAGACCCCTTTTTTATTTTTATGCGATATTCATTTTTCATGAGCACATGTGGTAAAAATATTTTTCAATAAAACAATTTGAGGAACAAAAACGGGTGATTAAGGGTAATATGGAGGAACGATAATGTGGTATGTTTAAATTCGCATTGGTTAAACTTCACGTATCAGGTGTTCGCTGTATGTAGCGACGTATTTTCTATTTCATAGCTGATTTTCATCGATTTTTTTTAATTGGAGGTTTAACGACCAGCGTGAGCAACTCAATGGGCTATTAGCAGTCGCCCGTCCCTAATTTAGGGTGATTGGTTCCAGGGAAGGGCGAGAGCCAGTGCCGTTAGAAAACACATCCATGCCTCACCAAGATTCGAACCCGGACCCCGTTTTTTTTTTTAGGTTTAACGACCACCGTGAGCAACTCAATGAACTATTAGCAGTCGCTCGTCCCTAATTTAGGGTCACTGGTTCCAGGGAAGGGAGAGAGCCAGTGCCGTAAGACAAACACAACATCCATGCCTCACCGAGATTCGAACCCGGACCCCTTTCCGACGAATAATCAGAGGCCATCGCCTTAGACCACTGCGCCACCGGGGCGGCGGACCCCGTTCGGACAAATGATCAGAGGCCATCGCTTAGACCACTGCGCCACCGGAGCGGCTCATCGTTGAGAACTTGCTAATTGAATTTTGATCTAGGAATTTGTTGGTTTGCATTCGCACCCAAATATTCATTCTGCGCTATTTATACGATATATTATGAGTTGAATCAAACACTGTGCCGCCCCGGTGGCGCAGTGGTCTAAGCGATGGCCTCTGATCATTCGTCCGAACGGGGTCCGGGTTCGAATCCCGGTGAGGCACGGATGTTGTGTTTGTCTTATGGCACTGGCTCTCTCCCTTCCCTGGAACCAGTGACCCTAAATTAGGGACGGGCGACTGCTTATAGCCCATTGAGTTGCTCACGGTGGTCGTTAAACCTCCAATTAAAAAAAACCCAATAAAAAAAAAAAACTCTGTACCTTTCCAACAGCTATGAATTTCTCACCAACTCCTCGTGGTAAGAGATGGCACTGCTATCTCAATTGCTGTTCGTTGCCTCCGAAGCGCAGCGTTAGGTTTGCCAGTCTATTTATTCCAAGGTCTTTGTTTGCAACACGCATGCAACCGACGTACACACATAAACAGGCCGCCCCGGTGGCGCAGTGGTCTAAGGCGCTGGCCTCTGATCATTCGTCCGTAAGGGGTCCGGGTTCGAATCCCGGTCAGGCATGGATGTTGTGTTTGTCTTACGGCACTGGTTCTCTCCCTTCCCTGGAACCAGTGACCCTAAATTAGGGACGGGCGACTGCTTATAGCCCATTGAGTTGCTCACGGTGGTCGTTAAACCTCCAATTTAAAAAAAAAAAAAAAAAAAGAACTTCAAATCAAGGATTCGATAAATCAGTTTGTGAGCAAACGTTTTTCTCACAGGAAATAAAAAACTGAAATCTTCCGTAATTTACCAAGCAAAATCAGCAACGCAGGGTAATGTAACATGGCGGCCACGCAACTCAGCTGGCTTCATTGGTGAGAGCATATCACTGACATCAAACCGAAAAAATAGTCTCAAACGCCCGCTATCCAATCAGTAAGTCCACTCAAAATTTTACAGGCACTAAAATGTCATGTATTTATTTTGAACTTGCTCCGCGATTTCATAAAATCCGCTTATTATTATAAAGGTATGGTGTTATTTCTGTTTTTCCTTCCACATGTTTTCAAGTATCCCCAATGTTCCCTTTGGCATCCACTATGACACTTTTTTGTGTTTTTCTGTTTGTGCAAACAACACAACTGCATAAACATCAAAAGTGAAATTATTGGGTTTGCTGTCTTTTGAATAAACGGAAATTGTAAATTTATCAGCATGGAATCAGCAATGAAAAACTCTTTTAAAGAATTCACTGAAGAATTTATTATAAAGAAAGAGATTAAAGAAGCAAATACTTCAATGCACAATGCGACTGATACAAGTGAAAATATTTGGGAGGGTGAAGTATTGCCTCACCAATGTGTTGTATGCTCCAAACAATTTATTACCAAAAGTAGTCTTTCAAGGCATATGCTCCTTCACACAGGTGAAAAGCCTTACCAATGTGATATATGTTCCAAACCTTTAGATCAGAAATTTAGTCTTTCAATGCATATGTACATTCATGCAGGTGAAAAGTCTCGCCAATGTGATGTGTGCTCCAAACAATTTACTCAGAAAAGTACTCTTTCAAAGCATATGCTCATTCACTCAGCTGAAAAGCCTCACCAATGTGTTCTATGCTTCAAACAATTTATTACCAAAAATGGTCATTCAAGGCATATGCTCCTTCACACAGGTGAAAAGCTTTATCAATGTAATATCTGTTCTAAACCTTTCAATCGGAAATTTAGTCTTTCAATGCATATGCGCATTCACGCAGGTGAAAAGTCTCACAAATGTGATGTGTGCTCTAAACAATTTACTCAGAAAAGCACTCTTTCAAAGCATATGCTCATTCACACAGGTGAAATGCCTCACCAATGTGTTGTATGCTCCAAACAGTTTATTGCCAAAAATAGTCTTTCAAGGCATATGCTCCTTCACACAGGTGAAAAGCCTTACCAGTGTGATATATGTTCGAAACCTTTCAATCGAAAATTTAGTCTTTCAATGCATATGCGCATTCACACAGGTGAAAAGCTTCACCAATGTGATGTGTGCTCCAAACAGTTTACTTGGAAAAGTCATCTTTCAATCCATATGCTCATCCACACAGGTGAAAAGCCTCACCAATGTATTGTATGCTCCAAACAATTTATTGACAAAAGTAGACTTTCAAGGCATATGCTCATTCACACAGGTGAAAAGCCTCATCAATGTGATGTATGTTCTAAACAATTTACTGAGAAAAGTTCTCTTTCCAGGCATATGCTCTTTCACACAGGTAAATAGCTATAAATTAATAATGAAAAACAGTACACCAATTATGTAGAATATAGTAAAACTATACTAGTGATCTGATTTATTGGCATAGGAATAGTTAATATATCGTCCATTTTGGCATAGGAATATATAAATAAACATTTTCGAGCTTTCACACATCAACCAAAGGGCTTTTTCAAGGAAGTTTTTGTCTAACTTCCTTGAAGAAGCTATCTGGTTGATGTGTGAAAGCTCCGAAACGCTTATTTATATATTCCTATGCCAATAAATCTGATCTCTAGTATAGTGTTACAATTTTCTGAAAAGCTGTTGCAATGTGATGTATGCTGTAAACAATTTACCCGGAAAATTCATCTTTCAATACGTATGCTTCTTCACACAGGTGGAAAGGCTCATCAATGTGATCTATGTTCTGAATGATTTATTCAGAAACGTTCTCTTTTAAATCATATGCTTCTTCACACAGGTGAAAAAGTCTCACCAGTGTGATGTATGCTCTAAATAACTTACCAGGAAAAGTGATCTTTCAAAGCATGTGCTCATTCACACAAGTGGAAAACCTTATCAATGTAATGTATGTTCCAGACAATTTACTGAGGAAAGTTCTCTTTTTCAAGGCATATGCACACTGGTGTTTTAAAAACCTTCCCAATTGGGACATAAAGCTTCAAACAGTTAGCTCATAAAAGTAATCTCCCAAGGCATATTCTTCTCAAAAAGTCTCCAATGTGCTGCATGATGCAAAGGCAAAAAATGTGGCTTCAAAAGAGATCTTTCAAAGCATATGGTCATTTACATATTGTAGAAGAATCACCAATGTAATGCATACACTGAACTATTTGCTCAGAAAAGCAATCTTTCAAAACATATTTTTCTTCACGAAGATGTATAATTACTGTACTTCAGTGTGTGTTTGTACTTGAAGAACGCCAGTCATACCCTAGTTTCAATTTGTGAAAACTCGTTGAAGCAATAATTGAAAGGTAACTTTCATATACCTTGGAGTAAATTCTGGTTACAGGTTATCCTTATTGCAAATGCACCAAAAAAAAAAAAAAAAAAAAAAAATAGGATAATATTCCTTTGACCAGTGTCATGCTGTTATTTGTTAAATCTTCTAGTTTTGAAACAAATTAAAAGTGATGTTGTTGTTTTTTTATTGGATTGTGATGACAGTAAGGGGAAAAATGGCTTGCATGTTTTAGGGAATAATTGATTTGATTTTTTTCCCATTGAATTTAATATTTCGTAGATTAGTTTTGGAAAATTGTTTTAATTTTCACTAACTCTGACCCTGTGGTATATGCTCCCTATATACAGAATTATACTTTGGCTTCCCAAACCCATTTTTACCACTTACCAAGACGTCAAAAGCCTTTTTTTAACTTTTTCTTTAAAAGTTTTGGTAGTTGTTCAATAGAAGGAAAAAAATGAGAAAGAAAGGACTGGTAAGGTTATGAAATACCTGGCACTCCCTGACTTACAACATATGATGACCAGTCAGACTTACAATGCCATCCCATTATTCACATTGTATTATCCTTGAGTAAAAACATTTGGTTGTAGCATCTATAACTAACAGAAATATATGCTGCTTTAGAGATAAAACTTAAAACCATAAAAGAAATATTCTTCTCAGATACAACTACAGGATGGTTAACATGGCAATCAGAATATCATGAATTGCATACTTTTTATGTTTAACATAAAACATAAAAACAGAAAACTTGAAAATGACATAGTCCTGCAGCAAAAACTGAACCTACATCTTCCAGTTTCTAATATCCACAGCTGAATGGACTACTGCATTTTTCAGCATATAATCTGCAGACGGTGAAATTCAGCAGGAGAGCGAAAAATTTGGCGTATAATCTGCAGACAAAAATCATAGTAAAAGTTAGAAAACAGATGCATAATCCACAACAAAGTTCAAAGTTTTCTAATAAATAGTAGAAAAAAGGAATCGCCAGTATTTTCGCCAAAACTTTTTTTTTTTTTTTTTTTGCAAATTGTGAAGTATGTGATTGGCAGTGCGACCACTGCATATTTATAAGGCGTAGATGTGCAAATTTTTCTTAAAGTGACCTGTTGCATGTAAGTGCATGCTTTACGGAACTACCGTTAGGCAATTTTTGGATAGCTTCATAAATCCGGCACTCTTCGTCTGGTCCTATAGATGCCAGATTTTCAATGTTTTATTGTATATATATACTTTCTTTCCATTTAATGAGTTTAAAAAAAACAAAATCGCTGAAATTTTTTGAAAACTTAAAAAAGTTACTGTTACAATACCCCGCAACTTTTAAACAGTTGTTATATATATTTTTAATTTCTGTGGCAGTCGTGCTGACACTCGTAGTAATGCTTAAGTTACATCAACAACTGAAACACTGGATTTCAGACTGTAAATAATCTGTGATAGTGTCAAAGTTCTCTCCTTCAGTCTTGGAGCTGTAGTGCCAGATGCATTCTCTTTAAAGTAGAGCAAAATAAACAAGTGGGAGTGGGGTTGGAACCTCGAGAAGAGTGGAGGGGAGCGACATTATGGAGGTCACGGGGGCAGAGCAGCATGGAACGGAAACAGCACTCCCCTATTCAAGGTCAATGTGCTTTGCTACAGGCAATGTTTTCTCCCCTAACTTTTACAAAGCAGCGATCCCTTCCCAGAGAGGAAATGTCTACACACACATACACAAACGCACTCCCTAAAAGCTGTATTATCTATCTGCAGTAGCTAGAATTTAAACTTTTAGGAACAGATTATCCGTGGATTATGTGCCGGAAAATACGGTAAGTAGAACAACAAAGTTTCAAGTATCCACGGATCATCCTGAAATATTTGGAACTTTGTCGACCTGGGTGGTATAACAGAAAGCATGCTGGAATGGAAATCTGAAGATGTGGGTTGGATTCTCACTCTGGGGTGATGTAATTTCCAAGTTTTCTGATGTGACGTTACATTAAGCCCAATAGAATTGAGTGAGAATACACAGGGTTATGTATAGTGATAAAATTCATTAAGTGGAAGCTTTCAGATGTTCAACAGTCTTAATTGTCGGCAATCAACTGAATCGGACTGGTTGCCAGAACGAATAGCTGGCGATCAAGACCATAAAAAGGTGGAAAACTTCTGCTGCAGGAATTTCATTGCTATACGTAACTCTGCATTTTCTCACTTAATTCTGTGGTGGTTATCATTGCATGAAGCCTGGTGTTTTCAATCGTGATTTTACATGGTAAAGAGAAAAAGTAGACAATTGAGAATATTCTATTTGCTGTGCTAATAATCCTGCAGAAATAAATCTGTCCTTCACTAATTGCAGAAAGCAATGAGAGAATCATTGTGGTCTGTCAGTTGTCCATGCATGATCAGTATTGAGATCAGCCATTCCTTCCATTTTCTATAATTTTCAAGACATTGGAGATATGTGTATGCATACATATCACTAAGCTCTTCTCTGAGATTCAAAGGTTAGCTCCCCAAAGAAAGTATATCTTCCAGATTAATGTTTAATTTTTTTATTAGATTTTACTTATTGTTGATGTATCAAATGTGTTCATTTACAGCGATCTTGGCATACAGCTCGAGCTTCATTGACATCTATCACACGATGCACACAAGACCTTTTGTACTTCATACTCAAAATCTTTTTCTCGTGCAGACATTCCTGAATTTGGTCCTTCCAAGATTTCCTGAGCTTTCCTCTGCCTTTCTTTCCTGCCACTGGGGCTGAAAAATTCTTTTAGTCAGCACCTCATCACTCATCCTTTCAACATGGCCGAACCACCAAAGAATATTAGTATCCACATTACTAACAACATTATGCCTCACATTACTCACCTGCACCACATCTTCATTCCTCACGTGATCACAGCCAATCTTGTGACAACCTTTCCCCATAAGTAACTCATCTCTTCAGCACACAAACAACTCCTATGTCCCTTTTGTAGCACCCAGGTCTCACTGCCATACAGCAGAGTACGAACAATTACACTTTTACACACAGCCATTTGGGACTTCCTTGAGAACCCATCATTCCTGTGAAACCTCGTAAAGCAACTATGACTTTCAATGAAGAGTTCACTCGCCTACTAAGTTCACCCCATCTAATTTGTTCTCACTATCAAACATACTTTCTAAATATACAAACTCATTCACCTGGTCAATTACCATGCCATTTAGACTTATCTTGCATTTAATAGAACCTCTAATGTTACTCACCATTGCAATACCACAAACCTCTTCAGCAACGGGTTATAACACAGTTCTTAAAACATATCCACTTCTTTTCTACATCCTTGTCACATGACTTCAACTCATTCAATCATTCTCTGATGTATGTATATGCTACATCAATTTTGTTATTCAATTAGCTCCTCATCCGATTTGCGAAGCGTACCATGTCCAGTTCTTACATAGCATTTATACGTACATCTTAATGGCTTTGCATTTTCTTATATTTTATATAATATGAGAGTATTTCAAATTTACCACAGGATGATAATTAACACAGCAATCAGACATCGCTGAATTGACTGTAATTGCTGTTTCACACGTGGATACAATCGCATAAAAAAACTTAAAATTTCACAACCGTGAAGCGGGAAATTTTCAAGTTTTCTGATGTGATTGAATTCACGTGTGAAACAGTAATTACAGTCAATTCAGCAATGTTTGATTGATGTGTTAATTATCATGATGTATTTGCCACATATTATGAGAAGAATATTTCTTCCACTGTGTTTACCACAGGATTTTTGAAACAGAACTCCTTCATAAGTTGAGGAGCATGTATATAAGAAAACCAGAGCACACTTATAGAATATCTTAAAAACATGAATATATATATATATATAAGGTAAATTAAAGTAGTCTCATGAATTTACAAGCCAACTTTTGAAATTCCATAGCACGAAAAAGGAAGGATTATAGAAATATGGCAGCTGTTATCGATGGCGTCTTCAGGGGCTAGGCACAGGGAACACCTCTCGTACCTCTATATAGACCAAAAAGTGTGGGTTTCTGCGTCATCTAGTTTGCAAGAAAATAATAACTAGGCAGAAAAAATGCAAAAACCCTCCCAATTATGAACACTCCCCCTCCTCCCCTTCACTGCATTACTATCCAAGAACAACAAGAAAAAGATCTGAAAATTAAGGAGTAAAAAAAATAAAAACATAATAAATACTACAAACTTGCTAAAAATGAAAATCCCAATTGCAAACTGGGTGACCGTAGCCCTAGTCACATTGCTTAGATTCGAGAAGTATTACACTTAGGTCTAAAAAACAAAAAACACTTTTTGACTCCTTAACTTTCAGGAGATCTTTTTCTTGTTGTTCTTGGGTAGTAATGCAGTGTGTAGTTGCATTGGGCACTTAATCTAGCACACCTTTTTGCAAAATTTTCTTGTGATAAAAATTACATCGAGTTTTTATTTCTTGAGTGAGAGCATCTCTTCAAATACGTGAAGCATTGATGTCAACACAGCCATAAGAAACAGTTCTCGCATTGCAACTATTGTATTTTACGATAGATCATGCTGAGCTGAGGGTGAGAGTACCTCATTTTTTTCATGTCAAGTAACCATAGGCTACAGGGGAGCGTGTCCCCCCTGCTTTTGCACCCAAAAGAAGCAAAAAAAAAAAAAAGAAAAAGCATTTTAATCGTACAAAAAAAAATTATCATTCGTGACTTTTCCTTTCTCTTTTTTTTTAAACGTATAGTGGTAAGACTAAGAAACAAACTTCAACAACAAGATTAATCGCAGATTGCGTTTGACTGGTAGAAAGTGCCTGACCTTGACGGAATGACTACACAGGATTACAAGGTAAGAGAGACATTTTTTTTTGTACCAAATCAGATTAGATCATATGTAGAAGATTTTAGGAGTGGATTGTCTGACCCCAGGTCTTAAACAACCCTTAGAAATAGGAAGCTAGGAGATATAGACTAGAGTGCCGGATAGGAGAGTGACACGGAAGCGAGGCAGAAAGGAGGTGGAAGACTGTTATTTATAACAGGGGAGCCAGTACCCGGGGTCCGACGGCCTTACGTGCCCATCCGAAGCACGGCGGATATTTAGTAGTTCGAGTGTTCGTACTTGTCTGGGATCAAACTTGAGTTTCCCCCATGGCAGTCGCGAACGTTGACCCTAGGCCATCCACGGCCCTCTTTGTACCAAAGACAACTGCTTCTGGCTTTAAACGGAGTGAGAGAGCAGGGTAGTTAAAGTTTGCTTAGAGAGGGAAGTGGCCGAGTGGGGGTGAAATGAACGCTGACAAATTTCTATGGAGCAGAATCGCATGGAGCCGGCCAAAGGGGACTAACTTCGCTCCCTATCTGCCTGTCTCAACCCCAAATCTGAAAAAATTTTCAAGGTGTCAGTCACTGCATTCGAAATGACCGCTTCCCTTAATATGGTCGTAGTCAGTTTCAGACTTCGTGTCACACAGGAAAGAAATTGTTGTCTGGCGGCGTACGTAAAGAGTGGCTCCCTCATGACGAAATTGTTCAGTTAAACAGAAAACCGCAAGCAGATTTTGTCAAACATTAGTTTGTGTTGGCTTGCCTGGGTCTGACCCTACAAAAGTTTCTAATCAGGGTTTCGTGGTTATTTGCTTTCGTGTTGTGCTGTAATTTATATGTCTTTAAAATGAAAAGAGGGCAAAAATCTTTGGTTGTGATTGGTTCTCGAAACCTAAAAAAAAAATTAGTTGAAATTGAGCAAATTCAGGATGCAGTTGTATGTGCTCCTGATTCATTGAAAGAAAATGAGCTGAAGATTTTGCAGCCGAATATTTTTCTCTATGATCTGATAAAGAAAAGTATTTCGTCTACCCAGCAACCATAGCACTGCGATCCGGAATTTCTTCTAGTCCAAACCTTGAAGAACAGAGTTTTGACTTTTCAAAACAATTGGTTTGTAAAATTTCCATGGTTGCACTGAATTCAAAACCATGGTGTTGTGTGTTATTTCTGTGCAAAACTTTGTGAAAACAATCTTAATGCTCTTCTTCCAAAGTCACAAGAAAACACTTTCAGGACATTTTGTTTTAGTAATTGAAAAAAAAGCTATCGAAAAATTCCACGCCCACAAAAGAAGTAAAGCACATAAATCTTGTGTTTTGCAACTAAAGCATATTGCCCAATCAGAACCAATTGAATCCCAATTATCCACTCAATCTAAACAACAGCAGGAAAAAGCCTGTGTTTGCCTAGAGAAGGTAGTTTCGAGCTTAAAATACCTCCGCAGACTAGGTTTGGCGATAAGAGGTCATAGACATGATGAAGGGAATTTCATGAAACTTCTAGAATTGAGGTGTGGTGATGTCTCTGAACTGAAAGAATGGATGTGTCGTAAAAAAAATGTTACCAGCTGGGAAATTCAAAATGAAATTTTGGAAATGTTTGCTGGCCAAATAATGAGTAAAATCTGTTCAGAAATCAATGGGCTAGTTTATCCTGTATTTTCCATTATTGTAGACGGTACGCATCAAATTACGGGGAAAGATCAGCAGTCGATATGTATTTGATACATTGATAAAAGCCTAACAGCAAGAGAGGAATATTGGCTTTTCCCTGGCGGAAGAAACAACATGACAAAAATTTAGTGAAATAATTCTCTATGCCCTTCATTGGTTGCAGCTGCCGATAAATCTGTTAAGGAGGCAAACTTATGACGGCGCTGCAAATATGTCTGGATAATATAACGGTACATAAAAAGTTATATCAGACATACAGCCACTGGCACTACTTGTTCACTGTGCAGCCCAATGCTGCAATCTTGTTACTGAGGCTGTTTGCTTCAGCTGCCCTGCATTAAAATCCTCTTTAGAGTTAGTTAATGAAATAGGTGTTTTATTTAAGCAAAGTGGGAAATTTAAAGTTTTATTTGAAAGCATTGCAATTCCGGTTCATTCACTACACTAAAATCTCTCTGCCCGACATGTCGGATTGTTCGTTCGACATGTCGGATTGTTCGTTCGGACACTTCTTACTCAGTATGAATCAGTGTTAAATGCTTTGGAGGAAATGGCCGATCACCACCACATGCGACCATTAGGCCTTTTAGAGAGACTTGGAAAGGGATCTTCAGCTGTTGGTATGTGTTTCGCAGAAGAAATACTGCAGCCGCTGCAAGTACTAAATAAATCCTTACAAAACCAAACCCAAACGATCTCTGGCATGATTAAATCAGTAGAAATTGTTAAAGCTATCATCATCATCATCATTGTCAACCATTATCAATCCACTGCTGGACGAAGGTCTCCCCAAGTTTCCTCCACAACGGTCTGTCTTGTGCCAGTCTCCTCCATGTCACTCCCGCATACTTTCGAATTTCATCCACCAATCTTCCATGTGGTCTTCTTCTGGGTCTTTTCCTGTCCCTTGGAATCCAATCTAAAATTTCGGCTGTCCATCGATGGTCTGTTCTTCTGGCAGTATGTCCAGCCCATTGCCATTTCAGGGATTTAACTCTGATCATGATGTCTTCCACTCTCGTCATTTTTCGGATCCACGTGTTCCTCTTCTTATCTCTCTTGGTTACACCAAGCATGCACCTCTCCATGCTGCTTTGAGTTGTCTGCAGCCTTTGTATGTCTCTTTTAGCTAAGGTCCACGTCTCTGCACCATACGTAAGCACTGGAAGGATGCATTGATCAAACACTTTTCTTTTAAGACATAATGGCATATTGCTCTTGAAAATTACGCTGTTTCTTCCAAAAGCTCTCCAGGCAAGTTTTGTACGCCGATTAATTTCTTCACCAATGTGACCCTCACTTGATATCTGCTGTCCAAGATAAACGTACGTGTCTGTTATCTCCAGCTTTTCTCCATCAATCGATAAATCTTCATTTCTTGTAAAAGCATTGTACATCACTTTTGTCTTCTGAAAGTTCATTTTTAATCCCACTTCTTTACTCTTGTCAGCAAGTTCCTGGATCATACCCTGTAGCTCTGATGGGGTAGTTGCAAAAATGACTATGTCATCAGCAAAACGAAGGTGGGTTAGATAATCTCCATTAATCTTTATCCCTCTGTTTTCCCAGTTCAGTGATTGAAAGACATTTTCCAATGTGGCATTAAAGAGCTTCGGAGATATGGTGTCACCTTGTCTCACTCCTTTTCCAATTTTTATGTGTGTTGTATGTTCAAACAGCCGAAATCTTTGCACTTGCATTTTCATAGATGTTAATAATATTAATGTATGCATCTTCAATACCGCAGGATTTCAGAGCCATTGCAACTGCTGATGGTTTCACCGAATCAAAGGCTTTTTCATAATCGATAAAAGCCATGCACAATGGAAGTTCATATTCCCTCGCTCTTTCAATTAGTTCTCTCAGTACGTGGATATGATCTATTGTGCTGTAGCCACTCCTGAATCCAGCTTGTTCTCTCGGTTGAGCCATGTCCAGTGTCACCTTCAAGCGGTGTGAAAGAACTTTAGTGAAGATTTTATAAACCACTGATAGGAGGCTGATAGGTCTGTAGTTCCTGAGATCCAAAATGTCACCTTTTTTATGTAGCAAGATCATTGTAGCGTTGTTCCAATCCTCAGGAATTTTCCCTTCATTAAGGCATCGAGTGAAAATTTGGGCGAGTACTGTTTCGATTTCTCCACTTGCTTCTTGTATGATGTCTACAGTAATTCCATCTTCTCCTGGAGCTTTTCCCCGCTTCATGTTCTTGATTGCATGTGCAACTTCTGCTGGAAGGACTGGAAGAACTCTGGTACTGGTACCTTTCATGATGTCTGGAGTACATGTATCATCCCTTTCATATAATTTGGAGTAGAAATCTTTCACTCTTGTCAAAATTTCGCCTCTATTTCTTGTTACAGAACCATCTTCTTTTCTCAGTGCCATAATCTGTTTTTCCCCCATACTGAGATGTCCCTTTGCTATCTTTAGGCTTTGGTTGTTTTCAATTGCTTTCCTTACTAGTTCACAGTTGAATTTCCTTACGTCTTCAGTGATACTTTTTCGTACTGTCTTGCATAGCTCTATATATTCCACTTTGGAAGTCACATCTTCTTTAGTTGTCCTCATCTCTCTTCTTTTTTGCATCAACATTTTGGTTTTTCCTGATAATTTTTTAAAGCTATACTGGAACGTAAAAGAAACGAAAGTAATTTTCAAAGTGTGTTCGAGAGAGCAATGAATATTATTGATTCATTTAATCTAGATCCCCTTGAATTACCAAGGCTCTGAAATCCCCTGAAACGCTTCTGCGGAAATGCAGAAAATTACATAACTAAAAACCCCAAGGAATATTACAAAATACAGTTTCTACAAATTTTGGACACAGGTTCCACCAAAAGGGGTTCATTAAATATGGAGATCTGGAAGATTGTCTGCTGAAGGTCTGACACATCAAAGCATAGCTTCATATCCTGAGTTTGACAAAAGTCTTCTTATAGCTCAACTTGCAATGTTCCGTCAGCATTATAAATACTCAACAACAGCTGAGGCTGTCTAGATTATTAAGGACATGCTACCTGAAGTAAAAAAGTTGTTCAGCGAAGTCATTCATTTAATTCGTCTTCTACTGACAATGCCGGCATCTACATATGAAGCTGAAAGAAGCTTTAGTGCCTTAAGAAGACTAAAGGCCTACCTGAGAAGTACAATGTCCCAACAGTGACTGAATGCCATAACTGTTTACCATGTACATCGAGAAGTGCTTGATTGTGTGAACATTAATGAAATAATGAAAATATTCTCTGAAAAGCAGGAAGAGCGCAGACGAGTGTATGGGAAATGGTGATATACACTTAAGAGCAATTGAATTAGAGATACCTGTCTAGCAAAATGTAGCACCACCTTTCGCCCTGATGACTGTGGCGATTCGTCTCAGCATGGACTCGACAAGACACCGAAAGCGTTGGGAAGTCATACGGATCTACGACCTCTGAACAAGCTCCCACAGTTCACAAAGATTTGATGGAGGGGGTCAGAGCCTCGAACAAATCTCTGGATGGCACCCCAGATGTGCTCGATGGGATTGAAGTTAGGTGACCTAGCTGGCCAAGGAAGTAAGGTCACGTCCGTGGAGTGTTCACCCAACCATTCGGATACAATTCAGGAGCGATGGCACGGTGCATTGTCTTGTTGCAGGATGAGGTCCGCAGTGGGATGTTGAAGATGCAGAAACGGGAGCAAATGGTCGTCCAGGATATCCCAGTAACGTTGACCTGTGAGAGACGATGCCACACGTACCAGGGGTCCCATTTCAGTCCACGTAAACAGTCCCCAGACAAGGATGCCACCCCCACCAGCTTGAAGAGCACCCTGCTGGCAAGAAGGATCCATCGTTTCATGTGGTTTGGGCCGTACTCCTATCCTGCCATCCGCATGTTCCAACGTGAATCTCGACTCATCAGTCAAGGCAACATTTTCCCACATGTCTAGGGTACAGTGGTGATGTTCCCGTGCCCATGCTAATCTTTGCACCCTGTGATGTGCGGTCAGCAGCGGTACACTCGTGGGACGATGGCTTCTGTACCCCATAGCGAGGAGATGGTTCTGGATGGTGTGGCTGCTTACACGTTTTTGTGCACCAGCGTTAAATTTCTGAATGATTTCTTGCACTGTAGCCCGTCTATCCGCTGTTACAATGCGAGCTAGCCGACGATGACCCCGCTCATCCACACGCTGTTGTCCACGGCAATTGGCCCTTGAAGGGATGGTTTTACCAGATTCGATGTACTCATGGTGCACCCGTGACACAGTGGCTCGTGAAAATCCCAGTGCCTGCACAACTTCCGAGATGGAGTGACCCATTCATCGGGCCGGACAATTTGCCCACGATCAAATCCTTCGTCTTACTCATACTGCGTCCGACTCTTACTGATTCCCGTCGCATCACTCCTTATGTTGTCGGATCGCTGCATACCTCATGTCGTTTCCATTTACAGGGCCGCCCACTGCGCCACATTTGCACATAACGCCAGCTGTCTCTAATTCAATTGCTCTTCAGTGTATACAGAACTCAACGGAATCTCAAACCTGTAAAGTCACTAACTGCACTGCAGTTAACACTAACGGCCAAGCCAAGTGATCAAAGTAAGTGTTTCTAAAATTGATTTTTGTTTAAAAAGCAGTAGTTAAAAACCCCATAAAATTAAGTTATGGGATCACTTCTCTCCCATAAAACTTGTTGGATCACTCTGCTCATCTCTATTACTCAAAAGTTTTCTAAAGAAGAAATTGTTAAAAGGATATTTAAAAAGGAGATTGCAATACGCATACGGACTGTAAATTGATTAGCTGTTGACTTAAACCAGATGTTTCAATAAAATGGAAGACAAAATTTTGCACGAGTTCTTAGTAAAAAGAAAAAAAAATTGGAATAAAATAACAGCCTGTTTTCTTTTTTGTGTGTATCCCCCCCTATCTTCACAATCCAATTGCGCCAATGCAAGCAACATTATTATACTTTCCCTCTGAATTTGTAATATTATGTCTGAGTAAGGGTGTGACAGAGGTTTTTCTCCAATTCAGAGGAGGACTGAAAAGAAAAAAACCTACATATATATACACTCGCACGCACACATAAGAAAACAACTCAATATTTTGTGAGTCCTGAATTCTTAGACAGCCCATTATATGCATAGCCTAAACCTCATATTGTATTAGGTTTCAAGATTTGATTTACACAACCGTAAGGTTCCTGCCTGTGCTAATAATCAAGACACTCAGCTCTCCAGATTCTTTGTAGCTCAGGCAGGTTTCATTCTAGGTGTTTTTCACGGGGCGGCATGCCCTGCCCGCCCTCATGCTGAAATTAGGCGCCCTACTACCATTTGATTTAAAAAATTTCCACCCTGACTGCCCTGAGATGAAAACCGCACATCGCGCGCCGGACCTGCCCTAGATACTGCTGTGAAACCTAAATAGCACAACAACATATTAATCTCTAGTCTATGTCTATAAACTCTAGGCAAAGCTAACCTGATTCCACTGTTAATGCTGTGAAACCGATTCACCGACAAGTCCGTATCTCTTGCTTATCTGTATTTCTCCATGCACTAATGGGGTGCCATGTGTCGCTGGGTGTTGGTCAACTGAACTGACCCCATTATGAAAAGAGTCAGCTGCCCTCCCAGTTAATGGGCTAACTGCCCTGGACAGAGACACCCTACTCCTCTCCACACCACGCCCATCCCCCAGAGATTACTGCGCTCAGAGACCACCAAATCTGAGGTGTGTTTCAATTGCCTTTTGGGGGGGGGGGTCTCCGTTCTTCTTCCAAATTAGAACGAACATTGTGATTTGAGAGCAATTCCCGAAAGGTAAATCTGATATAAGAGGTTCACTGTTTATTGAAACTTAGCATACGGTTGGTTCACAGAAAACTATGAGGATTTCTTTGCCTTTTTCCGATTAGCGAACTTCCGGTACTTATGTACTTTCATTATTTATTAAGCCGCCCCGGTGGCGCAGTGGTCTAAGGCGTTGGCCTCTGATCATTCGTCCGTAAGGGGTCCGGGTTCGAATCCCGGTCGGGCATGGATGTTGTGTTTGTCTTACGCCACTGGCTCTCTCCCCCTTCCCTGGAACCAGTGACCCTAAATTAGGGACGGGCGACTGCTTATAGCCCATTTGAGTTGCTCACGGTGGTCGTTAAACCTTCAATAAAAAAAAAAAAATTTATTACTGCGTGCTTTATATTTTTAAAGATTGGACATGTCTTCAACTATTGATAAGTCTGTTGCAATAAAGTACATTGATATTTTTACTAGTTGTGGAATCTGAGGAAACATTTGCTGGAACAGTGAATCTCGACAAAGTCTATGGTAAAATCACCAGGGTCTATTAGCATTACCCAGGGGATATCACGTGGAAGTTGACTCTTCATGCCCCAAAACGGGAGTTTGCCAGGGTGGGCCCAGTTGAAAAAACCCACCTTGGTTTTTTTAAAATTAGATTCTATTTTTTCTTCTACAATATTCTAATTTTAATCAGCACCCAATAAAATATTTTCTTTTACAATTAATAACAATAGGAATAATGACTAGATTCTCTTTCTTGCCTTCTCAAAGGTAATAAATGACGAATTTTATTATTTAGCAACACACAAAACAAACCTTTCAGATCAGCTGACAAAGCAACTGATCTGAAATAAGAAAATTAAACAATAATCCTGAAAATAATAAATGGTTGCATATAAATAGTTTTCCACCTATAAAGAATAACCATAGAAGAGACCAACATTATCTATTTACACCATAGAAAAAAAAATAGAGAAACAGAGTATATAACATACTGTACTTATCTTCTAACTAAAATATTATCTTCAAATAAAATTTGCCTGAGATATTATTTGTGTGCGGCATGTAAACTGCAATGGTTTTTGATTATTTACAAAGATTGCCTAAAAATTAAACAATGGTACATACAGTATAATAAAGTATTTTCGCTTTGTGTTTTACTAGAACCTGAAAAACAGTCTGAAATTATCATAGTTTTGTGACCCACACAATTTCCAATTCTCAAATATTTTCGTGACCCACACAATTCAATTTTCATAGTTTCATGATCCACACAATTTTCAAATATTTTCGTGACCCACACAATTCAATTTTCATAGTTTCGTGGCCCCACACAATTTTCAATTTTCAAATATTTTCGTGACCACACAATTTCCATTTTCAAATATTTTCGTGACCCACACAATTCAATTTTCATAGTTCCGTGGCCCACACAATTTTTAATTTTCAAATATTTTCGTGACCCACACAATTCAATTTTCATAGTTTTGTGACCCAAACAATTTCAATTTTCAAATATTTTCGTGACCCACACAATTTCAATTTTCAAATATTTTCGTGACCCACACAATTCAATTTTCATAGTTTCATGATCCACACAATTTTCAATTTTCAAATATTTTCGTGACCCACACAATTCAATTTTCATAGTTTCGTGGCCTCACACAATTTTCAATTTTCAAATATTTTCGTGACCCACACAATTCAATTTTCATAGTTTCGTGGCCCACACAATTTTCAATTATTTTCGTGACCCACACAATTCAATTTTCATAGTTTTGTGACCCACACAATTTCAATTTTCAAATATTTTCGTGACCCACACAATTTCAATTTTCAAATATTTTCGTGACCCACACAATTCAATTTTCATAGTTTTGTGACCCACACAATTTCAATTTTCAAATATTTTCGTGACCCACACAATTTCAATTTTCAAATATTTTCGTGACCCACACAATTCAATTTTCATAGTTTCATGACCCCACACAATTTTCAATTTTCAAATATTTTCGTGACCCACACAATTCAATTTTCATAGTTTCGTGGCCCACACAATTTTCAATTATTTTCGTGACCCACACAATTCAATTTTCATAGTTTTGTGACCCACACAATTTCAATTTTCAAATATTTTTGTGACCCACACAATTTCAATTTTCAAATATTTTCGTGACCCACACAATTCAATTTTCATAGTTTTGTGACCCACACAATTTCAATTTTCAAATATTTTCGTGACCCACACAATTCAATTTTCATAGTTTCGTGACCCACACAATTCAATTTTCATGGTTTTATGACCCACACAATTTCAATTTTCAAATATTTTTATGACCCACACAATTCAATTTTCATAGTTTCATGACCCACACAATTTCAATTTTCAAATTTTTAGTGACCCACACAATTTCAATTTTCATAGTTTCGTGACCCACACAATTTCAATTTTCAAATATTTTAGTGACCCACACAATTTCAATTTTCATAGTTTCGTGACCCACACAATTTTTAAATATTTTCGTGACCCACACAATTTTTAAATATTTTTATGACCCACACAATTCAATTTTCATAGTTTCGTGACCCACACAATTTCAATTTTCAAATATTTTCGTGACCCACACAATTTCAATTTTCATAGTTTCGTGACCCACACAATTTTTAAATATTTTCGTGACCCACACAATTTTTAAATATTTTTATGACCCACACAATTCAATTTTCATAGTTTCGTGACCCACACAATTTCAATTTTCAAATATTTTAGTGACCCACACAATTCAATTTTCATAGTTTCGTGACCCACACAATTTCAACTTTCAAATATTTTCGTGACCCACATAATTCTATTTTCATAGTTTCGTGACCCACACAATTTTCAAATATTTTCAAACCTCTGATTTTTTCTGCAAAACAGCCACATTTAAATAATTAACATAATCTCAGGGGTGAAAACAAAACTACTAATTACAGGAAATTTTGATCCAAAAAGGTATAAATTGAACAAGTTTTGTGGCTTTTTCAATCCCAAGCCCATTTCGTAATTTATTCCAAACTAGTTGAAACAGAGAAAATTCTCTCAATGGAGGCAGATGAAGCTGATGACGAATGTAGGCATACAAAAAAGTTACGAACTCCTGCAGGCAATTTTGAATTTGAACCCTTTTCAGACTTTTTTTGTCATCATTTTATGGAGGAAAACTGGCTGATGACACTTTCTTTCATCATTGATGTTAGGTAATAGTCTGTGTTATTAATTTTGAAAGCCATTACACCTGGCAAATACACAGTCGTATCAGAATTATATGTCCACCTACCTTATAATGGGAATAACCACACTTGGCCATCATGACAGCGGCAACATGATGTGGTATGGACTCAATGAGGCCCTGGAAGGTTACCCGAGGCACTTGTGCCCATTCGGACTGCAGCAGAGCACGGAGGTTCTGCAGATGACGTGGTTGTGGGTCCGCACTCTGAACTTGTCGATCCAAATAGTCCCACAAGTGCTCTATGGGATTGAGGTCGGGCGATTTCGCCCGCCAAGAGAAAACGGAGACATCCCTGTTGCGTTCCTGGAACCAGTCAAGCACCGCCTTAGCAACATGACAGAATACATTGTCCTTTAGATACCACCAGGGTAAACATCCAATGTTAAGGGATGCATGTGGTTAGCACGAATGGATGGGTAGCGGTCAGCAAGAATGGACAGGTAGTCATTGGCGTTCATAGACCCATCCAGTGGTCCCAGGGCATACAAGAGAAACATCCCCTAGACATGCATACTGCCACCGCTGGCCTGTACGTGACCAACAAGCATGTCTGAGTGTTGGTTCTCGTATGTCTGACACCTTGTCCACCACTGCTCGCCACTTCTGTGGAGTAGAAACCTCGATTCGTCGGTGAAGGCAACCTTTTTTCCACTGTCCAATGACGGTAGTGTCATGCAAACTGCAGACATCTTTGCCGATGGACCTGAGTTAACATGGGTGCCTTGATGCAGCGTCAACTCCGGAGACCCATACATAACAGGATTTGCTCTGTTGTTATTTGGGACACATACCTGAATACTCCAGCATTCATTTGTGTGGTCAATTGCTGCACTGTTGCATGTAGATTGCCCTTTACAAGTTGACGGAGGTGACATTCTCCTCTTGGATTTATGGCCTTTGGGGCTCCACAGTTATGATGTCGGGAGGTACTCGGTGTGCTGGCGGTCCATTCTTGGTTCACCCTTACTACAGCACCTCACAAACAGCCCCGAAAGTCTGCTGTTTCTGAGATGCTTCCACTCTTGGTGCGGTAACCAATGATCATTCTTTTTGGAACATTCATCAAATCACTACATCTGCCCATTGTGCTCACGTTATGCACTATGGCTCATCTGTCCTAATCAGCCACTTATATCTCTGTGTGGTTGACCTTGTCACATGCACTCTGTGATATGCCTGGGTGAGTACACAGTGATTCCGGGGGTGGTCATATTATTCGACTGCTGTGTAATCAGGGGGAAATTTGCATATCCACTCTTCTGCAATACTCTTCTGTTCTTGGTTAAGTTTCTGACCTCTGCATTTCGGATCCATAAGGTTTTCTAGAAAATGTAATGCAAGAATTGCTTGTTCAAACCTTTTTTAATATTTAGATGGTAGGGCTGCAGGATTTCTTCTTGTAAGTAAATCCGGCCATATTTCAACAGCAACTGAAGCAGACGTTCTGTCTCTCTCTGAAGTGTGTCCAGTGTGCTAGCAACAATGGATAACTGCTTTTCCAGATTTATAGCTTCACGGTAAATGCGCATTTTATCCAAGATTTTTTAAATAGATTGATCAAATTCCTCAATTTGCTCTTATGATATTTCTCTGTATTTGTGACAATTGGCCACAAATGTTTTAACACAATCAGGATGAAAGTTGTACCTTGTTTCATTAGGTAGTTGTGGCATTAAGCCAGGCTTTCCTTTGAACTATCCTTGCAGTTGATGTAGGCCTACATTGCAAAAATATGTTTGCACTGCCACAATCTGCTTTAAAACAGTCTTTGCGGAAACATCTTTTTCTAACAAATTCAACAGATGTGCTGAGCATCCATATACTATGAGAGTTGGATATCTTTCATTTAAAAAATTTCACATTTTTATTTTGTTTTTGCTCTCAGTTACAACAGCAAAAACAGGTTTTCCAAATTTTTCTTCACACTCCTTTATGGTCGCCTCTAATTTTGAAGCACAATATTTTGCCGTTTCCTTTTCTGATCCAGTATCATCAGCATACAGCAAAAAACTTTCTTTTCCGGTATGGACACTAATAGCTTGGACTGGCTCATTTTTCACACTGCACCAACTATCTATGGCGAGAGTCAAACTGCCTAATTTTATTTTTTCTGAAACCTGAGATTCAGTTTCTTCTGCTGCAGTATCAAACAGTTTTCCACCAATGGCTTTTGCTGAGGGTGGTTGATGTCCAAGTCTCAGTGTTTCAATCATAATTTTAAACTGATCCAATTCTACTGCATTAAATGGTACGTCAGCAGCATAAAAAAAATTAGCCACTGTTTTATCAAGAGATTCCTTTTGCCTTTTTGTGCTTTTAAGACAGAATTTACTCATTGATTGTTGCTTCTTTGTTTGTTTTTTACAACAGTACTTGAAAAAGCCCGATAAAACCTGAAAAAGCCTGATAAAATCCGATAAAACCTAAGTGGGCTGGGTTTTTTTACTTTTTTCAAAAAGCCTGGGTTTTTTCCAACCCTGCCCAATCATTTTTATTTTTTGAGCTTTTAAATTTTTTTCTCATTTTAATTTTTTTCCTTTTTTTAGCTTTTTTATTTTTCTATCTCTCATTTTAATTTTTTTTAATTCTTTTTTTAGCTTCTTTTCTTTTCTTTTTCTAATTCATTTCCATTTCTTGGCACTAATATTCCATTGTTGCTATTTATTTTTTCAGTTAGTAAACAGTTATTTCCTGCAGTAGTATGATCAGTTTTAATGGCCGTTCTGAAATATCCTCAATCGCTTACCGCTATTTGATATGATCAGTTTTGATGGGTCATGGTTGTGACACAAGTCGGATTGTGAAATAACCGAGGCACTAGTATCCAGGTGTACACACTTTTGCCAATCATTTGCATTCTGTACAGTACAATGCCAATCCCCCCCCTATCTCTGTTTCTATTAACATCTTTGTAGAATTTGTGTTCTGAATGTATCAATAATTTTTTCCCTCTTTGGCTGTACATAAACTCCATGTTACCTCTGTAATCGCTGTCCGAAGAATGATGCAATGCAACCACACCACTGTTTTGCAAAGAGTGGGTGGCGCCAAGGAGGTTAGTGAAGGAACCCGTTTTGAGTGAAGCCAAAACAGATCAGCTGTTTCTGTCCTCTCTCTGAGGTGGTGGGAGTCTGCGCTGCGAGAGTTCGGGAACGTGACGTCACTTCCTGTGGCTTAAGCAGTTTTGCTTAGCGCATGCAAACCGAGGATGGAAAGAAGGAATATTTCGGACTTCTTATTTCTTAACATTAGGCATTTGGTTATATTTTAAACATGGTTACTTGCACATATGGGCAGTATGCAAGTAACCATGCGCACTATGCACTTCCGCTCAAAAAATCATTACTTTGTTCAATTTTTTAAAGAAATACCAACACATATTTTCCTGTTTTTTCTGGAAATGTTTTATTATGGGAATGAATATTTCAGCCTCAATTTTTTTCATGCCTGTATGGGTAGAGTAAGGGTCCGAAAAGCCAGTTCAAAATCGCGATTTCCCCGTAGAGATATACAGGAGATTCTCAGATTGGGCGCATTGGCGTAGTCAGCTGATAAAAAGTGGCGTCACACCAAAAGCACAGGGAGAGGTGCTGTTGCCACCTCCTCCTACTTCTAACCACCTTGGGTGGTGCATTGTCCAGCAGAGAGCATCTTATGCAGGAAGCTCCCTGTCCCTCCTTCCCGTAGAACCTGTCGCTCTCCCTTTCCACCATGACTGTATAAAATCGACGCACGCTGTGCGCCGGAAATATTGGATGTTCACAGGAAATTTTAGGCTGTAATGTTTTTTTTTTGCTTTTTTTTTAAGAAATGTTACTGGATATGTTGTGAAAAGTTTTTTTTTTTTTTTTTTAACTTAACACAAAGCGGGTGGGAAACTCGGTCCAAGTTAATTCCTAAAATAAATTTTGTTTCATTTTAGCCAGCCGCTGTGCCATGCTCAAAAGCCGCAGGTACCGCTTTAATCTAACTCTCGGCATTCTACTGCCGACGTTATTGCATCCACTTCGGGTTTCGCAATTTCGTGGTGACTTTGGCTTTTGCTCCTACCGAAGACATTAGATCCAGTTACAAAGGTAATCGCTTTTTTCTCTTTGAAGGAAGAAACACTCCCTTCCAGATAGTAGGGGATGCAGATGGGGAATGCAAGCGCATTGCATTGTGGACAGCTAAGTTGCGCAGCGGAGGAGGAGAGGCTGAAGGGGGGGGCGGGGGCTGAAAACGCTGCAAAGGAAAAACGGTCTGCAATAGCAGAAAAATACATTAACGATCTTCATTGCACTTTAACCTACCCAATTTTTTTTATTTTGGGGGTTGGATTAAATGCTTTTAGCACGAGGCCACACACACGATATTTCTTCACATATTTATTTCGGATAGAGGTGACAAACCTCGGTTTAATTATTCTGAGATGAGAAGTCAAGAATATCTGATTTCGGCGAGCATCTCCTGCAGTTAAAATTATTTACTAGTGAAGAAATGTTTACGTGTTCGTGCATTATCTACGAAGATTGTTGTCTTTTAGTCTTTTTATTGCCCCTATTATTATATCATTTACCTCGGTTACAAGCCTGTGTTTTCTATCTGTTTAGTTACAATAATGACAGAGTGAAATGATTTGCACTTTTTGATTTAGGCTTTTCACTCATTTATTCGAGGTTTTCCTGTTGCATTTAATATGTATTGGCTTTTTTTTTTTTTGTGTGGATTTTATTGCTGTTGACTTTTTTCTTAGAGAACATCTTTCAGTATTTGTCTGTTAGTTAGAGCTTTTCTCAGATCCTTGCTTCATTACCCACTGGACACTTCAGTGCATGCAAGTTTCTTCACCTTCAGGGACTTTTACTCATACAGTTGCTGGTTAATCTAGGGGAGTGTTGAAGCTTTTTATAAAGCTAAAAGTTAGTTTAATAGCCAACATGTCCTTTAGGTGGAATTAAATCTCCTTGGCTTCTAGTTTTCTTATGAGGGCTTGAGCACACTTTTCCCTTTTTTTAGTTTTCAGTTTTTCACTTAGTATTTTCGCTTTTAAGGTTATTTAGGTGTCTGTGTTTTTTTTTTTTTTTTATTTTACTAGTTTGTTCTACATATTTCCTACCCAAACCACCGTGGATTTAGTTTCTAGTGTACCTGGGTTCAGCGGCGTAGTTAGACATTTCTTAAGGGGGGATCCATGGATTTGGTTCATTGGTGAAAGCCTCATATGTGCATATATATATATATATATATATCACTTTAAATTCATGCTAACTCTTCCCTCAAGGGGGGATCCAGACCTGGGACATCCCTCCCCCTCCCCACTGGCTATGCCTGGGTTTTTATCCGGAGCTTGAGCACGCACCTTTTGGGGAAAAGTTAAAAATGGCTAAAATTATTGCCCAAATAAAATTTTTTTGGTGTTTTGATCTGTTTAGAGACCACGATTATGCTGTTTAATTTACTTACGGATAAATAAATTAAAGCGCAAATCCCAGCAAAATTACTGGGTTTTTTTTCACTTCAATTATGCATGAATAACCAGATTTTGCTCTAATTTTTCTAAGTCGTGGAAATTGCTTCCCAGTGCTTAGAAAAACACTTTTTTATTGAAGAGTTAAACTCTCCAAAGGACAGAGAACCTCTCAAGGGTCAGTTTTATCCAGATATTAGTTATTCCTGGATACACAGCTTAGCTTTGACTTGTTCAATGTTGTTGAAGTGCAGTGATTTGCACTTAATGAATCAGGAGTTTCACTCTTCGATTCTAAGTTTTCTTGTTGAGTTTAGCAGGTGTTGACTGATTTTTTGTGTAGATTTTATTGTTACTGATCTTTTTCTTAAATAGCGTCTTTAAATATCAGTCTGTGACAAATTTTGAAGATGACAATCCGATTTTTGGCGTAAATGTGACAAGGATGGTAAGTCAGATAATATCCAAAAACTTGAAAATTTTCATCGTCCTGGAGCAGGACTCAAACCTGCGTCTCCCAGAGATCAGTCAGGATCAGTCTGTGAGTTATAATTTTTCTTAAATCCATCCTTCATTATCCAGTGGGCCCTTCTATGCGCATAGGTTTTTCACCTCCAGGGACAACTGCTCGGAAGGTTTCTGATTGATCCAAGAGGATGGGGGTGTTGTAACCTTTTGTAGAGCTAAAAGTTTATTGGCCAACCTTACTTTTAGCTAGCAACAAATATTCTTGGCTCCTCTACTTCTTTTTATGAGAGCTTGAGAATACCATCCCCCTGATTCACCTTTTTGTGAGTTTTCAGCTTTTCACCTATTTTCACTTTTAAGGTTATTTAGCTGTTAGTGTTGGGGGGGGGGTATTTTACAACTTTATTTTATACATTTCCTTGCAAATTCACTATTGATTTAAGTTCTAGTAAACCTGGATTTTTATTTGCAGCTGAAGCACACATTTGGAAATCATGCATTATCTACTGCAAAACATCAGTTTTATTTAGAGATTTTCAATAAAGTACATGAAAGAAATTGTTGGTTTACTTTTCATAATTGTGTTATTGTTTGAATGTAAATTAACATGCAATGGAAATATCATTTTTTATATTAAAAAGTCTCCCCCCCCTCACACACACACAAAGAAAACATGATTTTGAAAAGGAAGGTTGAATAATAAAATTGGAAATAATGCTATTTAGAAGTACCAACCAAGTGGATGTATATATTTTTTGGATAAAACACAGACAACACAGCTCATCATTGTTTTTTACTACATAGAATAATTCAATGAAACTACCCCCAATGTCAAATTGTCTTGCAAATATAGTATATTTGGAACAAATATCAAAGCAGATATATTTAGTGATTGCATATGTTTACTTTTTATTGTTTTAAATAAGAAATAATGTATGGGAGTTCATGTTTTGAGGTTTCAAAGTATTTATTATAGAAAGTATGTTTTTAAATAAATTAGTACTTTCATTACTTTTTTTTCTTTTTGTTTAACAACCAGTGGAGCAACTCAATGGGTTATAGGCAGTCATCAGTCCCTAATTTATGGTCACTGGTTCCAGGAAAGGGAGAGAGCCAGTGCCGCAAGACAAACACAACATCCATGCCTCATCGGGATTCAATTCAAGACCCATCTTGGACGAATGGTCAGAAGTCAGCGCTTATACCACTGCACCCCAGGGCAGTGCCGATACCTTGCATTCTAAAATCAACAGCAGAAAGTAATGTTATGCGTATACATTTGTGAATTTCGCTCTCTTCTGACTCTCCTCCTGCCCAGAATGGTCAAAATTAATTTTTCTGTAATTCATAAAGTGAATTTGTTGCACTATGGGGAAAATGTATTTCACCCTTCCAGGAAGGGGACCAACTTAACATGTAAGCAGGAACAGAATAGAAAATAACCTTGTTATATGCCTGCTTCCACTTGTGATAAGAGGGTTAAAATACATTTTTTAGATAAACAGCAAATTCAATAAAAACTGGTGTGAAATATTTTGTAACACTGATGAAGAAATTGTTAGATTTAATTGAGAAAGCACTGATCACTCCCCCACTGCTAGTAAAGCAGCTTTTTGCCTTCTATCGCAACTTTTTTTTTGTTCATTCATTTCCTGATATTTATTCTTATCCCAGATCAAACTTATAACACTTATATATAGCACCCTGCATGATCTAACTTCATCCTTTCAAACTCAAACCCTTGCTTTGTTTTTATCAAAGATTGAAACAATGTGTTTATTTTGTTTATACGCCATGCAATCAGAATTGATATCATGTGTCAGGAAAAATATAAGTACAACAGCTGAATTTGCATGATACATCATATGTAGGTTGTATCAGCCAATAGCTCATATGTAGGTTGTATCATGAATGCAAACCTACATATGAACTATTTGGCTGTTGTCGCAGCCAATGAGAGCGATCTATCTTGTTGGCTGAAGGCTGTTGTATGAATGGAATGCACAAATTGCAGAAGTGTTCATTTCCTTGTTACTTACTCAGTTTCTTGTAACTTTCCTAAAATGATGTGTGTGAAGGACAAGCAAGGTGGGTTTTTTTTCCCTTCTTCTTCTTTTTTTTTTTTTTTTGAAAAAGAAATCCAGACTAAATCCTAGACGTTTTACTCTTTACATTTTATTTTTTTGACAAAAATAATTGAAATTTTTTCCCCTGCTTACAAAATATACTATTGGTTACATATTATGTTCATATGCAAGCAAGACTGCATAAGTAAAACTTTGGCAACTGTACATTAAAGAAATGAACAATATTATTTATTCACGTGCTGATGGCTGTCGAAAGTGCTTTATTTTTCAAGGATTGCAACTTAATTTTTTGAAGGTGTCATTTTTTTTGCTCATAAATATTGTGTTAAAATTTGCATGCATCTACATTTGTTTCATTCCTGCTTGTATAATTAATACAAACACAAGATGTTAAGTTGATGTTAGGCTTGCCACCAAAAATCATAACTGTATTTCTAACTGAAATGTGCACTATTGTAATATACAAGCTCTAGTCAGTGAAAATTTTTGTTAATTGTGTGGATGAACCTTTTTAGGAGGGTATCTGATGCAACACTAGCTGTAGCCATAATTCTCCATGTTCTACCCATCCTTTTCTTTTGATAAAGGGTTTTTTCATCCTTTCTGTGCCATTAGGTTTTATTGTAAAAGAAAAGAATAAATCATGTTATAATCAAATTTATTTTAAAGTAGTTACTCCTACAGTCCTCATATTGTATTGTGTTCAGTGAAGTGAGGGTGGGGAGATTTGCTTGTGTGACATCTTTAGCTATAGCCAATACTGATATCACTTTAGGATGATAGTGGCTTTAGAGTACCTCATTAACCCAACTTGTGTGCTTGTGACCACGGCTTTAAGACCTGAAAATGTGAACAGTGCTCCAGATTTGGGTAACAAAATTACTCTGCAGGCCTGTGTGGTCCCGTTACTTGGGATACAGTTAAAGGTACTTTGGCCTGTGTCTTCTGTAAGTAAAAGCTTTAGAAACATATATTCAGTTATAGTCAAGTTATCAAATCTGTGTTACGGCAATGGCTGGATCCTAAAAATTTCAGCTGGCTTTTATAAATCTTAAATATTTGTACAGCACTGTAATATGGGATCATGTAGTTTACAGGATAATTATAATTTTTTTAATCTTGGATGGGGGGGGGTCATATTTCATTTATGCATTGGTCTCATTGAAATTTATCATACAATGTATGGTATTTAATAGCCAGTTTGTAGTACCATGAGTATATCGCCCAGTATGTGCATGTGAATTACAATTTACAGGAAAACAACCTGTGTATTTTTTTACTTTCCTGTAAATGTGAAATTGTGTGCACAAATTACTTCCCTATAGATATGAATTACTAATTTACAGGAAAGTAATTTCTTCATTTCTTTGCTTTTCCTATTTTAACAATCTGCAATTTAAAGTTTTGTGTTCTGCTGTAGATATAGTAAAGCTATTATTATGCACCAATTTAAAATTATTCATAACTGATATAAGACAAAAATATATTTGTAGTGCCCATTGCAAAATATTCAATGTGAGGACATTTCCCTTAGTCCTGTATGAATTAGACACTGCATTTTTTAATCATTTATTTTATTGCACTTTGGTACCATATAAAATGCTGTTCTGATTACCAGCAGTATTTTACTGTTGAAAATTAAACACGCAGACAGCATAGACTGCCTTGCACAAGAGAAAATATCACACTGTTGAGACTAATTTCAATCATTATATATCTTGTCAGACACAGTAGTGCACACAGAATTTCTTCAAGGAAGGGGTCCAATAAAAAAATCCACCGGACAAGCGCAAATGTGTCATGTACAAATATACCTACTCCGGCAAAATTAGAAACAGTAAATGTATATATGAATGTATGTATTTTTTAATGGGATGTTGACATAAATGAACATTGATGTGCACTAAGGTAAATATAAATACTTTTTTGAGAGACAAATTTGATAACAAGTAAGACAAATTTGATAATTTTAGGACTGTAACACATACAGAAAAAGAACGACCGTTATGAAAACTAGAACTAAGACACATAAAAATAACTAATCATAATGAAAATATTAAATTTATAATAAAACCATCTGCAGTAAGATATTTTTTAATTTAGCAGTAGTTGGAATAATGAATTTTAAAAGAACATCATTCGTTTCCTTCATCCGATGAATGAACGACAAGGGCATTCTTGGGAGGGGTTCGGAATCAGTGACCCTCCCAGTGTGTGTGCCCCTGGTGACACAAGCTACTGCCTGATTTATCCATCATCTGATATAGTACTAGCTGATGGAATCAAAATAAAACAATAGTGACAAAGCACCATGGTAGAAACACAATCAACAAACATTTTACTACAAAGAATTGAAAATGTAGCATAAACCACAGTATAATTTCAGAAATTATTTGGATATATAGCTTTGCACAAGGGAATACATTATGCCAGTTGCTTTTCTGACGAGACTTAATGGTTGAAACTAGTCACAAGCATGTTTACGTGCAATTCATTTATGAATTGCACGTAAACTATGCGCACTTTGCAAGAGGTTAATACCTTAAAAGTGCAAATATAATAAGTCACAAGCAAGTTGGTGTGTTTTCTCTCTGAGAGGTATTTATATTGATTGTTTAATTCTCCACAGTAAAATACTATAACTCAAAACATTGTTTTAGATTCTTATAAAACAAAAAATAAGAGGAACAGCCTTTAAATCATGTTATAGCTTGCATTTTCCCCTTACCATCACTTTATGAAAGATGTCAAAAGCACACCACATGAGAACTAGCAGTGGAATAAGTTTGTTCCTTTCACTTTCCAAACCCATGCCAACACATTTTGTGAGCTGTAACTGGATACCAGAAACCGTTGTGTCACAAAATTGTTTTGATAATGACACACTTAAGAAATTCATACAGATGTGACATCTTAGTTGGACTTACAATTGAAGACATATCATGGTTATCCAGCCCCAGGTATGGCTTTTCATTCAGGAAATTTCTGAATCATTTAGGGTAAATTTAAGATAGCTAAATTTCCCTTTTTCTTGGAGGTTTCTTTTCCAACAAAATAATTTACTCGAATAACAGTAATAATGAGCTGTTTGGATTTAACTGAATATATAGTCAACATCAAAATATTTTAGTCACTGGTGATGACTTAGTTATATGTGATATAGTTTTCGATTTCAGATATTCGTAGTCAGAAAATAAGCCACACACTTTCAAGCTCAATGTTTGTCGAACATTTCATAAATTATATTTTACTTATACATTTTGAAGTATCGTCACGAAAACCATACTTTGACACGAAGGTATTCAGAGAAAAACCCTGCAGTATGTATTCCTGCTGAAAAAATGCCATCAGGCACCCAAGTGAAAAAAGGAAAGAGCAATGGGTTCCAAAATCTTGGGGGCATAATACTGAAACTGAGTGCATATCCCCTTCCTAGTGTCACTTAAGTATACGGAAGGTTGGTTATGTTAAGCATGAACAATTTCGATACGCAAATATCCTGATCAGGTGGTCAGTTGAGTAATAGAGTCAATAAAGTGTTTGAGCCGTCATTCCATAGTTTTAGTAGTCTGAATTTGGTAGTTGTGTTGTGTACTACTGCTTTTAAAATTGACAAGTTTTGGGAAGGGTACGTAACTGCACTTTATGGTTCCAAATGCTCCTACACGCAAATTACAAAACTGCAAGATGTGTGGATTAGCAATTTCAAAAGATAAAGTACTGAATGCCCCCAGACAAAGAAAATCCACAACTCTGACCAGCATGGATAAACCAGGACTCTGCCGCCCCGGTGGCGCAGTGGTCTAAGCAATGGCCTCTGATCATTCGTCCGAAAGAGGTCCGGGTTCAAATCCCGGTGAGGCATGGATGTTGTGTTTGTCTTACGGCACTGGCTCTCTCCCTTCCCTGGAACCAGTGACCCTAAATTAGGGACGGGCGACTGCTTATAGCCCATTGAGTTGCTCACGGTGGTCGTTAAACCTCCAATCAAAAAAAAAAAAACCAGGACTCTCTTGAGGAAGAAGTGTGCTACTCTGAATTACAGACATAATAAAAACAGTGGTGTGCCTTGTAATAGGAGAATTTAAAAATGCAAAGGCCAATTGAAACCATTGTGAAAAAGTCCCAATCAACAGTCCACAACATTATTACAGAGAATCTTTAATTTCAAAAGTGCCACAAGTTTTAAGTGCATAAACTTTTCCCAATGCATTTTGCAGGGGAAAATCAATTGCTAAAACTCTATGAAAGGTACCTGGTGAGAGAAAAATGGTGGTATGTGGTGACGCTCAATGAAGCATGTCTGCCACCCCGGTGGCGCAGTGGTCTAAGCGATGGCCTCTGATCATTCGTCCGAACGGGGTCCGGGTTCGAATCCCGGTGAGGCATGGATGTTGTGTTTGTCTTACGGCACTGGCTCTCTCCCTTCCCTGGACCCAGTGACCCTAAATTAGGGACGGGCGACTACTTATAGCCCATTGAGTTGCTCACGGTGGTCGTTAAACCTCCAATGGATGGAATGGGAAGCATGTCTATTTAAGTGTCTGCGATAAACCCCATGCAATTTTTGTAAAGGGACAAAAAAATTTCCATAGTTGGTGGAGAAAATGCTGCAGAACATTCCCACAAGGTTTTATGATCATTGCTAGGTACTGTGCCAGGGGAAAACTTTAGGTACGTAGGGTTACTTCAAATGTGAAAGTTAACTTGGCATCCTATCGGGCTTATTTACACAATTGTTTCATGAACAAATACCAGCTTTGTATAGTCAGGATGTCCACTGAATATGTATTCACCAAGATGAGGCTTCTAGCCATACATCAAAATCGAAGGTATTTAACACATATGTAAGCAGGAAACTGGGATAAGGGCTATTACCTTGCTGAATATATTTCAAATACGTGGAGCCGCCCCGGTGGCGCAGTGGTCTAAGGCGTTGGCCTCTGATCATTCGTCCATAAGGGGTCCGGGTTCGAATCCCGGTCAGGCATGGATGTTGTGTTTGTCTTACGGCACTGGTTCTCTCCCTTCCCTGGAACCAGTGACCCTAAATTAGGGACGGGCGACTGCTTATAGCCCATTGAGTTGCTCACGGTGGTCGTTAAACCTCCAATCAAAAAAAAAAAAAAAAAAAAACAAATACGTGGAAATAATGTAAATAGACGAAGTTATCGCTCTGTCCACGTTATTTTATAAACAACATATAGCAACTGAAAAATTGTACTTCTGACACCGCTGGGATCAAAACCCAGATCTCTCAATAACTATCCGAGTGCGTTCTCTTTACGCTACGGAGCCAACAATTCAGAGTGCTATGTGTGGTTTATCTGTCAGCATTTGACTACACAAATCCATATTGATGGGCTCAGCAACTGATATGTCCCCATCTGGTGGCATTAACAGGACAAGCTATTTTATAAATCCAAAGGGCGAAAGAAATGGTAAATATATTTCAAATATGTGGAAATAATGTAAATAGACGATGTCATCACTCTGTCCACATTATTTTATAAATGCATAGCAAATGAAAAATTGTTGTTTCGACACCGCTGGAATCAAACCCAAGACTTGGCAACGCAGCTTTAGCTTAATGGGATGAACTCTGTTATTGGACACTCTATTACAGATGTTAAATAAACCACACATAGCATTGGAACCGTAGCGTGGAACTAACACACTCGGCTAGTTATCGAGAGACCTGGGGTTCGATTCGAGCAATGTCAAACAATTTTTCAGTTGCCATGCATTGTTTACAAAATAACGTGGACAGAGCAATGACATCATCTATTTAGGCTATTACCTTCTTGGACATTCCAGCTAAATCTCCCAATGCCTCCCCAATGGACTTCTGTGGGTTTGTGCTCCTAAAATAAGAACTTGGAAACAAACAACCCAAAACCATCGACAGTCTATGGAAAGCCTGTAGGAAATAATGGTCCAGCATAAACACAAATGCTTTGCGACTTAGCCTGTTACAGTGGAAATTATGTTGTAGAGCTATAGTTTGAAACTATGGCTACCAAATTCAACACGACCAAAGTGGCGACATGGCATTAGCTAGTTCCAAGGTATGGCAAAATCATTCATTCTTAACATAATCATCCCTCTCTATGTCTGTACCTGCATTTTGCAGATATGTTTCAAAGAAAAAAGGTTAGTAAATAAAAGAACCTTATTCATTCTGTGTAAGCATTTATTGCCTTATGTGGTGAAAATGATGCAGCTTTAGCTTAATGGGATGAACTATGTTTGTGTGTATATACAGATGTTTTATATGTATATATATTTCAGATATATAGTTTTACTAGTATGTATGCATATATATATATATATATATACTGAAAACATCAAGACTGCAAATTTCTTCAATAAATACTGAACAGCAAGACCAAACATTACTGACCACTGGGATAAGAGAGGGATATAGAGAAATGGTAAGCCATTCTCCATGGTTTTGTCAAGGGCCAGGCATGGACAACACCTAACCAGGCTGTTGTCATCATCATCATTGTCAACCATTATCAATCCACTGCTGCACGAAGGTCTCCCCAAGTTTCCTCCACAACAGTCTGTCTTGTGCCAGTCTCCTCCATGTCACTCCCGCATACTTTCGAATTTCATCCACCCATCTTCCATGTGGTCTTCTTCTGGGTCTTTTCCTGTCCCTTGGAATCCAATCTAAAATTTCGACTGTCCATCGATGGTCTGTTCTTCTGGCAGTTTTTTTTTTTTTTGAGGTTTAACGACCACCGTGAGCAACTCAATGGGCTATAAGCAGTCGCCCGTCCCTAATTTAGAGTCACTGGTTCCAGGGAAGGGAGAGAGCCAGTGCCGTAAGACAAACACAACATCCATGCCTCACCGGGATTCGAACCCGGACCCCTTCCGACGAATGATCAAAGGCCAACGCCTTAGACCACTGCGCCACCGGGCGGCTTCTTCTGGCAGTATGCCCAGCCCATTGCCATTTCAGGGATTTAACTCTGATCATGATGTCTTCCACTCTTGTCATTTTTCGGATCCACGAGTAGTTCTTCTTATCTCTCCTGGTTATACCAAGCATGCACCTCTCCATGCATTCTTTGAGTTGTCTGCAGCCTTTGTATGTCTCTTTTAGTTAAGGTCCACGTCTCTGCACCATACGTAAGCACTGGAAGGATGCATTGATCAAACACTTTTCTTTTAAGACATAATGGCATATTGCTCTTGAAAATTATGCTGTTTCTTCCAAAAGCTCTCCAGGCAAGTTTTGTACGCCGATTAATTTCTTCATCAATGTGACCCTCACTTGATATCTGCTGTCCAAGATAAACGAACGTGTCTGTTATCTCCAGCTTTTCTCCATCAATCGATAAATCTTCATTTCTTGTAAAAGCATTGAACATCACTATTATCTTCTGAAAGTTCATTTTTAATCCCACTTCTTTACTCTTGTCAGCAAGTTCCTGGATCATACTCTGCAGCTCTGATGCGGTAGTTGCAAAAATGATACGTCATCAGCAAAACGAAGGTGGGTTAGATAATCTCCATTAATCTTTATCCCTTTGTTTTCCTAGTTCAGTGATTGAAAGACATTTTCCAATGTAGCATTAAAGAGCTTCGGAGATATGGTGTCACCTTGTCTCACTCCTTTTCCAATTTTTATGTGTGTTGTATTTTCAAACAGCGGAATCTTTGCACTTGCATTTTCATAGATGTTATTAATAATATTAATGTACGCATCTTCAATACAGCAGGAATTCAGAGCCATTGTAACTGCTGATCGTTTCACCGAATCGAAGGCTTTTTCATAATTGATAAAAGCCATGCACAATGGAAGTTCATATTCCCTCGCTCTTTCAATTAGTTCTCTCAGTACGTGGATATGATCTATTGTGCTGTAGCCACTCCTGAATCCAGCTTGTTCTCTCGGTTGAGCCATGTCCAGTGTCACCTTCAAGCGGTGTGAAAGAACTTTAGTGAAGATTTTATAAACCACTGATAGGAGGCTGATAGGTCTGTAGTTCCTGAGATCCTCAATGTCACCTTTTTTATGTCGCAGGATCATTGTAGCGTTGTTCCAATCCTCAGGAATCTTCCCTCATTAAGGCATCAAGTGGAAATTTGTGCGAGTACTGTTTCGATTTCTCCACTTGCTTCTTGTATGATGTCTACAGTAATTCCATCTTCTCCTGGAGCTTTTCCCCGCTTCATGTTCTTGATTGCATGTGCAACTTCTGCTGGGAGGACTGGAAGAACTGTGGTACTGGTACCTTTCATGATGTCTGGAGTACATGTATCATCCTTTTCATATAATTTGAAGAAGAAATCTTTCACTCTTGTCAAAATTTCGCCTCTATTTCTTGTTACAGAACCATCTTCTTTTCTGAGTGCCATAATCTGTTTTCTTCCCTTACTGAGATGTCCCTTTGCTATCTTTAGGCTTTGGTTGTTTTCAATTGCTTTCCTGTTCACAATTAGTTCACAGTTGAATTTCCTTACGTCTTCAGTGATACTTTTTCGTACTGTCTTGCATAGTTCTACACTGCTGGACAATTGCTAAGGACGGATCATAAACGGCTACATAGCGCATAAAAAAGTAAGTGTGGTTGGATGCCAAGTGAAATAAAATAATGTCAGAATGCCAGGACATTACAAGAAAGACAATTTATTGTGCTCTGAAATCCAGAAGACTTTGGAACGTGTTCAAGGGACAAACAGGCCATTTTGTGCAGAATACGTAAACGTGAAAAAATGTTATTACCGTCCGCAGGCGTTCCGGCGTAAGATGTCAATACGAGATATGGCCACCATGGAGGGCGATGCAAGATTCCACACGTCGTGTCATGCTTTGCACAACATTATCAAGCAGCTGTTGGGGTAATTTATCCCATTCCTCTGTCAGTGCACGGATGAGGGTGTCCTTGTTTATTGGAGGGCATTGGCGACCAGCAAGACTCCTCCCCGAAGCATCCCACACATTTTCAATGGGATTCAGATCTGGAGAACGTGCGGGCCATACGAGGCGTTGAATATCCTCGCTCTCAAGACACTCCTGGACAGCGACTGTTCGATGACATGTTGCGTTGTCGTCCATGAAAATGAATCTATCACCGACAGCACCACGGAACATGCGAACATGAGGTAGCAGAACATCATTAATGTATCGTTGGCCAGTCATAGTCCCAGTTGGAAGCACATAGAGGGACGTACGGCCATTGATCATGATGCCAGCCCATACCATGACACTACATGCCGGATATCGGTCCCTTTCCTGTATGTTTGCTGGACAATATGCAATACCACTATCACGCCAGATCAGTTGTCGTCGACAATCAGACGATAGACTGTATCTACTCTCATCTGAGAAGAGGACAGCAGACCAGTCGTTATCAGTCCAATTGCGATGTTGATGGCACCATTGCAAACGTGCGGTGCGGTGACGTCTGGACAATGGGATGCACACAACAGGACGGTGGGCGTATAGTCCTCCTTCATGCAAACGTCTGGCGACAGTTTTTCGGGAGATCCGCTTGCCAGTAGCAGCCATAAACTGATTTGCTACCTCACTAGCTGTGCTGCGCCGGTGTCTTTTTGTTGATAGCACTATGTACCGATCTTCTGCAGGTGTCTTACTGCGAACACGACCTCCCCCGTGACGTTTGCTACACTCTCCATTTGTTTGAAATGATTTCCAAAGTCTTGAAACAACACTGTAGCTGACGTCGAACTCCCTGGCAACATCTGTTATTTTTCGCCCTTCTTCAATCTTGCCAATAATACGGCCACGCGTAAAATCATCTAGGTGATGTCGGGAAGACATACTGAAAATTGCAAGTTCGTCAATTGATTGCTTCCCTTTCAACTTTGCGTTTGAACAACAACGGTCAATACGCGTCAAATCCTTTATATCTCTTATCAGCGCTATGACGTCACGAACAAGTTCGGCAATACAAAATTTGCATACGCACAACACGTGTTACTGTATCCCGCACTTATGCTAATTTCCACATTTTCCTGCCTTCCATTTTATGGTTGATATCGTTGCTATTGTCATCCGTCCTTAGCAATTGTCCAGCAGTGTATATATTCCACTTTGGAAGTCACATCTTCTTTAGTTGTCCTCATCTCTCTTCTTTTTTGCATCAACATTTTGGTTTTTCCTGATAATTTGTTCACATGCAACTTGTTCTTAGACCCAGCTAATTTTGTTGCTGTTTCCATAAGACCTTTGGCTACTTTTCTGTTAACTTCAGAAATATCCACTTCTTCCGATGTTAGGTCTTCTAAAGCAGAGAATCTGTTCTTCAGTTCCAACTTGAAGGTATTATGGTGTTTTTTAAAGTTAGTTTTGTCAATACATTTTGTTAGTCTTATGAGCTTGCCGCGTTCGAGTTTAGTGTTGAGGTGTATCTTACATCTCACCAATCTATGGTCACTGCCTGTGTTACAGTGCCTAGAAGAATTAGTGTGACGTGCTCCCTAAGATGTCCCTCACGGTTTTGTGACCAATCATCATGAAATGACAGAGGGCGCTGGCATCGGAAGTTACGTTAGGATGCTTCAACGGCTTCATGCTATTCAATGGTGGGAAGTTTGTTTGCCAAGGATTTGCTGCCTTACGAAACTTCAAATTTTCACAAAACAAAGGTTAGTGGAGGGAAATCTTTTTGGCAGTACCTTTGCTAATTCGTTGTAGCTCGATCATAACAGTAATACACTAGGTAATTCAACAGTTGATCAGTAAAACGCAATAGACTTATTCGGGTGTTAGTGTGCTAGTTTTATTCAACTTTGGATTGTTTATAACGAAATTTATTTCCGAAATTAGTAACTTTTTATTCGTGAAGATGTAGAAGTTGATCAAGTATTGGCTGTCACGCGTTAAACCTACTGTGTGGTTAAACTTAAGTGCAGTACTGAAATCGATCGCAACAGTTATAAGATCATAGGGAAATAATGTCAGCTATGAAAGGACTGGGAAATTCTGCATTAGCAAATAATAAAAAACATAGAAAACGGAAAAGGCAAAGCAGCTGTTTTGTGCCAGGATGTAATACTGGCTATAAATCCTGCAAAAATAAAATATCACTCTTTGCTGTCCCCAAAATTCTTGATATGTTGAGCAAATGGGATAAGGCAATTCCCAGAGCTGATGTGTTGTACGTGCCTTGCACTTTGAATCTAAATTCATTGAGATGCATTATCGTTCCACTATTCAAGGTAAGGAAGTTCTAACGTGCCGAGACAAACCATTACTCAAGCCTGACGCCATACCTACTATTTTCCGAAATTTAAAAGGCGAACGACTAATTAGTTTTTCCAATTTTTAAGTGGGGGGGGGGGCACATGCACTACTGTGCCTTCTCCACGTTACGCCTGTGTGTATGCTACATTAATAATTTCCTTTTTTTAAGGGTAAAAATCGTTTACAGGATCTGCATAAAATTATCCCATTTAGACAGACTCCATGAACACCCACTTCTTAATTTTTACCTTATTAAACTTTTTACTTAAGGTGCAAAAGAATTTTTTCTCTCTTCACTGCAAACCCATTTGAATAGCAAATTTAATCACATATTTATTATAAGGTGAAGAAAAGTAAAGAAAAATGTTATAATTATTTTTCTTTAAAAAAATGTCATCATATACATTCAGTTTTTGTATACTTACTTCTGTCCAGTATGATTCATTTTGTTTATCATATCACAGGCAAAGTTTTTTTAGGAATGATTTTTATAAATGGATTACAGCTGGTATATTATTAGAAAATAGACCCGTTTTAAAAATAGTAATCGGTTGTTGAATTACAAGACGTAATTGGATTACTGGAATGCAAAATATAAAGCCGATGTCTCATTTCCCTCCTTCTTTTCCGGTGACATCAACTTACAGTTGATGTTTCAGTGATTGTACACAGCATATTGGTGTCCAGTGTTTTTGCATAATGTAACCCATGTATGACTCTAAAACTTCCGAAATATCTAACATTAATGTTGACGATAGCACAATGCAAAGCTTAACTTAAACTACGATACCCATATTAATGAATCTTGAGCACCCCGTTCGTTCTTTTTTTTGGGGTGTGGGGGTGAAAGAGGTGTGTCAATTATTTCGTATGTACTTAAGTTATCTGCTTATAAAATATCGTTCAAGGAGTACACATAATACTGGCGAGCTGGGTGTGTGTCATAGAAAGATGTGCGTTTTCGTCGTACTTCCTCCCTGAAAACCGACGTGACATCCGATGGCAGCGCCATCTACCGCTTTCATGATTGCGGGCAGCAATTTTTTCAGCGAGCACGACACACTAATTCTTCTAGGCACTGTACCTGTGTTGAACTTGTTAGCACACTGCAGTCTTCTATGACGAATTTTTTGTTACACATAATAAAATCAATTTCACTTGTCGCCCCATTTGGATGTCTCCATGTCCATTTCCTGTGTGGCTTTTTCTTGAAAAAGGAGTTCAAGATGAAAAACCCTTCTGCCTCTGCAAACTCTACGAGAGTATTTCCACGCTGGTTTCTGTTGCCGTGACCGAATTTACCTACTGAAGTTTCATTCTATTGCCGTTGCCCTATTTTTGCATTGAAATCTCCCATAATTATCTTCAAGTGCTGCTTACCTTTATTATTTAGATGACGAATTTCCTCATAAAATTCTTGAATTTCTTCTGCAGGATGACTTGTGGTGGGTGCATAAGTTTGAATAATCTGAGCCTGGTATCTTCTCGAGAGTTGGATAACGAGTCTTGCAGCTCTGTCAGAGGAACTTTCAACTTCTACAACTTTATCCTTCAGTTTCTTGTTTATTATAAATCCAACACCACTAGTTCTGCCAGTATCTGTCCTACGATAGTAGAAGAGATGTCCACTTTTCAGTTCGATGAGATCTTCTCCTTTTCTCCTTACCTCACTTAGCCCCACGATGTCCCACTTGATCCTTTGTAGTTCCTCTTCCAATTCAAGAAGCCTTGAATCAGAAGATAGGGAGCGTCCATTATACGTAGCCAAGGTCAGCATCAGATGGCAGCCTAGTCCGGTCCTCCGGGGATTCTTAGCACCCTATGCCTTCATGTCGCACTGGCCGCTGTCTTGGCCAGGTACATTCCAGCTGCCGAAGACTGAGGGCCAAGATTTAAGTTGTAGAGTCATTTTGGAGGGGTTTGGCCATAACTCACCACGCTGGCCAAGCGGGTTGGTGAGTGTGGGGGTTGGTGAGTGTGGGATAGAATATCCTCTAATCCCGATGGTATAGTTATACAGCTATTGGCGGTCGTCAGAGCCCCTTTAGTGGGAACAGGATGCACCACGAGAAGGCGGGGTTGACATTTGTCAAGGAGAGGCTGTGATGTTACGCATCCCCTGACCTTACATCCCATATATATATATATATATATATATATATATATATATACACGACAAGTGAAATTGATTTTATTATGTGTAACAAAAAATTCGTCATATGAGACTGCAGTGTGCTAAACAAGTTCAACACAGGTAGTGACCATAGATTGGTGAGATGTAAGAGTGCACCTCAACACTAAACTCGAACGTAGCAAGCTCATAAGACAAACAAAATGTATTGACATAACCAACCTTAAAAAACAACATAAAACCTTTAAGTTGGAACTGAAGAGCAGATACTCTGCTTTAGAAGGCCTAACATCGGAAGAAGTTGATATTTCTGAAGTTAACAGAAAAGTAACCAAAGCTCTTATGGAAACAGCAACAAAATTAGCTGGGTCTAAGAACAAGTTGCATGTGAACAAATTATCAGGAAAAATCAAAATGTTGATGCAAAAAGAAGAGAGATGAGGACAACTAAAGAAGATGTGACTTCCAAAGTGGAATATATAGAGCTATGCAAGACAGTACGAAAAAGTATCACTGAAGATGTAAGGAAATTCAACTGTGAACTAATTGTGAACAGGAAAGCAATTGAAAACAACCAAAGCCTAAAGATAGCAAAGGGACATCTCATTAAGGGAAGAAAACAGATTATGGCTCTCAGAAAAGAAGATGGTTCTGTAACAAGAAATAGAGGCAAAATTTTGACAAGAGTAAAAGATTTCTACTCCAAATTGTATGAAAAGGATGATACATGTACTCCAGACATTATGAAAGGTACCAGTACCGCAGTTCTTCCAGTCGTCCCAGCAGAAGTTACACATGCAATCAAGAACATGAAGCGGGGAAAAGCTCCAGTAGGAGATGGAATTACTGTAGACATCATACAAGAAGCAAGTGGAGAAATCGAAACAGTACTCGCACAAATTTTCACTCGATGCCTTAATGAAGGGAAGATTCCTGAGGATTGGAACAACGCTACAATGATCTTGCGACAAAAAAAAAAGGTGACATTGAGGATCTCAGGAACTACAGACCTATCAGCCTCCTATCAGTGGTTTATAAAATCTTCACTAAAGTTTTTTCACACCGCTTGAAGGTGACACTGGACATGGCTCAACCAAGAGAACAAGCTGAATTCAGGAGTAGCTACAGCACAATAGATCATATCCACGTACTGAGAGAACTAATTGAAAGAGCGAGGGAATATGAACTTCCATTGTGCATGGCTTTTATCGATTATGAAAAAGCCTTTGATTCGGTGAAACCATCAGCAGTTACAATGGCCCTGAAATCCTGCGGTATTGAAGATGTGTACATTAATATTATTAATAACATCTATGAAAATGCAAGTGCAAAGATTCGGCTGTTTGAAAATACAACACATAAAAATTGGAAAAGGAGTGAGACAAGGTGAGGTATCTGCCAAGCTCTTTAATGCTACTTTGGAAAATGTCTTTCAATCACTGAACTGGGAAAACAAAGGATAAAGATTAATGGAGATTATCTAACACACCTTCGTTTTGCTGATGACTTAGTCATTTTTGCAACTACCCGATCAGTGCTGCAGGGTATGATCCAGGAACTTGCTGACAAGAGTAAAGAAGTGGGATTAAAAGTGAACTTTCAGAAGACAAAAGTGATGTTCAATGCTTTTACAAGAAATGAAGATTTATCGATTGATGGAGAAAAGCTGGAGATAACAGACACGTACGTTTTTCTTGGACAGCAGATATCAAGTGAGGGTCACATTGATGAAGAAATTAATCGGCGTACAAAACTTGCTTGGAGAGCTTTTGGAAGAAACAGCATAATTTTCAAGAGCAATATGCCAATATGTCTTAAAAGAAAAGTGTTTGATCAATGCATCCTTCCAGTGCTTACGTATGGTGCAGAGACGTGGACCTTAACTTAAAGAGACATACAAAGGCTGCCGACAACTCAAAGCAGCATGGAGAGGTGCATGCTTGATGTAACCAGGAGAGATAAGAAGAGGAACTCGTGGATCCGAAAAATGACAAGAGTGGAAGACATCATGATCAGAGTTAAATCCCTGAAATGGCAATGGGCTGGACATACTGCCAGAAGGACAGACCATCGATGGACAGCCGAAATTTTAGATTGAATTCCAAGGGACAGGAAAAGACCCAGAAGAAGACCACATGGAAGATGGGTGGATGAAATTCGAAAGTATGCGGGAGTGACATGGAGGAGACTGGCACAAGACAGACCGTTGTGGAGGAAACTTGGGGAGACCTTCGTCCAGCAGTGGATTGATAATGGTTGACGATGATGATGATGATGATATCAGTGGCGGCTCGTGGCAACTGAAGCAGGTGGGGCCAGTAGCCATAGTCAAACAATGAAATAAAAAAACTGTTACTATTAGGCCAACTATTCTGACTCTCCCCCACACCCACCCCACCCCCAATATTCCTTTACTCTGCCTCTGTTTACCCCCTTGACTCACAATAATGCCCAAATCAGGCAGGAATGTGTCAACTATTGTATTGCACACGAAAAAATTTTCCTCAGAATAGAATGCATAACTATTAACAGAAAAATGCTGAACCTCCTTAAATAAAATGTTTACCTTAAAACATATGAGCATTAATTTATGTTAGTTGTGCTTTGTGTTTCTTCAGATTTCTCAACTGAGGAATAATCGCAGGATAAAAAAATGTAGTGAAAAAATAACTCCAAATATATGTAGGGAGGGAATGTTTCATGAATTTGGTCCCATATAGAATGAGTACCATACTACCATTTGCATTATTTGAAGCGTTTAACCTTTTTTTTTTAAAGAACTTGTGAAACCTAAAAACATATACGTACTCATGTGCAAATTATACTTACATGTTTTCTCATTTATTTATTTATTTTTAACATAAAAAATCATCTTAGTTAAAACTGAAATTAGTTCCGAAAAACGCTTTGTAAACTTCAAACTCTTGGAAACTCAAATTCTTGGGCTGATAAGCACCGAGTTTTTTAAGTGAAGCTTTTCGACTCAAATTCTTGGGCTGATGATCACTGTGTTTTTTTAAGTGAATCTCAAACTAAAAATTCCTGGAGTGATAAGCACTGAGTTTTTTAGGTGAAGCTTTTCTTCCAGATTTAAAGCAAAGAATGGATATTTTAACAAAATATCCACTCCATTCAATGTACTCGACAAGCAAAAAAGTCATGAAACAAAGGAACAATACATCGCCGAGAGAGAGACACACAGAAAAAACAACTAACTGAACTTTGCTACGACATTTAAAAACCTCCCGCCACCCTTGAGCTTGGTCGGAGTAAGCTTCTCTGTCACCCCACGGCGTTAAGGAAATGGATACTCTTCCGGCCAATCAAATTAGCGCGGGGCCAGGTAGATCTGGCCCCAAGCTTTTTTGCACACGCGGGTGTTGTATGTAAGTCATCATACTGAATGAGACTGGGAGGAAATCGTCTCCTCTTCGCTTGCGTAGTGATGTTACTGGGGCCTGTTGGAGCTGGCCCCAATATCCTCACACTCTGATCAAGAGGTTATTGGGGCCTGTTGGAGCTGGCCCCAATAACCTCATGATCTCTTTTCTCAGCGACCTCATGATCTCTTTCCGATCCCTCAGCGACCTCATGATCTCTTTCCGATCCCTCCTCAGCGACCTCATGATCTCTTTCCGATCCCTCCTCAGCGACCTCATGATCTCTTTCCGATCTCATCAGGGGAACACCGACTCATGGATCATGATCCACGAGTCGGTGTTCCCCTGATGAGATCGACTTGAGAGGTTTGTTTTTGGTTATAATGCTTTTTTGAGTCACTTTGCATTAACTTTTTTTTTGGTTTGTTTTTTGAAATTGTGGTTATAGTGGTATGTTTTATCGATAGTATATATATATATTCATATATATAGTTCAGATGGGGCAAATGGGATTTGTGGTTGGCAGTAATCCATATCATGTCCATTATCCAAAGGGGTCTGTCCCCTCATTGCACTACCAAATGTTCACGAAGATACTACATTTATACACATAAATGAAAACATCGTAAAAATATGATATTCTTGTTTGAGACTCATCAGGCACACTGTGAGCCCCCCCCCCCCTTCGTTTTATACTTCACATTTTCTCACTCATTTTTCTGGTGGTTATTTGACATGCAGACTAGGCCATAATAACGAATTAATTTGTTCTTGAGAAGCTGTTAACATTAGAATTAGATAACCCATTACGATTATGACCATTTCCATCTCGATTCAGGGTACAAAGTACTGCAAAAGGATTTTTCACAAAAAAAAAAAAAATTTGGTCGGGCTAAAGCATTTTGAAAATAGGCAAAAAATACACTTGCGACGAAAATCATGTGAAATGCCAAATTTTTAAGTGCACACTGCACCTGAACTATATAACAGGTAGAAACTCGATTTTTTTTATTTTGAAGCTATTGAATTGGTCTTTCTTCAAATTCACAGAAATTGGTCAAACGAATCTTGCCAGATAGCATAAAAAATTATATTTATTACAAAATTTTCCACAAATTTAGGATTTTTTTGTTTAAGAAAAAGACATCAGGTGGGTAAGTGTGCCAACCTGCACCCCTACTAGGGTTGTCTTAGCAGTAATTTTATTTTTATCCTGTGATGCATGCAAGTCATTAAATTAATTTTTAAAATATACAAAATTTCAAAAAATCAACATTTTTGAATTGCAATATCTCAAAAACCCCATTTTTAAAAATTCTGAAATTTTGTCCAAACAATGTCCTAATGGTAGGTAATTTACTGGGGGAGTCAGGTTACTGGATTTTTGCCTTGAAACTTTCTTACATATTTTTGAAAATGACACTTTTTCAAATTTTTGTTTTTACAATTTTTGAAAAATGTCACTTTTTGTTTAAATTTTTGAATTCAGTGAAAAAATGAGAACTGTAAACATTATTTAGTAAATTTTTAATAGCAGGAGAACACAATTCCAGGCAGGGCTCGCACTAAGCATTCACCAAGTCGCCAAATTACTAAATCTGAAAATGGCAAGCAAAAATTTGTATCAGTGAAAATGGTGGTGAATGATTTTATGAAACTTGGGCAATTTTTGGACTCATGGGTAAACAGCAATTCGCAGTAATTTTTGGGCTAAACTGCAGCTGATATGATTTCAAAGTTTGATTTTCCAAAGCTGTGGCACTGAAAATTGTACTGCCCGGTGCAATTTTTATGGAGTTCTGTGAAACACCTATTGTGGCTGCTTGAGAGTCGTTGGGGGAATCAATGAAAATAACAGCTACTGAAGGTGGGGGATATTGAGAAGGAAGAAACTCTTCTGTAATTTATAATGTGCAAATCCAGAGAAATGGGATAGCAGAGGTTAAACAGTCTGCAGCACATAGTCCAGTGTTGGTGTTGCACTTTGCTCAAAACTGATCTGTAATTCTACCTGATGAAGTGCAAAGTTTCTACTGACAAACAATGTCCAGATCTCACTCTTTACATGCATTGTATACTTTCCAAATGAGACTAAGTCTTTTATGGTAGCATGCAATGATATAAGCCATGACACAGCACATGCTCTGTGTGCCATTCTGCTCATAAAAAGTGAAATTGCTAAGACTTGTCCTTTGGAAGAATTTAAAACAATTGTTTACATCTCAGATGGAGCAGCCGGGCACTTCACTTCAAAAACAAATATCAATTCTATGAACTTATGAAGGGGGACCCAAATGTAAAAAGGAAGTGGATCTTCTCAGCCACAGGCCAATGCAAGAGTGCATGTGATGGGGTGGGTGGCCTGTGCAAGCATTTTGCTACTAAAGTCAACTTACAGAAAGGAGCTTCACAAACTATAAGAGATGCACCTTCATTTGTTGAAACTGTCTTCCCTTTGATCCCAAAGACTAAACTACTCCTCACAACTTGTGAAGTTCAATCCTATCAAACCAGCAAAGGCCCCGCACGGGGATAACTGGTTTTCCAGTTAATTGGGGAGCGGCGCCCCCACGGCCCGAGCTCACCTTGTGACGGAGTACTTTTCGTTTGCTCTTGAACGATAACATCACCGACGGGACAGCTGTTCATCCAGCTGATGGGGGATGGCGTCCCCACGGCCCGAGCCGATTTTCTCTTATTGTTTTGCTTTTTTGTCTTCAGTTCATATCTTGCCGTGTACCCGCCTCAGTTGTAGGCTGCTGAGGTTGTGATGAGGCGCCAGCTCCGGGTTTTTGTTCCTCGTTCACTTCCCTGTCTTTTCTCTTTTATGTTACATTTTCTGTTTTTCCGGAGCTGGTTAGCTTAGACCTACCTGCATGTTTGCCGTGTGCGGTGACCCGTACAGGTGGAAATGAGGATGCTGGAGGCTGAGGTATTTGGGGGCCGGGTTGTAGTGTCTCCAGATGCCAACACTCCTCTTTGCCCTCTGCTTCACCCTAAACGGGAGGCTGGGAGCTAACCCACTCCTGGTCAGGAAGTCTGTGGCCGAGTTGCGTCCTGACTTCTAGCGGCTTGTCGTTCTGTTCGGCTGGGTGAGTTGGGGGGTAGGGTGGGCACACCAAAGGGGTGTTCTCCGGGCACGGGAAAGTCTGGGTGCGCGCTGAGCGTGTGTCTGCCCTACCAACTTGCTATATCCGCTGACTATCCCTAGAGCCGTGTCCTGCGTCCTCTTGGGCTTGCGGACCTCCGGCTCTCCCTCGTTGGGCTCGGTAGTGGGTGGGGAGGTCGGCGGACGAATCTTTTCTCTTCTTAATGGCAAACAAAAGTGTTTCCCATGCTGTTCCTTTGAAGCGCCGTGTGGAGGATGGGTCGCCCTCCTCCACTAAGAAACTACTCAGTTCCAACTGCAACGCTCTGTTTCTTCTTATTCATTCTGTTGATCCAGCACAATCCCTCGGTTCGAAGAGTCCTTTCTGGATTAATAAGGCTCTTCAGGCCGTTGCGAGCTCACCAAAGAGTGTCAAGAAGCTCCCGTCAGGGGATCTTCTTGTGGAGACTTCCAATCCTCGTCACAGTGCCACCTTGCTGGAGACGACCGTTCTGCTGGACGTTCCAGTCCAAATATCTCCCCATGGTTACCTCAATTCCTCTCGCGGTGTTATCAACTCCCGCGACCTGCTGGAATGCAGCGATGAGGAATTGCTGGAAGAACTTGGGGAACAACATGTCACTGGGGTTCGCCGCATTCTTTTCCGGCGGGATGGGAAGTCTATTCCCTCCCGGAACATCGTGCTCACATTTGACTCCCCTACCCTGCCGACTTCCATCAAGGCGGGGTACTTGCGGCTCGATGTTCGACCATACATTCCGAACCCCTTGAGATGTTTCAAGTGCCAGCATTACGGTCACTCCCAGCAGTCTTGCCGTAATGTAGCGAAGTGTGGACGCTGTGGGTCGCCAGAACACTCTTTGGCGGACTGCTCCGCTGAGGCGGATCGTTGTGTCAATTGCGAGGGTTCTCACCCGGCTTCTTCTAAGCAGTGCCCAAAGTGGATCGAGGAGCAGGCTATCCAACGCCTGAAGACGACAGAACATCTGTCTTATCCTGAAGCCAGACGGCGGATAGCTCCTCTACCAACAGGCCGGCGCTCCTATGCATCGGTTGTGGTCCAGAAGGCTACTGTTGCGGTGCAGACTGATGTGTCCTTCCCAGCGCGGTGTCCTTATGATTTTGAGGACGTCGTTGCTGCCGGATTGGAGGCACTGAAGTCTCGCCGCATTGAATCCAAGGCGCCATCAACATCGACGCCTAAAACATCCTCTGTGCAGACAACATCCTCTGCCAGCACTGGGACCCAGTCCCAGGGCGCATCTAAGAAGAAGCCGGCAAAGGTAAAACCAGGATCGTCCCCCTCGAAACAGAGCAGGGTAAAACCACAAAGACCCCCGGTAGCGCAGCCCTGTGTGAGTAAGCACAGCCCTGTGTTGCCTCCGGACACTGCAGATGGTCAGGAGCTGATGGACGACTCGGAGACATTCTAGTCGTCTGTCATTTTCGTTTTTCATCCTTTCCTTTTATTTTTCATTATGGCTACGCTCGTTCAGTGGAATTGCCGAGGTCTGCGACCAAGAATTGACGATCTGAAAGGCTTACTGTCTTCGCACACACCTGTGTGCGTTTGCCTCCAGGAGACAAAGCTTCGAACAACGGACACTTTTCCGCTGCGCAGACATTCCATTTTCCGCAAAGATCATGAGGAAGGTGTCATCGCCTGCGGAGGAGTGGCCGTTGTTGTTCCTCATGGTATTCCTGTCACTGCAGTTGTCCTTCGGACATCTTTGCAGGCAGTGGCAGTGAGACTGTCTGTGAACACACTGTTCACAGTGTGTTCCATTTACATGCCACCAAATGCAGCAGTGAGCCTTTCGGATCTGGAAGATTTAGTCGACCAGCTGCCGCCTCCTTTCTTCATCTTAGGAGATTTCAATGCACACAATCCGTTGTGGGGCTCTACCACTCGTGACTCCAGGGGCCGTGTTGTTGAGTCCCTTCTCTCCAACACGTCCCTCTGTCTCCACAACACCGGGGCAGTCACTTATTTTCATGAACCCACCCGCTCGTACTCAGCCATTGATCTGTCCTTGAGTTCGCCATCGTTATATCCTGACTGGTCCTGGAGAGTGCCTGATGATCCGCTTGGCAGTGATCATTTTCCCATCTTTCTCCGTCTAGCAGGTGACGGGTACCATCATCCTACTCGCCCTGCTAGATGGGTTATCGATCGAGCCATGTGGGACTCATTCACGGCTTCAGCGATCATTACTCCAGTCATGGTGACCTCGGGTACGATCGATGCAGCTGTTGCGGCGGTAACGGATTGTATTGTGCACGCGGCAGACTTTACCATCCCTCAGTCTTCGACTAAACTTCCACGTTGTCCGCGACCTTGGTGGAATTCCACTTGCAAAGCAGCTCGTCAGGCCCAACATCGGGCTTGGGGTAGGTTTCGTCGGTACCCCACCGACGCGAACCTACTTGCTTTCAAGAGGGCCAAATCTTACGCGCGTTTGGTACGTCGTCGTAGCCAACGGGAATCTTGGATACGATACGTATCCGGGATTAACACCACTACCAGCTCTAAGATCGTTTGGGACAGGATCCGCAAGATTCGGGGTAAGTACCCTTCTGGGGAAATCTCCATTCTTGAGAGTGGTGGAGGAACGGTTGCTGACGCTCAGGGTATTGCTGACTGTCTGGGCGCCGCATTTTCTTCGGTGTCCAGCAGCCGCAATTACGCTGCTTCGTTCCGGCAGGTACAGCCGCGGCTTGAACGGTCCAAGGTTTCCTTTGGACCGTTTTCCGCGGCCGATTATAACAGCCCGCTGACTGCCGTCGAACTGAAGATTGCCCTGAATCGGTCCGGCCGAACATCTGTCGGACCGGATAACATCCATTATGAAATGCTGAAGCACCTTTCTCCGTCCTCTCTTGACTGTCTGCTGGTCCTGTTTAACAGGATCTGGCACGAGCGTGACTTTCCCGAATCTTGGCGCACGGCCATTGTCGTTCCTGTTCTCAAACCTGGTAAAGATCCCGCTAACCCGTTGAACTACCGACCGATTGCTATGACGAGCTGCCTTTGCAAAGTACTAGAGCGCATCATCAATTTTCGTTTGGTTTTTTATTTGGAATCACGTCACCTTCTTTCACCTCATCAGAGTGGATTTCGGAAATTCCGATCCACCTCAGATCATCATCTACGCCTTGAGACATCTGTCAGAGAGGCGTTTGTCCGGCGTCAGCACATGGTCTCCGTGTTCTTCGATATGGAGAAAGCTTATGACCGCACCTGGAGATACGGCATTCTCCGTGATCTGCACGAGTGCGGATTGCGGGGAAACCTACCATCTTTCATCGCCGGATTTCTCCAGGACCGGAGTTTCCGTGTGCGCGTCGGGTCGACCCTCTCTGCGTTATACCCACAAGAGCAGGGTGTCCCTCAAGGCTCCATTCTTTCTGTGACATTGTTCGTCCTTCGTGTAAATCATATTTTCACTCTACTTCCTCCGTCGGTTCGTGGCTCCATGTACGTGGATGATCTGCAGATCTCTTGCGCATCTGTCAACATGCTCACCATTGAGCGGCAGCTGCAGTCGGCCATTAATAAGATCTCTACCTGGGCCTCCCACAATGGATTTGGCTTCTCGACCCAGAAGATCGTTTGCGTGCATTTTTGCCGCAAACGGGGTCTTCACCCGGACCCTAACCTCCGTCTGGGGTGTTCTACCATCCCTGTGGTGTCAGAAGTCATGTTCCTTGGGCTAACATTTGACCGAGCACTCACCTTCCGACCTCACATCCGGTCTTTAAAGGTGAAGTGCACGAAGTCCTTGAGTATCCTGAAGGTCCTCTCTTGAACATCTTGGGGGGCTGACAGGTGCTCAATGCTTCGCATTTACCATTCTCTGATTCGGTCAAAGTTAGACTTCGGTTGCATAACGTACGGTTCGGCACGTCCTTCCGTGTTGCGGCCTCTGGATCCTGTCCATCACCAGGCTCTGCGGCTATGCACTGGTGCTTTCCGTACCTCTCCCGTGCATAGCCTGTATGTCGAGGCCCATGAACCGCCGTTGTGCATCCGACGTAAGCAGCTGTCTCTTCAATTCTTCACCAAGTTGAAGTCTCTTCCTGATCATCCACTGCATGGCTCCATTTTCCAACCACATTGTGTCCGCCTATTCTCACACCGGCCTTCCTGTGTTCCGACGTTTGGGATTCGGTTGTCGACCTTGGTGCGCGATGCTGGTCTAGACTTGTCAAGGATTGGTTTGACCCGGTTCTGCAATGAACCGCCTTGGCGGCCGGTTCAAGCAACGGCTGACCTTTCCCTTTGTGTGTGGCCAAAGTCTTCCACTCCTGCTCTGGTGTACCAGCAGCTCTTTGCCGAGAAACAGTCTCTCTTCCCGGATTTCGTGCCTGTCTTTACTGACGGGTCGAAATCCGGTGTGGTTGTTGGTTCCGCTTTCGTGTGTGGCGATGCCTCCCATGCTGAGAGGCTTCCGCCTGAATCTACTGTCTTTTCGGCAGAGATGCGTGCGGTACACCTCGCTTTGTGTCACATACGGTCTAGATCTCATCGTCGCGCTTTGATTTGCTCCGATTCCCAGTCCGTCATCCAAGTTTTATCTTCTCCAGAGGACACGGACTCACCTGTCATCCGTGATGTCCGTCGTCTTCTTGGAACTTTGGAGGGTGATGGCTTCCTGGTCCGATTCTGTTGGGTTCCTGGCCATGTTGGGATCCGGGGTAACGAGCTGGCAGATCTCTCTGCCAGGTCTGTTTCCTCCATGTCGCCAGCTCGGCTGCCACTGTCTTTCCGAGATTATCGGCCGTTGATCCGGAAATTTGTTATGGATGAGTGGCAGTCCCTGTGGTCTCAGCAGGGCAGCAATAAACTCTATGCCATCAAACCACAGATCGGTCTATGGAAGTCTAGTTTGCGGACGAACCGTCGTGAGGAAGTTGTTCTTGCACGTCTCCGCATTGGGCACTGTCGTTTTACTCACCGCTTTTTGCTGTGTGGCGAGAGTGTCCCGGTGTGTGAGGCGTGCGCCTGTCGTCTCACTGTCCTTCATGTTTTGTGTACTTGTGTTCGGTTTTGTGATCATCGTTTTCGTCATTTTCACTCTCATCTGTTGGACGAAGGCGCAGCTACGCTGCAAACCATTATTGGCGAAGCCTGCGACATGAAAGCAGTGTTTTCGTTTTTACATGATATTGACTTTTTTAAACTTATCTAGCTTTTAACTTGTTCACTATCATATTTCATTTTTACCACATCAGCCTGTTTTTAACCTTGTGTACGTTTTTTATTGATTTTGTTTTGTTTTGATGTCTTTTGTTTGGCGCTCTTTGGCCAACCATGGCCCTTGCGCCATTAACATCAATTAACCAACCAACCAACCAAACCAGCAAAGGAGAAGAGTTGGATACAGTAAAATCTGTTGTTGGAATACAGTCACATTATTCCTGGTTAGTACAGGAAAATAAACCATCAATGGCCAGAACAGTCCGGCACCCACACAAAGCAGGGCAATTTTCAAGCCAACAAAAAAAGAACCCATTTTCTGTGAATGATTTTCAAATAGGAGAATTTATAGGATGCATTTGTGATGATAACTGGTGGATGGATGGGACAGATTACAAACATATCTAAAGAATTCGAGGACATAACAGTATCTTTCATGGACCAGCCAGAGGTTTTTGGTGGCCAGAAGAATGTGGCAAGAAAACGGGTCAAGTGTCCAGTGCCTTTAAAAAATGTACTTCTAAAGGTGAATGCCCCAACTCCTGTTGGACGTTCTGCACAACTTCATACCTTTGATGAGAAGGAAATCGATAAAATCCAGCAGCTTTTCTCAGTTTGAATAATTTGTAGTTATGATGGTAAGCTCATAATTTTTTTTTTTTTTTTTTTTTTTGAATAATTTGTAGTTATGATGGTAAGCTCATAATTTTTTTTTTTTTTAGGCTTTTTTTTTTTATGTAAATACAAATTGAATCTTAACTGCAACTGAGATAATGTACTGTATGTGTACAGACTATGGATTTAAAATAAAATTAAACATGTACAAAGTTACAATTATTAGAAATCCTAAAAATGACTTTAAAATATAGATCGACACTGCAATTTGGAATATATACTCAGGTAAGCTTTTCAGAATTACCTTTCGAATTTTTTTTTTTAATAATAACCCAACTGTGAGGTTTTGAACAGGACAGAAGTGCGTTTTCAAAACTTTGTAGGAAAATTTCAAGGAAAAAATCCAGTAACCTGATTCCCCCAGTTAACTACCTACCTTCCATTAGGACATTATTTGGACAAAATTTCAGAATTTTTAAAAATGAGGTTTTTGAGATATTGCAATTCAAAAATGATTTTTTGAAATATTGTATACTTTAAAAATTAATTTGATGAGTTGCATGCATCACAGGATAAAAATAAATTTACTTCTAAGACAACCATAGTAGGAGTGCAGGTTGGCACACTTATCCACCTGATAAGTAGTTTTCTTTAAAAAAAAATCCTAAATTTGTGGAAAATTAATTTTTTTTTGTAATAAATATAGACTTTTTTTCCATCTAGCAATATTCCTTTGGTCGATTTCTGTGAACACAGAGAAAGGCCAATTCAATAACTTCAAAATAAAAAAAGAATCAAGTCTTTACTTGTTATAGTACAGGAGCAGTGTACATTCAAAAATTTGGTGTTTCACATTATTTTCGTCACGGGAGTATTTTTTGCCTATCTTCAAAATGCTGTAGCTCGACCAAAAAATTTTTTTGCGAAAAATCCTTTTGCAGTACTTTATACCTCTATTAGGAGTAGCTACCATAATTTTTTCAAAAAAAAATTGGAATTGGTCAACTGACATCACCTGCCTGAATTGAGATGGAAAGGGTCTTATCTAATCACATTTCTATCAACAGCAGTGCAAATTCCACTCCAAATACCTTTTCTTCCTAGGATTGATGGTAGCCTTTGGCATCGGATATGTCATATGCGGTAATGACAATTATTTGAAGGCTATAACAATTATCAAGATAATTATTTATTGGCTGCCCGGAAAGCATTCAAATAAACAACTAACAGTACTCGTAATCCGGTTGTGTTCACTTAGTTCTATATCATTTCTGACAGTCTACAGCAGTAAAATTATTCACACTGGGTTATAAAATTTTAAATTCAAATACTTTCCATATATACATACTTCTACAAAACCTTGTTCAATATTACAATTCTTTTACGGAGAAAACTGAGTTACATACAACATTTCCAATTAGCTGGAGTTCAAAACATTCTTTATTGATAAAAGTGCATGACAGAGTCAAATGACGTATTTAAAACAACGAGAAACGAATCGGAGGAACATATCATGTAATATATACAAATGCCGGTCCTCAATGGAGGCCGAAAAGTAAATATAATGCTAGACATGTGTTCCGTGACAAGCACTTGATCACAAGTGCAAAGAAGATACAGCAGATTCACCAACAAAAAATTACAGAAATAATCATACCATGCGCACTGAAGACAAAAGATATGTACAAAAAATTGTCCCCCGTCTGGAAGGATAGCACAGCAAATTAAAAGGTAAGGTATGACTCGAGGAAGCACACATGAAGAGCATAAGAAAGACAGAGTAATAGATTCAAAGGACGCATTAACAATCAACAGGCCATACAACACTAAAGGACGAGTACAAGCAATGTACAAATACCATACTACAATGCACACGGTTACATACAGGTGCCGCGCTGACATGACTCGTGCGTAAAATTTTGCAAGAGCACAATACTGAGGAAGAAGAAACGGATGATTCGGTCAAGCAGAAAGTAACATCACTGATAAAACCACTACAAGAGGTATCTACAATCGCACCAGCAGGGTTTAATCCACCCGTCCGAGAATAGGCACACCACGGCTGTTTGACATCACAAGAAAGTACAACCTACTCCAGTAGGAAGAGCACATAGGTACAATAAACACAAATGACAAAAAATTCACACAAAACAAATGCCTAAAAGCATTTAAGATTCAAACATTGTTGGGTGGATTCGTAGCAATAGTGATTCGAAACGTACAGTATAGAGGAATGAATTGATAAAAAAAGAGAAAAAAACTTTATTATATCATGCAGGATGTACAACCTCCGGAACGCCGCCCCGGTGGCGCAGTGGTCTAAGCGATGGTCTCTGATCATTCGTCCGAAAGGGGTCCGGGTTCGAATCCCAGTCAGGCATGGATGTTGTGTTTGTCTTACGGCACTGGCTCTCTCCCTTCCCTGGAACCAGTGACCCTAAAATAGGGACGGGCGACTGCTTATAGCCCATTGAGTTGCTCACGGTGGTCGTTAAACATCCAATAAAAAAAAACAAAAAACTCTGGAACTCAATATAGTCCGGAGATGATCAAAAGCTACTACAAGATTTCAAAAGTAAGCACATATCAACAATTGCCAAGGGGGAACAGCAAGGTTTCCGGCAACGGCATATACAAAAAAAATGCACAAAAAACCCGTAACTGATTCACAAAAAAACGCTCCACCAGGAAGGATAGTGCTCTTACTAACGATAAGTATCTACACAGTCAGGCACACGAAAGAAAATAGACCACTGAATTATGCGTTCCAAAAAAAACAAAAAAAAACGTTAAAATAATCATGCTATACACTAGGGGAGAAGCAAAACTATGTTCAGTTGCCAAATCACAGTAGAACACGAGATGCAAACAGATACCGAGCAAACAAAACACATTCCAAAAAAACCACAGCGCACAACAGCAAGATCAGCGAGGTAGATTTTCTGCCCACATACAGAACAAAACATAACTTCACTGCGCACACTGAATAAACACCATCGGCATAGGAAATACATATAAACCTCTATAGCATAATTCAACGAACACAATAGAATCAGTACCACAAGCAATATAACACCACATGGGAGTACTTCCTACGCCAGTAGAAAGAAACCAATATATACAACGAACTGACACAAATACAAGTAATCGCACAACCAGTGAGCGAAATGTGCTCGAGATTCTTACCAATCGGTAAGAATCAACAAAAAGAAACCGCAACACAAGGCAGAAGCGGGAAAGAAATTCTCGTCCGAACGAAACCGCCCACTCAAAGAAAGAGGGAACCTTCCTAAAAGGAAAGACGACGCACATCATCATGAAATCTAAACCAGCCAGCATCTTGAGCCCACACTGTGTGGAAGCGGGCCAAGGAATTTGAGGAGCGGGCCTCAGCATGTTCCATGCGGAGGGAGCTGTGAGGCGGCTGCTGAAGTGAATACTAAGCATGTCACCCGCTTCAAGGATACAGGTAGAAGCACAGGACGAGTATACAAATCATAGATGTAAATTTTTTTTCACCAAGACAAACAAATACGCGCAAACATCTGGAAGTCGGGTACGGGGGTGTTTTGTAAGGAGAAGCCAAGCATACGCAGTGAATGGAAGATCTCGAGAGGTGATACGATTCGCAATTTGAAAAGCTGTATGAAGAATCGGCAGGAGGACAGGACAGTAACAATACATGTGATCAACGTCTCCAGTAGATTCACAGAACGGGCAGGCCGCCCCGGTGGCGCAGTGGTCTAAGCGATGGCCTCTGATCATTCGTCCGAACGGGGTCCGGGTTCGAATCCCGGTCAGGCATGGATGTAGTGTTTGTCTTACGGCACTGGCTCTCTCCCTTCCCTGGAACCAGTGACCCTAAATTAGGGACGGGCGACTGCTTATAGCCCATTGAGTTGCTCACGGTGGTCGTTAAACCTCCAATCAAAAAAAAAAAGCAGAACGGGCAGAGGAAGAAAGAGACATACGCGAAAGAAGGAGAGGAACAGGACGACGGCGGTGAAGATACCGCCAGTGAACATTAAGCTCCAAAGGAGAAGAAAGAGGAGAGGAGGAAGCAGACCAGATTTTTTTTTTGATTGGAGGTTTAACGACCACCGTGAGCAACTCAATGGGCTATAAGCAGTCGCCCGTCCCTAATTTAGGGTCACTGGTTCCAGGGAAGGGAGAGAGCCAGTGCCGTAAGACAAACACAACATCCATGCCAGACGGGATTCGAACCCGGACCCCTTACGGACGAATGATCAGAGGCCAACGCCTTAGACCACTGCGCCACCGGGGCGGCCGGACCAGATGGCTGTAGAGAGAGTGGACGGAGCAGCGGGTAGAGGATGCAGAAAAAGTGATACAAAAAAGCAGTAGAGATAAAAAGAAGAGGGAGAGGAACACCCTGAAGGAGGAGGAAGAAAGGAACTGAAAGACTCGGACCAGAGACAGGGATAAGGCCAGTGTTAGTAACCAAAGAGGGGTAGATCGAAGCAAACGGAAGAACGGAGAAGAGCATAATCAGCTGCAAGAGAGGGAGTAGGATCAGAGAGCAGGGAGGAGAAGGGTCTCCAGATCAGGTTAGAATTAACCAGGGCACGTACAGTTAAGATACCAGAAAGAATCCAGGAAGGAAGGAGAAAGAAAGGCAGGTGGGAGGGGTGGACGCGTATTTCACAAGTGAATGTACGGAATTGCGATTAGGGCCATTTTCGCCACGCGATTGGTTCAGAGCTACTTTGGAGATTGCGAGTAGGCGGGACTTATGAAAAGAGTCATGTGACTGAGACATGTAAGCTTGGCTGCACATGCAATAAAATGTTCGTGTGTTTTCATTGCGACAGTGGTTACCTTCATTTGTTTTACCCGTACAGTTGGAATGTGACAAGAGGTAAATAGCGAGTGTAATTTTTTGGTAGGGGAACTTTTGGGTTTTTATATCAACATGACTGCATGGACTTGTGACTTTTCTTCCGAACTACCTTCAATCTATATAATTCTGACCACACCGTGGTTCTGACAGAGCCGACAGATGTTAGCACGTCAGCGCTCACTGCTCTAGCACAGGATTAGTACTGATGTGTTTTGTATGGATAACCCATGAGCTGTTTAACGTTGTTGTTGTTGTTGTTTTTTCGGGGAGAAGAGGGTTGAAATGTGGAATTGAAGGCTTGTTTGATGAAGTTTGGAGGGACAAAAATATGAAGAATTTTCTAAATATTAGAAAAACATATATATGACAGATCACTTACTATTTTCTCAGACACAATATATGGCAAACAACATTCTGGAGTATTTATTCCAACGGAAGTGTCTTACTTCAACAGAACACTGTTTTGAGGTCTTACTTCCTGTCATTAGGTAGTTCTTTACCAATACAAAATCACTCTATTTGATTTTTTTTCTAGCTAGACTTTCTCGCATTCATGAGGGAAAAACCTTAATCTTCAGAATATATATTTCGGTGTGAAGGCATGCTTCTCATTGTTAAAAGTCTTTTTAAGGGTAATAGAAAGGACCTTTAAAAGGGTATTTTTTAGTAACCTTATATACACACTTTCACAACAGCACGAATCGTGATGCGTAGTTGACGTGCTGCCATCTATTGGGCGATACGGAGTATGGTATACAACTAGCTATTTATTGAAGTTGTCCTCAATTTTAATATTAAGATAGATTTCGACTTGTATTCGTCTGAGAAACTGCAGATATTCCTTATGATTGCGTGAACAAAATTACTTTACCGTATTATTCAATATGATCATTTGTCACATATATTAAGTAACCTCACAGTGAATTTCTTAGGAAGCAGAACTTCCCACGATAAAACTTTCCACGATATAATTCAATATGATCATTTCTCACATATGTTAAGTAACCTCACAGTGAATTTCTTAGGAAGCAGATCTTTCCACGATATAATTCAATATGATCATTTGTCACATATGCCTCACAATGAATTTCTTAGCAAGCAGAACTTTCTCTGATAAAAGAGTATTCCTTTCACATGACTCTCCTCATTGTCCCCGCCTACTCGCAATATCCAAAGTAGCTCTGAACAAATCGCGTGGCGGAAATCCCCTTAATCGCAATTTCCTACATTCACTTGTGAAATATGCGGGGTGGACAAGGGACGAAAGGAAGAGAGGTTCGTCCAAAAGTTCAAGAGTAGTGGTTGTTATAGACCGAGAAAGCGGGAGAGAGGGAAAGAATGTCAGAGCTTCAGAAATCAAAGAAGGAAAGTTAGTAGAAGGAGCAGTAAAGGAATCCATCCTAAGAAAAAGGAGAAAGGAAAAAGATGGATCATGAAGAGAGAGAGAAGAACATCCAGAGTAGAGAGAAGAACATCCAGAGTAGAGAGAAGAACATCCAGAGTAGAGAGAAGAACATCCAGAGTAGAGAGAAGAGAGGGAGAAGGGGCAACCAACAGACGAAGAAATGAAACAATGCGGTGGCGGTGAGCACGATAGTATCGGGGAATAGCCGTGAGATTGATACCTCCCAAAGAGGAAAAGAGATGGTGTGTTGCAGCCGCGATCCAATGCTTCGAGGTCCATATCACCGACGTGAATAAGCTCTGTACGATATCAAGGTGGTACTTTGGCATTACGACAAAGGACCATGACAACGTGATTTGAAATAAAAAGTAGCGGTGCAAAATCGTAGCTCGTTGGTGGTATGAAGTATAGGGATGAGCTGACCTCCAAAAGCCCGCCGATCGTTGAAGACGGGGAAGTGCGGAACCCCAGGTGGTTGAGGCTGCCGTAAACGGGCGTCCAATGTGAGCACCCAGAATTTTCTGGGCCGAGGAGGATCACACCGCACCCCACGAGGCATCAGTGTGGCCCACCTAGAACCCGCACCATAACCCTGTGCTTTTCTCTAAATTTGAGGTAGCGCCAGACAGAGCAGCGTATGATTGGTATGCCTGATATAACACAGAAAATTGAGCATCATGACGAAGACAGAACGTGGCATCATCCGTATACGCGGTGTAGCAATGTATGCTCGTCCTGTGCTTCTACCTGTGTACATAGCAATGATGCCGTATACTTGCAACTGTAGGAGGCATGGTTGAGGGAAGTGATCTGCGTGCCGAAAGAAGGAAAGGCTCAAATGCTAAGACAAAGAGTTGTCCCGAGAGGGGACAACCCTGCTGGATCCCTCGTTGAAACGGAACTGAAGCAGTAACAAAGAAGGCCGTCCGGACGTGAAAAAAGGCGCCCTGACAGAGGCCAAGAAGAATAGTCACGAAGCGAGGAGGAAAGCCAAAGGATAGAAGGACAGCAGAAAGAAAGTCTTGGGAAACATTGTCGAAAGCGGATTTCTGATCAATATTAAGAAGAGCAAGAGATCCTGAATGTTTGCGGGCAAGAAAGGTGAGAAGGAAAAATAGGAGATATTGTTAGTAATTGACCAACCAGGCACAGTGTATGACTGGTCAGGAGAAACAATGAAGGGAAGAACGTTGTTTAGCCTGCGAGAAAGGAGTTTAGTGTAAAATTTGTAATCAAGATTGAGTATAGAGATAGGGTGCCACTTCTTCAAATCCAGAAGGTCCCCTTTTTTTGGAAGAAGTATGATATGTGCGACGGTGAAGTCCGGCGGTAGCACAGCACAGGAAAGAGCACATGAGAAGCAAGAAGAGAGAAAAGGTAAAACAGAAGGAAGAAAAGCTCTGTAGAAGGAGAGAGGAAGACCGTCAGATCCCAGGGAAGCATGAGGGTTGAGCGACGCGAACGCCTCTCGAAGTTCAAGTAAAGAGAAATCGGAAGGTAGAAGCGGACAGAGACGAGACGGGACCTGAGGTAAAGAAGAAAGTTGGGGAGAGGAAGGAAAGGAAACAGAAGTCTGCGCCACCATGTGGTACTTCTCCGTGATGAAGCCACGAACCGTGGAGCATATGATCGACTGTTTCCTGCAACAGTGCCATTCTCCAGACACAGAAATTGAACAGAAGAAGAGGCTTGCTTCTTGGATTCAAGTCGTGCACGATATTCATACGACTTCGATGACAGTGAAATATGCCGTAAGCGGATCCGCCTTACAGCCTGTTGAGCAAGCGGCTTGAGCAGTGCCTGCAAATCTCCTTGATATGCAGAGTACAGTGGGTCCGTTATCGGCATCGTTGTTAAAATACCACGGAGATTATCAATCTGCTGAGCTCGCTCCGTGTGAACGGTAAAGGAATAATTCCGGATGAAGAGCCGAAGGTCTCTCTTCACCTGCAGCCAAAGATGCAGTGCGCTAGGAGTAGTATTCAACAAGTTGCGACGGCTTACGAGGAACCGTTCAACCGCAGTGCAGAAGGCCGGATCTTCAAGAAGCTCATCATTAAATATCCCACACCATTAACTCCGGTCGCTTGGGCGTAGCTTTGAAAAGCATAATCCACTGCTTTTAGTTGATTATGGTTAGCCGGCAGTGTTTCACCAGCTTCGTGAACTAAAGCGGTAACGGCTTTCTGCCTCACTTTGTAGCACAGTAATTCACACAATTGCTTATAGGTGACTGGTTGCTCTGGGATGTTGTAATGCCGAAGCTGTGTAACAAAATCATCATAGAGGAAGAATGCAAAATCCTCACGGGAGTCAATAAACATGTCAAAATCCTTCCAAACCGCGGGGGTGTACGACGTCTGCCTGAAGCACGGGGAGTGGGGGTGGCGAGTAGGAGCCCTCGCTTAGCTGCACCACCCTGAGCTCGTGTCTCTTGTCCTTTCACAGTACGAGAATGTGTGTCGTCTGCCGAACCATCACTTAAGGCTGGGTCAGCCGTGCTGTAGTAGGAATCCTCAGGATCCGCATTAGAAGTCTCAGTATCAGAAATAATACTACCACTTTCCGAGGGTCGAGGAACTGCCGGTGTGCGGAAAGGCTGTAAGAAAGTTAGTGCTGGACAGTTTTCCGTGGTGTTGGGTGGCGGACAAGTCGCCGCCTGCCCAACATCCAGGTCAGATGAAATCACCGATGAAGAGTTGCCGGGAACATCTTGGTCAACGGTCTTGGATGGAGTCGCACGATCCCTAGCTGGAGCCTGTTGTGAGGGAACACTTCAGCAATCTTTCTGGTGGTGCCCAAATTCTTTGCATTTACTGCAGTGATAAGTAGTTAGTACATCTATCCTGCGAAGATGTTCCCTACAGTTGACGGTCAAGGACAGTTTTCAATGGAATCTTGCTTCGGAAAAACAACTCGTCTTGCTCCTTGAATGGCACCAGCAACAGCTCGACCCTCCGGTTTGGCTGGAGCTGCAGAGTGAGTAAGAATAGTGTCAACAACTCTACCAAGAGAAGAGGCAACTGCAAACAGCAGGGTATCTGTTACTTCAGGTGGTACAGGATAGAAATAGACATTGAAAGGCCGGTGCGCAACTGGCTCGGGAAAGAGGTGACAATCACGAATGGTTAAACCCTTATCAAGAACCTTATATGCATATTCCGCTTTTGTAAAATACACTATTACAACAGATGGTCTACGCGCCACGAACTGAATAGAGGTAGAGGTAAACATACCTTTTAAGGCATCTTCATACACATAGAGGGGTGTATTCGGTAGAGCTTCGAAGAACACTCCACGATTGAGAATCGTTTTGAAAGATTGTCCAGCCGAGGATTCCACCGGAATGTCCAGTTGAATGGTGTTCGCAGTTCAGTGTAGAAGGGGCGTCAAAGTGTGTGCTTCACAGTACCTCTCACGAAGAGCAGGGCGTGGTTTGGATGTTGCTGCTGAATACGAGGTAGATGCCTGCGGACAAGAAGTAGAAGGAGCAGGAATCCCAGGGGTAGTAGTATCCATGACGTCATCAGCATTGGCAACTCTTTGACACGTTGAGCCAGTTACAGGAAGGGCACCAGAAGGGCAGTTGTTCAAAGCAGCCCTGGAGGGTAAGTGAACGCCGCCTGGCAGAGAAGGCACTGTGACATCGGTAGTTGCAAAAGAAGTGGAAGAAGTGAGATCACCGAAAGTGGGGATGGAGCTCTAGCAATGGTCCACCACTTCGGCTGACGCCATTGCAAATGGCGCCGACGCCCCGGAGCCAACCGGCCCGGTCCAAACGCAAACAAAACAGAAAATCGAAGTAAAATAACGACTCACCAACTCGTGAGAAAAGCGGGAAGAACAACCAGACCTTGAACTTAAGGCTGGTACAAAACAAACAGTACAGGAGAGGTTGAAACACTCACTAGCAGGCCAGAATAACAGAGCTGGCGACTTCGCTGGAGTGCAACGACAGTATTTGTTTACATTCTGCGACTCAGCAGCACCGATCTCCGAACACGTTTCCCGAGCGCCAAACCGAACAAAACGCGAACGAATGGTGAGAAGTCACGATGTCCGAACCAAGGTTATTTAAATACAGTGAGGTTGGTTCTTAAGGAGGAATATGGGCCGTGGGTGGCCTAGTGGTCAGCGTTCGTGACTGCCTCTGAGATAACCTCAGATTCGATCATGGGCAGGTACGAACGTTTGCAGCACTAAATAACCGCCGTGCGTCGGATGGGCACGTTAAGCCTTCGGACCCCGGGTACTAGCCCCCGGCCATAAATAAGGGCGTCTTCTTCCCCCTTTCTACCTCGCTTCGGTGTCACTTTCCTATCGGTCACTCTAGCCCAAAACTCCTAGCTTCCTATTTCTAAGGGTTGTTTAAGACCTGGGGTCAGACACTCCCTTCCTAAAATCCTCTACATCTGATCTGATCTGATCTTTACGGAGGAATAGCTTCCTTTGGCTGATGGTCGAGACGTAACGATCGAGTGTGATGTTCCCAAAGATGGCGTATCGACGAAAATTCGTAACTCGCTATCACCCTATCACCTCCGCCAGTGTACGCTCACGTACCAAACTTTAGGTTTTTGCAATATGCAAAATGTTTTAAGGCAGTTATAATTTCGTTTTGTTTATACTCAGTAATTTCCCACCACAAACACACACATAAAAAGCACATTCATCGTAGATTTGAGATACAGCGACACTTATTTAGCTAATATAAAGTGAGGCTCACAAAACTTTACAAATGCGGAATGAACACATGGATTATTAACATTTTTAATACATTTCAAACAAAGTTTGCAGTTCAGATTGGAATAATTAAATTGTATATAAAATTAAGCGGTAAAAGTGTGTGATACTGCTTTGTAAACGAACAGCGAGAATAGAAAAATATAGATCTCACAGGGACAGTTATAACAAGCCTCCGACAAAAACAAATCACTCATTATTAAATACTTTGCCACATTACAGGGTGTATCAGTGTTATAGGTTATAGTACTGTATGTGTGTGTGTGTGTCTCTGTCTTTTGCAATACAAAATGAAAAACGTTCCCGATCTGAGTGTGTCTTTCCGCTTTGTTTATATGCAACTTGATCACAACCAGCGTGAAGGAAAGTAGTTCATGATAAATTTTAGGCGTTTCTTTTTTAGAATGTTTCATACTTCTGTTCTGGAAGTCATAAATTTTGCGTGTTCGTTTTTTAGACGCCTTAGTGAGCACAGATTTTGCAATAACTTCGCTCAAAATATGCCAACTGTACCCGAGTTATTGGTTACCGTTGACGGCTTGTCCAAGTAATATCCTATAATTAACTTTCATTTTGCTACTTTTGAGGCTTGCTATTTTCGAACTTTCTTTCGATGTTGCTCTACTCTCCTCTTCGCTTTGTCAGTAATATTAAGGCGGCGTATCCTTAAGAAGGTTCTTCTCTTAGTGCACACTTTTATAAGTTTCTTGTATGCTTCAGAATATATTTCAGCCAGTAACTGACAAAAAGATTTCATTACATGCGGTGTTTCTGGTAGTCTTTTTGGTGGTCTTTCTCAGCGAAATGAGAATTTTATTTAATCTTCTGCATTTGATGAGCCATTCCTTTCTCTTGGTACGATCTTTAAGAAAACTGTGAAAAGTAATTCCTTTCCCTTTCTGATTTCTATTTTTACATATGGTCACTGCACAATTTGGCGTTAGGAAAATGCCAAGAATATCCAAGACAAGAAGTTACATTATTTACACACACCGCACTTGATGATCATAATATAACTAGAATAACTCAAAGATAATAACTAGAATTACTAAATTAATATAACAATTATAATTAGATAAATATAACAAGAATGAGTAGACTGATATAACAAGAATAACTAGATTGATATAACAAGGATAACTAAGTTAATACAACTCCTTGAATACAATTGCCGCCCCGGTGGCGCAGTGGTCTAAGCGATGGCCTCTGATCATTCGTCCGAAAGGGGTCAGGGTTCGAATCCCGGTGAGGCATGGATGTTGTGTTTGTCTTACGGCACTGGCTCTCTCCCTTCCCGGGAACCAGTGACCCTAAATTAGGGACGGGCGACTGCTTATAGCCCATTGAGTTGCTCACGGTGGTCGTTAAACCTCCAATCAAAAAAAAAAAAAAACGGGAGATAGGAGCCGAGACATGTTTGCATCTGTGGTTGAATCGCCCTCGATGATGACGACATGCTCAAATCACCGAAATTTTTTAGAGCCGCGCATCGCTGTTATGGCCACCCCTGGCCTGAACGCCATCCACTTTAACGTCGACCAGCATGCATCTCGTCCATCACTGCTTCTGTTACGTACGATATAGCGTCTAGAAGGGAAGTGTGCCGAGCGAGCTCAAAAACTGCGTTCGAAATATGTCCCACTCCACATCGCGGCGCCGCAGACGGTGTCTGTGTAGTGTTGTGCATCAAACAACAGGGGCTGGATTACGAAAATCATGACGAAAATAGGGTGTAAGTGTACAGTTTTCTTGAGTGTGCGATTATGGAAACACATTTTACCGTAAATCCGTAATCATTACTCGCAGAAATGTTTTAAGTCTGCCGCAGAGTGCAGCGTCGGCAAATTTAATTTAAAATAGAATTCTTCGTGCGCTTGAATTAAATTGATATCATGCTACCTCCTCGAAGAATACCTACCAAAACGCGAACAAATGGCGTGGATATGCCAAGTAAAGATGTGCTGTTTGGAAAATTTAACTGTATATCAGTAGCGTCTAGTGTGTAACGTACCAGGAGATGTGACGTACCTGCCAGAAGGACGCACATGACATAAAGGCAGATAGGAATCAGAATAAAATGTCCGCGTAGCTCAATTGGTAGAGCAACTTATTCCGGAATGAGTGGACCCGGGTTCGAATCCTGGCGTGGACAGAAATGATGGAGAAATTCACTTCGTTATAATGGCGCCCGAACTATCCGGATGACCCGACCGTTCAAAATCTCGCATTGGTGTGATGTTATTTCCACACCGCGAGATAGGAAAAATAAGAGAATCCTTTCTCCAGCACTTCGAAAAAAAAAAAAAAATAAGGGGGAGATGATGTAACGTACCAGGAGATGTGACGTACCTGCCAGAAGGACGCACATGACATAAAGGCAGATAGGAATCAGAATAAAATGTCCGCGTAGCTCAATTGGTAGAGCAACTTATTCCGGAATGAGTGGACCCAGGTTCGAATCCTGGCGTGGACAGAAATGACGGAGAAATTCACTTCGTTATAAGTGGTAAGCTGAGATGGAGGGGCTGCATTCCAATTTTGTAGATATCACTTTGAAAGCTAAGTTACTGAGCCTGCTGATGCTGTCCGCTTAATAATAATTTATATATATATAATATACTCTATTGATCGAATGTGCTTTTTTTTAAAGAAATGAATATTTATATTTAGCAACTGATAGGGATAATCTAGAGGTAACCGATACCTGAATTAGGCAACGGATATCAAGCGATGGCCACATTTATGAAGAAAATAATCGGCGTATAAAACTTGGTTTGATGCATTAGTTCTTAAAAGAAAAGTGTTTAATCAGTGCATCCTTCCAGTTGTTACGCATGGAGCAGTGACATGGACCTCAACTAAAATAGATATACCGAGGTTGCAGACAACTGAAAGAATCATGTTTGATGTAACCAGGAACAGGGAAAAAATACAAAGAGGAACTCGTGGATCGGGAAAATTACAAGGGTGGAAGACATCAATGTCAGAATCCCTGAAATTGCAACGTGATGGACATATTGCCAGAAGAAAGAACCAGCGATGGAGAGTTGAAATATTAAGCTGGATAGCAAGGGGAAGAAAAAGACCCAAAAGGTGACAGGTGGGAGATGGGTGGATGAAATTTGGAAGCAAGAAGGAAACTGGCTCAAAGCAGACTGTTGTGGAAGTCATTTGTGACCCCAGAAATATAATAAATATTTTTTCTTCTGATACGCTCCCTTTGGAATTTTGACTTGACACCAGCCACTGCAACTCGGACAGCAATGAAAAACATTTTGCGGAATTTTGAAAGGTCTGCCACAATTTCGCGATGAGTTGTTACTGCGATACTCACACACAGGCATTTTCTTTAATAAATACGAATTGCAAACATGTTCAATCCAGTTTCAATTTTGAATCCATGATTACAATTTAGTGTAGAAAAATTTGTTTTCAAAATTTACCAACTTCGTAAATTTTCTTAACAATTGTATTTGATTAAATGTTGTGTTCAAAGTAAATAAGTAAAAAGCACTACCTCAACTGAAATGTGCAGCTTATATTGAGGGCGGGGAGGTGTGCAGCAGAAAAGTAAAATGTAGCCTATGGAGCAACTTCAATGTTTTTTGATGAATAAAAATTTACACGAGTTTAAAAGCGAAAATTTCACTGTGCCCTGGTAAGTGAAAATATTAATTTTGTACAAATTAGTCATTTTTTTTTCAATAATTCCACATAATGGAATTACTTCAGAATACATTTCTGTCCCCAGCACAGTTGATAGCAACCATTGCAATTGCAATTTTTGAACGTCTTTTATCTTTCACCATTGATGCAGTTACTTAGGGGGTGGGGAGAGCAAGAAGTATGTTTTTTGTTTAAATAAATACATTTACAGAAATTAATTTTGAATCTCTAAATAACTTACCAGTTTTTGTAACTTTATTTTCTAAGTTTAACAACCTGGACATTTCTTAACCTCATTTTAGGCTGGAATTTTTTTTAATGAGTTTGGGTTCAATTTCTAGGATCACTTATTTGCATATGCATTAGACTTACTGTCTGCTATGTGCATACATATCATATTTAATGAAGGAAAAGTTAACTAGTCACTGCTACATACTCCCAAAGTTATCCATTCTTTTTTAATATGGTCATCTGCATACATATAGTAATATATAATAGATCAGTAAACAGAGCAGTGTCTACTCTGCTTGCTCAGAGTTGAACATTGGTAATGTGGCTAAGTTTAAACCCTGGGTTTGAATGACTGAGCCTGTTCTGTGGCAAAGTTCTTATTAACTGTTAACGTGGTTTTCAGGAACTCTCGGGGTGAGGGTTTGACCTGTAGCATTACTGCGGAGTCAGTATATATTTACCGACTCCACAGTCATTATAAGTGAGAGCTATTGACTGACTCCACAGTAAGTATAAAGCTGTCTCTCACTTGCTTCCTCATAAAAAGAACCTCAACACCCAGATCCAGGGACCTTATTTATTTGCAGCGTCTCAGCTTAAGGTACTTCATTTTTCTCTATTATCATTGTGAATCTTATGAAGTCCCTTTATATAAAAATGTAAGCGTGTCAGTAAATAAAATTTTGCAATCTTACATGTCACATCTTTACTGTGTTCTGCACAACCAATGAATTTAATTTTCTTTATCATCAAGATAGCTAGAATATCAACGATACTATCTCTGTGTAGTTTTTCGGTGCTGAAATAATGTGTAAGAATACCTACCAGTTGACTCTTTACCTGCACAGTCAAAGTGTTGACTTCGCAGGGAAATGTTGAACTCTCTCGAAAGTTTTGGGAATCATAGGATCCCTGACGGCGCTGCGATAGCTAGCCCGTCAGTCACCGGAAACCACAGTCTTTCACTCGGACAGATTCGGCCTAGAGACCTGTGGGGTTCTGCCTCCCCCACGGGACCGGTACCATATACCCTTCTGTCACAAGCAACTTTTTTTCAAAAATATCTCATCTCGTGGCCGGGAGATCGCCCGCCAACGCGAATTTTTTGGGACTAATGTACTTTATTTTGAAACTCAGCAAAAGTACATGCATATACTCTGTGAGGGTCTCATGCACCCCTCTCACAATATTCAGACACTAAAAAATCACACAAATTGAAAATATTTACATTGTCCACAGCGCTAGGGCCAGTGGTGTGGTGATGACCCCGGTCCAGGGTCATCTCAAACACCTTGGTCAATAGACCGAAAAACTCAATGTCGAGAGCTGCGTACCTCCAAGGATACTACCATCCGTCAACAATAGTTGACTCGACTCTTCCTCAGCTAAAGTTTGGTAATAAGCCACCTTTATCAAATTCGCGTATCAGTGTTCGAGAAAATCTGGCCTTTTCTTCAATACTACATGTTAAACACATTTTAGTGCAATCTTTGCATTTAGTTATTGCAACACATTTCCTAGCTACATAACCTGTAACATAAACTAGCGACTGGTTATGGGAATCATGTGGGAAAAGGGAAGCACAATCAGAATATGCAGCACTATTCAAGGTATCTTTCACATTATCTAGCATTCCACCACTTAAAAGTTCATTTAAATTTAACAAAACATTACGTTTGCAACTGATGGTGTCACTTGTTTCAATAAGGGAATTAATGATTTCTGTTGTGCAGCTAGTACCACACTTTACAGGCTTGGCCAGATTATAAAAACTTAAACACTGAATGGTCACAAAAAATTCTGCTGCAGTGGGGTGGTCATTGCAGCCTGACAGTTGCCGAATAATGCAAAAAATGTTTTCTATTAAGTCTTGACTCAAGCGCGATGTCATTACATACTTATAGTTCAAGATTTCTGTTAGATATTTTAGTAGAGAGATAGTACTGCTTATAGTGACTCGTAATCCTGCAGCTGTGCTAGCACTTAAAAACCCAATCTTCTTATCGCCTGCAAAAGCTTCCCATTTATCTAAATATAACAGAAAATCATTAAGTACTTTGCATCCCTCAGAATCTACGCGGAGACTACTTGATGGACTCCTTGATATCATTGCCGTTATTAACTCCATCATCAACTTTATGAAAAATGCAGTTGCATTAGTACTTCCAATCTGTATTTCAATATGATGCTTATAGGGAAAAAGGCCTTTTAATACTTTGTTGCTAAAAAGCTGCAAAGCATAACTTGCCCTCATTTTCTCAGTTATTTGGGTGAATATGAACACGTGTAATTTTTGGCATGGCTTTTAGAGTAGTTATGTCAGTGTCCTTCCTCCATGCTGCTTCAACATGCTCTGGTCTTGCTTCTCCTTCGGGCAGAAGAAAACCTCTGGTAACAAATGCGTTCCGTACACATTTTATTAAGTGAGGAAAATCTGATATGAAATGTAAACTTCTAGAACAATCTGTAGGATGCATAATGCTATATTTAGTTCCAGAACAATCTGCTGATATACCAAATGTCTTCCACATATTCCTGTTCCAAGAAGCCCCATCACACGTAATGAAATCAACAAACAGACCTGCATTTTCAGTGAGATTAACAGCTTCAATAATTAATTTTGCAAGCAAAGTCCACTTATATTGTTACGTGTGGCAAAATCCCCAATTATTGGGGTCCAATTTCCATTTAATGGCTGGAACACCATTACCAGTCCGTGATTACATGGGTATGCTTAACAGTTTCTGAAGTGTATGGCCCAATGTCAACAACCCCTATTTTTTCTCCAGATGATTTTGCTTACAGTTTTTCTGTAAGCTTCACTTCATCTACTAATATACCACCGTGTCTTGCAAAAGGCTCCATTTCGCTTGTTTTCTTTGAAATAGTTTCAAACGTCAGTGCATTGAATCCAAAACCACTGTTGTAATTTGAAATATACTTTCTAATAGTTGTTCTATTAGGTAGGATCATGATTTTGTGTTTTCGTATGTTATAACGAAGTAAATTTCTCCGTCATTTTTGGTCTACGCCGGGATTCGAACCCGAGTCCGCTTATTCCGGAACAAGTCGCTCTACCAACTGAGCTACGCAGACTTTCATTCTGATTGCTATCTGCCTTTATGTCGTGTGCGTCCTGCTGGCAGGTACGTCACATCTCCCCCCGAAAGAGGGCCGGGGGCATGGCCCACGGGTCAGCCGTGACCATGAGTCGTTGCAGGCAGCCATCCACTGTAGAACGGGCACTCGAGAACTCCCAGTCAATCTAGTGTGTGGAATGCAACATCACACATTTTTTTATTTTTCGAAGCGCTGGAGAAGGGATTCTCTTATGTTTCCTATCTCGCGGTGTGGAAAGAACATCACACCAATGCGAGATTTTGAACTGCTGGGTCATCCGGATAGTTCGGGCACCATTATAATGAAGTAAATTTCTCCGTCATTTTTGGTCTACGACGGGATTCGAACCCGAGTCCGCTTATTCCGGAACAAGTCGCTCTACCAACTGAGCTACGCAGACTTTCATTCTGATTGCTATCTGCCTTTATGTCGTGTGCGTCCTGCTGGCAGGTACGTCACAATGTGCTCGTACAATTTTGGACTTTTAATGTCCATTAGTAAGCATTCAAGTAACCATTCCTTGGTATATGACATACCTCTTGCAGATTTCCTTTTTGCTGCCTTATAACAATGAATAACCATTTGCTGCTGCCTAATGGGTAAATCTGCTATTTTTTCATTAATGGAAAGTTCTGTAAAATTCTTATTTTTGTTTTGGATTTTTTTTTTATGTAATCAGAGAGCGAAATAACCAGTTTCTTCAGCCTGTTGATTTTCCTAACTTTATTCTGATACTTATTTTTAAATGTAGCCTTTTTTCTATGATAAGCTATTTTGTGCAAAAGTAAGCGCTGCAGATACTTATATTTGAGGCAAGTCTCTGTTGTTTTTCCTTACACAATTTTTGCTGTACAAATTATTCTAAAAAATATCTCAACTTTCAAGGTACTGCTTGTTATTTTCAAATTCGCCATGACATACTGTTAGCCTATCAGTGTCTCGAATAATGGATTCTAATTCATCTTTAGAAGTAATACTAGAAACTGTGTTCATTTTTAATCCACGTAAATACACTTCACAGGTAAACTCTGGTTCACTTTCGGTTACAACAACCAGTTTTTCGGTTGTCAATGAATTTGACAATTCACATTTGAATGAATGAACATGGAAAATTATGCACTTTGAATTATTAGCAAGAATTTGCTTACCCCAAAATTCTGAAGGAAGGTTGATATTCAGAAGGCAGTTCAGTGTAACTCTTTGGGAAGTAAATTCCAAGCTATTTAAATTACCGTCAGGCTTATCATCGGTTTCCCAAACTTTCCTCTTTTTTGCCAGAGGTTTTGATAAATAATGGGGAAGGTTTGGAAATATTGTTGGAATTGCATCTGGTGTCAAGATGGGCCGATGTCTGGGTATTAATACAGTCTCTTCGTTTATTTTATGAACAAAATTTCGAACCACAAATCTCTCATCAAAGTGCAATTCACATACAGCACTAAATTTGTGTAAGTTTTTATCTGCACGGGGAATCAATTTTTGCCATTGCTGTAAAAGTTTATCATTTTTGGGTATTCCAAAGAGGGACAGCTTACTGTTTTTGTACTGAGTATTGCAACCTGGCACAAAACAATGGTTATTTCTCTTCCACATAATGAGCTAAGTATAACTTATATACAATATTTAATTGATCCACATTCCTTCTAAAACCTCAAACATAACACGTCTTCGTCTAAATTGCCACTCTTTTCACAGTAAGCAACACGAATTTAGTTTCCCGCTCCCCTCACAGTAAGAAAGAGGGAAGGGGATCGCAGCGCCATCTACGAAGGAGACAATATTCGGTATCCACGCCAATCATTACGTATGCTAGGCGCTATGACTATACCAAAAATCCGAAAATTCTTGGCGTAGAATAAATATAAAATTTTCTAAGCTTTCGCACATCAACCAGATGGCTTTCTCAAGGAAGGTAGACAGCTAACTGCAAACGGGATAACAGAACGTTTCAACACTTTGAACGCGGTGACTTGACAGTGTTGAAACGTTCTGTTATCCCGTTTGCAGTTAGCTGTCTACCTTCCTTGAGAAAGCCATCTGGTTGATGTGCGAAAGCTTAAAAAATTGTATATTTATTCTACGCCAAGAATTTTCGGATTTTTAGTATAGTTATACTATTTTGAGTTCAATAATCAATTTTGCAAGCAAAGTCCCACTTATATTGTTACTTATGACAAAAACATCAATTATTTGGGTCCAATCTCCATTTAATGGCTGGAACCACATTACCAGTCCGTGATTATTATTATTTTTTTTTGAGGTTTAACGACCACCGTGAGCAACTCAATGGGCTATAAGCAGTCGCCCGTCCCTAATTTAGGGTCACTGGTTCCAGGGAAGGGAGAGAGCCAGTGCCGTAAGACAAACACAACATCCATGCCTGACCGGGATTCGAACCCGGACCCCTTACGGACGAATGATCAGAGGCAACGCCTTAGACCACTGCGCCACCGGGGTGGCCAGTCCGTGATTACATGGGGTATGCTTAACAGTTTCTGAAGTGCATGGCCCAATATCAAAAACCCTATTTTTTCACCAGATGATTTTGCTTGCAGTTTTTCTGTGAGCTTCACTTTATCTATTAATATACCACCATGTCTTGCAAAAGGCTCCATCTTACTTGTTTTCTTTGAAATAGTTTCAAACATCTGTGCATTGAATCCAAAACCACTGTTGTAATTTGAAATACACTTTCTAATAGTTGTTCTATTGTTTAGGATCCTGATTTTGTGTTTCCGTATGTGCTCGTACAATTTTGGACTTTTTATGCGTATTAGTAATCATTCAAATAACCATTCCTTGGTATATGACATACCTCTTGCAGATTTCCTTTTTGCTGCCTTATAACAATGAATAACCATTTGCTGCTGCTTAAAAATTCTTATTTATTTATTTTTTTTTTATTTTTTTTATGTAATCAGAAAGCGAAATAACCCGTTTCTTCAGCCTGTTGATTTTCTGAACTTTATTCTGATACTTTTTTTTAAATGTAGCCTTTCTTCCATGATAAGCTATTTTGTGCAAAAGTAAGCGCTGCAGATACTTACATTTGAGGCAAGTCTCTGTTGTTCCTTTCATTACACAATTTTTGCTGTACAAATGATTTTTAAAAAATAACTCCACTTTCAAGGTACTTTCTGTTATTTTCAAATTCTGAAATGCGCCATGACATACTGTTAGCCTATCAGTGTCTCGAATAATGGATTCTAATTCATCTTTAGAAGTAATATTAGAAACTGTGTTCATTTTTAATCCACGTAAATACACTTCACAGGTAAACTCTGGTTCACTTTCGGTTACAACAACCAGTTTTTCGGTTGTCAATGAATTTGACAATTCACATTTGAATGAATGAACATGGAAAATTATGCACTTTGAATTATTAGCAAGAATTTGCTTACCCCAAAATTCTGAAGGAAGGTTGATATTCAGAAGGCAGTTCAGTGTAACTCTATGGGAAGTAAATTCCAAGCTATTTAAATTACCATCAGGCTTATCATCGGTTTCCCAAACTTTCCTCTTTTTTGCCAGAGGTTTTGACAAGTAATGGGGAAGGTCTGGAAATATTGTTGGAATTACATCTGGTGTCAAGATGGGCCGATCTCTGGGTATTAACACAGTCTTCTCGTTTATTTTATGCACCAAATTTTTTAACCACAATCTCTCATCAAAGTGCAGTTCACATCTAAGTTTTTATCTGCACGGGGAACCAATCTTTGACATTGCTGTAAAAGTTTATCATTTTTGGGTATTCCAAAGAGTTACAGCTTACTGTTTTTGTACGGAGTATTGCAACCTGGCCAGTAGCGGCTCGTCCATAAGAGCACAAGAGCACGTGAACCCCCTATAAAAAATAGAAAAATAATTATACGATATAAATAATACATCTTTATTGACGCAGTACTAAATGGCTTATTTTCAGTAAGTTTAAAAGAGCGGACAATGAAAAACAGCGTAGAGCGCGCAAAGTGCGGTTAAGTGTAATGACGCGCCAGTGGCTAGAAGCGGACTGAATGTGCCGCTCTCGATACTGGACACACGGGATATGCGACAGATGGGCGAGTCCATTTACTCGCGGTAGGAGGGGGGGGGCATGTCTACAAGCGGCTTAACGGAGAATACCGATGAGCTGCCTGTGACACAGCTCAGCTCAGTTGTTGCACGGCTGTAGTTGACGAGGGATGCTCCTAACCTTTGCGCGCGTGTTACATTTGTGTTTTGGAGTTTCCAGTTTCGATTATTTTTTAGGTGATAAAGTTTTAGTTGAAATTACACTTATTACAGTTTATCTATTGTAGTGTAGCTAGTGAACTGTTGTTTTTATTTACTGTACAATAATGGAAAGTACCTGTATGTACTCAGTTAGTAATTTAAAGGAAGTAGCGTTTGGCAATTTACACATAGAAGTTAAAATAGCAATACAAGAGAGCGGCAGGCCAACGCCCCGACTTAATATAAGTCAAACATCGACATCAAAATCTAGAACTTTTAAAAGAGAATTTAAAGAAGAGCTATACGAAAAAATTCCTTGGCTTTGTGGTTGTGAACAAACAAACAAATTATTTTGTTTTCCTTGTTTGTTATTTTCCCGTGAAAAGGGCGATCCTACTTGGGTGAAAAATGGCGTTTGTGACTTAGCTCATTTGACACAAAAAAATTAAAAAACACGCAAGTTCTCATGGACACATAAGTGCTACATTGGATTTCAATTTGCTGGGAACGGTTGACGTTCGTCAGCAGCTTTACAGTGCTTATCGACAAAATATTAAAAAGCACAATGAACAAGTGACTAAAAATAGGTATGTCCTTTCTAAGCTTATAGACTGTATTAAATTTTGCGGTGCATTTGAGTTGGCCCTTCGAGGTCATCGGGAGGATGACGATTCCTTAAATTCTGGCATATTTAAAGGGCTTGTAAACTTTTCTGCAGAACTTGACTCATCTTTAAAAGAACACTTGAGTACCGCTACTGTCTTTGAAGGTACCTCGAAAGAAATTCAAAATGAATTGTTAGATTGTATTCTTTTTGCATGTCAAGAAAACATAATAGAAGAAATAAAAACTGCACAGTATGTTTCTTTGATTGCGGACGATACATCAGATTTCTTTGATTGCGGACGATACGTCTGTATTTCAGTTACAGTTTTCCGCTATGTGTTAGCTAATGGCCAACCAGTTAAAAGATTTTGGAAATTTGATAACCCTGAAGGGCACGACGCAGAATATATAGCCAAATGTATTTGTACCAGTTTAGATTAGGTTGTGCAAAATTCAGAAAAACTCGTATCTCAAAGCTATGACGGTGCGAATGTAATGAGTGGGCACCATGCTGGCGTGCAGACCATAGTGCAACAAACCTTTAAACATGCTTTTTTTCGTTTACTGTTACGCTCATCAGTTGAACTTGATTGTAGCTCAAGCAACAAGCCCAAGATGTCAGAATTTTTTTTTTCGGACTTAAGTGATATAACACATTTTTTTTTCGGATTCCCCTCAGAGAGTGTCTGTTTTGGACAAGATAGTTGGCAAACGAAAACCTCGGGCGTCAGCTACAAGGTGGAATTTTAAGAGCAGAACTGTTAATACTGTTTTTGAGTACAAAGAGAAATTAATTGAATGTATGGAGGAAATCCAATTAACCTCTAAGCAACCAACCACCATAATTAAAGCTGGTGCTCTAGCTCGTCTCCTTAGAGATAATAAGTTCATATTTTGGCTTTCTGTTTTTCACAGATTAATGCCACATGTGGATATTTTGTACAACCAATTACAGCTAACTTACACTGATGCTGTGAGATTATATACCTTGATGTAATGTATTAAATTTGAAACGAGAACTAAAGCCAATGCTGACCACTTCGTCAAAGCCATTGATAAGGAAAAAGGTAACATGGACAAAGTGACAGAACTGGTTAATCAGTACCCAGACAATGCACGTAAACGATCGAGGCGTGAAGAAGATTTTTACTTAAGTAGAACAGTGGCTGCCAAGGAAACCTGTGACATTATTACAACGCAAATAAAAACAAGATTTTCATTCACAACATCTTGCTCAGCTGTATCTCTTTTTGAATCACAAAAGTTTGAAGAGTTTGAACAGAAATTTCCCGAGAAATTGCTTAAAGATACAGTAAATGTGTATTCATTTCTTGAAAAAATTCGCCTCAAGACATAGCTTGAAATCATTTACAAAAGAACTGATTTCAGAAACATGCATGGTGCTGTTAGTCTTTTACAGTTTTTTTTATTGAAAACAACTTATTGTCATCCTTTTCTAAAAGTTATAAACTGTTATTAATTATTGCAACAATACCAATGACGGCTACTGAAGCTGAAAGGTGTTTTTCAACCCTAAAACGGATAAAGACATTTTTGCGGTCTACGATATGTCAAGAGAGGCTTACAGCTTTAGCAATGCTTGCAATCGAGAAGGAAATGATTTCTAACATCCATGATTTCAATGAAAGAGTTATTGATGTTTTTGTGTCAAGAAAAGATAGAAGGTTGGACTTTGTTTACAAAAACTGTACTTAAAGGAAATATTTGTGTAAGCTACCATCCAAGTAAATTTGTGTAAGTAAATACTAGACCTTACCATCATATGCAGCAGCTTTGATTATTTTCCCTTTTCTGTGTGTTTAATAATCTAATCTAATAATTGAGAGCATGAGGCCTTATGACTAACTATCTAAATATTTAACACTTAAAACAAGCTTTCTGTTTTGCGTTTATTTTACTACTTTAAAATTAAATGAAAATAATTGTTTCAGTAAAAAAGAACAATTAGCATATTATAGCAAGTATGATCAATAAAGTAATCCTTTATTATTAAGTTGTGAAACAGTTAAAGTACAGTAATATCTATAATAACATTTCGTTTCAAAATTAATATAATACATCAAGGTATAGCAGCGCCTAAATTATGTGAATATTGCAAGCAACACACAAGTGTGTGACACAGTGTATCTCAAAAACTGCAAATTAATAATTGTGAACCCCCTGTAGATGTACTCGCGAGCCGCCACTGAACCTGGCACAAAACAATGGTTATTTCTCTTTCGCATAATGAGCTAAGTATAACTTATATACAATATTTAGGTGATCCACATTCCTTCTAAAACCTCAAACATAACACGTCTTCGTCTAAATTGCCACTCTTTTCACAGTAAGCAACACGAATTTAGTTTCCCGCTCCCCTCACAGTAAGAAAGAGGGAAGGGGATCGCAGCGCCATCTACGAAGGAGACAATATTCGGTATCCACGCCAATCATTACGTATGCTAGGCGCTATGACTATACCAAAAATCCGAAAATTCTTGGCGTAGAATAAATATAAAATTTTCTAAGCTTTCGCACATCAACCAGATGGCTTTCTCAAGGAAGGTAGACAGCTAACTGCAAACGGGATAACAGAACGTTTCAACACTTTGAACGCGGTGACTTGACAGTGTTGAAACGTTCTGTTATCCCGTTTGCAGTTAGCTGTCTACCTTCCTTGAGAAAGCCATCTGGTTGATGTGCGAAAGCTTAGAAAATTTTATATTTATTCTACGCCAAGAATTTTCGGATTTTTAGTATAGTTATACTATTTTGAGTTCAATAATCAATTTTGCAAGCAAAGTCCCACTTATATTGTTACTTATGACAAAAACATCAATTATTTGGGTCCAATCTCCATTTAATGGCTGGAACCACATTACCAGTCCGTGATTATTATTATTTTTTTTTTGAGGTTTAACGACCACCGTGAGCAACTCAATGGGCTATAAGCAGTCGCCCGTCCCTAATTTAGGGTCACTGGTTCCAGGGAAGGGAGAGAGCCAGTGCCGTAAGACAAACACAACATCCATGCCTGACCGGGATTCGAACCCGGACCCCTTACGGACGAATGATCAGAGGCAACGCCTTAGACCACTGCGCCACCGGGGTGGCCAGTCCGTGATTACATGGGGTATGCTTAACAGTTTCTGAAGTGCATGGCCCAATATCAAAAACCCTATTTTTTCACCAGATGATTTTGCTTGTAGTTTTTCTGTGAGCTTCACTTTATCTATTAATATACCACCATGTCTTGCAAAAGGCTCCATCTTACTTGTTTTCTTTGAAATAGTTTCAAACATCTGTGCATTGAATCCAAAACCACTGTTGTAATTTGAAATACACTTTCTAATAGTTGTTCTATTGTTTAGGATCCTGATTTTGTGTTTCCGTATGTGCTCGTACAATTTTGGACTTTTTATGCGTATTAGTAATCATTCAAATAACCATTCCTTGGTATATGACATACCTCTTGCAGATTTCCTTTTTGCTGCCTTATAACAATGAATAACCATTTGCTGCTGCTTAAAAATTCTTATTTATTTATTTTTTTTTTATTTTTTTTATGTAATCAGAAAGCGAAATAACCCGTTTCTTCAGCCTGTTGATTTTCTGAACTTTATTCTGATACTTTTTTTTAAATGTAGCCTTTCTTCCATGATAAGCTATTTTGTGCAAAAGTAAGCGCTGCAGATACTTACATTTGAGGCAAGTCTCTGTTGTTCCTTTCATTACACAATTTTTGCTGTACAAATGATTTTTAAAAAATAACTCCACTTTCAAGGTACTTTCTGTTATTTTCAAATTCTGAAATGCGCCATGACATACTGTTAGCCTATCAGTGTCTCGAATAATGGATTCTAATTCATCTTTAGAAGTAATATTAGAAACTGTGTTCATTTTTAATCCACGTAAATACACTTCACAGGTAAACTCTGGTTCACTTTCGGTTACAACAACCAGTTTTTCGGTTGTCAATGAATTTGACAATTCACATTTGAATGAATGAACATGGAAAATTATGCACTTTGAATTATTAGCAAGAATTTGCTTACCCCAAAATTCTGAAGGAAGGTTGATATTCAGAAGGCAGTTCAGTGTAACTCTATGGGAAGTAAATTCCAAGCTATTTAAATTACCATCAGGCTTATCATCGGTTTCCCAAACTTTCCTCTTTTTTGCCAGAGGTTTTGACAAGTAATGGGGAAGGTCTGGAAATATTGTTGGAATTACATCTGGTGTCAAGATGGGCCGATCTCTGGGTATTAACACAGTCTTCTCGTTTATTTTATGCACCAAATTTTTTAACCACAATCTCTCATCAAAGTGCAGTTCACATCTAAGTTTTTATCTGCACGGGGAACCAATCTTTGACATTGCTGTAAAAGTTTATCATTTTTGGGTATTCCAAAGAGTTACAGCTTACTGTTTTTGTACGGAGTATTGCAACCTGGCCAGTAGCGGCTCGTCCATAAGAGCACAAGAGCACGTGAACCCCCTATAAAAAATAGAAAAATAATTATACGATATAAATAATACATCTTTATTGACGCAGTACTAAATGGCTTATTTTCAGTAAGTTTAAAAGAGCGGACAATGAAAAACAGCGTAGAGCGCGCAAAGTGCGGTTAAGTGTAATGACGCGCCAGTGGCTAGAAGCGGACTGAATGTGCCGCTCTCGATACTGGACACACGGGATATGCGACAGATGGGCGAGTCCATTTACTCGCGGTAGGAGGGGGGCATGTCTACAAGCGGCTTAACGGAGAATACCGATGAGCTACCTGTGACACAGCTCAGCTCAGTTGTTGCACGGCTGTAGTTGACGAGGGATGCTCCTAACCTTTGCGCGCGTGTTACATTTGTGTTTTGGAGTTTCCAGTTTCGATTATTTTTTAGGTGATAAAGTTTTAGTTGAAATTACACTTATTACAGTTTATCTATTGTAGTGTAGCTAGTGAACTGTTGTTTTTATTTACTGTACAATAATGGAAAGTACCTGTATGTACTCAGTTAGTAATTTAAAGGAAGTAGCGTTTGGCAATTTACACATAGAAGTTAAAATAGCAATACAAGAGAGCGGCAGGCCAACGCCCCGACTTAATATAAGTCAAACATCGACATCAAAATCTAGAACTTTTAAAAGAGAATTTAAAGAAGAGCTATACGAAAAAATTCCTTGGCTTTGTGGTTGTGAACAAACAAACAAATTATTTTGTTTTCCTTGTTTGTTATTTTCCCGTGAAAAGGGCGATCCTACTTGGGTGAAAAATGGCGTTTGTGACTTAGCTCATTTGACACAAAAAAATTAAAAAACACGCAAGTTCTCATGGACACATAAGTGCTACATTGGATTTCAATTTGCTGGGAACGGTTGACGTTCGTCAGCAGCTTTACAGTGCTTATCGACAAAATATTAAAAAGCACAATGAACAAGTGACTAAAAATAGGTATGTCCTTTCTAAGCTTATAGACTGTATTAAATTTTGCGGTGCATTTGAGTTGGCCCTTCGAGGTCATCGGGAGGATGACGATTCCTTAAATTCTGGCATATTTAAAGGGCTTGTAAACTTTTCTGCAGAACTTGACTCATCTTTAAAAGAACACTTGAGTACCGCTACTGTCTTTGAAGGTACCTCGAAAGAAATTCAAAATGAATTGTTAGATTGTATTCTTTTTGCATGTCAAGAAAACATAATAGAAGAAATAAAAACTGCACAGTATGTTTCTTTGATTGCGGACGATACATCAGATTTCTTTGATTGCGGACGATACATCAGATTTCTTTGATTGCGGACGATACGTCTGTATTTCAGTTACAGTTTTCCGCTATGTGTTAGCTAATGGCCAACCAGTTAAAAGATTTTGGAAATTTTATAACCCTGAAGGGCACGACGCAGAATATATAGCCAAATGTATTTGTACCAGTTTAGATTAGGTTGTGCAAAATTCAGAAAAACTCGTATCTCAAAGCTATGACGGTGCGAATGTAATGAGTGGGCACCATGCTGGCGTGCAGACTATAGTGCAACAAACCTTTAAACATGCTTTTTTTCGTTTACTGTTACGCTCATCAGTTGAACTTGATTGTAGCTCAAGCAACAAGCCCAAGATGTCAGAATTTTTTTTCGGACTTAAGTGATATAACACATTTTTTTTTCGGATTCCCCTCAGAGAGTGTCTGTTTTGGACAAGATAGTTGGCAAACGAAAACCTCGGGCATCAGCTACAAGGTGGAATTTTAAGAGCAGAACTGTTAATACTGTTTTTGAGTACAAAGAGAAATTAATTGAATGTATGGAGGAAATCCAATTAACCTCTAAGCAACCAACCAGCATAATTAAAGCTGGTGCTCTAGCTCGTCTCCTTAGAGATAATAAGTTCATATTTTGGCTTTCTGTTTTTCACAGATTAATGCCACATGTGGATATTTTGTACAACCAATTACAGCTAACTTACACTGATGCTGTGAGATTATATACCTTGATGTAATGTATTAAATTTGAAACGAGAACTAAAGCCAATGCTGACCACTTCGTCAAAGCCATTGATAAGGAAAAAGGTAACATGGACAAAGTGACAGAACTGGTTAATCAGTACCCAGACAATGCACGTAAACGATCGAGGCGTGAAGAAGATTTTTACTTAAGTAGAACAGTGGCTGCCAAGGAAACCTGTGACATTATTACAACGCAAATAAAAACAAGATTTTCATTCACAACATCTTGCTCAGCTGTATCTCTTTTTGAATCACAAAAGTTTGAAGAGTTTGAACAGAAATTTCCCGAGAAATTGCTTAAAGATACAGTAAATGTGTATTCATTTCTTGAAAAAATTCGCCTCAAGACATAGCTTGAAATCATTTACAAAAGAACTGATTTCAGAAACATGCATGGTGCTGTTAGTCTTTTACAGTTTTTTTTATTGAAAACAACTTATTGTCATCCTTTTCTAAAAGTTATAAACTGTTATTAATTATTGCAACAATACCAATGACGGCTACTGAAGCTGAAAGGTGTTTTTCAACCCTAAAACGGATAAAGACATTTTTGCGGTCTACGATATGTCAAGAGAGGCTTACAGCTTTAGCAATGCTTGCAATCGAGAAGGAAATGATTTCTAACATCCATGATTTCAATGAAAGAGTTATTGATGTTTTTGTGTCAAGAAAAGATAGAAGGTTGGACTTTGTTTACAAAAACTGTACTTAAAGGAAATATTTGTGTAAGCTACCATCCAAGTAAATTTGTGTAAGTAAATACTAGACCTTACCATCATATGCAGCAGCTTTGATTATTTTCCCTTTTCTGTGTGTTTAATAATCTAATCTAATAATGGAGAGCATGAGGCCTTATGACTAACTATCTAAATATTTAACACTTAAAACAAGCTTTTTGTTTTGCGTTTATTTTACTACTTTAAAATTAAATGAAAATAATTGTTTCAGTAAAAAAGAACAATTAGCATATTATAGCAAGTATGATCAATAAAGTAATCCTTTATTATTAAGTTGTGAAACAGTTAAAGTACAGTAATATCTATAATAACATTTCGTTTCAAAATTAATATAATACATCAAGGTATAGCAGCGCCTAAATTATGTGAATATTGCAAGCAACACACAAGTGTGTGACACAGTGTATCTCAAAAACTGCAAATTAATAATTGTGAACCCCCTGTAGATGTACTCGCGAGCCGCCACTGAACCTGGCACAAAACAATGGTTATTTCTCTTTCGCATAATGAGCTAAGTATAACTTATATACAATATTTAGGTAATCCACATTCCTTCTAAAACCTAAAACAACACGTCTTCGTCTAAATTGCCGCTGTTTTCACAGTAAGCAACACGAATTTAGTTTCCCGCTCCCCTCACAGTAAGTAAGAGGGAAGGCGATCGCAGCGCCATCTACGAAGCGGACAAATTTAGGTATCCACCCCAATTTTTATGTACGCAAGGCGCTCGGCACACTTTCCCTTCTAGACGCTATACTTACGGTGAGAGTGACGCGCCGATGAACACAACTCTCTGCCGTCCCCGGAGGCACAGTTATGCGTAGGCTCTTATACCTTAAACTGCAATCGTGACTGCAGTGTCATTTTAGGGAGAATCGAAGTTAGTGTTGCCGTTCTACTGATTTGTCAGTAGATCAACTGATTTTAGCACTTCTCTACTGATGGATTTCGTTGATTTGTAAAATTCTACAGATTTTTATGAATTTTTTGACAGTCTACTGTATTTTCTACTGATATATTTTGCATTTTGATGTTTTAGAAAATTTTAACCGTAACTGCTGCTTTACCTAAGGCGAACGAAACAGTGTTAATGTCGTTATTCTCCCAAGGAAGAAGCCGTAGGTACGTAGGGTCAACATAGAATGTGTTAATTATTGCTTCGGGCAAGTATGGTGGGTGTGCGGTTTGCTTGGGCCATGTTCAAGGTTCAGCTTACACGGTCGTCCCATGATACCCCCAGCTTTATTGTTTTAAATTTAGAATTTGAGACCAGCTCCAGTTGGTAATTGCGATTCCGGCCGGTGAGCAGTGTTTCTTTCAGGCATACATCCAGGGCCTGATTTCTGCACTTGCACAGGGCCTCAGAATTTGGAGGGGCCTCCAAACTACCTTAATAATAATATAAATATATAAACCAAAATATATTTTTCGTTATAGCACGAAATAACTATATGGTTTGGTTTCAAAATTTCGGATGAGATTTTGCAAACCAAATTATTACTATTTCATATAATAAAGCTGGAGCATTGTGCTCGAGCTTTATTATATGCAGTGTAACATCTTAATCTGACCCTTATGTGTAACAATTTAAGTGCAATGGGAACAGCCTAAATTCGGAGCAATATGGTATAGTATACATGAAAAGCATTTCAGCAAATGTGTAATTTGCTAAAAATATTTTTATTATTAATATTAGTCTTGTGAAAACAAAAACTGTGAATCAATATTCAGAATTATGTAGGGTTTATTTTTACATAAACAAAAATTCAATAAAAGTTTAATTGACACTACTTTATTTAAAACTTGTAATAGTCTACATGGAGTGTTGCAATAATTTCTTACATGTGTGTGGTCCGCTGTAAGACTTTGTGAGGAATTGCTTCTTACAGCTTAAACTACCATGTGTCCATTGTTTCCATTAAATTTATGGTAAACTAGGTGTTTTAAATTATATTTCTGAAAAGATAGTTATTTGTTTCCGTAAATGATACTATAAAACAAAAAGAGAATTCCAGAGTAATTAATGTTACAGCTGTAAGCTCTGCGGGTGTGAGGAAGTACAAGCGGTGTGAATCCTCATCTCCTCTTCTATTACATGCCACATTGGCTGTAAAGTTGATGAGCATCTGGGATGTGTTTTATTGTATTTGCTGCTAGAAAAACTGCTTGCCAGAAAAATATTTACCAGTAAATATTGTTTTCGACTGTTTGACTGAAAATTTTAATCAAGGGGCCCCAGACATAGGATGTGCACAGGGCCTCAACTGGCCTATGTTGGGCTTTGCACCCCCCCCCACACCCTCCCGAGATATTTTATGTTACAGAGCCAAATGTTAATAAATTCAGGCTATAATGAAAAAGGAAGTTTCGTTCTTTTGATGCTACAAATTTTTCTCCAATTATAATTTTTTTTAATATTTGAAGTTTATTTTGCTAAAAAGTGTATTAAGACTCATGCCATTCTACAAAATATAATAAGTAGACTAATCATACCTCGTAGTCAGGCCAGCACGATTGAGGATTAGGAGTGTGTTGAATGCATGTTAAGAGATAAAAATTTCAAGCCTGCCGAAACAAACACCCACACTGTGTACCACCCCCTGTTTAGCTGACGAAAGTTTGTTCTTGAAATGCTTGAAGTAATTACTATAGGGCATATATAGAATTTTCTTGGGGGGGGGGGGGGGACGAAAAATGGAAGTTTTTGAAATCCACCAGAACAAAATTAAAGGTAACGAAAAATAAAAGAAAAATTATAGCATTTCTTCTAATGTAAGTTGATGCATTTTTATTAAGTTAAGGCATTTTTTTCTTAATATAAGTCGCATTTTAACCAAAATCAAAAAAATAAGCACTATCGGGGGGCAAGGCCTCCTTTAAATATGCACCGGTAATATATATGTATAGTAATTACTTCTATATATGTAGATGTAGTAGTTTAGAAATTATATATATATATATATATATATAGCAAATAGAAAACTTGCCCCCTCTAAGGTTCCATTCGTCCCCCTCCCTGGTCAAAAAGTCCTGAAAGAAACACTGCCGGCAAGGGGTCTGTTGTGTGTAGGTAGCATGTACTTTTGATTTCCCTTTACAATACTATTAGGGGTGGATGAGCATAGGAAGGAAACACAAATCTGTTTTTTTTTTTTCTTTTTGATTCTGAGCAGCTGGACCACCAGGGCAGCGTTCATCAATGCTTAAACTGATAACCGATAAGATGTAGAGAAAGGTATGTATGTTTGTGTTATTTTTCAATATACCGCAATCCTATTGTAATAGCAGGCAAAGTAAGAACTGGCCCTTCGAGCGTGATGCAGCATCATTCATCACGTTAACTGATCCCTTTTATTTCTTGTCTGGTGTTTGAAACTCAGTTAGGGGTCACTCTTGCCCTGTGCTTTCATTCAGCTGGCAATATAGTTTTTTGGGGGAGCATTCTTTATCTAACGTTGAGAAAGTCTCACTTGTAAAAATTGGAATTATAGTTTTGTATATATATTTGATTTTTTTTGTGTAATATATAATATAATTTAGAATATGAGTGCTGTGTAGAAAAGAAAGTATGCACAAAGTTACAAGGATTGCTGGGAAAGTGAAGAAAAATTTAAAGGTTGGCTTGCAAGAAAGGAGGAGACTATACATATTGCAAAGCCTTGCTCCATAGACCTAAAAATTTCCATGTATGGGAAAGGTGACCTGGAAAAACATAAAAAAACTTCCAAACATAAAATGTACAGCCAAGATTTGGTCCAGCCGACCTTGTTTTCATTTCCATCAGTGAGCAATACTGGAGCAGAAGAAAAAGTAAAAGTGGGTGAAATACGAATGACAGCATTTATTGCTGAGCATAATTTGCCCTTCAACATTATGGAACATTTACCAGACCTTATATGTGCAGTTTGCCCAGACAGTGATGTGTAAAAAAATTGAGCTGTAGTCGCACCAAGGCCACAGCTATTGTTTAAAAAGGCCATCGGTGCTGAAAACAAAGCGCAGCTTTGTAAAATCCTGAAAAAGGAAAAGTGTTTGATTATTATAGATGAGTCTACTGACTGCGATACCAAACATTTGTGTATAGTAACCCGTACTACAAGAGAACAGAAAGTTGCAGATGCGTTTTTTTATCTCATTCCTGTGCAAAATGCCACAGCCGATAGTTTGTATAATTCCATAACTGAGGCATTTGATGCTCAAAATATTCCATGGAAAGATAATCTTATTGGCTTTGCTGCTGATAGAGCAAATGTGATGATGGGACAGAGGCATTCTGTGTCCACTCTTTTAAAGGAAGCAGTCCCTGATCTCATTATCATGAAGTGCATTTGCCATTCCTTCCACTTGTGTGCATCATATGCATGCGAAAAACTCCCACGCGCTGTGGAAGATTTTGCAAGGGATGTGCCCAGCTACTTTCAGAACAGCCCGAAGCGTGCTTCTGTATTCAAAAAATTTTCAATCGTACTTGGAGTACAATTGAAAATCTTTGAATACCCCATAAAGCATTGCATCCAAATCAAACCAGGTAGCTTTTGCTACATGGTGTTGTTAAGACTGATTGAGCAGCATGATGGGCTAAAGGCATTTTTGAAAATGCAGCGAAAGACAGTCTTGGCAGCAGAAAGGATTAATGCTGAACTTCATTATCCATTCCTGCAGCTGTACCTTCATTTTTTGGATTTTGTGTTGCCACTTTTTACTATAAATCTGCAAATGTAAAGTGAAAAGCCACAGATACATATTTTAAGGGAATGTGTCATATCAACATTAAGATCTACTTTTGATTTGTTTCTTGAAACAATGTTATCGTGAAAAAACCAATGTTGAGGATTTTCAGTTTTGAAATCCCTCACACTTTTTACGCATGAGTGAAATGTATTTGGGTGCAAATGTAGCTTTATTATTGGCAAAAAAAGCACATATCTTCAAAGTCAAGATGTTGACATGTTTAAACAGCGATGTCTAGATTTTCTCATTCAAGCATGTGAGCAAATTTTATGTCGTTTTCCTTTAAGAAATAAAGTATTTCAAAACTTGGAAGCTTTAGATCCAAAAGGTACACAGTGGGTCAATAGTATCAATTGCTCCACTGGTGAGCATGTTTCCATGCATTGTGAAAGCCTCTGATCTGCAGTCTATTGATAGTGAGTGGAGGCTGTTGAAAAACTCTCCAATAACTGGAAGTTTGGAGATGTCAATTTCTGGTGCCATGTAGGACAAGGCGATGGAAGTTTGGTCTTCCCATTGCTTCACAACTTTGTGACAATACTGTTGTTTTCCACAATTAAGCGCTGCTGCGGAAAGGTTTTTTTTCCAGTTTGAACTTGATGGAAACAAAGTTAAGGAACAGACTCTCCAATAAAACTCTTAGTGGATTGTTGCACACCAAACAATATATGAAAATACACAGTGTCATTCTTTTGTAGTATCTAAAACTATGACTGAAAGACTGAACAGTAACATTTATGATGAACTTTGATTACATCATTCTGTTCAAGAAATTAAATTAATTTAAGCAGGAAGATCTTTGTTTACTATTTTGCAGCTGCTGAATATATTGATACCTTCCAACAAAATGAAATATATAATTTTTTCACAGATAATTTACACTTATGAATAAGTTATTAAAATGTTTGGTAAGTTCTGAATTTTTGACTTTCCTTTAGTAGTCAGGAAGAAGTGTGCAACAATGAAGAAAGAGTGAGTGTTTACCATAGAGATATATTAAACTAATTATCAGTTATTGAGTAATTATTAGCAGTGTAGTCATGTGACAAAAATTCTACTGATTATCTGCTTTAATAATAAAAATCATACATAGGGCTGAGCAAAAATTTTCACACATTTTTTCAACTCATAAAAAGTGTATTAACAGAGCATTGTCAAAATTAGTGTGTGATTCAGTAGATCACTGTTGCTCTTGATTCAGAATTTTTACTGACTTTATTTATGGCTATAAGAAAATAGCTATGGTGCAAGTGATTGTCTTAAGCTACATGGTAATTTCTAACTAAATAACACAATGCAGTTACATATTGTTTCAATATTCCACATGGTGCAAAAATGAGGCAAATAAATGAAATTATATGTGTGTGAATATATATACATGTATATATATATGAAGAAATTAATCGGCGTACAAAACTTGCCTGGAGAGCTTTTGGAAGAAACAGCATAATTTTCAAGAGCAATATGCCATTATGTCTTAAAAGAAAAGTGTTTGATCAATGCATCCTTCCAGTGCTTACGTATGGTGCAGAGACGTGGACCTTAACTAAAAGAGACATACAAAGGCTGCAGACAACTCAAAGAAGCATGGAGAGGTGCATACTTGGTGTAACCAGGAGAGATAAGAAGAGGAACACGTGGATCCGAAAAATGACAAGAGTGGAAGACATCATGATCAGAGTTAAATCCCTGAAATGGCAATGGGCTGGACATACTGCCAGAAGAACAGATCATCGATGGACAGCCAAAATTTCAGATTGGATTCCAAGGGACAGGAAAAGACCCAGAAGAAGACCACATGGGAGATGGGTGGATGAAATTCGAAAGTATGCAGGGGTGACATGGAGGAGACTGGCACAAGACAGACCGTTGTGGAGGAAACTTGGGGAGACCTTCGTCCAGCAGTGGATTGATAATGGTTGACAATGATGATGATGATGATTATATATATAATTTTGAAATGAACTTCGCTTGCACTAAGTTAATACATTATTAGTTAAGTACTGGTGTCAGCTTAGATGGATGCAGTGGTTACTTTGTGTGTCTATCTCAGTTACACATTTGATATTGATTTTATGCTACATTACATAGAAGAGTAAAAAAATTGACCGGTATGTTTTTCTCTCTGATGGGTTTCCTTTTAGTTTTCTGTAAAATGCACAAAAAAATGCGCAAACTAAAGTCTAACAGGAATTTATTTTCTGATCATTAGGAACAGCATGTGGAGTAGGACAGTGTGTAATTAACAATGCTTCGTGTTAAAAAGCAGCAGGGCTGGAAAAATAAGAAAAGTAGTTGGGAAATCTGAGTTTTCTATTTCCCAGCATGACACACCAAACTCTTATATTAGAGTAATTGCATTTCTTCATAACTAAGCATAATTTATTTTCTTATTTTTGATATTTTTTTAAATAAATGAATGGCTATCGACAAATTGCTGAATGGTCTATTGGGAAATAAACATATGTCAAGATAGGCAGGCATAACTGAAAACATTACTGACAATGCCATTACTTTTATAAGGAGCACACTACTTTAAATTGGGAAACAAGTTTTGTATGTTTCTAATCATGTTAGCTTTTTCTTTTATTCGTTTCCCCGCTGCCAAATGCATCTAAATACTCTCTATCTGTTATATAACTAGCAAAAATTTTCAGTGTTTTTGATATTTTTTATTCCATGCATCTCTTTTCCCCAGTGTAGTTATCTTAAAGTATCATTTAAAAAAATACACAAAATTGATTTCCTATAGGGATGGCATAGAATGCCCTAAGATTTTAATTTAGATATATCACTTATCATAGTTATGTTCAGGTTTTCTCATCGTATGTATGTTTACATCATTGCCATATACTTTATGTATGGTAGCAGAGACCAAGTAAAGAAATTCTATAATGGCATGTTTATTGGTGGGCCTATTCCAAAAAATAAGGATTTAAAAATTCACATAAGCTTAAATTTATTTGAAATTTATGCTAACTATATAAAAGTAAAATGCTCAGCAAATTTTCTTTATTCTTTTGTGGTTACATCAGATTAATTTTAAAGCATGATTTAAACATGAAAACTTTGTCATTTTTAAAAATGACATTTGTTTACTCAGTCTTTATTAAAGATTATCAATAACTTTTGTGTGTAATTAGATTGTCGTGCATTAATTGTTAAAATATTATGCTACTGATTTCTCCTGATTTTCGGATTTCCATCTACTGAATTTTTGCTTGATCTCCTGATATTTCAGGTGCTGATCTACTGATTTCTCTCGAAAGTCTCTGGCAACACTGATCGAAGTATAACTATTGCAGTCCACAGCTATGGAAAAGCTTTTCCATGATGCCATGTTAGGTGAATAAGGTCCATTGAATGATGTGGATCATCAAGAGTTCCCATGAATATTTTATTTTTCTGCAAACATAATTTTCAGCGCTCAACATTTTACAAGGACAAAAAGGTCATATATTTATTTCTGATTATCCTCCCAGATTATAGAAAAATTTTCATTATTTCTATTTTCTTTCCTACATGTTTGAATTAATGAGATGTTTTAAAAAACATTCCTAATGTTGTTCAAATATCAAGCATGACACTGCAATATTTTTCTTTGTGTGTAATACCAATGAAAGGGGCGTATGCTTTGTTCAGTTCCTGAATGCCTAACGTCAAAAATGGAATTATTGGACTTGCTGTCTTTTAAATAAACAGAAATTATAAATTTATTAGCATGGGGTCTGCATCAAGAAGTCCCTTGGGAGAAGTAATTGAAGAACTGATTATAAAAGAAGTGAAAAAAGAATCAAATATATATAATGTAACACATACAAGTGAAGATATTTGGGAGTGTGAAGTATGCTTCCAGAAATTCACAACAGAATCCAGCTTTACAAGACATGTATGCTGTAAACAATATGTATCGAAAGCTCAGCTGTCGAAGAATTTGCTCAATCACACAGCTGAAAGCCCAGACAATTGTGATATATGCTTCAAACAATTTACTCAGAGAAGTGACCTTTCGAATCATATGCTCCTTCACACCAGTGAAAAGCCTCAACAAAGTGTTGTATCCTGCAAACAAGTTACTAACAAAAGTAATCTTTCAAAGCATATGCTCATTCACACAGATGAAAAACCTCTCCAATGCGATGTATGTTCCAAAAAATTTACTCAGAAAAGTCATCTTTCAAAGCATATGCTCATTCATACAGGTGAAAAGCCGCATAAATGTGATGTATGTTCCAGACAGTTTACTAGGAAATGTGAGCTTGGAAAACATATGCTCATTCACACAGATGAGAAACCTCTCCAATGCGATGTATGTTCCAAACATTTTACTCAGAAAACTCATCTTTCAAAGCATATGCTCATTCACACAGATGAAAAACCTCTCCAATACGATGTATGTTCTAAAAAATTTACTCAGAAAAGTCATCTTTCAAAGCATATGCTCATTCACACAGATGAAAAACCTCTCCAATGCAATGTATGTTCCAAAAAATTTACTCAGAAAAGTCATCTTTCAAAGCATATGCTCATTCACACAGATGAGACACCACTCCAATGTGATGTATGCTCCAAAAAATTTACTCAGAAAAGTCATCTTTCAAAGCATATGCTCATTCACACAGATGAAAAACCTCTCCAATGCAATGTATGTTCTAAAAAATTTACTCAGAAAAATCCTCTTTCAAAGCATATGCTCATTCACACAGATGGAAAACCTCCCCAATGTGATGCATGTTCCAAACAATTTACTCAAAAATCCTATTTCAAAGCATATGCTCATTCACACGGATAAGAAACCTCTCCAATGCGATGTATGTTCCAAAAAATTTACTCAGAAAAGTCATCTTTCAAATCATATGCTCATTCACACAGGTGAAAAGCCTCATCAATGTGATGTCTGTTCGAAACAATTTCGTCTGAAAAGTACTCTTTCAAATCATATGCTCACTCACACAGGTGAGAAGCGTCACCAATGTGATGTGTGCACAAAACAGTTTACTCGGAAAAGTAATCTTTCACAGCATATGCTCACTCACACAAGTAAAAAGCCTCACCAGTGTGATGTGTGCTCCAAACAGTTTACTCGCAAGAGTGGTCTTTCAAAGCATATGCACCTTCACACGAGTGAAAAGCTTCACTCGTGTGATGTGTGCTCTAAACAGTTTCCTAGCAAAAATAATCTTTTAAAGCATATGCTCATTCACACAGGTGAAAAGGCTCACCAATGTGATGTATGCTGCAAACAATTTTCAAGTAAAAGTAATCTTTTAATGCATATGCATCTTCACACAGGTAAAAAGCCTCATCAATGTGATGTATGTTCCGAACAATTTACTCAGAAAAGTACTCTTTCAAATCATATGCGTCTTCACACTGGTGAAAAGCCTTATCAGTGTGATGTATGTTCCAGACAGTTTACTCAGAGAAGTAGTCTTTCAAGTCACATGCTTCTTCTTCACACAGGCGAAAAGCCACATCAATGTGTTGTATGTGCCAAACAATTTGCTTTCAAAAGTCGTCTTGCAAAGCATATGCTCATTCACACAGGTGAAAAACCTCATACGTGTGATGTATGTTACAAACAGTTTGCTCAGAAGAGCTATCTTTCAAAGCATATGCTCATTCACACAGGTGAAAAGCCTCACCAATGTGAAGTGTGCTGTAGAAAATTTTCATGTAAAAGTAATCTTTTAATTCATATGCAGCTTCACACAGGTAAAAAGCCTCATCAATGTGATGTATGTTCCAAACAATTTACCCAGAAAAACTCTCTTTCAAATCATATGCTTCTTCACACAGGTGAAAAGCCTCATAAGTGCGATGTATGTTCCAAACAGTTTCCTCAGAGAAGTGCTTTTTCAAGTCATATGCGTCTTCATACAGGTGAAAAGCCACATCAATGTGTTGTATGTGCCAAACAATTTGCTTCCAAAAGTCGTCTTTCAAAGCATATGCTCATTCACACAGGTGAAAAACCTCATACGTGTGATGTATGTTACAAACAGTTTGCTCAAAAAAGTGATCTTACAAAGCATATGCTTATTCACATACGTGAAAAGTCTCACTAATGTGATGTGTGCTCCAAACAGTTTACTCACAAAATTCACTTTTAATGGCATATGATCCTTTGCAAAAATGAAAGGCCTTAGCAATGTAGGTAAATGTGTACTTTAGTGTCCTAAATTATTTCGTCGAAAAAATTTAACAGCGTGGAAAAAGTGCTACGTACAATGTTTTAAGCATGCAAAATAATAGGGAAAGGTGAAAAAATATAGTATTTTTACATGAAAGGAAAAATATTTTCCGAAGAACTTGCTTGCGAATACGGTGTTTTGCAGCAGTTGGTGCGGGAGGCCAAAGCGATGCTAACGGCCACGACGTGAAGGGTCCATGCTTCGGAAGGGATTGACAGTTGCTAGTGAATGTGCGGAAGAATACAACAAGAGTGGGCTGTATGTCTCGGAGGATGATGCGTCGTGTAATTGTGTGCAAAAAGTAGTAGTTCAGAAATGTTTCATTAGTTATTAATAAAGAAATGTGCTAAATGTTTTTATTTTTATTGTAAAAGATGTCTGGGAATGTAATTAAATGAAGGAATCTAAATGATATAATGTGCGGCAGAAGTTTTTAGTTAGAAGTTTTGGTTCCGGGTGATCCTAAGTTTTGGTTATGGTTTTGGACATGTTAAGGGGTCGGTGACTTCTTCAAGCACCTCATTTGTAGTTCTGCTATTATTCCGTACATCGTTCATCTCCTTTTTTCCTCTCGTGAAATTTGAAAATAAACTATTTTCTTATAATCGGGAATTGTACTATGGCAGGGAGGTCCAGAGCTTCGTGCCGAATTGTGGGGGATTATGAAATTTTAAGCGTTTTTGGCAATTTTCTACTTACTATTGCGCAGAATTACCCTCGAAAAAATGTTATTAAAATGCAGCATAAACCAACCTCTTTCCTTCAGCGTATTCCTACAACCCGCTTCAATGACTACATACTGCTGAACCGCTTCCTTGTGTATTCTTTCGCGCATAACTTGCCGTTCTCAACGACGCTTCCGTTTACCGGACTCAACCTACATGCTGTCGCCGTTCCGTCATCTTAGGCCTACCGCACGTTCTCTTCCGAACCTTCGCACTCAAAGGTAAGTTCTTCGGAAAATATTTTTCCTTTCATGTAAAAATACTATATTTTTTCACCTTTCTCCATTATTTTGCATGCTTAAAAAATTTTACGTAGCACTTTTCCCACACAGTTAAATTTTTCTGACAAAATAATTTAGGACGTTAAAGTACACATTTACCGCAATATAATGTGTATGCTTTCTTTTTATTTTGACTGAAGGTTTAATGACCACCGTGAGCAACTTGATGTGCTATTAGCAGTCGTCCGTCCCTAATTTAAAGCCACTGGCTCCAGGGAAGGAACCAGTGGCGTAAAACAAACGCAACATCCATGCTTCACTAGGATTCAAATCCGGATCCATCGCAGACGAATGGTCAGAAGCCATTGCTTAGATCACTGTGCCACCGGGGCAGCATGTATGCTTCAAACAATTTACTCAGATCAGGGTACGAAAAATCTCTGAAATTTTACCTGTTCTCGAGGACGGTTTGTCAACAAATGTACCCGTTCTCGAGGGGCTGTTTGTCTAAAAATTTACCCATTCTCCTTTGAAAGTAACCTGTCTGACTCGTATAAATACCATAACTACGTAGAATTTAAATATTGTCATTCTTTTTCAGTTAAATTCATTCAATAGTGGTTTAACTGTTGGAACTTTTTACATGTTATAGTTCCTTTATGTAAAATGCAATTTCTCAGTTAGAAATTATTAGTATTTAATGTGAACAAATACCTCGGTAATCAAATGTAGTTCAAGAAAAAACTTTTCATGTACCTCTCAGTTGTAAGTGGTCGATGTTTTAATCTTTGTGTGGCTGTTTTCATCAGGCTCTTGAGTTTAGACTTTTAAGAATTTAATCGCCACATTTTTTTCACAGGTCCCGAAATTGGATAGACAAATGAATTTATTCAATGAATTTGTCTATCCAATTTCAGGACTCATGAAGAAAATGTGCCGACTAAATTCTTAAAAGTCTAAACTCAAGAGCCTGATGAGAACAGCCATACAAAGATTCGAACATGGACCACTTTAAATTGAGAGGTACGTGAAAAGTTTTTCCTTGAATTACATTTGATTACCGAGGTATTTGTTCGCAGTAAATACTAATAATTTCCAACTGAAAATCGCATTTCACACAAAGGAACTATATCATGTAAAAAGTTTTAAGTTAAACCACTATTGAATGGATTTAACTGAAAAAAAAAACATGTTTTTTAATCCCGATACGTCGAGAAATACGTGCATATTAAATATAGTCACTTTACTGAATTTTTTTTTTATTTACATACAGAAAATAAATACATTTCTGCTTTCATAGCAAAAAGTTTGTTACACGGAAACTAGAATTTTGAACTGCAAAATGGCAAAAGATGAGAGATAGAATAGTGCAATATGTGCACGTGTGGCATTAGGTATGATCGTCGTGAAGGACGCCTGGAAACATGCGGAAAACGGTAATGCATGGGAAGCCAATATTACGGCAGGCATCACACGTGCGATATGTCAAGGTCACATGTAAAGGGAAGAAGCAACCGTTGTTTAGTTTCATTTCTTAATACTGGGTCACTCCAGTATTAACAAATGAAGCTAAACAAGGGATGACTGGTGGAGCGGAGATAGACGGGAGAGAAAGGAAGAAGAAAGAACAACTGCGAAGTCGCTATCCTTAACACCCCCCACCCCCTGCTTCAGGCGTAAAATTCACACAGGAAAACTTTGAGATGGAATGAGAAAGCAGGACATTGGCTTAGTATGTTAAAATTATGAAAGGGTGGGTATCGCCGCGGAACTATTTCGCCAAAACAAAGAATGGCTTATCGCTTAAGAGAATGCGTAATTTCATAAAACTGTTTCGTTTAACATGCGCAAGTTTTAAATTGGCAAAAAAAAAAATGTAAAACAAAAATGTTCTAATCACAATCGTACTGCACATTTGCCGAAAAAGGGGTGTCCCCGCGGATGTCGTGGTCGGAAAATCAATCGTTCACAATGAATTCTTGATCGGCGCGGATGGGTGGTTTTGCGCACCCTGGCTCAGATTATTATTCGTTCAAGACGTGCTGCTTGACACAGGTCAAAAGCCTCTAGTGGATTTGCGCTCCCCGACTCAGATGATTATTCCTTCAAGACATGCTGCTTGACACAGGTCAAAAGCCTCATTTATAGGCCCGGGGGTGGGAAGAATCATATGGGATTAAAGAAAATACAGAGGTGGGTTTTCGATAGACTGAGAATCGTAACTGATTAGAGACAGGATTTTTACATATGTTTTCTCTTCTCAATATCCTAGTATCTCTTTTTCCCTTGAATGGGAAAGTTCTGGTTAACTCCCTTTTTTGGATTTGGCTATTCTTTCGCATACGGGCGCATGGCTAATTTCTCAGCGCTTAGACAGCGGAGCGCTAGCATAGCTCCGGGAGCATGTACCGGAAATGTCAAGCTACTGTTTTCGATGTGGCGACGGATCTGTTGTTTAGATTTTAATGCAATCAGCCTGTTTTTGGAGTCATTCAAAAAGTAGGATAATGAAACAAGGTGCACATAAAGGCAATCTAGGTGATCGATTGATGGAATTCATATCCCGAAGGGAATGAAATGCCAGGAGCACAGACATCTTCGAAGAAATGCTTCAAATAATAAGAAATCACGAATGGCAATGAACGTCGATGCTTTTGTTTTAAAATTGTCTTTTTCTATATATTTGTAATATGAATTAAAAACAGTGCTTTTAAATACAAAAGTAAGATTTGTTTTTATCAGTATCCGAACGTATATAGTGGTAAGTTCATTTTTTTTTAGTTCTTTTTCAGTATCTCTGTTAATGTTTTTCATGTAGTCCATGAAAAAGTTCCAAATTATACTTATTACATTAGGCTTGCTGGCTGTTAGCGATTGACACAGCTCATTCTGAATTCCGCTGCTTTCCAATGCGATGGCCCCACTGCCTTTATTATCTTTGTATAATAATTTGTGCTTTTTATTACTTTCTATATTTTTTTCTGTGCTTGATTTTTTTTTTTTTTTTTTAAATTTGATCCCTCTTGGCTACCAATCGGATGCAGTTCAAAATACCATTCACTTCAAACCTTCAACCACCTCCTAACAACCTATTCACCCAACAGCTTAACAGTACTACACATCAATGCTAGATCACTCACTAATAAAAATACCTTATTATCGAACTTATCGAACTAACAAATTTAAATCTTGACATTATTTGCATTTTTGAGACAATGTTTCCAACACGGGACTACTTCTTACAAATTTCCAACTACAATAATTTCCTTCTTAACAGAACTTATTCAAGTGGTGGGGAGTTGCTATTTTTGTTATACAGTGACTTCTTAGTCATGTCTAACTTCACAATATCTAATCCCAATGCTGAAATTTTCACCATAGAAAATCAATTTTATTTAATTGCTGTTTGTTATAGGTCTCCTACCTCAAACCTTGCAGTTTTCCTGTCTCTGCTGACTGAATTACTTGCTTACTCCAACCTACAAAACAAAAAAACTTTTATTATGGGAGATATGAATATTGACTTACTTCAAACCACCAACCAGTCTGCTCAGTTTATTCAAACACTAAACACATCTGGACATAATAACACTATTTCTGTACCAACTCGTTTAAATCCCACCTCACAAACTCTAATTGACCTGTCCATCACGAATGTCTTACCTGAAGCTACTATTTCAGCAAGGCTATAAAAGAGAGAAGGGCTGGTCCGTCGCTTTGTAAAACTGAATGCCGACACGGTCCTCATGAGAGAGGTTGGGGGCCAGTTGTGACGTCACTGTGCTGCTTGGACATCTCCAGTGCTGCTGGGATGTCATTGTGAAAATAGTTTTCTGGCTTGTGCTTTATTCCGTCAAACTAGATTATTTTTTGAATAAAGCTCATGTTGAGAAATGGCTTCCTAGTTTAATTGAATTAATAATCTAAAGCAACTTATGGGATTTTACTAGGAAATTTTTTCATTAATAGCAAATTTTGGAGAAAACTCTTCTCCTTCTTCAGGCTGTCTTGTTGTTCTCTCTTTTTCCTTTTCACTATCACGGTTACGGTTTACCTTGACGGTTACGGTTAACCTTGACGGTTTAGGTTATTTTTCAACAAATCCTGCCAGATGTTAGGCAGGAAAATCCTTTGCAGTCATTGATGATGGAATTTTGGTTTTTCTCAATCTCTGTTCCTTCTTTCAGTTTTCTTTTTTTTTTGGAAATTGCTTTGGAAACTGATTACTTTAAGGGAATTCCAATCCATGCTGTGCCCAGTTTCTCTAACATGCCTATCTAATCCAGTCTTGTTGGAGCAATTTTTTATAGCTGCTTTATGCTCAGCTATACGAGTTTCTAGTCTGCTACCTGTTTCACCTATGTAAGATAGTCCACAACTACAATTTACTTCATAAACTACTCCTTGCATTTTTAAAATATCTTCTTCTCTTTGAACTATTTTAGGGAAAAAATTTTTAACTTTGTTCTCTAAACTTGGAGCTAGCCTAATATTGTATTTTTTACTAATTCTCTTTAAAGCCTCAAATAAACCTTTGTGATAAGAAATTTTTCTAGTGAATTTTACTTGTTGCTTTTGTGGGTTCTTCGTACCATTAAAATTCAGAAGCTTCTCAATTTCTTCTTTAGGATAGTTATTCTCTGCAAGCATGACTTTAAGCTCTTCTTTTTGGGCTTCTTTTTTATCTGCAGTAGAAACTATTTTATTAATTTTTTCTAAAAACTGACTTGCTACATTTTTCTTAATAGAAACTGGATGATACGAATTGAAATCCAGTAGTCTTTTAGTATTCATTGGTTTTTTATACCAACTAGTGAGGAATTTTTCATCTTCATAATAGATAGTAATATCTAAGAAGTTTATTCTTCTTTCTTTTTGAAGTTCAATACTGAACTTAAGGGAATCATCTAATTCATTGAATGAGTCTAGAATTCTTTCTGGAACAATTTCTGAGCTATCTATTATAAATAAGATGTCATCCATGTATCTGCTATATAAGCAGAAGTATGTGGGTTGTACTAGTATCTTTTCTTCTAGTTTTCCCACATAATAGTTAGCTAAGAGTGGGGGAGAGTGGATTTCAATTCGTATCATCCAGTTTCTATTAAGAAAAATGTAGCAAGTCAGTTTTTAGAAAAAATTAATAAAATAGTTTCTACTGCAGATAAAAAAGAAGCCCAAAAAGAAGAGCTTAAAGTCATACTTGCAGAGAATAACTATCCGAAAGAAGAAATTGAGAAGCTTCTGAATTTTAATGGTGCGAAGAACCCACAAAAGCAACAAGTAAAATTCACTAGAAAAATTTCTTATCACAAAGGTTTATTTGAGGCTTTAAAGAGAATTAGTAAAAAATACAATATTAGGCTAGCTCCAAGTTTAGAGAACAAAGTTAAAAATTTTTCCCTAAAATAGTTCAAAGAGAAGAAGATATTTTAAAAATGCAAGGAGTAGTTTATGAAGTAAATTGTAGTTGTGGACTATCTTACATAGGTGAAACAGGTAGCAGACTAGAAACTCGTATAGCTGAGCATAAAGCAGCTATAAAAAATTGCTCCAACAAGACTGGATTAGATAGGCATGTTAGAGAAACTAGGCACAGCATGGATTGAATTCCCTTAAAGTAATCAGTTTCCAAAGCAATTTCCAAAAATGAAAACTGAAAGAAGGAATAGAGATTGAGAAAAATCAAAATTCCATCATCAATGACTGCAAAGGATTTTCCCTGCCTAACATCTGGCAGGATTTGTTGAAAAATAACCTAAACCGTCAAGGTAAACCGTAACCGTGATAGTGACAAGTAAAAAGTGACAACAACAAGACAGCCTGAAGAAGAAGAGTTTTCTCCGAAAATTTGCTATTAATGAAAAAATTTCTAGTAAAATCCCATAAGTTGCTTTAGATTATTAATAGATTATTTTATTGTTAGCGATATATTTATTAGTGTACATGTAAAAAAATGAATTGTGTGAATATTTAATAGTGCATCTACTGTACGCATCTATATAAATAGTTAGTTTAGCTGCGTAAATCGTGCGCCTTTTTGTTTTTTAGCAAATGTTTTCCTGTTCCGCTGAAACGTGTCTGAATAAACACAGGTACCGGAAAGGACAAATTATTTTATTGCTTGCTTTTTCCCGAAATAAACCAGTGCTTGTAAAAGAATAAATAAACAAGTCTCAAAGACAGGACTATGTTAATGTTAAGTACGCCAGAATTTGTAGCGAACATTTCATTGTTGTGATTGTGAAGATAATATGAACAATTGATTACTTGGATTGCCTTTGCGAAAGGTACTGAAATCTGACGCTGTGTCCAGCGCAAACGTACCTTCTTTAAATTCTGAAAAAAATAACGCAGAGGACCCAAAGACACAGGGGGAAAAAAATATGTTCAAAGTTCTTTGAACAATTAAGTGAATTAAGCCCAAAGAAAATTAATCTGGTAATTTTTTTCAGCAGTTTTTTCACCTTTAGTTAAGAAAATTAACTAAAAGTGAAACTAACGCTGGAGTACGAAATGTGGAATTAGTGGCAATGTATAGACGACAGAATGCCATAGCTGCAATTTTTTACAAATCTGTAATGATAATTTAATGGGGGAAAAACATACAACACTTGTGAAAAATCTCCAAATAAAAAGGAAAAAAAAATATATATATATATATATAAAATAAGATATTGCAAAGTTTCTGTTCAATGATCGAAAAGATCGCCCACCTTTAGGAGATCTCTGCTTTCTGAAATTCAGCAGTTAAAAAGCAGGATTCAAATACAAGTGCTTTAGAAAAGGCAAATAGAAAACTTTGAAGAAATGTGCCAACTGCGTTTCCACTACGACTCAATTTGATATGCCCAATACTGTAATGTTGAAAACATGTAAAGAATATTTTGTTTCTTTTAAATAACGATGATGACTTCCAAGTTTAGTTCGTTCTCGTTCCTTTTATTCCAGGGCTTCAGGATATAATTTTTCTTAACTTTTCCACTGATTATTTTGCAGTTTCCATGCGGCAGTGGCTTCAGAGAACCCACTACCATGCTACTGCTGCAGCATTACTACATCATCACCTCCAACTTCTGGCTTCAAGGGAGCTAGCTCTAAGGATCAGCCCTTCTCTTCTATAGCCCTGCTATTTCTGGGGCATTAGAATATGACTTAAGCGATCACCTACCTGCCTTCACAATTCACCCTCTTCAACAATATATAAGTGTGCCTGTTGACTACTACATTTACAGACAAATCAATAAAACGAACATGGAAAATTTCAGAATACTATTAGCAAATATCAACTGGAGCATTATACTAACTCATGGATCTGCTAATAGGAATTATGAATCGTTTATCGCAACCTTAACACAAACTTATAATCAATGCTTTCCTAAACTCCTAGAACATTATAGACCCCCAAAAACACTCCAAGCCATGGATTACAAATGCCTTGCTATGTCAAATAAATAAATAAAAAAAATACTTTTTCTTCGAAATTTATAAAAAGCAAACTACTGCATGATTTACAAAATTTCAAAAATTATCGCAATAAACTCAATAGCAATGTTTGACGCGACAAGTGTGACTACTACTTTAGCATATTTTCACAAAACTCTTCCAAATTAACATGGAAACACTTAAACTCACTAATGGGTAAACAAAATCACACACCACCACAGCACCTAATTGATGCCAATGGTAATAAACAGATAAAAACGACATTACAAATGAACTCAACTTACATTTCACCTTATTTCCACTCATATTAAAGAACAACTTACCTATCTCAAATATCCCATTTATAGACTACCTAAGAAACGCATATAGATCTAATAATTTCCATCTTACTGAAATTTCTGAAACTGAGATACTTTAGGCTTTTAACCAAATAAATACTAATACCGGTGTTGGATATGATGACCTTCAACCATCCATTATAAAAAAAACATTGCGAATCTAATTACAGACCCTTTACTTCTTATTTAATGATACATTCCTATCTGGCAAACTTCCCGACCTCCTTAAAATCACAAAAATTATTCCAAAATATAAATCCGGATAAAAAAAATGAGGCAAACAACTATCGTCCGATAGCAAACTTGTCAATTTTTGCAAAAATTTTAGAAAGATTGATCTACCATAGACTAATATCTCTTACTCACAAATTTAATATTATCCACCCTAATCAACATGGATTTCAACCTAGTAAATTGACAGAAACAGCTTTATTATACCTACAGCAAACAGTCCAAAACAATTTTGAATTAAACCTAAATACTACTGCTCTATTCCTAGAACTATCTAAACCATTCGATACCCTTAACCATAGCATACTACTACACAAACTTCACACTATCGGAATTACGAATAATGCACACTCGCTACTTAAAAGTTATCCGTCAGGTAGACAACAATACACACAAATTGACTAATATCAATCCTCTCTTTAGATTATGCCATTCGGTGTACCACAGGGTTCCATCCTGGGTACACTATTATTCAATTTATACATTAATGATATCTTTAACTCAATTGCAAACATTGATCTTCTTTTATATGCCGATGATATAACTGTTCTTGCCTCGAGTAACACTACTAATCAGAACAATACAAACGTCAATACCCAACTTAATAATATCTCTAACTGGCTAATCTCCAATGAACTAATAATTAATACTATCAAAACTAAATCCCTCATATTTTCTAGCCAAAAGTCTCCTCAACCACTCTATTCATAAACGGTACAATTATTGAAGAAGTTAGCTCCCTGTCATATCTAGGGATTACTTTGCATAATAGTCTCAGATGGAACAAACTCATAGTCTACCACCAAAACTCTCTAATAACATTGGTGTGATCAGCTCGGTACTCACTAACCTCTCCTTTAAATCACTCTTCCAATTATATTATATACTATGTTTCAGACACATGTCAACTACAGAATCTTATCATGGGGACAAACGACTAAATATAATCTTACTAAGCTTCAGGTCCTTCAAAACAAATTTATTAGATTAATTGATCTTAAATCCAACACATATACTCAACTCTCATTATACAATAACGTGAGAGTTTTCCCTAACAAATATAACATTCCTACAAGTAACCAATTATACTACTTTAACATTGGAAAAATTATGTTTAGGTGCATTAAAAACAACCTACATGCCAATATCATACAGATTGTAACTAAGACACACTTGCACGACACACGCACAAAATCACACATCCGACTGATTCATCCAAAGACAGAAACCATGAAACAAACTCTAAACTACATTGGACCTTCTTGCTGGAACTCACTGCTGATGGAATTAACCTCATTAGATAATATTAACCTTTTCAAAAAAAAAAAAAAAAACCCTACATCATGAACTGCAGCCACTAGACCAATGATTGTAGTGGAGAGGGATTATTATGTATATACATTAACACTTATCTTTTGTCATTGATATATATTGCAATAATGTTTTCTTTTTTCCTGTTGCCACTGTATTTAACTTATGTTAAGATTATCAACTATTTTTTTTTACCCACCTTGTAATTCTTGTTCAGGCAGCATGGGACTTTGTCAGGCCTTTTTGGCCTTTTCTACATGCTCCCTTGCTGTGCTTGTTTCCATATACTTGTAATTCAATCTCTCCTGCACAGCAAAAATAAACGAATTGAATTGAAAAAAATATTTTCTTTGATGAAAGCAACATTAGTCATCCTGATGACTATCGAAAATAGTAGCTTGATGCTTCCGGTACATGCTCGCAGAGCTGTGCTAGCATTCCGCTGTCTTAGCTGTGAGAAATGAACTGTGCACCCATCTGTGGAAGAATAGCCTTGGATTTTCTTCTAAGTAAAAATCCTTTCTCTAATTGGTTACAATTCACAGCCTGTCGAAAACTCACTTCGATATCTTCTTTAATCCCATATGGATACTTCCCACCCCCGGCCTATAAATTAGCCCCATTACATTTTTTTTTGTTTAATAGGGCATTTTCCCCACTCTTCTTCTATTGGATTGCGCCATGAAGAATTTAATAGAATTTACCAGTTGGCAAGGCAAAATGGCTTCCCTCGCCATAAGATCTCCAACCTAATTCGGCAGAACTTTACAATGAGATGTATGCAACATTGCTGCCCCGGTGGCGCAGTGGTCTAAGCGATGGCCTCTGATCATTCGTTCGAACGGGGTCCGGGTTCGAATCCCGGTGAGGCATGGATGTTGTGTTTGTCTTACGGCACTGGCTCTCTCCCTTCCGTGGAACCAGTGACCCTAAATTATTGACGGGCGACTGCTTATAGCCCATTGAGTTGCTCACGGTGGCGTTAAACCTACAACAACAACAACAAAAAAAGTATGAAACATTCACTATGTGGGTTCAGTGAACTTCTACCAGCCAGTTGTGAACATTCTAAAGAGATTCTGCAGGGCCGCCCCGGTGGCACAGTGGTCTAAGGCGCTGGCCTCTGATCATTCGTCCGTAAGGGGTCCGGGTTCGAATCCCGATCAGGCATGGATGTTGTTTGTCTTACGGCACTGGCTCTCTCCCTTCCCTGGAACCAGTGACCCTAGATTAGGGAAGGGCGACTGCTTATAGCCCATTGAGTTGCTCACGGTGGTCGTTAAACCTCCAATCAAAAAAAAAAAAAAAAAATTCTGCAGGAAGAAAGCGATAGGTTTCGGCATCAAAACAACTAATGTTTTTGACCTGATATGGAAAGACGGGGACGCCGCCCCGGTGGCGCAGTGGTCTAAGCGATGGCCTCTGATCATTCGTCCGTAAGGGTCCGGGTTCGAATCCCGGTCAGGCATGGATGTTGTTTGTCTTACGGCACTGGCTCTCTCCCTTCCCTGGAACCAGTGACCCTAAATTAGGGACGGGCGACTGCTTATAGCCCATTGAGTTGCTCACGGTGGTCGTTAAACCTCCATTCAAAAAAAAAAAAAAAAAAAAAAAAAAAAGACGGGGACTCTGTGCAATTAAAGAAATGCTGTGGGGTTTATTTAATCCCACTTTGTTCTACTTCCCCGGTAAACAAGGACATCCGCTGCATTGGATCCACTTTATGGAATCTTGGATTACGTATGGCGGAACATGAATACTCGCTTCGTTCCAATACTATTTCAATATCATTAACCAGGACTCTGGCGAACGGAACTTTTTACCCGGACTGGGATGGGGTTAGGATTCTTACATCTGCTAGTAATAAACAGACATTACTATTTACAGAGTCATTATACATTACATATTTTTCTGAAGGGTGCTGCAATGAGGAAATGCCGATCAATGTGAACTCTATTTTTCTGAAGGGTGCTGTACTGAGAGAGTGAAAAATATGGTGTGTATTGCATACCATTAAAGAGTCTGCGCTCAGAGTTCAATGATAGCTGGTATATGGGCTCGACCCTTCGGATCCTAGTAATTCGTACAGCCGAACACTGATATTCAATCCGAACAGGTGCCTCTAACGCTGCTTTGGCCCGCACAGTCCAGGAGGCAACCCACACCCCCTCATGGAATGATGCATATGTTCTACTATGCACCAAAGAAAAAAGATCTACATTGTTTGCGGAAGCACTGTTTGTCCACACTATCGTGAACAATGCTGTAACGATGACACTCCCACTACTTTGCCATATGTTTGGAAACAACTGTTTAATACAGTTTATATTAAAGAAAAAATTCAAGACTTAAAACCCCCACTTCACACTCAGTTAACTTAATACCATCTTTCAAAGATGGAACTAAGTAGCATCAGAAGTTAGATGAAAGAGACCAATAATCATCAACTAATGAACATTGTACACCATGAAGTCAAGACACTGACAATTTATAACATCACACTAAGTATGTTCAAATATAGTCGCCACCCCGGTGGCGCAGTGGTCTAAGCGTGGCCTCTGATCATTCGTCCGTAAGGGGTCCGGATTCGAATCCCGGTGAGGCATGGATGTTGTTTGTCTTACGGCACTGGCTCTCTCCCTTCCCTGGAACCAGTTACCCTAAATTAGGGACGGGTGACTGCTTATAGCCCATTGAGTTGCTCACGGTGGTCGTTAAACCTCCAATCAAAAAAAAAATATATATTACATGGAAAATTGTATGGTGCTCTTTTAATTCCTGTGTTTATTGAAGAAATCAGACCTCCAATTAAAAAATAAAATATATATATCATCATCATCATCATTGTCAACCATTATCAATCCACTGCTGGACGAAGGTCTCCCCAAGTTTCCTCCACAACGGTCTGTCTTGTGCCAGTCTCCTCCATGTCACTCCCGCATATTTACGAATTTCATCCACCCATCTCCCATGTGGTCTTTTTCTGGGTCTTTTCCTGTCCCTTGGAATCCAATCTAAAATTTCGGCTGTCCATCTATGGTCTGTCCTTCTGGCAGTATGTCCAGCCCATTGCCATTTCAGGGATTTAACTCTGATCATGATGTCTTCCACTCTCGTCATTTTTCGGATCCACGAGTTCCTCTTCTTATCTCTCCTGGTTATACCAAGCATGCACCTCTCCATGCTTCTTTGAGTTGTCTGCAGCCTTTGTATGTCTCTTTTAGTTAAGGTCCACGTCTCTGCACCATACGTAAGCACTGGAAGGATGCATTGATCAAACACTTTTCTTTTAAGACATAATGGCATATTGCTCTTGAAAATTATGCTGTTTCTTCCAAAAGCTCTCCAGGCAAGTTTTGTACGCCGATTAATTTCTTCATCAATGTGACCCTCACTTGATATCTGCTGTCCAAGATAAACATACGTATCTGTTATCTCCAGTTTTTCTCCATCAATCGATAAATCTTCATTTCTTGTAAAAGCATTGAACATCACTTTTGTCTTCTGAAAGTTCATTTTTAATCCCACTTCTTTACTCTTGTCAGCAAGTTCCTGGATCATACTCTGCAGCTCTGATGGGGTAGTTGCAAAAATGACTACGTCATCAGCAAAACGAAGGTGGGTTAGATAATCTCCATTAATCTTTATCCCTTTGTTTTCCCAGTTCAGTGATTGAAAGACATTTTCCAATGTGGCATTAAAGAGCTTCGGAGATATAAACATATATAGTCTTCACCTGATGATGAAAGATCTTGTAGTCTTCACCTGATGATGAAAGATATTGTGTTTGTATTTTTTAACTTGTAAATATTTTATTCATTAAAGATTTTAACTATTGTGCTTAAGACAGCAAGTTATATTCGACTTTTAGTTAATGTGAACTCTATTTGGCAAGGACTATTGACACGGTTAAAAACTTATAATGATGATGTACTACCTTTGTAAAAAACCTCCCGTCGCAGCTGTGAAAGATCTTGCCTGTGTCTTTTTAGTTGATTTTAAATTGTAAATAAAATCTTTTTATCTCTGCAGTTTAACTCAGTTAAAGTTTTGTGAATCATGCTTCTGACAGCTATTGCTTCTACAATTTTATTTGAACTTCTCGGCATGAGATATTGTTGATGTGAGCCTCACTACAATGATGCTGCAAACAATTTACTTACAGAAATGTTCCTTGCTGTGTCACACAGGTGAGAAGCATCACCACTGTGTTCTGTGCTGCAGACAAATTACTCAGAAAAGTAGTATTTCATTGCATATCCTGTGTCGCGAAGGCATTTTAAAACCTTATGCATGGGACATAATCTTTGTGAGCTAACTGTTTCAAGCATATCTCCCAAGGCATATTCTTCTCCACAGAGAGAAAAAGCCTCATGAATGTGTTGCATGCTGCAAAGAATTTGCTTGGAAAAGTATTCTTTCAGAGCATATGATCATTCACATATTATAATAGCATCAGCAATGTAATGCATACTCTAAACAATTTGCACAGAAAACTAATCTTTTAAAGATATGTTTCTTGAGGAATATGCATAACTATCGGAGTCCTCTTAGTGCTTGAAGAATAATCATAATTTTAATTTGTGAAAACACATTGAAACAAAATTTCAGAAGGTTAAACAAATATCAGGAAGCCCGGGAGTTACGGGACTTGATCCTAGTGGACGTTTGTCACAAATTTTTAGCGAAATGGTCTAGCAGAAAAATAAAAATTGCACCTCCGCCCTCCTAGGGCAGCAGTATTGGTTCCCACGCTTGCATTCTCCCACTGTCACAGAAAGAAAACTAAGAAAACAGGAACTTTCCTTACTAATGGAAGCAGGCCAATTTTGACCCTTCCACATCAAAACCACGTGGTATGCCAGATTCTGCCAAATGGGTAGGTGGAGTCTAATAGTGGCGTTTAAACATTTGCTGCTCCGCCCCGGTGGCGCAGTGGTCTTAAGGCGTTGGCCACTGATCATTCGTCCGTAAGGGGTCCGGGTTCGAATCCCGGTCAGGCATGGATGTTGTGTTTGTCTTACGACACTGGCTCTCTCCCTTCCCTGGAACCAGTGACCCTAAATTAGGGACGAGCAACTGCTTATAGCCCATTGAGTTGCTCACGATGGTCGTAAAACCTCCAATCAAAAAAAAAAAAAAAAAAAAAACATTTGCTGCTTCCATTGGCTACGAATTTGTACAATCAATGAAAGAGGCCACGCTTTCGGTGTGTGTATGTGTACCAAAAGAACTTCCACATTATTCGCAGACAAAGAATCTGCAGAGTGAAAAGAGAGTGGAAACATTCAGTGTGGGATTTTAATTTCTGTAGAAGAAGGTGATGACATTTGTAGCTCCGGTCGAGTGTACTGAGTGTAGCATAAAAAAACGTCATTCGACGACTGATTAGCGGTGCATTTTTTAAATTGTGGATACCTATAAACATAAATGTGGTACCCAAAAAATGAAAAGATAGAGAAGTGAAATCACAGGCTGATAATAAAGGAAGGCGGACATTGTTTTGAGTTGGAATTAAGAAATCTGAGACCATTGCACTTTCGGATTCTAGTGCAACGGTAAGCCAAGGTATTGCTGCTACTGTTTTTAGTGCAGAGCCTACAAAAATTGATTTTCCTTGTTCACCCCAAATATCAGGTACGACATCAATCTATGAAGTTGTAAACCTAGGACTAAATAAGCCTTCAGAAACGGAGCCCGAGTCTTACAAAAATACCTTACCTTCATCAGATTCACTGCCAGAGTTGCTTCAAAACGTAAATGATGAAACTGAGTGTAGGGTTCCCTTTGATCTTGCAACATTAACTGGTTGTCCAAACACTGATGTATTTGAAAGTTTTGTCCGAAGAGGTCCCCCTCCAGTCCCTGCAAACCTCCATGTGATGGAAAGAGATTTTGCATGCACTGTGTTTTTCTCAAAAAGCAAAAATGGGGAACATCGACCAAGAGATTGGTTAGTTTGGAATACGGGAAATCGGTCACTTGACTGTTTTCCTTGCCGTTTATTTGGTCATTCTAAAGTAACCGTTCAGTGTTGATGAGCGATAGTGGGTGGAAAAAAGATCAATCATGGCATAAACTCTATGATAAACTACCTAAGCATGAAGTGAGTTCTTTTCGTAAGACTTATCTTGAATGGCGACAGTTGGAAAGATGTTTAAAGGGAGGGACTGACATTCACTCTCAACTGGACAGCAAGAACGAAATACTATCGAGATTTGTTTCGACGACTCTTGTTGGTAATTTTATTTTTAGCTGAAAGAGGCCTCCCACTCAGAGGTTATTCAGTAAAGATTGGAGATCCTAACAATGGAAACTTTCTTGGAATAATTGAGCTCTTAGTTACGTATGATCCATTACTAAGAGAACATATAACAAAAGTAAAAGAAGCTCAAGAAGAAGGGAAACTCCTTCAAGCCAATTACCTTTCCTGGCAATCACAGAATGAATTTATTCAAGCTTGTGGAGACAAAGTTCTTGGTGCTATTTTATCAGCAAGGGAAAGGGCAAAGTACTATTCCCTACTGGTTGCTACTCCAGATTCGTCTCACCATAAGCAGATATTTGTTTTGAGATATTTATCAGAGAGTGAGGCTTGTTTCCAAATATCGGAAAGGTTTTTGAGCTTTGTTTCATGCAACAAAAGAACAGGACAAGATATAGCTAATGAAATAATAAAAGAATTGGAAAAGCATGGTATTCCTTTGAGTGACTGTAGAGGACAAGGTTTTGATAATGGCACTAATATGGTTTGTGTTTATAAGGGAGTGAGAGCTATTATTTCTAAAATCAACCCGTTAGCTCTGTCTTCAAATTGTGCTGCAGACAGCCTAAACCTTTGTGGAATTAATGCTGCCGAGTGTTGTGAAATGCTGTTACATTTTTTGGTACTTTACAGCAGTTGTATAAATTTTTCTCCAAAGCTCCTCAACTGTGGGAAATCCAAAAAAACGAGATTAACTGCTCTCTGCATAGTCACTCTGATACAAGGTGGTCAGCAAGGGTTGATACCATGAAGCCCTTTGCCAAACATCTTCCCGGTATCAAGCGTGCTGTGTCCTGTCGAGAATTTTCATGTTCGTAAATCTTGGGAAAACTGATCACTTTGCTGAGATTTACAAAATGAATAAATAAATAAATAAAAATACATAGAATGAAAATACTCGACAGTCCACGTTACAAAATTTTGTTTGGAGGAGGCGGTGAAGCGAGGGAATAGTGGCTATGCTCGTTTACTTCTCGGCCCTGACCAAGCAAGCAAAATTTCGTGAAAAAAAAAAAAAGGAATATTAAGCATTAAACTTCTTTTTCCTTTTGGCTTAAATTACTTTTTACTTTTGTAAGTTTAAATAGAAAAGGCGAGCAAGAAGTTACCATCAACCCTTTTAGAAAACAAAATTATTCGCTATTAATCACTGAATGAAGGGAAAGCATTTCTGTAAATTTGTGCAAAAGCCGAAATCTTTCTTTTTAGAATCCGCCACCTTTAGGAAACTTTAGATGTCTCCCAAAGTGTGTGGCAGAGGGTTCTCTGGGCAAAAGGCAGGCTATTTTTCGAGCGTTCCCCACCCTGATGGTCAAGGTTGCTTCCTCTGCAGAAAGACAAGCCATAAGGTCACTAGCATGGTTTTGGCGCGAACTCTTAGCCAATGGCCAGCGAAGCCATTGGTTAGTAGGGGAAGTTTTGGCCACCCCGAGTTCTTTTGAGAAATTGTCACTCTACTCTTTCTGGTTGTTGGCCGAGATGTAAAGTTGTACGAAAAATTCAGCCACGCTGGGCCTGGGCTGGGCTAGGCACTATTGCCCAGTATCTCATTATCGGTAAATGGAGTGTCAAATTTTTTTGTGTGTAATTGAAAAAGCAAGATGTATACCTCCATATTTTTTTATTTTTTTTTTTTAGGGAGGCAGCAAGCCCTTCGAGGCTTGGCATTGATGAGGTCAGGAGTGGGAAGTACCCGACATTTTTCCTCTGCATGGCTGACAACGAAAGTTTTGGATCTGGCCCGGTCAAAGATTAGGGCCTTTTTGTGCTACACCACTCCCACTCCTCTCCTGGAAACAGATATTGTGGAAAGCTCCTAAGGGCATGGAGTCCTGATGCTACAGACGGCTCCCTAAGTTTACTGTGGAAATAGGAGGTAGGACTTCCTTTCCCTTTGAGGGCCAGGCGAGGATCTGGGCCCCATTATTTCACCTCTACGAGCTTCGATTAAGAACTGAAGTTCAGCAAAGTTAAAAGCGAACTATGCAGCCTAGTACAGCATCTTCAACAGCCTAAAGGGCCCTGTTCAAAAAAAAAAAGGAAAGAAAATCCTTGATTATTGAAATTTATATGTATAAAGAGATTCTTCTCTTTAGGGTAGAGCCATGAGGAGAAAGTTCCTCGAAAAGTTTGGGGCAGAGTGAAAAAGGAAAAAAAAGTATATATACAGAAATGTATTCAGTAAACAACTTTTTATTTCTGTTAGTTCATATATATATCAGGTAAGAATGTGTATCGTTGAGCATGACGGTGAGACAGGTCAGATTTCAGTTGTAATCCATGCTTGGGTCAATAAAGCTAAAGAAATAAAAAATGTTTTTCCATTCAGGTTTTTTTTTTGTTATGGTAGTGTTATGCTGTGTAAAGAAACCTCCATGTCGTTTTCTATAAATAAGAAAGTCTATATTAAAGGGGAAAGGCAATGTGTAATTTTTTCATGTGTAAGTAGTATCTAATATCATAATTGTGTTATAAACTATTTTGAAGAACAACCTCTCAAACCAGTAATTTTTATTTAGGAGATTTCACTTTTTTTTTGTGCTTGGTAGTTTTAATAATATTTAAATTGTATTTGTACTTATACACATGCAGGGCCATGTAGTTAAAATTTGTGTCTTGGAGGCAGGTTATGGTGATTTTCTAGTTTGGCAAGTAATGGGTGTAAAATTGTTTGTACCATTTAGTAGTAATTGTGACTAGAGACCATATCAGCAAATGGATCTGGAAAATTAATTATCATGAGTGGGAGACATTAAAAAAAGGCATGCATGCAGACTAGGTTAATAAAGTACTGTACATTACCCTGGTGTAATGTTAGAATTCTTCAGGAGGTTATGATTTCTGGAAATAGATAGTTCTTTGATAGGTGTAATTTTCTGGAAATAAATGGTTCTGCGGTATAGTGTATTTTTCTAGGAAATGAGTGATATGGTGTATTTTTCTGGGAAATAATGTTGTTAGTGTATTTTTCTAGAAAGTAGTGTTAATTCTTCTAGAAGCTGTGTGCCTAGGGAATGAAAAGATAAGAATATTTCTGGAAATAATGTGAGTCTTTGTATGGTGTTTTTTCTGGAATGTGTGTACCAGAGAAAAATAATTTGGGGGAGGGGGGGCAAGAAAGTTCTTGCAGGGTGCTTTCCTTATGTGGAAAAATGCTTCACGACTGAAAGGGTGTAGATGGAAACAATAGGGGGATTGTTCTCCCACCCCGGTAAGCCGAAGACCCATAGGAAGCTATCCCGAGCAAGGCGAGTGCAGGGGTGTTGTCCTTAAACAGTAAGAGAAAACAATACAGGGTGATATGTCACACTTATTCTTCCATTTCGGTGCATAGGCCTGATTGGATTCATGACCCAATCTCACAGTCAGCCTAAATAATACTTCCTCACAGTGAGCATTTTGTTTTTAGTGAAATTAAGTGATTTGACTGAGATGTTTTGCCTACCAGTTACCTCAGTGGCTTACTACATGAGTTCGTAAAGTTACTTAAAGCTTACATGGCACTAGTTTGAATTTTTTGATTAATTTGTTTATAAATTGCTGGTCAGAAATAGTGGTGTAATTTTAAATTGTTATGAGCCGTGGGAGTGCAGATAAGTATGAATTTGTGTCCAGGAGTGTTGAGAGTTAGTGTTTGCCTTTTATTTACATGGTGGGATATTGAGTACTCAGAGCCAGTTTGTGTAGCAAAGTATTTTGAATTTTTCTAGGTGATAGGGTGAATTCTAAGTATATTTGTCTGCATTATTGTGTAATGATAACTTTTGATGTAATTGAGTAAGGTATTTAGTGCAGTATGTTTAGGAGAGTGTTGAGAGTGATTTTGTATCGAGTAATGCTAGAATGTTGAGTATATTAAGTTTTAATGCAAATTTTCTTGGTAGTGTAGGATTGTTTACGGAAGTAACTTTTGGTTATTTATAAATCTTTGCTCAGTTATTGCAATTTTAAAATTAATGTTGGTTAAGGAAACTGATTTGAGGGGTGTGTTCGAAAGGAAATGAAATCTGTATTGTGTATACAAGAATCTATAAATTCATGAAGAGAGGGAGAGATTGCGCTTCAGCTGTCCAAACTTATCCACAGTGTTTGTTATATTCCCTGAGTCAAGAGTATTTATGTGTTTTTGCAAATCTTGATTTTCTGGCAGAAATATGTGTTCTTCTTTTTATGGTTTATATAAATACAACAAGTGGGTGTCATTTGATTTTGTTTGCTTTTATAAGGCCTAGTTGCAAAAAGTGGAATTGTCAAAAATGTAAAAAGCTGATTGTGTTCGAAAACAAAAACACATGGTTCTCTTGGTAATTCTCCGACTTCTTGAAACACTTTGTTATTTTGTTTGTTGTTGTTTTTGGTTAAGTTTTAGAATAAATGCAGGCCAAGTGGCCTATCAAAAACCCAAACCTTGTGCAGTGAAGAATAAGTTGACACAGTTGAAGTTCATCGCAGGGTCACATGCTAATCCACCTTAGGTTGCCTAAGGCCAGAAACGACTTGGGAATTTTGTTTTTATTTAATTAATACATTTTGTCCTAACCACTAATTTGATCATCACAGCCTACAAAAGTTATTACATGTGTACATTGTATGCCATCTAATTTTTAGTGTTTACAAATTTGGTACACATGTAAACAGTAATTACTTATTTTACATTTGCAGGTGTCTCAACCAACTCATCTTATATTCAAACAACGCAGACCTTCGGTAATAACTTTTGGGAATTTTCAGACATCAGTGTTGCATTTTATTTATATTTTCATTTATCGTGGCCTTAAGAGTGATTCAATTTATTTTTGTTTCGAAATGCCTCCACCCATCTCCCAAATTTTAATTTTCACCACAATCCAACTTTTACCATAATTTAATTATTTACATAAATCTAAATATTAATTACCAGGAATAAACTAATCCCTTCTTTTTCCCCGCCATAACATTTTGGTGCCGTGACCTTATGATGCATGCCTTGTGATTAAATTCAACCTTCACTGCACAGAAAATTAAAAGAAAAAATCTTAAAATTGGTTCGAGACAAATAGTAGGCTGATGAATAAAGAAATGTATGTGTTTATATGATAACTTACTTTGAGTTTGGGTAAATAATAGTGTGGATACAGTTTTCTCAGTGAATTCATTTTCTCTCAGTGATAAATTTTGTTCTCTGGTCTTATCTCTCTCAGTGGGTAACATAGTGAAAGTGTTAAAAGTAATGTTTCTCTCAGTGGTGAATTTTTTTCTCAGTGGTTATGATAGTGAAAGTTAAAATAAATTTGTGTTTACTCTCAGTGGTTAATGTGAAAGTGCAGATGATAATTCTAGTGTTTGGCATATATAATTTTTGGATCAATTTTCATTCGTAACATTGTCTAATTGAATAGTGTATAATTTCAGTGTATGAGTGCGGTGTATATATTGCCTATGGCTGATAATGTCAATAATTTCATGAGTATACTTACACATACAAGTAATTTTGTGCTTTACATACAAGCAATTTTGGGTTTTACATAACTTTTTACAGATAATTTCTTAAGTGTACTTACATTTCATTTCAAGTGTTGAATTTTTAAGTGTATTTTTCATGTGCTACATTCAAGCAAATTTGATAATTTAAAAATGAAGTTAGAAAAGTGTTAGTTTGACATTCGGAAATGCTTGTGGTAATGTAAAAATTTGTAAAAGCATACGGCGATAATTGTAAGAAGTGTAAATTCTCCCCTCTCCTCAGTTTGAATAATTTAGTGCTAGAGAGCGCTGTTTATTTAGAGCTAGGGTATTGCTTATTTTTCTAGTACAGTATAAAGTCAGCGGTAGATGAGATTAGTACTTCAGTGATAGTCAGTTAGTTGAGTTAAGAATGTGAAAATAATCGGTTCAAATTTTTTTTTAAATTAAATTTTCTCAGGTTAAGTAATAGGTTAGTGTTTGAATCAATGTAGAGATAAATTTTCTTCGTTCCGTGAAATTTTTGGCTCGTAAAAATTCTTCTTGAAATTCTTTTGGTTGATGCGAGTGGTAGACAGCTGCGTTTCGAAACATTTGTTTTTCTGGTTCAGTAACAACCATGTTGGGCGGAAGTTAGCCAACCGGAGGTAGGTGGCGCTGCAGGTTTGTTTACATCCATCGGTTTGTTGACATTGTGAAGCATGTGTAGTAGTGGGTAGAAGTGAATTTTCTGGTATTGTGTGTTTCGACAAGCAGCGCTAGCTTTTTTCGTGGCGGTATGTATTGTCTTGTTGAGAATTTTCCTGTTTGTAAATCTTGGGGAAACTGATCACTTTGCTGAGATTTACAAAATAAATAAATAAATAAATAAAAATACATAGAATGAAAATACTAGACAGTCCACATTTCAAAATTTTGTTTGGAGGAGGTGGTGAAGTGAGGGAATAGTGGCCATGTTCGTTTACTTCTCAGCCCTGACCAAGTAAGCAAAATTTCGTGAAAAAAAAAAGGAATAATAAGCATTAAACTTCTTTTTTTCTTTTAGCTTAAATTACTTTTTACTTTTGCAAGTTAAATATAAAAGGCGAGCAAGAAGTTACCATCAACCCTTTTAGAGAACAAAATTATTCGCGGAATGAAGGGAAAGCATTCTAGCCACCCCGGTGGCGCAGTGGTCTAAGGCGCTGGTCTCTGGTCATTCGTCCGTAAGGGTCCGGGTTCGAATCCCGGTCAGGCATGGATGTTGTGTTTGTCTTATGGCACTGGCTCTCTCCCTTCCCTGGAACCAGTGACCCTAAATTAGGGACGGGCGACTGCTTATAGCCCATTGAGTTGCTCACGGTGGTCGTTAAAACCTCCAATCAAAAAAAAAAAAAAAAAAAAAAAAAGCATTCTGTAAACTTGTGCAAAAGCTAAAATCTTCCTTTTTAGAATCCGCCATTTTTAGGAAACTTTAGATGTCTCCCAAAGTGTGTCGCAGAGGGTTCTCTGGGCAAGAGGCAGACTATTTTTAGAGCGTTCCCCATCCTGATTGCTTCCTCGGCAGAAAGTCAAGCCATAAGGTCACTAGCATGGTTTTGGCGCGAACTCTTAGCCAATGGCCAGCAAAGCCATCGGTTACGAGGGGAAGTTTTAGCCAATGGGGGGGGGTCAGCAGTTTTCAAACACCCCCGAGTTCTTTTGAGAAATTGTCACTCTACTCTTGACTCTTCTGGTTGTTGGCCGAGATGTGAAGTTGTACAAAAAATTCAGCCTGGCTGGGCTGGGCTGGGCATGACTGCTCATTATCAGTAAATGGAGTGTCAAATTTTTTTTGTGTACTTGAAAAAGCAAGATGTAAACCTCCATATTTTTTTTGTGGAGGCAGCCAGCCCTTTGGGGCTTGGCATTGATGAGGTCAGGAGTGGGAAGTACCCGACATTTTCCCTCTGCATGGCTGACAACGAAAGTTTTTGATCTGGCCCGGTCAAAGATTAGGGCCTCTTTTCTGCTACACCACTCCTCTCCTGGAAACAGATATTGTGGAAAGCTCCTAAGAACATGGAGTCCTGATGCTACTGATGGCTCCCAAAGTTTACTGTGGAAATAGGAGGTAGGACTTCCTTTCCGTTTGAGGGCCAGGCGATGATCTGGGCCCCATTATTTCACCTCTACGAGCTTCGATTAAGAACTGAAGTTCAGCGGAGTTAAAAGCGAACTATGCAGCCTAGTTCAGCATCTTCAACAGCCTAAAGGGCACTGTTCAATAAAAAAAAATCCTTGATTATTGAAATTTATATGTATAAAGAGATTCTTCTCTTTAGGGTAGAGCCATGAGGAGAAAGTTCCTCGAAAAGTTTGGGGCAGAGGGGCCCCACTCTTAGCTAACTATTATGTGGAAAAACTAGAAGAAAAGATACTAGTACAACCCACATACTTCTGCTTATATAGCAGATACATGGATGACATTTTATTTATAATAGATAGCTCAGAAATTGTTCAAGAAAGAATTCTACACTTATTCAATGAATTAGACGATTCCCTTAAGTTCACTATTGAACTTCAAAAAGAAAGAAGAATTAACTTCTTACATATTACTATCTATTAGGAAGATGAAAAATTCCTCACTAGTTGGTATAAAAAACCAATGAATACTAATAGACTACTAGATTTCAATTCCTATCATCCAGTTTCTATTAAGAAAAATGTAGCAAGTCAGTTTTTAGAAAAAATTAATAAAATTGTTTCTACTGCAGATAAAAAAAGCCCATAAAGAAGAACTTAAAGTCATACTTGCAGAGAATAACTATCCTAAAGAAGAAATTGAGAAGCTTCTGAATTTTAATGGTACGAAGAACCCGCAAAAGCAACAAGTAAAATTCACTAGAAAAATTTCTTATCGCAAAGGTTTATTTGAGTCTTTAAAGAGAATTAGTAAGAAGTACAATATTAGGCTAGCTCCAAGTTTAGAGAGCAAAGTTAAAAAAAAATTTCCTAAAATAGTTCAAAAGCCGCGGTATGTAGTTACCGTTATTACCAGCCATGGGGGCCACACGAACTATTGATGTCTGCGTGTTCCGCAAGTCTCACGGGCCTGTAAGCTCAATCGTTTCATCTTTGTATCGCCGCCCGGTGGCGCAGTGGTCTAAGCGATGGCCTCTGATCATTCGTCCGAACGGGGTCCGGGTTCGAATCCCGGTGAGGCATGGATGTTGTGTTTGTCTTATGGCACTGGCTCTCTCCCTTCCCTGGAACCAGTGACCCTAAATTAGGGACGGGCGACTGCTTATAGCCCATTGAGTTGCTCACGGTGGTCGTTAAAATTCCAATAAGAAAAAAAAAACATCTTTGTATCTGTTATGTGTCCAGTAAACCTGGCTTTGCTATCTCGAGTCCTTCTTGGTGTTGCATTTTGGGCGGCCAGCAATGTATAAGTGAAGAATGAATTTCAGAATTGTACATAACAACAAAAATATAATTCTAATAAAATATTTGCAATTTGATGGAATTTTGAACCATGTACAACAAGTCTTGTACATGGTAAAACAAACATCCATCAAATGCAAAAACTTGTAACAGGGTTTTGTACCTGTGGTTAATATAACATTAATTCTGCACTGTTCCCAAATCGTTTTGTGGGGAGGAGGGACTGAGGAAAAGACTGGGGAGCACGGCCTCAAGATTGCCGTAGGGGCCCAAAAATCCTGTCGTCGGGCCTGATAGTCAGAAGCCATCACTAAAACCACTGCGCCAGCGGGGCAGCCCATCTTACCTAGCAGCGGAGTTACTACGATGCAATATCAGGATTCTAATTTTCCGTAACTTCACAACATCGATGCAAAAAGTTATAAACTTCAGTAAATGCAAAACATTTAGTAAAACTAAAAACGCAAACACTTTATGAGCCATGGAGCGATGAATTCAGTGATTATTTCATACCTAAAGACTAATTCAAGCACAAAAGAGCTTTAACTCTCTTCACATCAATGAGTTGTAGTTAAATCTGCAAAATAAAAAAAAAAAGAGCACTGTTTCTCACAGTTGTCGCTTTTTTTTTATTGCAGATTTAACGACAACTGTGAGAAACAGTGCTCTTTTTTTTTTTTTTTTTTTTTTTTATATATATATATTGGAGGTTTAACGACCACCGTGAGCAACTCAATGGGCTATAAGCAGTCGCTCGTTCCTAATTTAGGGTCCCTTCTTCCAAGGGAGGGATTGAGCCAGTGCCGTATGACAAATGCAATATCCATACCTCACCGGGACCCGGACCAGTCTGATCAGACAGCCGTCGCTTTTTTTTTCTTTTCTTTTCTTTTTTTATTGGAGTTTTAACGACCACCGTGAGCAACTTATTGATCTATAAGCAGTCTTCCGTCTTTAATTTAGGGCCACTGGTTCCAGGAAGGGAGAGAGCCAGTGCCTAAAACAAACACAACATCCATGCCTCACCGGGATTCGGACCCGTACCAGTCTGGAAGGAATGATCAGAAACCATCGCTATTTTTTTAACTGGAGGTTTAACCCCCCACCGTGAGCAATTCAAGTGCTACAAGCAGTCGCCCGTCCATAATTAAGGATCACTGGCTTCAGGTAAGGGAGAGAGCCAGTGCAGTAAGACAAGCACAACTTCCATGCCTCACCGGGATTCGGATCCGAACAAGTCTGGGAGGAATGATCAGAAACTATGCCTTTTTTTTTTTCTTTTGCTTGTAGGTTTAACGACCACCGTGAGCAGCTCAATGAGGTACAAGCAGGGGTCCGTCCCTAATTTAGGATCACTGGTTCCAGGGAATGGAGAGTCAGCGAGTGCTGTAAGACAAACACAATATCCATGCCTCACCGGGATTTGGATCAGGACCAGTCTGTAAGGAATGATCAGAAATTATCGCTTTTTTTATTGAACGTTTAACGACTTCTGTGAGCAACTCAATTGGCTATAAGCAGTTGCCCGTCCGTAAGTTTGACTTCTGTTGTTTACATGTTTCGTCTCGCCGTTAAGGTTTCTTTCATTTAGGAACTATTTCTTAGTATGTTGATGTTTTAAATTAACGTAGAAGTACGAAAAGACTTCTACGTCATAGACCACTTTGAGGAACTCAATGGGCTATAAGCAGTCACGCGTCCCTAATTTAGGGTCACTGGTTCCAGAAAAAGGAGAGAGATAGTGTCGTAATTCATGTCTCACCGGGATTCCGATCCGAACCAGTCCGGGAGGAATGATCAGAAACCATCGCTTTTTTTTTTTTTTTTTTTTTGATTGCAGGTGTAACGACTACTGTGAGCAACTGGATGGGCTATAAGTAGTCTCCCGTCCCTAATTTAGTGTCACTGGTTCCAGAAAAGTGAGAGCGATAGTGCCGTAAAACAGACACAACATTCATGCCTCACCGGGATTCGGATGCGAACCAGTCCGGGAGGAATAATCAGAAACCATCGCTTTTTTTGATTTCAGGTGTAACGACTACTGTGAGCAACTGGATGGGCTATAAGTAGTCTCCCGTCCCTAATTTAGGGTCACTGGTTCCAAGGAAGGGAGAGAGTCAGTGCCGTAAGACAATCGCAACATCCATGCCTCATCAGGATTCGGACCCGGACCAGTCTGGGAGGAATGATCAGAAACCATTGCTTTTTTTTTTATTATTGGAGATTTAACGACCAATGTGAAGAACTCAATGGGCTATAAATACCCAGCAAAAACACAAGTGCTGGGAAACTGCTGGCCACCAGCTGGCAGTGATGGGTCACTGCTGGCTGAAATCTGCCGCTCACGGCCCGGTAGTGGTCCGTTGGTGGCAGCGCTATCAGTTGGCGAGCCATTGATGGCCCTGCAGCATCGCCGTGAATTGTGGGCCTCCAAGCAAGTGCCACTAGTGGCCCGTTGCTGGCAACCAATGCAACCTCCAACAGCAGGTGGAAGCATCGGAATTGCGCATGCGCAGAAGCAACACTTGCTGTGTCTCTGATGGTGCCAGTTAGTTGAAGACGACGCTATCGCCATCGTGTTATTTTAGTGGATGTTAAGAAAAAAATCCATATGTGGAGAGGCGAATTAATTTCCAAATGAAATTTTACGTCGACGAAGATATCAGATTAAGCCGTGAAATACTAGATTACAGCCATGAAATACACCCACTCCATTCCCATGAATAACAATTCATGGAATGGAGTGGATGAATAACAAGAAAAAATTTGAAATCGCTTGAAACACATATCCTGGAAAACCATTAAAATAGCGTTTGTTGGGAAAAAAAAAAAGAATTATACGCGTACAAAATTTGTTAATTATTTGAAAAAAAAAAAAAAAAAAGCAACGCTATGTGGTGTACTCATCCATGGGTTGAATACACAAGACTGGGAGGAATTCGCTTCTAAAAATAACGAGAAGTAAAATAAAATATCTTTTACTCTTTAAAACAAATGTAGCTTCGGACAACAGAAAGGAAAGACACAACGTTAAAAATGTAACAGAATGTGACATGAACCCGGGTAAATATATATTTATTCAACAATCTCTTTTCAAGACGGCAAGGACAGTAACTTTGGAAAGCGACTCTAAGTATGTACACGCCTTGAAAATGAGTGAAGTTCCGTTAACGTAAAAAAAAAAAACTATCGTTACGTTGAAAAAATTAATTTATCAATTATATGAAACTGACTTTAATGAAAAATACCTCGCAATATTATAAAATGAAAGAGGGAAGCTTTCAATTACAAATTCCATATCAAACAGATAGCTTCCAGCACATATCCGAACCTCGTGAAATAGTCCGGTCGGTAGAGAGCGCGGCTTCCACGTAAACGGCCCAGGATCGAATCTAGTCAGGATGCAAACGGAGTTTTTCCGGTCTGTCGAGAAAATTTCCCCAGCATAGCGCGTTATTCACAAGTTTCGTAAGAGTAGAAAAAAAAGTTGTAGCTTTAGGAAACTGCGGTTATCCTTGCTTTTTTTTTTTTTTAATTATTATGGCTAATACTGGGAAATTGGCGGACAAGATTCGGCAAGCCACCAGTTACGTTACGTGGTTGCTGGCTGCCACTAACGGACCACATTAGGCTAGCCATCATTTCTGGCACGTGTTTGCAGGGCCACTGAAGGGCCACTTGTGGCAGCTACTGCCTGTGATGGACCACTGATGGCCCTGTTGTGGCATATGACAACTGATGGGGTGCCAACTTTTGGCCAGCTGTTGGCCTGAACTGCTGGCCCTTCTGTTGGCCGCCCGGACATTTTATTGACGGTTCGGCAGCGGCAACATAGTGCTGGGCCATTGATGGCAGTGCTGGCTGCCAGTAATGGCCCACTGCTGGCCCAGCAAGACTGTTTTTGCTGGGTAGTCGCCCGTCGCTAATTTAGGGTCACTGGTTCCAGGGAAGGGAGAAAGCCAGTGCCGTAAGCCAAAACAGCATCCATGGCTCACTGGGATTCAAACCCGGACCCATCTGGGAGGAATGATCAGAAACCATTGCTTTTTTTTTTGATTGAAGGCTTTAACGACCACCGTGAGCAACTCAATGGGCTATAAGCAGTCGCCCGTCCCTAATTTAGGGTCACTGGTTCCAGGGAAGGGAGAGAGCCAGTGGCGTAAGACACACACAACACCCACGCCTGACCGGGATTCGAACCCGGACCCCTTACGGACGACAGCACCGTTGTAACGCAGCGTAGCTACTGAAAATCAAACAAATGGAGAAGGTCAAGTACCTAATTGAAGTAAAAAACAATCGGAAATGATTTGAAACTTGAGTTTAATCCACGTGCAACAAAACGAGATCAAAATGTGGCAAGCCGCCCCGGTGGCGCAGTGGTCTAAGCGATGGCCTCTAATCACTCGTCTGAAAGGGGTCCGGGTTCGAATCCCGATGAGGCATGGATGTTTTGCTTGTCTTATGGCACTGGCTCTCTCCCTTCCCTGGAACCAGTAGCCCTAAATTAGGGACGGGCGACAGCTTATAGCCCATTGAGTTGCTCACGGTGGTCGTTAAACCTCCAACCAAAAAAAAAAAAAAAATGTGGCAAACCACGTGAAGCAACGGCAGGAAATGACTTGCAAAGTTTTTGTACGTAGGCTACTGTTTGTGTGGATCGCTAGCGCCACTCGTGGCCAAAATCTAAAACTTTGCTGTCAGACATTTTTTCGAAAAACGACAGGCATCTTCTTTACGTAGGCAACGGATGAATCAGTGAGTACCACAGATATCGTATATATAAGGGACTAGATTGGCTGTCTGCTCTGTTGAGCATGGGCTTGCGCTATGAGAAGCTTGGAGCCACATTGAGCGGGTCAAGATGGCGGCGGAGCATGGCACGTTACGCAGGATAGTTTGGACTTGGTTATTGTATAAATCATGGTGAGCCGCCCCGGTGGCGGAGTGGTCTAAGGCGCTGGCCTCTGATCGTTCGTCCGTAAGGGGTCCGGGTTTGAATCCCGGTCAGGCATGGATGTTGTGTTTGTCTTACGGCACTGGCTCTCTCCTTCTCTGGAACCAGTGACCCTAAATTAGGGACGGGCGACTGCTTATAGCCCATTGAGTTGCTCACGGTGGTCGTTAAACCTCCAATCAAAAAAAAAATCATGGTGAAAGCAGAGAGACGAAAATATAATTGCTGTTACTTATTTGCCTCTTGCCCAATGCTGAAAACATTACATATATATTAAAATTTAAAGCTGGTATTGTATGCAAGTATAGAAAATTATTGGAAAACATTTTTAAGAAGGTAATGTGGCAACGATTTAAAATAATGGAAAAGCAATTAATTTATTTGAAATCAATAAGTAGCTATTAAGTCCAGCAAACTATTGATTTGAACCCGAAAAAAAAGGCTTCCACATGCTTTGCATAGAAAAGCTGAAATATTGTGAATCTTTTTCCTTGTTGCTATTACCTCTATCATTCTGATTTGTTTATTATGTTTGCTCAAAAAGTTTTGAATTTCACCAAAAATTTTGATATTTCGTCTTGTTATGCACTAAGGAAATTTCAGTTTTTAACATTTCATATTATTTATTTGGGCAATATAGCAATGAATTTTTTTTTTTTTTGCATTGGAGTTTTAATGACCACCGTGAGCAACTCAATGGGCTATAAGCAGTCGCCCGTCCCTAATTTAGGGTCACTGGTTCCAGGGAAGAGAGAGAGAGCCAGTGCCGTAAGTCATACACAACATCCATGTCTCACTGGGATTCGAACCTGGACCCCTTTCAGACGAGTGATCAGATGCCATCGCTTAGACCACTGCGCCACCGGGGCGGCATAGCAACGAAATGGCGTATTAAATGTAAGCATTCATTAACAAGAAACGTCAAAATCATATATCTCAGCAAATTAAAACCAGCGTGATACTTTTTTATATCGCAGATACCGGAATGTCTTCTTTTTTTTTTTTTTTTTTTTGATTGGAGGTTTAACGACCACCGTGAGCAACTCAATGGGCTATAAGCAGTCGCTTGTCCTTAATTTAGGGTCACTGGTTCCAGGGAAGGGAGATAGCAGGTAGCCAGTGCCGTAAGACAAACACAACGTCCATGCCTGACCGGGATACGAACCCGGACCCCTGATCAGAGGCCATCGCTTAGACCACTGCTCCACCGGGGCTGTCTTCTCTTGAATTTAAGCCCTGGCCGAATCTGAAATAATTCAATATTTTGCAAGACCCTTGGCATTCTAGTTAGCACTAAGGAATATTACTGTTTTTTACTTAAATTTCATAACTTCCGCCGCTAAATGGGTACTAACTGCTTAAATTTTATGACTTCCGCCGTTAAATGACCCGCTGAAAATGGCGCCTACCTTCTCATGCCTCATGGGCTGGGTGTCCAATCTAGCTTCTTGTATATGATATCTGTGGTGAGTACTATGATTGCTACATTTTTCTGCAAACCTAATTTACCGTTCTAAGCATTTTACGAGTACAAGAAGGTCATATTTTATTTCTGATTCTGCTCCGCGATTTCAGAAAATATTTCATTATTTCTATTTTCTTTCCTGTTACATGTTTGGATTAATGAGATGTTTTAAAACATTCCTAATGTTATAACGTCCAACACTGCAATGTTTTTCTTTGTGTGTGCACACAGCACAATATTTTTCTTTGTGTGTGCACACAGCACGAAAGGAGCATATGTTTTGTTCGGTTCCTAAATGCTTAACACAGAGAATGGAGAGACAGAGCGTGCACAAGCCAGAGTTATGGAAATTGGTGGGTGGGGAAAAAGAACGATAGCAGAGCACCGTCGGCGTATTATGGAACTAAACCCCACGTGCTCTCTGACGTAACGTCCCTACTGTAACGCTCATAATTCGAAATTGGTTACTTTGCTTGTTATTACTACCGTTACCACTGTGTGATTCTGTGATTATAACAACTCTTTTCGTTATTTCGTAGAAGTTATTTTCGGCGGATAATTATTTCATCTTTTATATGTAGGAAATCTTTGTCTATTTTTTAACTGTTAAAAATCGATATAAGTAAAATTTATATCAGAGTAGAGCCCTTACTGTATTTTGATTTTCGTAATTCCATTTGATCCTTCGGGCAGATGTTTACAGATGTTTGATTCGTGATACAATTATGTCAGTTTGTTACTTTTTATTTGCCATTGCTTTGATATTTTTCCGTTGTTTATTTTCAAATTCCGGTAGTAGTATATTGCGTTGACGAAGGTCTGCATTTTGAGAACGAAAGCTGCTACAGATTTATTAGTTTCTTTTAAGTCAGAGTTAGTACTTTATTTCTCAGTATAATTCCCGACTGCAAAGTGCTGTTCTTACGATTAAGAATATACGCCTGATTCCGTTACACCTACCGCAAAATTCCTCGGTCAATCACGCTACAGTGAACCTAACCAACTCGGTAAGTAAGGAAAATGGCGGCTCTCGCAGGGAAGGAAAGTCGAGAGAGACATTTGTAAACAAGTGGGAGGAGCGTAGTTATGACGTCACTTTTAGTTCTCATTAACAGGCCGCGGGGCCGCCAACGTCTATGTGAGTTTAACATTATGCTGTTGCCATCGGACAAAGTGGAGAATTTCCTTTACGATCTTCTAGAGTGCACACTCTGTACCTCTCTTCTCTGTGATGCTTAACGTCAAATATGAAATTATTGGGCTTGCTGCCATCTGAATAAACAGTAATCATTAATTTATTAGTATGGAGTCTTCATTAAAAAATCCTTTTGAAGTCACTGAAGAATTGATTATAAAAGAAGTGAAGAAAGAACCAAATACATACAATGTAACAGATACAGGTGAAGATATTTGGGAGTGTGAAGTATGCTTCCAGAAATTCACAACAGAATCCAGCTTTGCAAGACATGTGCAACTTGGCAATGAATGCTGTAAGCAATATGCAGAGAAAGCTCAGCTGACAAAGAATTTGCTCAATCACACAGGTGAAATCCCACACGATTGTGATATATGCTTCAAACAGTTTACTCAGAGAAGTGATCTTTCAAATCATATGCTCAATCACGCAGGTGAAAGCCCACACGATTGTGATATATGCTTCAAACAGTTTACTCAGAGAAGTGATCTTTCAAATCATATGCTCCTTCACAGAGGTGAAAAGCCTTACTGTTGTGATGTATGTTCTAAGCAATTTAGTTGGAAAAGTAGGCTTTCAAATCATATGCTCACTCACACAGGTGAAAAACCTCACCAATGTGATGTATGCTCCAAACAATTTGCTATGAAAAGTCACCTTTCAGAGCATATGCTCATTCATTCAGGTGTAAAGTCTCACCAATGTGATGTATGTTCTAAACAATTTATTCGGAAAAGTATTCTTTTAAGGCATATGCTCATTCACACAGGTGAAAAGCCTCACCAATGTGATGTATGCTCCAAACAATTCACTATGAAATGTAATCTTTCAAAGCATATGCTCCTTCACACAGGTGAAAAGCCTCACCAATGTGATGTATGCTCCAAACAATTTACTATGAAAAGTCATCTTTCAAAGCATATGCTCATTCACACAGGTGTAAGATCTCACCAATGCGATGTATGTTCCAAACAATTTAGTCGGAAAAGTATTCTTTCAAAGCATATGCTTATTCACACAGGCGAAAAGCCTCATCAATGTGATGTATGCTCCAAACAATTTAGCGACAAAAGTAATCTTTCAAAGCATATGCTCATTCACACAGGTGAAAAGCCTCACCAATGTGATGTATGCTCCAAACAATTTACTATGAAAAGTCATCTTTCAAAGCATATGTTCATTCACACAGGTGTAAAATCTCACTAATGCTATATATGTTCCAAACAATTTACCCGGAAAAGTATTCTTTCAAAGCATGTGCTCATTCACTTAGGTGAAAATCCTCACCAATGTGATGTATGCTTCAAGCAATTTGGTGACAAGGGTAATCTTTCAAACTATATGCTTTTTCACACAAACGCAATGTGATGTATGCTTAAAATATTTTTCTCAGATGAGGCTTCAACAGCGTTCGAAGTGGGCCGGCATGGCATTGCAGTAGCTAACAAAAATGGAAGTTAGAATACCGGCAGTTAAAAAACATTATTTACCGTCCCGGTATGAAATAAATTTTGCACCTGTCACAAACTACGTAAAGAAATCAGAATGAAAGCACAAATTTTAGCGCAAAAATCGGCAAATGACATTTTTAACGAATAAAATTGTTAGCAGCTGGGACTGAGAGACCACAAACCCTTCAATGAAGTTTTTTTTTATAACTTTAATTTTTTTAATATTATATACATTAAACAAAAACAGTTATGTGGAACACTATGTATTTCTTTCAAAACCTAATTTTTACTATGTAGATCTATGTTCGATACCATACCGGCAGTAGCTCTGTGCCACTTCGACCACTGTGCTTCAAACAATTATATGAACACTAGTATGATGCTGCAAACAATTTACTGACAGAAATATTCTGTGCTGTGTCACACAGTTCAGAAGCATGATAACTGTTGTGTGGTCCAAACAATTTACTTAGAAAAGTTGTATTTCATGACATATGCTCTGTTACACTGGCATTTTAAAAACCTTACACGCATGGGCAGGGGCGGGTTTAAGCATTACAGCGCCCTGCACCAAGAAAAATAAGACACCCCTAAGCAAACTTATTGTAAGAAATTTGAGGCCGATATCAGAATTTCATATTTAAATTACATATTACATATAGATTTTTTATCACGCAAAGAATCGGCATGCTCTCAAGTACAACCCAACCCTGTAAAAGTTTTAGCACAGGTATTATTTAAAACTGGGCATTGAAATAAAAATTTATAAATGTCGTTTTCTCACAAGTTTAATTCGCATAAATTTAAAACATTGTTTCACAGTAAATTTTTATATTTACAAATGAAATTGTTTTTTTAACACACTTCTGAAACATTTGTCTGGAAAATTTTGGATTTAAATTTACAATGTATGCAATATTAATTTTAGAATTAAAAAAAATATAATGACAGTGCTGCTACCAATGTTCATTGTGTATCAAAAAAGTGACAGAGATAGAAGAAATGAATGAACATATCTTATATATAGTAAAATTACTCACCGCTAAAATATTTTTCTCGATTTCTTTGTGGCAAAATCCTCTACTATATCGTCAAATGTTAATGTTTCTACAATGTTCGAATTAAGTGACAAAGTTGCCAATGCATTTGTTCTTTCTTGAGAACTAGATATCCTCAAATAATTGTGGACGATTTTCAAATGAGAAAAACTTCTTTCTCCAGAGGCATTAGTGATGGGTATGCATAGGTAAATCCTTAGGATAACATCAATGTTTGGAAAAGTGGAATCAGTTATTTTTTTCCTAATCAGCTTCAACATATCCTCAACAGGAACACTAACACCTGAATCTGTCACTGCTTGTCTATCTAAATTATTCCAAAATTTCTTGAAATGAAGACATTCTTGTTCAAATTCTGGGCCTAAATCTTGAGAGTAAACTGTCAATAAATTTTTTGCCTTTTGAGATACTGTTGTTTCATCAACATCTGATAACTGCGTTAGAAACTCAAACATGCTCTCCACATCGGAATACGCATCTCGTCAACGTTTCAACTGCTGCACCAATGATCGTATGAAAAATGCGTATTTGTATATGTTCCTTTCCAGTGAAAAGTTTCTTTATTGCCATTCATCTCTTGAAATTGTAGTTTTCTCCGACGGGTTCTAGCAACATTTTTCTTATATTTGTTGCACTGAGACAAAAGTTTTCCATCTTCTTCATACTTATCAAATTTATTCCAGAGATCACTTAAATATTTAATAAGTGAATTGTACAGTTCTACAGCAACTGAAAATTCAATATTCACTTTCTGCAGTGTTTTATTGCAACTGTCAATTCTTTGTAAAGTATCACTCCAAAGCTCTAAGAGAATGCCCATTTCAAACAAATTCATATTACTTAATAATCCCCCTGCTTCTACACTTGCTTCTAATTTTTCACCGGTGTTTTCTGCGAAGTCTTGAAGTGCATCTCTAATGCAGGAATAACTAGAGCGTAAGGCCTTGCATGCATCAACCCTTGGTGACCATCAGCTTTCACATAACGTTTTGGGTACAAGAAGTGGCGATTGCAATCCAGATTCGCCGAGGAGCTTATAACTATCTTGAAGACTTGTCTTCAAGATTTGCCACCTATGTGATGAAGATGACCAAAAGTTGTATATTTCCTGTACAAACATAAAAAAAAAGATGTAGCTTCAAAGCAGCATCCCGCTGCAGAATTCCCAACCAAATTTGCTGCCCATGGAATATAAGTAGGCTAAACTGTTGACTTTTTAATCGAGCTAGGAGACCTGAATATTCACGAGACATATTTCTCGCATTGTCATAACTTTGGCCTCTGCAGTCTTTAACATTGATTTTTAAATCTTGTAACAGCTTCAATAAAGCTTTCTCCATGTCTTCTGCTTTATGAGCAGTGTTGGGCAAGAAACAAATAAATCGTTCCACTGGTTGTCCATTTTCCAGTACATAACGAAAAATAACAGTCAACTGGTCAACTTTTGACAAATCTGGAGTAGAGTCTGTAATAATAGAGTAATATTTACTCAACTTCAACTCTTTAACTATTGCGTCAGTGACTGATAAGGCCATTAATGAAATGAATTCTTCACATACATTCTTCGAAAGGTATGAAACATTTCCATTTCCCTTATTTTCAAAATTTTTCAAATGTTGCTCCAGAAAAGGGTCAAATTTTCCTATCAGTCGCTCCATTTCCACGAAATGCTAATCTTCGGGAAGACAGAAATTTATTCACTTTCAAAATGAATCCGTAAAAGTACTTCTTTCCAATAAGTTTTCTCATTCATCAGTTGCTTAATTACAGCAGAATAAATTTTTCCTCTATTCTTTGAGCATGTTAGACTCTACATGCACAAATGAAGCACCATGTGATCATATAATGTTTTCGTGTTTCCAATCATAGAAACCTATACTTAAGAAAGAACTCTCTCACTTTGCAAACAGTTTACATGGTAAACAAATAACGTGTCCAGTCGACTCAGAATACAATAGTCATTCTCTTCTTTTAATTTTACCATTTTGAAGACGGTTATAAAATAATCATGTTGAGGCAGATCTAAATCAATCACTATAAGATCTTTTTGAAACTGTGAAATCTATTTCGTTTAAATTTTGATTTGGAGGATTTTTTGTAATGTAATCAACAAATGAATCGTCTACTTTCCATTTAGCAGGATCTAATATCATATGATGTAACAAAAGTTCATTTCCTTCAACAGCTTGAAAATTTCCTCCAAGATTTGTGTTAGACTTCCTCATCCTCACCATCGGAAGACTCACAAATTTGATCTTCCCCCTGAGCCCTTAGTTCTTGTTCAGTTGGCTCCTTCACTTCTTCATCAGTAGATCTTGCAACCAAACACTGCATTTTCTTTTTATTTACGGTGTCATCTTCTGCTGGGTTAAAATAAGTTTTGGTATTTTTTTTAACAGATGCCTTTCTTTTTCAATCTTTTTAAGCTTTTTTTCTATTTTCGCATCAAGAAAACTTTGTAGTCGACATTTTCGCTGACAGTGATGATTAATAGTAATGATTTCCCCAAAAAGAACAAAGCCAGAATGAAAACACACATGTAAACTGACAGGAGGGCAGAGGGGCAATACCAAAGCAGGCAGCTGGTGTCATAAGCTGAATTGGAATGCATTCTAACCAGTACTTTGTCCTCTCTTGTCACCCACAATACCCTGGAACCTTGAATTCTTGGAGTCCGATTCCAGTCTTTCAACCTACATCCCAAAGCTGTCCTCATGCTCAGATTTTTCAATGCCTTGTAAAAATTATGCACCAGTGCAGCGCAGTGCCCCTCCCTAGCCTCCCACTCTTGTTCCCCGTTGTCTGCGAGCTCTGTAAAAGAAATGCTCCCCCTCTCCGCCCTCTTTTGAGTTAGACCTTTCCAGGAAGCAGGAAGAAATAACTTCCTCGGGGGCTTCTGAGTCTCACTGAATTCACTTTCAAAATGAATTAATATTTTTAATAATTAAACAACACATCGAATGTACTAACAGCATTTAATATTTTTTAAGTATTAAAGGTATTATACTACTCAGTTTATAATTTGTAGAAATGAAAAATCCCATTTCATTCTCTTTTTTTGGGGGGAAGGGGAAAGGATCAGATAAAACGTCTTGTGCCTCATGTATTCTCAAAATTTTGGTGCCTCTCTATGTGCAGCGCCCTAGGCCATGGCCCAATGGTAAACCCGCCCCTGCGCATGGGACATGTGCTTCAAGCCATTACCTCACAAAGATTATCTCCCAAAGCATATTCTTCTCCACACAGGTAAAAAGCCTCGTGAATGTGTTGCATGCTGCAAACAATTTTCTTGGAAAAGTAATCTTTCAGAGCATATAATCAATGACATATTATAATAGGATCAGCAATGTAATGCATACTCTAAACAATTTGCACAGAAAACTAATCTTTTAAAGCTATGTTTCTTGACTATCGGAGTCCTCTTAGTGCTTGAAAAACACCAACCATAATTTTAATTTGTGAAAACAAATTGAAACAAAATATCAGAAGGTTAATTTTCAAATATCTCTGGAGAAAATCTAGTTACAGTTGGGTTTTTTTCATTATCGGAAATACATACTATAGGTAAGAATTTTCCTTTTACCAGTGTTCTGTTTCTTATCAAATCTTCCAGTCATGAAACAAATTAAAATTGATGACTATTTTTTAAATTGGAGTGAGACAGTGGCAATAGGGAAAAGTGGCTTGAATCTTTTTAAGAATAATCATTCTCAAATTAAAAAAAAACAAAATAATTAAAAAACAATCAAGATTAAATTTCATTCTTTTCCTTGAATTTAATATTTCTTAGATTGTGAAAAATAAATTCTGCAGCTTTTGGAAAATGGTTTAATTTTGCATTGACCCTGTGGTATGTATGCTCCCTGGATGATTGCTTTACCTGGGTAGTGGATAGTGTCAGCTGAATGATTTTTTTTACCCCTAACTCTGATGCTAAATGTTTTTCAGTATTTTTTCTTTTCTTAAGATTTTGAGAGTTGTTGAATAGAAGTAGAGAACAACAACTAAAAACTAAACTGAATACTTGCTTTGTTCCAATAGTATTTCAACATCGTTAACCAGGACTCTTGCGAACGGAACATTTTACCCGGACTGGGATCGGGTTAGGATTCTTACATCTGCTAGTAATAAACAGACATTACTATTTGCAGAGGCATTGTACATTATGTATTTTTGTTAATGGTGCTGCAATTATGGGTGGATCCAGTGTTAGTGTGTGTGTGTGGGGGGGATGAGCACTACCTTAACTGGAAAGACTTGTAACTAAAACAAACAAAAAAAGTCTTGATCACGAGTTAAACTAAATTTAGAATTGAAACATATGAAACAAAATCCCAAATAAAATGGGTCATACGCTTGAAACAGTTAGCTCACAAAGATTATCTCCCAAAGCATATTCTTCTCCACACAGATAAGAAGCCTCATGAATGTGTTGCATGCTGCAAACACTTTGCTTGCTTGGAAAAGTAGTGGCATTAAAGAGCTCCGGAGATATGGTGTCACCTTGTCTCGCTCCCTTTCCAATTTTTATGTGTACTGCATTCTCAAACAGCCGAATCTTTGCACTTGCATTTTCATAGATGTTATTAATAATATTAAATTAATATTATTAATGTATGCATCTTCAATACCGCAGGATTTCAAAGCCATTGTAACTGCTGATGGTTTCACCGAATCAAAGGCTTTTTCATAATCGATAAAAGCCATGCACAATGGAGGAAGTTCGTATTCCCTCGCTCTTTCAGTTAGTTCTCTCAGTATGTGGATATGATCTATAGTGCTGTAGCCACTCCTGAATACAGCTTGTTCTCTTGGTTGAGCCATGTGCAGTGTTACCTTCAAGCAGTGTGAGGGAACTTTAGTGAAGCTTTTATAAACCACTGATAGGTATGTAGTTCCTGAGATCCTCAATGTCACCTTTTTTATGTAGCAGGATCATTGTAGCATTGTTCCAATCCTCAGAAATCTTCCCTTTATTAAGGCATCGAGTGAAAACTTGGGCGAGAACTGTTTCAATTTCTCCACTTGCTTGTACGATGTCTACAGTAATTCCATCTTCTCCTGGAGCTTTTAGCCGCTTCATGTTCTTGATTGCATGTACAACTTCTGCTGGGAGGACTGGAAGAACTCTGGTACTGGTACCTTTCATGATTTCTGGAGTCCATGCATCATCCCTTTCATATAATTTGGAGTAGAAATCTTTCACTCTTGTCAAAATTTCGCCTCTATTTCTTGTTACAGAACCATCTTCTTTTCTCAGTGCCATAATCTGTTTTCTTACTTTACTGAGATGTCCCTTTGCTATCTTTAGGCTTTGGTTGTTTTCAATTGCTTTCCTCACTAGTTCACAGTTGAATTTCCTTGCGCCACTGTGGTGGCGCAGTGGTCTAAGCGATGGCCACTGATCATTCGTCCGAACGGGGTCCGGGTTCGAATCCCGGTGATTCATGGATGTTGTGTTTGTCTTACGGCACTGGCTCTCTCCCTTCCCTGGAACCAGTGATCCTAAATTAGGGACAGGCGACTGCTTATGGCCCATTGAGTTGCTCACGGTGGTCGTTAAACCTCCAATCAAAAAAACAAAAAAAAATTTCCTTGCGTCTTCAGTGATACTTTTTCGTACTGTCTTGCATAGCTCTATATATTCCACTTTGGAAGTCACATCTTCTTTAGTTGTTCTCATCTTTCTTCTTTTTTGCATCAACATTTTGGTTTTTCCTGATAATTTGTTCACCTGCAACTTGATCTTAGACCTAGCTGATTTCATTGCTGTTTCCATAAGAGCTTTGGTTACTTTTCTGTTAACTTCAGAGATATCCACTTCTTCTGATGTTAGATCTTCTTGAATAGAGAATCTATTCCTCAGTTCTAATTTGAAAGTATTATGATGCTTTTTAAGGTCACTTCAACACACTTTGTTTGTTTTATGAGCTTGCCACGCTCGATTTTAGCATTGAGGTGCATCTTACATCTTATCTATAATTTATATAATCCCATATATATAATATTACAAGTAATGGGGCTAAACCTTTTAGGTTAATATTTTCTGAAGTATTCAATAATCTTAAATGCATTCGATATAGCCAAGGAAAAAATATTGCACAAATTTTTTTATCTGTACAAAGAAAAGTATGAATTTTAATAAGAATTTCTGTTGCATTGTTGGAAGAAGGAAAGATACATATGGTGAAAATTTTCGACCAAAAATGTATATTATTCAAAGTTGTAATTCATTTCGTTTGCTAATAAATTACTTACAGGAAAATATCCTCTCTCTCTCAATATTTAAACAATTAAATGTTGAAACTCAGGCGACGTTTCTTTGATCTGGAGAATCGTTCTATGACTTTATCTACATCCACGAAGATATCGCGATGTATATATAAGAGAGCAAGACCAATTAAGCGTGACTCGGATATCTGAGAGCTTAGCCATGTCTTCAAGAGTCGGATTGTTGAAAAACTTCTTTCGGAAGTGGCATTGCTAACAGGAAGTGTGACCAAAAGATGAAAAAGCTTATATATCATTCATTGGATATATATCCTTATCACAAGCATCCAATTCATGTAATGCAGTTTTGAAAAATGTAACGTTGGAGCCTTTATTTTGCCTGGGTCCAGTTTTCCTTCCACAGATATACTTAACCATTGAGAATTCATGTTGATTGTCCATCCCAAACTAATTTCAATAACCATGAGAAATCGTTCCAAATTTTTGAAACATTCTCCTTTAATTGGAGTGAGCTGATCTGAGCTATGCGTTCCAGCATAAGACATATAAGTTTGAAGAGATTTATTGTTTCAGCAGAAAATCTTGATTTAAGATAATTTAACACGTGGTCCAAAAGTGGAATGAACATGTTAAGCCTATAGTAATCTTCAGGTTTCTCTGAAGAATAATTTGTACGAACACTTTGTTGACCACAAAGACGGGGAATCTGGACCTCTAAAGTTTTTAAGTTTTTCAAACATGCTGGAAAAGTATTCTGTAGCGTTACGACATTGATTATCGACCGTGTTTATTGTGTTTCCAACTACGTATTTCAGTAGCTTGTTGTAGATCCAAGGTAGATTTTTGTAAAGTTCTACTTAACGGGAGGGTGAGTGAAAGAACGTCAGCCAGGCAAAAGAATGAAACCAAAAATGAACTGTAGAGCAATGCTGAAATTAGAGATGATGCTTTCACTGCAGTTTTTATGTCATGCCAATTCAATATGATTTCTAGCGCCACAATAATCTTTGGAAGATCCTCTGTGAATTGCATCACACCATCATGGCACTCTACCCACCTTGTTTCACATAGCCCAGAGAGTTGCTTTTGCAGCATGCCCACTAATACATTGTTCCATTTAGTTGATGCCATAAAAACTGCTACGGTTTCTTTCATGACTCCTATAGCATTCCGTATGTCTTGGATCTTTGAAATCAAATTGTTCAAACGACGATTGAAACAAGGACATTGAAGTCCGTGAATTACTTCTTTTCTTATTTCCTTAATAGCCCCACAAATACTAGAAAACATAACAGAGCATCCATCTGTGCCAATGCACTGATCCAGAGTTAAATTTAAATCTTTTAATTTTTGTAAAATAATCTGACCCAATAGCGCCCCTGCTGTCGCTACTTCAGATAATGTACTGTTGTAATTTGCATTATCGGAATGGTTATTTAAATTATCAATATCATTGAATACATCAATAAAAGAAATAAAATCCTGTTTGATTTGAACTTCAGGAGCACTGGATACATATCTAAGAACAAAACTTAGTTGAGATGTGTGAGAAATATCTGTTGTTTCATCAAATATTACAGAATACAATCCGCCCTTCTGCACTCTTTTCACAATAGCATCTGTTATTTTGCTTCCGCAGCAGACTATCATTTCATTTTGAACAATCTCGCTTATATAAGTAGCCCTGGCTGATGAATTTAAAGATGTTTTTCAAGATTTACACCCCCGGCATCTATCTAAAAACGTAAAGGAGCTCTAAAAGTTCCATCGTTAACGTGCGGTTCACTTTCAGCATTTGAAAATAAATCTCCATCATCTCTATGGCCTTGTAAAGGTATGTTCTGTAATCTGTCTACTGTGAAAAATGATTGTTTTCACAATTGGTCGCAGCCTTTCTCTGTTTTCCTCAGTTTCTTTTAGCCTTTGTTGATTTAACTGTTAAAAAATCTGTTTCAGGATTCCGGTATGTTTCCATTAAGTTCTTTCCGGCTTGAACAGCTTCCTTATGGTATTTTGAATTCATATGCTCTTCTACATCACCGATCTTCCCTGTAAGTTTAGCAAAACGTATCAATGGTAACCAATTTTTAAAGTGGAAGGTTTCTTTGGTATCCAGCCTTGCCACGTGGTACTAACCAAGGACAAAATTTATAAAAATAAGTCCCTGATTAAAATCAGAAATACGAGCCAGTTGTATTGCTTTAAATAAATATGACCAAAGCGGCGTTTTACTTCACTTCTTTTCCGCACTTGTGCATTGAATAAGGGAAAGTATAGCCATCTGATGGCTGCCAAGGATTTTCCACTAATTGAAATTTCATATAATCATCAACATTTTCCCCAATAAATCTTCCTATGTCGTTAATTTGGAACGATTCCTGTTGAACATTTCGCGATAATTCACCCAGAACAGTGCCATTCTTCATAAGTAATCGTGAAGTTGAGCTTGCTATACTGCCAGATGGCCCTGCATTATTCTGAGGAACTTCATAATCTGGATCTTGCACTGTTAATGGTTCCTTTGTTATGATTGAAGTCAGGGCCCGACTTACACGGAATTGGGGCCCTAGGCACAACCCAAAACGAGGCCCCCTCTCGACATTTACTTTACGGAGTCGAGTAGGTAGTGTGACCATTTTGGGCGACTGTATTACAATCCAACGTAATAATTTAATAAACACAATACATTTATAAGACTGACATTAAATTACGGTAGTACCTGGTAAAAATATTGTTTTCTCCTAGATTTTTATGCTGTCCTACGATTTGCATCTGAAAAGACTTGAACCTTCATCGATGAAACAGTTGTGTGTGACAAAGCCATATGACAGGTAAAATTCAATTGGACATTGGATTTTTTGCCAGGTGTGTCTAAACTATACTATTACCATATTAACCAGGGATGTATTTAAGAGAGAGGTTTGGGGGGGGATTCAAACCCTGCCCAAATTAAGTCCAAAGATTTTTCAAATATAACTTTTGGGAGCTAAAATGTCAAAATGTTTAAAAATTGCTGCAGAACCATGCAGTATTTGAAATTGAAGTATATAGTTGATCTTAGTAAGCCATAATTACAAACATACACATACTGCTAGTTTTTATTACACAACACGACAATTTTTTATTTAATCTCACACAAAAACCCTTCCCAAATTATCTGGAAAATGTTACTGATATTAACTAGAAATATCACCTATTATATTGCCAGTACTTGCTTGTGTTTTGCCAGCAATTTATATATAGTTACTCCACATCACATCTACCCACGTATAAATATTTTGAAAAATGGAAAGTTTTTTTGTTTGTTTTTTAACCAAGATTTTGGGGCCCTTTCAATTTGAGGGCTCTAGGCATGTGCCTTGCGTGCCTAGGCGTAAATCAGGCCCTGGTTGAAGTACTTGTGGAGCACTTGTTTAGCGGTTGAAAGAAAGAATCTAACATAGAAGTCTTCAATTGTTTGCTATTTGTAAAATGTCTCTCCATAGCAATGAATTATAGTCAAATTAGATCGCCGCACAATGACAAGCCACAAACAAACAGTCTCCCTCGCCATGAAGCCGAGCAACTCGTAAGCCCGAGCAGCTTCGTCAATGAAAAGCGGTGCGCAGTGCCCTTGGGAATCAATCTTCTTCGAGCACTTCTCAGATGCTGCTTTTCTCGGAGCTCGAAATGACACCTGAGTGGGAAATCAGTATAAGATCACATGATCTTACCATTCCTCGCACAGAGGTCTACCACCAGCCTAGCCTACAGCTGCACATTTGCGGTCATTGCAATGGTGGAACCAAGTGTTAACACAACTCTGTATTTTCAGAGAACTGTAGTGAACTCAAGGCACCTGCCACCTTGCATCCGTTATTGGTTTGGAGGAGGCACACACCCATGCCCTCCCCCCCTTTGGAACTGCCACTGGCTGCAATGAAGAAATGCTGTTCAATGTGAACTCTCATGAAAGAAATACGGGATTACGCCATATAATACAAATTTTGAAGATGACGATCCGATTTTTGGTGTAAATGTGACAAGGATGGTAAGTCAGATAATATCCAAAAATTTGAAAATTTTCATCGTCCTGGAGCGGGACTCGAACCCGCGTTTCCCAGAAAACGCCCGGGTATGCTATTATCTTTTAGATATTATCTGACTTACCATCCTTGTCACATTTACGCCAAAAATCGGATTGTCATCTTCAAAATGTGTATTATATGGCGTAATCCCGTATTTCTTTCATGATTTGTCTGCTTCTCCGGGCAAACACGGGATAGGATTCTTAACATCCAGATTCGCTAAACACGAATGCCGGTTGCTTCGACTAGCGAATCCTGTGATGGTTATATTCAAATTGATCGGAAACTTGAAACTTGGTCGTTCTGGCTGGTGTAGTGGTTAGCATACCCGGGCATTTTCTGGGAGACGCGGGTTCGAGTCCCACTCCAGGACGAGGAAAATTTTCATTTCAAGTTTTTGGCTATTATCTGACTTACCATCCTTGTCACATTTACGCCAAAAATCGGATTGTCATCTTCAAAATGGAGTCCTTTTAGTGCTTGAAGTTGTAATGTGAACTCTATTTGGCAAGGACCACTGACACGGTTAAAAACTTTTAATGATTATGTACTACCTTTTTAAAAACCTCTGTTAATCATACTGTTACCTGGCACCCTGAACTTGCCGCTCTATGCATTGTGAAAATTGTGGGGAGATAACAATATAATACTGTACATGCACACCGGTGTTGCTGATTAGGCCTGAAGATGCAGCCGTCGTGGCTGTGAAAGATCTTGCCTTTGTCTTTTTAGTTGATTTTAAATTGTAAATAAAATCTTTTTATCTCTGCAGTTTAACTCGGTTAAAGTTTTGTGAATCGTGCTTCTGACAGCTATTGTTTCTACAATTTCATTTGAACTTCTCAGCACGAGATATTATTGATCTGAGCCTCACTAATTTGATGCTGCAAACAATTTACTGACAGAAATGTTCCTTGCTGTGTCACACAGGTGAGAAGCATCACCACTGTGTTGTGTGCTCCAGACAAATTACTCAGAAAAGTAATATGACAAATTACTCAGAAAAATAATATGATAAATTACTCAGAAAAGTAGTATTTCATGGCATATTCTGTGTCGTGCAGGCATGTTAAAACCTTATGTATGGGTCATATGTTTGAAACAGTTAGTTCACAAAGATTATCTCCCAAGGCATATTCTTCTCCACACAGATAAGAAGCCTCATTAATGTGTTGCATGCTGAGGCTTCTTTGCTTGCTTGGAAAAGTAGTCTTTCAGAGCATATGATCATTCACATATTATAATAGGATCAGCAGTGTAATGCATACTCTAAACAGTTTGCACAGAAAACTAATATCTTAAAGCTATGTTTCTCGAGGAATATGTATAACTTGGAGTCCTCTTAGTGCTTGAAGAACAGCAACCGTAATTTTAATTTGTGAAAAACACATTGAAACCATAATTAGGAGGTAACTTTCAAATATCTCTGGAGAAAATCCAGTTACAGGTTATTTTTTTCATTACTGGAAATATGTATGGTAAATGTGTAGATTAGCATCCTAAATTATTTTGTCGGAAAAATTTCAGTATCTGGAAAAAGTGTGACATACAGATTTTAGAGCAGTGTTAGAATTACAAATAAATCTTCTACTGGCCCAGCGGACCACTAGAATTTGCAAGCCACTGGTCCATATATGTAGAAAACAATGTGTCATTCTAATGGTATTATCTCCAATATTTGTTTTTAAAACATCTAATTTGAAAGTGCAACTGACAGGACAAAGAATTTTCCAGAATCAGATTCCAATGGATTGGTGATATAACAGAGTAAGAGTGTATTCTTGATCTGTTTTTAAGTAAGAAGGAACAAGGAGACTCCAAGGGTGCACAAATATTCTTACACATTAGTAGCCTTTTTTATATGTTTTATTGTTTAGGATTTAGCTTCCTTTCCTTCTTTTTAGTCTTATTGCTCATCCCTGCTACTTTCCCATGAAGTTAGTTTTAGTCCCCCATTTAAAATTGTTTTTTGTAAATTGCTCTTTTACAAAAATTACCTTCACACATCCGATTGACCTGTGTTAGTGTGCTTTCTTGAGCCAGTAAGAAAAGCTGGCTTGTGTCTGGTGTCAGTATCTGCTACAGTCACTAGAGTAGGTGAAGGTAATAAAAAAAAGGCTGTAGCTATTACAAGGCAAAGACTGGGAAACTGCCTTTCTGTATTAGCTGTTTTTTCCACTCTACAAATCATGAGGGATAAAAAAAAAAAAATAGCTGTTGTCCAATGGCATTTCATGAATCACTAGTTGCAGCCTGAAAAGAAAACCGTACAGCGAGGTAAAAGAAATAGAAATTTATTTTTTAACTTGTGACAACTTAGAAAAATAACTTTACTATCCATCTGGGCCTGTAAACTCTCTGACAGAAGTTTTACTGGCCAATGGCCAGCGGACCACTGGGTAATTCGAATGCTGTAGAGTATGGAAAATAATGGTGAATGGTGCAGAAATTTCATATTTTAAATGTCTTTTAAAGATTTTTATCGTAATATTTACCTGTAAGTGCGATGCTGCGAAGAGACACTGCGGTAGGTATAACACATCGCTATCGCGATGATGTCAACCTTTGCTCCGTTGAAAGGAAGATTCGCAGTGGCGTGTAATTCACACACAGACGACTACAAGTATAGCCGCGTACATTCTTGCCAGGAGATCAAAGCATCATGTACTCATACGCTACAGAATGTAGTTCAAGCATGCTTTGTCTTTGCTTTTTAAAGCAGATGTTGAGAAATGTTTCGTTCTTTCACACATGATTCCTAATAGAAAGTAAGAATATGCCTTTCTATGTCGTACAAGAAACTGGGGAAGCATAACTTTCGGTTCTGCTTTGAAACGCTTCCATTCGTAGCTGATTTGCTATGGCACTGTAATTTTGGTTCTGTTAATACTTTGTTCACAGGTCAGTTTCTATCTCACCGATATGTATCTTTTGCAGATTTAAGAGGTTTTTCCTTCCATCAACTTACAGGATACAGCAAAATAAAGGGTAGATAATCTGGACCTATTTTCTGTAGCGTATTACTACAAGATTTATTTATCTCTCTCCTGCCAACAACATAACCGCTTTCTCTTGTAATCTTCTGCCCGTCATTTTCGTACAGCAATGAACCTTTCTTTTAACGGACCAAAGCTTGACATCTTCGCGGTAACGATGCGTTAGGCCTACCACAGAGTCTTCACAGCATCGCACTTACTGGTAAATATTACGATAAAAATCTTTAAAAGACATTTAAAATAAGAAATTTCTGCACCATTTGCCATTAATTTCCATACTCTAAAATCTGTATGTCGCACTTTTTCCGGGTAACATTTTTCCAACGAAATAATTTAGGATGCTAATCTACGCATTTACCATATGTACTATAGGTAAGACAATTTTCCTTTTACTAGCACAGTCCTCTTACTGATCAAGTCTTCCTTTTATGAAACAAATTAGAAGTTAAATGTGATTTTTTTTTAATTGGAAGTATGTGACAGTGGCAATCAAAGTAGTTAGAATGAGAGAAGGTAGGTCAATGAGTTCGCTCAACCCACTCTGTCTTAGGGTTCCAGGAATCAGTGATGTCAGTGGAACCCTCTTGGAGCTTTCCTACACTCTCTCTCCACAGTGCAGACGTCCACTTGGTATTGTGAACTCGTTTTGAGAACAAGGTAGCAGTGGCAAAGGGTGGTGTTCTGTGTTGGGGAGACTAAAATTTTTTTTTTTTTTTTTTTTTACGTTTTTTGCAGTTAAACTAATGCATATATAGATAGCATGCTATCAAAGATGCATATTATATTCATGCGCATATTTTAGTGCCAACATATTGTTTGCATTGTCATTGCTTGCTGTACTGTATCTTTAAAAAACTGCTACATAAATGAAATTTTTTTTTCATAACTTGCGCAACTTAATCACAGATCAGACTGTTAGCAAATTAAACTGTTGCCAAACTGATCCTGAAAACAAAAAAAAAAATGTAATGATTTCCATTTCATACAACTTAAACTTAGACCCACAAAATTGGTATTTTTTTTTACTACGGATTGTTATGTATTTCGGTATATTTCTATATTTACTTTTTTAGACAAACTAATACTATGCAGATTTAACAAGGGTAAGCAGTACTTTGCCGCCCCGATAGCTTCTGAGCAGGGGTTGTTTGTTCGAATCCCCGTGAGGCATGGATGTTGTTTGTCTTATGGCACTGGCTCTCTCCCTTCCCTGGAACCATTGGCCATAAATTAGAGACGGGCAGCGCTCATAGCCTATTGAGTTGCTCACGGTGGTCGTCAAACCTCCCCCTCCCCTTCCCCTAAACCAGTACTTTTGCGGGTTATTTTTGTTTTAAGTTCAAATGATTTGTTCCCATATCTGTGTCTGTAAGGAGAGAAAGCCTTGCTGAATGCTAATATTTTTGTGAGCAAGAGGAGGGTAAAAACAGCTTTGAGATTTCTTGACGTGTCAGCTGTAATGCTTTTTATGGGCCTCACCTTTGCAAAATAGAACTTTTAAAAACATATAAACTACTGCTCTGAACCCGAAAAATGCAGGATTTGCTTGCACGCATGCACAATGAAAATTTTGTTAAGCGTTTACCCAAACTTCTAAATATTTAGAGCACTAAATGTCGTTTAAACACACACACCCGGTTCCTAATAGAAATATTAAAAAACGTATGGGACCCTTAAGCCATTTTTACAGTCCATATCAAACATGCAAAAATTAATTTTTACTCTACCTCAGATAGTCTGATGGCAAAATCAAATCAAATTTCCCAACTTTCTGTAGCCCCACCTGAAAATTTGCAAAGTAAGAATTTTCATAGTGTCAAATTTTGTTTTATTTTTTTTATTGAAAAAGGTTTTTAAAGGGATCGAATCGAAAGACAAATGCCCATGGATAGGGTAGATGGACAAACAGACATACAAAGCATTACATACTTTTGATTACAATTGCATTACTTTTTAAATCCTGGTTAACAAAAGAATGAATTCTTACCAGCCTATAATTTGTTACATACAAGCTCAAAGCGACTGTTCTTCTTCTCAGCAAAAACATCGATTACCCCTTCTTTGAAAGTATAGTCACTTGACAATTCACCTAGTAACTGTTTCTCAATGGCTAAAGTTCCTAAGCAGGAAAATCTTTGGTTTGACTTAGAATTCCTGAGGTATGTCTTAATCCTTTGAATGCACTCATACTCCTTTCACTACTGGAAGTGGTAACTGGAAAAGTCAAAATTAATCGCAATAACTTTTTAACCTCATCATATACCGAATCCAGGTCATTAAGAACTAGAAATTTTAGGAGCTGATGTGGAGGTAGATGTTTTGCTTGATCAACATAAATATTCGTAAGATCATTTTCGAGCTGCTCACAGTTAAAAAAGGGATATAGTTTTCCAAGTTACTGCAGCTTCATTGTGGGGAATTCTATCCGGTAAAGCGGATATAGTTTTTCATTGACTAGCTCAACAAAATGAAGTACAGAAAAGTCTCCTAACCTTATATCCAACTGCATAATTTGAGAATCTAATATTTCGTAGGTTAGTCTTTTTAAAGTAGATTTCTCGGCATCACTATAGGCCAGATTATGATTGAGGTTTTTACTTTTATCAATGCACTGATTAACAAACTGTTCAGTTCGGAGACTTTTATGTTCTCTACAGTTGTTTTGATTTCATTCAGACAAGCCAAAACGTTAGATATCATTTTGTATTGTAAAACTCTAAATAAATGGTCAACAAAAATAAATATTTCCTGGTAGAGACAGAGCAAATAAATGAATTTGGAATCTTCCAAACGACGTTTCAATCCCATTGCACAATGTAATGAATCTGGATCCCACTCGGAATTTAGATCTTCAATGATCTCAATGAAAGCAGAATTCAAATCTAGATAATGTACAAAAATTGCTGAAACTGCTCTAGAATGAAATTTCCAACGAGTAGTGCTTCCACAAGGAAGTTTGAAACCCTTTTCTGTCAAAAGCACTGTCCGTTTGGAATACTTAATGAAAAAACTATGGAAAGCTGTTAGGTCGCAAATAAATATCTGGACTTCTTTTATTGTTTTAGACCCATACAGCAAAACCAAATTTAATTGATATGTGCAACAGTGAAAGAAAAGAGCATTAGGGCACACCTGTTTGACAAAATGTTGAACACCACTTTCACGACCAGCCCTTACTGATGCACCATCATATGTTTGACTGACTAGTTTATTTTTGCACATTCCATTCTTTTAAGACATTTAGGATAACTTCAGATAAACCGAGAGCTGTTTTTTCTCAGGAGACATCATAGAATCCAATGAACCTTTCCTCAACTCTGTCGTTTATGCAGTAGTGAAATGTCATGCTCATCTGACTCTTGCATGACACATCTAATGTTTCATCAGCTTGAACAGATATGAATGAACTTTCATTTACTTCCATTTCAATTCGTTCATTCACAGCATATTTAATTACTTCAATTAAGTCATTCTGAATTTCAGACGAAGTTCCTTTAAAAACTGACGAAGACGATAAATGGTCTCTCATGAACTGCTCCTCTTGCGCCATATAATCCAATAATTCTAAATAATTGCCCTCATTACTTGAGTTTTCATGTTCTTTCGCTAATTCCTTTTTGCTTAGGAAAACTGCAGCTTGAATTAGGCGACCCAAAACTTTCCTGTTCGAGGAAACTTGTTCATTGTGTTTTACTGCAGAAAATCTAGCTGCTTCCGAAAGAGCATGTTCAATGCGTACACCTCTACCAAGCAATTCAAAACTCTCTCTATTTTGAATGTGTTTTTTCAACATCTGGTGCTTTTGTGCTTTTCTTTCTAGATTTTTAATGTTAGAAATAAGTTCAGTACTCCACTCCTTCTCACCTCCTCCAGACAGTATATTTTCTTGCTGCTGCAACTAGCAGTTAACCATTTAAATTTTTGATACCAACTATATTGAAATGTTCGTTTTTGCTTCTTCTCATTTAGTACAATGTCGAGCTTTGGTGCCAGCCTTTTATTTGTTAACTCACATTTCTTTTTGTAAAATAAAGGAGACAGCGGATTTTCCAGCAGATACTTAACTAAATCAGAAGAATCATGAACTTCTTGTTCGCACATTGCTCGCTCAAAAAATAAAAATTAAACACACAACACTGACAACACGCTCATACGTCAGTCATAAGTTCCACTTTATAACAAAACCAAACCCGTGATCAGTGATTACTGGCTTTCTCTGCTCTGCGGCCAAGAGCAGAGATTCCCGACCACAATGCGTCCAGCATAGAGCAGCCAATCAGCAGCTTCCACTTTAATTTGAAACTAGTCTTTTCGCCTCCACTGACCGTCACAGAGCGCTAAAAATAACTTTCCTGCAGAAGCAGCTGTACTTTTGTATGTTGATGTGAGACATGATTTCGAGTCTCACTTTTCATTCCAAGATAATACGATTGAAAGGAAATTTCGGACACAAAGTAATTTTTCAAATTAATTGTCCAGCATTACATTATTAAGAGATTTCTTTTCATTGTATGTGAAAAATAAGTAATAACAAAATCAGTTTTGGCATTTTACTCTTGGGTAGACTTAGTCTCAAAGTCTACCCTGACGCTTCGCCCCTGCAAGGTAATTATATTTCTTTGTTTAATCAATGGATAATTTTACAATTAACGGTTACCAACTGATTTCAAGCATAGGCTGAAAATGCTATTGCTTGGGTCAAAGCTTCCGCTGCCAGCAAATGGCAGTATTAAAAACGACAAAGCATGGCCGGCTGAGACATAAGGGCAAGTGGGGCGGTTGCCCTGGGCCCTGCGCCTTCAAGGGGCCCCACACTTTAAGAGAGAAAACAAAATCATTTTTTGTAGAATTTTTTATAATTTTTTTCTTTGTAAGTTTTGGAGCTTGAGGCCCTTAAAAAAAATTTATTGAGGTTTTTTTGTTTTTTTTTAATCCCTCCCCCTCTCCCCTTTCAAATAGGTTATCGCCCTGCCATACAGATACTGAGATTTTCAGATTTCAAATGATCATTGTAGCCACCTTAATATTTTCCACATTCGTGAAATAGCAAATTAAATTTAATCACTTTGTGAGCCCTACTTTTGTATTATTCAACAATTTGTGTATAAAATCAAATACTTAAATTTAACAAAATAAAAAGAACAATATCAGAGTTGTTACAAATTTTGAAGATGACAATCTGATTTTTGGTGTAAATATGACAAGGATGGTAAGTCAGTTAATATCCGAAAACTTGAAAATTTCATCGACCTGGAGCAGGAAACGAAGCCACATCTCGCAGATAGTGCCCGGGTATGCTAACCACTACACCACCCAGAACGACCAAGTCTCAAATTTCTGATTAATTTGAATATAACCATCACAGGATTTGATAGTCGAAGCCACCGGCATTCATGTTCAGCGAATCGGGCGGTTAAGAATTCAATCCCGTGAATGCCTGGAGGAGGAGATAAATCATGAATGAAATACAAGATTGGTTGCTCTGGGTGGTGTAGTCTCCCAGATACCCGGGCACTATCTGGGAGACGCTGGTTCGTTTCCCACTCCAGGATGCCGAAATTTTCAAGTTTTTGGATATTATCTGACTTACCATCCTTGTCATATTTAAACCGAAAATCGGATTGTCATCTTCAAAATTTGTATTGTATGGTGTAATCCCGTATTTTATTCATGATCAAAGTTGTTTTTGTGATACATACGGAGGTCAATTATAAGATTTACAAACATTACTAAAAATTTGAAAAAAAAAATTATGTATGAGTGCGTATAATTGTTTAAAATGTCACTAATTTGTCAGTTACTCCACTTTTAAAAATCAATCACTTCAACATGTATATGGTAAAAAAAAAACTATTTTTACGAATTTATTTAAAAAGATTCCTTAATATTTCCTACACAAAAGTCTTCAGAATGCAAAAATATTTGCTACGGAGGTATCTTTTTATTATTTTGTAAGGAAGTTTTTATAAAAGGCACAATATAACCTCGACTAATCTCTCCCTGAAAAAAAAATCATGGAGTTTAACACTTTTTACTTTCTCTGTCGGAATTTTTAATCCATATTATGGCCTTTTTCTTAAGCGTAAAGCAATACATATTTCTGTTAGATAATCATTATGTCTTTAGGACAGTTTTCGTGTGTGTTCTTTACGAACAGCATTTTTCACATAACGATGTTTTTAAAATACGAGATTTTATTTATAAGTGCCCACAATGAAATTTTGCTCCGGGCCCCGCAATCAAATTTTGCCCTGGGACCTGCAAAAGCTCCATCCTGCCCTGCAATGAAGACAAAATAATGAGCGCCAATTTATTTTTTAATTTAATGGAAACACAAGACGAGGCAGAAAATTTGAATGCCTGTGTGATAAACAAATGTGTCTATTCATACTGGCAATTTTGCTAATCCTGAAGAGAAGCGATATGCTATTTTGTTCAATATTTAGCCTTTCGTCACAAGGATAAAAAAATTGGGAATGTTTTCCTGCTTAACGGGGAACCAAAATAAAGGCTGGATTGAGACTATATCAAGAGGTGGGCTAATGATACCAAACAACATTAGGATAGAAACTGTCAAACAGTTTGAATCAGTTTTTTCAGAATTTCATGGAGCTGGCATATATAAATCCCAACGGGCCATAAACAAATTTCAAATGAAATTGAAATTAAACTTTCCCAAAGTTGACATGGCTGTCATTAAAACCTATGCGAGAGCAAGAATATTTTTCATATTAAATATATTAACAACATCAACCAACAGAACTTAATGAAGAGAAAAAACCAAGCACATGCATTGAATTCCAGGGAGTTAAAGAAAAAAAAAAAGAAACAATGGAGGGAAAGTTCCAAGTTTTAGTAATCGGTAAGTTTTGTTTTAATTCTGTAATTCCTTTTTTTTTTTTAATTCTGCATATGTATTCTTAAAAGCTGCTAATCTGAACTAAAGACCACACATTTCGCTATTCTTTACCACCACAACCGAAGACTGCTGGGGACCAACATATGCCTCTGCAAGGAGAGACCACCCGCTGTTTGTTTACAATCTTTAACCTACCTCTCTCATTCTGACTACCTTGAGTGGCAATTGGGAAAAGTGGCTTGAATCTTTTTGAGAATGATTGCACTGAATTAAAAAACAATCAGCATTTAATGTCATTCTTTTCCTTGAATTTAATATTTCTTAGATTGCGAAAAATAAATTCTGCAGCTTTTAGAAAATGGTTTTATTTTGTATTGCCCAGTAATGTGCTTGATGACATCATGACACCTCTAATTATTAATTTACAGTGATTTTTTTTTAATTGTGGTTTTATAGAGGCAATTAATATATTCACTAGCCAACTTTTTGAACTGGAACCTAGTGCATCATCAGGACTGTCACTGTGGTAGTTGTTGCTATTTAGTTGTGAGTGCCAAACCACAATTATTGTTAAGTGTGGTACTTCTCACCATTTCTATCCTTTCTTAGTGCCCTGTTTTACTATATGTGGTTGATGGGTGATTATTTTTATTGTGTCCCTTTTATAGTGTCCACTTGCTGTATATGTCTGTCTAACACTGTCTTGTTTCCAGTGTTTCAAAGAGCTACTTTATGTTCCTCTGTGAGATCTTTTGCACTTCTTCCCAGTTTCACCTATACAGCTTATTCTACAGATGTGGTGTATGCTATAGACTACCCCTTTTTGTAATGTTTTACTTTCTGTTTTAGAGGTGGAAAGGCCACCCCGTGGTGCAGTGGTCTAAGCGATGGCTTCTAATAATTTGTCATAGATGGGTCCGAGTTCGAATCTTGGTGAGGCATGAATGTTGTGTTTGTCTTACAGCTCTGGTTCTGTCCCTTTTCTGGAGTTAGTGGCCCTAAATTAGGGATGGGCGACTGCTTATAGACCATTAAGTTACTCACTGTGGTTGTCAAACTTCAGAAAAAAAGAAGATAGGTGGAAAGAATTTTCTAAATTTATTTAGATCTGAGGCAAACCTGGTTTTATATTTTTCACTGACCTTTTTTAGTTCTCTTATGAGTCCTGTGTGGTAAGTGATTTTGCAACATTTGATCGTAACATCCATAACCTAAAAGGAACATAGGATTCTAATTTAGGGAACAAATCTGGAAACCATGGAAGAAATATTCTTCACAAATACATGGAACAATTACAGGATAGTTAACATGGAGATCAGAATATCCTGAATCACATGCTACTACTGTTTAACATGAAACATCACATCAGAAAACAAGAAAATTATATCATCATGAAGTTGGAACTGAACCAGCATCTCCCGATTTCCTTTAGAGCATGCTATTCAGGGCCAGCTGGACTGTCCATGACAATGAAGTTCCAAGTGTCTGAGGATCATCCTCAGACACTTGGAACTTGAATAATAAGTAACAGAGGTATCAACTTACCCTCAATTGAAACATATATAGCATGTCATGAGCTTGGCAGACACATACTCCCACCCCAAGAGAGGCCTAACATACAGTACATAGCTATTTGTTAGTTAAAATGAAATATTTACATGCTAAAACACGTTAATAATATTAATTTACAACACTTAATTAAATTATATGTACATACCTTAAACATTTAAACATCTAAAATATCCTAAAGTTAAAACATTTTAACTTTTTAAGTTAAAATGTTTAACCAGGATATTTTAAAAGTTTAAGGTATGTACATATAATTTAATTAAGTGTTGTAAATTAATATTATTAATAGTGTTTTAGCTTGTAAATATTTCATTTTAACTAACAAATAGCTACAATACTGTATGTTAGCCTCCCTCAGGGTGGAAGCACGTGTCTGCTGAGCTCATAATGTGCTATATATGTTTCAATTGACAATAAATTGATACTCTATTACTTATTATTGTCTTTCATGACATGTGTATACTCTCACGGACAATGAAATTTGCCTACCTAGAAGAAAACATGCTACAACCACGAAACTTTGCAAATAGATGGAGTGCATGCTGGTATGCAAATGATCCACGTTTGATGTCAGTGCGCATGACCACACACACCCTGTGGTGGTGCTGCAAGCATGAACTGGCAGCCTTATGAACCGGTGTGTAGTTGATGCCCATGAAAGTAAAAAGCACTGGCTGATGCTAGCAAGAGTACAGAATGACAAGAATGCCGGGTAGACGCCAGAGACGTTGATTTACGCACTTTGAGAGAGGCCTAATCGGCTGAAAACCGCAGGGTGGTCGGCGCGCTGTGTAGCCCGCCTCGTGCATCGTTCTGACCATACCGTCCGGCTGTGTTGGGAGCAGTGGACATGTGAAAACACTGTCACACAGCGCAGTGGCTCCGGATGGCCCACGTGGGCCACCGGTAGAGAGGAACGACGGATCATGCACCAAGCACGAACGGATCCCATGGGGACCCGGTCCACTATGCAGGCAGATGTAGCGGCTCCTGTGTGCCCACAAACCATTTTCTGATGCCTCGTGGAAACAAATCTGCGATCCTAGCTCCCCTTACGTGTGCTGCCATTAACACTGGAACATCGCCGGCTCGGTGTGAAGTGGTGCCCGGCCATAGCAACGTAGAACACCACAGACTGGCAAGGTGTGGTGTTTAGTGATGAGTTCCACTTCGTTTTGGGGACATATGATCATTGTGTTCAGGTGCGGAGGTCTCCGGGTCAACGGCACAATCCCAACCTCGCTATCGAGCGCCACTCCTCCCCCACTACAGGCATTATGGTCTGGGGAGCCATTGCCTATGATAGCCGATCAGATCTAGTAGTGGTACATGGATCATTGACAGGCCAGTGGTATGTGGATGAGATCCTACGACCCCATGTGCTCCCATTCCTGGCTGGGACTCCAGGTATGCTATACCAGCAGGATAATGCCCACCCGCATAGGACTCGGGTTGCCTAGGACTGCCTACATCATGTCCAGACACTTCCATGGCCTGCCCGCTCCCCGGACATGTCCCCTATTGAGCATGTGTGGGACCAGTTGAAACAGCAGCTGCCGCTGTGCTGCACTATCCGGGATTTGGAGCACATCATCCAATGTGTGGGCCAGTCAGCTGCAGGACAACATCAGATGTCTGTTCGCCTCCATGACGAACCATATTGCAACATGTATCACCGGTGCTATTGAAGATGACCGGACTGCGTGCCACAGATCCCTCTGTAATTGTCTTACAGCTCTGTTTTTGCCATCGTGTGTATCATTCATCTGTATCATTACATCCATAAAATTTCAGTTCAATTCGATGCTTTCTTCTTGGTGCGCAAATTTCATTGTCTGTGAGTGTACTTGGAACTTAGTTATCCTCAGTGGTGTAACAGATAGCATTCTTGAATGGGACATGTGGGTTTGAATCCCACTCCAGGAGGATTTGATTTCAGTTTTTTGAGGTGATGTTACATTAACCCCCATAGAATTAAGTGAGATCACACAGAATTATGTATAGTAATAAAAGTCATTAAATGGAAGCTTACAGCCTCAATCACCTACAATCAAATGAATCAGATACAATGTCTGTATGAACAGGTGGGACAACTGCCTCCATGCTCGCTTGTGTGCAGGAGGAAATATGACATTTGCCCCCTGACATTTCTTCCTTTTCAGATATGCCCACAGTCAGAAATCAGATTAATATATTTTCTTTATTTCCTGCCATTTAAAATTCCTTCTGATAAAATCAAATATTTTCTACCTTAATTAATAAACATCTAGAACTCTGAAATCCTGAGATGCCAGCCACGGTTTAAACTCTCTCCGCTTGTCTAGTATGATTCCTGAGATGCAGATTAATCTCTCCTCCATTGCCCAGTATGTGAAGAAAAAAGTTATTAAAAATTATTTGAATAGTTATCTTCAAATCCTTGAGAATTGTGTTTTCTGTTTTAAATGAATATAATAAAATCAGTCTTTTTAAGAAAGAAAATGGAGAAAGGGAGATGGAGAAAAAAAGTAAGATATATTTTTATGCTGTTTGATGTAGAAAATATGTATAATTTCCTTATGTTGTACATAGAGGCTACAGTTCTTGTAGAATTGGTAACAGTGTGGAGATGTTCAAATCCTTACAGGTTAACATCGTTTGTAGTGTCTGTAAAATGCTTTGTACTGAAAAACAATATAATATAGATTTAAAATTCAAGGATAATATTAATTTAGATTTTCCCGATACAGTCGTTTTATCAATAGCACATTCAAATGACATCATCACATTCTGTTTTACAGAAGTGCATTAAGTTGTATGATCTAACCAAAAAATGTATATCCTGACATCTTGCCCGTGCTGTCAGAAAATAGTTCCGACACCCCTGATCAGACTGGTTGCCAGAACAAATAGCTGGTGCTGAAGACCGTAGAACTGAAAACACTTCTGCTTGAAGAATTTTATTACTGTATAAATTTTTCTGTGTGTTGTCTTACTTCTATAGTGGTTATTGCTGCATGAAGCCTGCAGTTTTGAACCATGATTATGTGGTGAACAGAAAAAAGTAGACAATTGAGGATAATCTATTTTCTGTGTTAATTATCATGTAGAAATAAATCTATCCTCCACTGATTGCAAAAAGCAGTGGTGGAACCATTGTGGTCTGTTACTTGTCCATGCATGATCAGTATTGAGGTCGGCAACTCCCTCAATTTGCTATAATTTTTAAGACACTGGATGTATATGTATGCTACGATATCAATTCTGTTATTTGATTATCACTTCAGTTGGTCAGATTTGCAAAGCTTCTCTCTCTCTCTCTCTCTCTCTCTCTCTCTCTCTCTCACACACACACTTCTTATATATAGCATTTAAAGGAATCTTAATGGCTTATACTTTTGTATAATATAAGAGGATTTAAAATTTACCTTGGATTTTTGAAACAGAAATCCATCAGATGTTGAAGAGCATGTGTATAAGAAATCTAGTGCACATTTATTAAACATAATAATAATGTGAAAAAATGTATAGATGCGGTGCTCTCTCCTGTCCCAATGCAAATGGGAAAAAGTTGCATTAGGCATTTAGTCTAGCATATTTTTTTTTTTTGCAAAATTCACTAATGAAAAAAATTACATTGGGTCTCTATTTCTTGAGTGAGCTTCTGATCAAATACTTATATCACTGGCGTCAGCACAGCCATAAGAACATTTCTTGTATTGCAGCTTTTGTATTTCATGACAGATCATGCTGAGTTGAGGGTGAGAGTACCTCATATATTTGTATGTCAAGTAACCTTATTAAACTTCCATTGGCATCAGTACAGCCACAAGAACATTTCTTGCATTGCAGCTTTTGTATTTCATGACAGATCATGCTAAGCTGAGCGTGAGAGTCCCTCATATTTTTTATGTCAAGTAACCTTATTAAACTTCCATTGGCATCAGCACAGCCATAAGAACATTTCTTGAATTGCAGCTTTTGTATTTCATGACACATGCTTAGCTCAGGGTGAGAGTACCTCATATTTTGTATGTAAAGCAACCTTATTAAACTTCCATTGGCATCAGTACAGCCACAAGAACATTTCTTGCATTGCAGCTTTTGTATTTCATGACAGATCATGCTAAGCTGAGCGTGAGAGTCCCTCATATTTTTTATGTCAAGTAACCTTATTAAACTTCCATTGGCATCAGCACAGCCATAAGAACATTTCTTGAATTGCAGCTTTTGTATTTCATGACAGATCATGCCGAGTTGGGGGTGAGAGTACCTCATATTTTGTATGTCAAGTAACCTTATTAAACTTCCATTGGCATCAACACAGCCATAAGAACCTTTCTCGCATTGCAGCTTTTGTATTTCATGACAGATCATGCTGAGTTGAGGGTGAGAGTACCTCATATTTTGTATGTCAACCTTATAAAACTTTCCTTATCAATCTGGATTAATGAGTATGAGGAAGCGGATTGACAGTGAGGGTTTTCTTTAAATTCAGAAGACTGAAAAGAATATAAGTAATAATAAAGTATATATAAAGGGATAAATGATATCCCCAAAATGGAAAAAACATTTAAAAAACTGAAAATCTAAACATATCTAGAGGTTTCTTTACTGTATAATTTATGGGGCGCCAACCCGGCGGCACAGTGTTCTAAACGATGGCCTCTGATCATTCGTTCGAAAAGGGTCCAGGTTTGAATCCTAGTGAGGCATGGATGTTGTGTTTGTCTTACGGCACTGGTTCTCTCCCGTCCCTGGAACCAGTGACCCTAAATTAGGGACAGGCGACTGCTTATAGCCCATTGAGTTGCTCACGGTAGTCGTTAAACCTCCAATAAAAAAAAATTACGGGGTATTTATTAATTTTGTTTTAAGTGAATGATATATATGCATCTAAAGTTTTTTTTTATTATATAATTTCTGGGGTATTTTTTAACTTCGTTTTTATTATGTTTTAAAAAAAAAATCTTTTAATTTTGGTCTTAATTGGAGAGTTTTCCGTGAGCTTGGTGTGGGTTATTCGTAATAATCTGTATAATGATCGATGATTAAAGTTCGTGCTAAATGGGACGTAAATATATAATGACTTCAAACTGTCGAATGCACGACAAAAGCCTGCAAAGTTTCACAGTAAAAGACGTCAATTTATTTACATATTACAAAATACATATAGTTAAAAACCTAGCAGGGCGAGATCCTTCAGAACTACCATAGTTCCAACCTCAGGCTGCTTTTGCTGTGAAACTTAGCAGGTTTTTATCGTGCATTCAACAGTTTGAAGTCATTATATATTTACGAAGTAATTTGGATGAGATACATATTCAATAAGTCCTGGGGGGGCACTTGCAGAAAACCCTGTCATCCTGTCCACAGTGACCAATGCAACGGTTCAGCAGCATTTCGTTCAAAAATTGGCGAATGTGCATATTCCAATCTGGTGGTGCTCCGTCTTGCTGTAGGATGTAGTCCCCAGAATCATCATCCAGTTGTGGAAGTAGCCATTGCTGAATCATATCTAGATAGACATTACCTGTTACTGTATCTTCAATGAAGGAAAAAGGTCCATAGACCTTCACACTGGAAACTGGCTTTGGTGCATGGGCAGCTCACTTTCCTATGTCACCATAGCAACACAGCAGTAGGTTCCAATAAAATTATAAACTTCCTTCTTTCTTGTGTAAGGATATCAGCTGTATATTTATCTCCATAAATACGTTATTGTCATTGTTTATACTTCTGTGAGATATATGTTACTCCCATTAAGTGTTTCAATTATGTGGTATATAGATTTTAATCTTGTGACATAAGCTGCCATAAATTATTCTGTTCATCATGTTTCTTTAAACCTTTGTTAGGGGAGCTCCACATATTTGGTTAGTTCTTATTGCTAATCTGTTGTTATTGTTTTAAATAAAGAAAATTCATTTACCTTGAGTCTTGCTTCTTCTTGTTCTTAGCTCCTTATGTATGTCACTAATTCGATGTATGCCACACATGTCCGTTGATAGCTAGACATATCTTTCATACATATGTTACTGATTCTATGAAGACATTATAATGTTTAAAAGGAAGAGTTTTTCACATTGTGAAAATATGCTCAAGTTTAAATCTTTCTATTGTAGTTAAAACACTTCGTAACCACACAGCTTCGTCTGCCGAAGTCAATGAAAGCTGTAGTCCGTGTCTTCAAAAAATTCTTCATGAGACTCACGTCTAGCTATCATTAAAAGTTTAAAATGTAGGTTATTTACATTTAAATATGTACTATAAGGAAGCAAAATGAAATATGTACTATGAGGAAGCAAAATGAAATTTGTACTATGAGGAAGCAAAATGACTCGGAAAACAAATTTTTCCACCATAGTTGCAAGTTGTCGTCAAGTCGGTATTCATAGTAATTTCGTACGGCCAAAGTCCAGCAGGCATTGAACTTCATCACAATGTCCTTCATAAACTGCATTACGTATAGAATTTTTGTTTCAGTAGATGATACAAGGACGTGCGCATTTCTATATCCTGACAAACCACTGTGCCTCAGCTCCCACCAACTTAGACCTACACATCAGACGCGTTTCGCCCGTGTGACTACCACAGCATTTTCCCCAGAACTGCTGTCAATCAGGGTTGCCAAAAAATTATCATATGTAGAGGATTTTAGGAAGGGAGTGTCTGACCCCAGGTCTTAAACAACCCTTAGAAATAGGAAGCTAGGAGATTTGGGCTAGAGTGCCCGATAGGAAAGTGACACGGAAGCGAGGTAGAAAGACGCCCTTATTTATTGCCAGGGTCCGACGGCTTAACGTGCCCAACCGATGCATGGCGGATATTTAGTGGATCGAGCGTTCGTACCTGAGGCCCTTTCCGTGGCAGTCACGAACGTTGCCCACTAGGCCACCCGCAGCCCGAATCAGGGTTGCCAACCTCCGAAGCAGTATTTATAGTACATCACCGGCAAAAAATATATACAGTGAAATCTGCTTAATACGATTTTCAAGGGACAGATGCAAATTAGCATCTTAGCGAGAAACAGAAAATGAATAAAACCTATTCTACATATCTTTGTATATGCCGGCTGCATATGCACGAAACTTTTAGAGAACACCAAAAATAATGGTATTAAAAAAAAAAAAAAACATAACTTACGGTAGTCACAAACTGTATTACTGCACAATATTTATTTAAAAAATACGTAAAAACATCATGTAGATTATACAAATTATTTTGTTCTTGTAAGGTATTTAGAAACTGTAATTCACTTTTTTTTTCTAATTTCTTAAAATAATTCTTAATCTTATTTGCTTCATTTTTTTAAAAGCAGAACTCAGAATTATCGTTTCTATCTGATTTATTTTACTTGGTGTCATCAAAAACTCCCATCATGCTGGACACAAAATGCCTTACTTCGCTGGGTGAATTTAATGCTGCGACTCTGGCGTCTGCGGTGGCACAGGCTCTTCTTCTTCCTCACTCTCCATGTTTGTGGTAGTACTCGCAGTATTATCGTCTACAATTTCTTGTACTGTTCGAATCTACGAAGTTGCGATATCTCAATCGACAGGCATGATAAGCCTGTTTAGCTAGCGGCGAGGAATAAGGGAAAGCGCTGTTTACACTGGGAAAGTTGACTTGAACAAGTAGCACTTGAAGGCTACTTTCCTTCGAACTTTACTGTGGCAACGCTCCTTTCAAGCGACTTGATCAAGTTGTCTTTCAATTCAAGTAGTTTGGATCGCTTCCAAATTTTGAAGCAAGTTGGAAGACAGAAATGACCGTCATCTGCTTCGTTACAACCCAAAACTCTCTGCAATACGAACGGAAGCTGTGCGTATTAGCTTTAATTGGTAGTTTTTTGTTAATTTGTTTGAGTGTTTTGGTATTAGTCGTACTGATTATTATTATAACCTTGATCGGTACCGTGTTTTTGTTTGTTTGCGCGTTTTACGCTATTAATCATACTATTTTTTTTATTATAGCCTTAATCTGTAGCTTTATGTTTGAGTGTTTTACACTATTAATCGTACTTTCTTTTTTTATAGCCTTAATCCGTAGCATTTTGTTTATATGTTTGCGCTATTAATTGCACTAATTTTCATTATAACTTTGATCGATAGCTTTTTGTTTGTTTTTGGTAGCTTTTCACTATTAATCGACTGTTTTTGTTTTCTTATAATTGCAGAACGCAGTGATTTGAAAACTTTGAAATTTCTTGAGGTATACAAGGAATATGAATGTTTATGTAGTATTAAAGGCAAAGTGAACAGGAGTAGGCAATTGCGTGACGTTGCAGTAAAAAGGTTTCTAGAAAAGTTAGATTTTCGGGATTTTATGCTTGAAGATTATAAAATGAGATAAAGTGTATTAGGACATCATTTAGCCAAGAGCTAGAGAATATGCAAAAGTCTAGAACTAACACTAGCTCTGATGAATTAAACTGGAGCTTTATTGCAGGGTTTGAATTTCCTGATCGTTCTTTCTACAATCTGTCACGACCACGCGACTAAGTGTCACAAATCTGGTAATTTGTTTTATAATTCGTTGTTCATTTAGAATTTCGTTCCTTGATAAAGGAACTAGCAAAAGACACTGTACATATCAATGATGTAGTAATTTTTGCGTGGTTGGCCCCAATATTGGCTTGTAAAAAAACTGGCAAAAAAAAACCAACTAAAAAAAATTCTTTTACCCATTCCAAAATGATCAAACTTTCAGATGTTAAGGACATCTAAGTGTTGTTTAAGTTCAGTTATTATGCATAAATAGTTTTCTTGCACAATTCATATTGCTCATTATGATAAAAGTATTGACAGTTTTTTTTTTTTTTTTTTTTTTTAGAGTTTTAACTTGAAGGCTTTCAAAATTATTTGGATGCATTTGAATTACACCTTTGTAGATAACACACCTCTTTCATAGAAGACTGCATTACAATTTGTTTGTTTTTCAGAAAATAAGTGTTACAATATCATGAGACAAAACCGGTGAAAACTATGTGAAAAACAATGAATTAACAGTGCCACTTTGGTGGCTGAGCATTCTGAGACGTTTTCTAATTAATTGTCTGGGCAAATCCCTGGTTCTAGGTATGAATGATGTGTTTGTCTTGTGAATTTGGCTCTTTCCCTTCCCTGCAACCAGTTGTCCTAAATTAGAGGTAGACGACTGCATCTAAACTTATAGGTGCTTGTGACAATTGTTAAACCCCAAAACAACAAAAACAAAATTATCAGTAGGTTGTTATTTTTTTAGCTGTCATCATTATCATTGCAAGGTGCTCAAACTTTAGGTGGGATAGACATGGTCAGAACATTTCAAGAAAGCCAGAAAATTAATGGTTAAAGTCAGAGATGCCTGTGCTTTCATTTATTTTGCACTTGATTAATCAGGCCAGTAGATTAATTTGACATAAAAAAAAATATATTTTACCCAATAGAAAAAGTATTAATCCAATAGAAAAAGTATTAATCCAATAGAAAAAGTACTAATTAACAACCATTTGTTTATATGTATACCCAATAGAAAAAGTATTAATTAACAACCATTTGTTTATATGTATACCCAATAGAAAAAGTATTAACAACCATTTTGTTTTCAATTTTAGAAGACAGCTAAGTGATAGCAGCCCTATAACCAGGGGCGGCTCCTGCTGTGGGGCTACAGCCCCCCCCTACCCAAAGCAGTTTTTTTTCATACTGTACCAAGAGAGAAAAGTTTTGTGAACTCCACTGTAAGTTTTCCCAGCATAATGCCACGACTGCAGTTTTCTGAACTCAACTGGAAGTTTTCCCTGCATAACACCAGTGGGAGCGGGAAGAACGTTACGGACTGCGCTCCTTGCAGCCCTGACTGCTATTGAAACCAACTCATGTGGGAAACTCTGCCTATTCCCACATCAGTTTGTTTCCTTTGAATAAAACTTCCCTGGGGACTGCATTCATGGCAGCTCTCGCTAGCAGGTTTGCTCGCGAATGCAGTCTCTCGTTGGGTGGGAATGCATCGCCGGGCCTGTGTGCTTTGTTGATTAATACGGTTCTTGTGCTTCCGAATAAGACATAAAATAGGGGAATGAATTAAAAATGATGACGAATGTTGAATTAAAGTATTAAATAAAGTACGTTTGAATGTATTACTCAACCTGTTTTTTTTTTCTTCCAATTTTTGGTTTGTTCCTGCTTTTATTCAACGTAATAATTCTAACAACATTGTTGCCCCCATCTAATAACAAATACTCAGTTGCCGGGACTTTTGCAAAAAAAGTTTTACTTATATTTTCTCTTCTGGTCAAAATGGACATGTGAACAAGTCGCGATTAAAAATAGAGTTCAGTATTGGATACATTGGAAAAAAAAAAAAAAAAAAAAAAAAAAAAAGAGAGAGAGATACTAATTTCTGCAGCGAAATACTTGCACAAAATTGATTTCTTCACTTACCAAGCACATCGAAATTTTCGCTTTTAAACTCGCGTAAATTTTTATTCACCAAAAATCATTGAAGTCACTCCACTGGATACAATTTATTTTTCTGCTGCATCCTCCCCTCCCTCCCAAAAATCAGCTGCGCATTTCAATTGAAGTAATGTACTTAATTACTTTGAAAAGAACATTTAATCAGATATCATTGTTTAGAAAATTTACGAAGTTGGTAAATTTTGGAAAACAAATTTTTCTACACTAAATTGTTATCATGATGGCTTCAGAATTAAAACTGGACTGAATATGTTTGCAATCCGTTTTTATTAAACAAAATGCCGGTGTGCGAGTATCACAATAACAACTCGTCGCGAAATTCTGGAAGATCCTTCAAAATTCCACAAAATGTTTTTCATCGCCGTCCAAGTTGCAGTGGTCGGTATCAAGTCGAAGTTTCAAAGGGAGTGAATCAGAAGAAAAAATATATATTGTCATATTTCTAGGGGTCACAATGAGACACTTGAGAACGTGTAACGCGTACAGACCTTGAGTGTGTCTCCTGGCACACGCATTAATTTTTTTAATGCTTTTGTCCTTATATATAAATATATACGTACAGTATATGCATGTATATATAATTTGCAACTACCATCAATCCACTGCTGGATGAAAGTCCCCAAGTTTCTTCTTTCACAACAGTCTGCCTTGAGTCAGTTTTTTCATGCTTTCGAATTTCATGTACCCATCTCCCTCTTGTCATCTTCTGGATATTGTTTTTTCCCTTGCTATCCAGTTCAATATTTCAACTCTCCGTCAGTGGTTTTTTCTTCTAACAATATGTCCATCCCATTGCAATTTCAGGAATTTTGATCATGTCTTCCACTGTTGTCATTTTCCCGATCCACGAGTTCCTATTTGTATCATTCCAGGTAGTATCAAACATGCATCTCTACATGCTTCTTTCATTTGTCTGCAACGTCTGTCTGTCTATCTTAGTTGAGGTCCATGTCTGTGCTCTATGCGTAAGAACTGGAAGGATGCACTGATTAATCAGTTTCTTTTTAAGAAATAATGTATCCGACGAAGTTTTATAGGTCGATTATTTTCTTCATAAATGTGACAATGTGGCCATCGCTTAATATATGTTGCCTAATTTAGGTATCGGTACCTTTACATTTTCCCTATCGATCGCTAAATATAAAATCTAAATATTAATTTCTTGTAAAAAAAAGCACTTTCGATCAGTATATATATCATCATCAACCATTATCAATCCACTGCTGGACGAAGGTCTCCCCAAGTTTCCTCCACAACGGTCTGTCTTGTGCCAGTCTCCTCCATGTCACTCCCGCATACTTTCGAATTTCATCCACCCATCTTCCATGTGGTCTTCTTCTGGGTCTTTTCCTGTCCCTTGGAATCCAATCTAAATTTTCGGCTGTCCATCGATGGTCTATCCTTCTGGCAGTATGTCCAGCCCATTGCCATTTCAGGGATTTAACTCTGATCATGATATGATGTCTTCCACTCTTGTCATTTTTCTGATCCACGAGTTCCTCTTCTTATCTCTCCTGGTTACACCAAGCATGCACCTCTCCATGCTTTTTTGAGTTGTCTGCAGCCTTCGTATGTCTCTTTTAGTTAAGGTCCACGTCTCTGCACCATACGTAAGCACTGGAAGGATGCATTGATCATACACTTTTCTTTTAAGACATAATGGCATATTGCTCTTGAAAATTATGCTGTTTCTTCCAAAGGCTCTCCAGGCAAGTTTTGTACGCAGATTAATTTCTTCATCAATGTGACCCTCACTTGATATCTGCTGTCCAAGATAAACGTACGTGTCTGTTATCTCCAGTTTTTCTCCATCAATCGATAAATCTTCATTTCTTGTAAAAGCATTGAACATCACTTTTGTCTTCTGAAAGTTCATTTTTAATCCCACTTCTTTACTCTTGTCAGCAAGTTCCTGGATCATACTCTGCAACTCTGATGGGGTAGTTGCAAAAATGACTACGTCATCAGCAAAATGAAGGTGGGTTATATATTAATGTTCTTCTTATTATTAAACGGACAGCATCAGCACAGGCTCAGTAACTTAGCTTTCGAAGTGGTATTGTGATATCTATAAAATTGAGATGCAGCCCCCCCCCCCCCATCTCAGCTTACCACGAGCCACCACTGCCTTCATCTTAATTGAAGAAATGTGATTCATTTTACTATGAATCACATTTATAAATGTGGTTTGTAGTAGAAAATAGCTGTTGCTAGTATTTTTTCCCTTAAACAAGTTTTAATTGTTCTTTCTAAAAGCATGTGAATTGGGTGGTTGCTGTATCAGAAATTGTAATGTTTCTGAAGAACATGTTCCAGCATTCTGATAATGGTGTACAAAAAGAAATGCCCAGCAGCTTTGCTTAATTTTCAAGCATTCTCAGGAGACCATGTAAAGAAAAAATTGATTCTGCATGGTACATTCTTTCTATTATGCGGTGCAATAATCAATGAAGGTTGAAGACTCGTGCAAGAATTAATTACTGATACGAAAAAATTACCCTCTTTGGCACATTAAATCGTGCCAAAGACGGTAATTTTTTCGTATCAGTGATTTTTTCTAAAGAATTTCTAACACGCATTCTCTTCTGATATGTGGAAATGTTGTATTTTGTAACTTTTTTTCGATCAGAATTATGTGTTCATATGTGCAATACATATGGTCAAATCCAAAGGGAGCATGGGAAAAATTCAAGTTATCAAAAAAACATTATGTGAACAAAACATGTGTAGGAAATTTTACTTTTCTCGAACTATCAAAGTTTGAGTTATTAAGAGTCAACTGTATATATAAAGGCTGCAATTTGTTCTACGTGTATAATGCATCATGAAATCAATCTACACACAAAGAATCTAATTGCTCATAATAGGGACATGATGTAAGTGATGGTATTAGTGGCAAGTGCTTAGGTTTGAAGTAAAAAAAATATATAAATATCAACTGTATGGAACATAACTCAAACAAATCATTTTGTAAACTGCTGTGAATTATGAGCATATGTCAACCATGAAGCAAATAATTCCCATATAATGTCTTCATAATGTGAGTAATGTCCAAGACAAGAGAACTAAATCTGCCATGTGCATGCATTTTATTTGGTAGTAATACTTCCTAATGCCTCCCTGGTGGTGCGGTGGTCTAAGCGATGGCTTCTGATCATTCGTCCGAGATCAGTCAGAGTTCGAATCCCAAAGAGGCATGGATGTTGCATTTGTCTTATGGTGCTGGTTCTCTCTCTTAATCCCTGCAACCAGTGCCCCTAAATTAGGGATGAGCAACTGCTTATAGCACACTGAGTTGTTCACAGTCATCGTTAAACCCCCAATTAAAAAAAAATACTTCCTAAAAGTTTTGTAATGCTAATGACAGACCATTTACATATTGCTATATCAGAGTGGTCTCTAATAATTTGTGCATGTATGTAACCACCATTTTGGTACAGTTGGCAAATTAGTACTTGTGAGTGTGGGTTGTCGACTTTCCTCTGAGGGTTTGAAACCCTGTTGGCTGGCTATTCAATCTTTGATTTTCTAGGGTTTCTGTTGATGTAATATGAAAAGCTTCCTAAAGTCACTTCTACAGGCAGTAAACCTTATAGTAGTCCCCCCCCCACCCCCATGGCTCATCTCAAATTTCCACTGATTCCTAAACTGTTTTGATCCAACTGTTTTGAAGGCCTAACATATTTAATATTGACACCATATGCATGCCGCTTCAGTACAACCACAAGGAGTGCAAGGTTGGCATGATGAGATTATAGAATATTGAGCTAAGTCGAAATGTGATCTTTTCTCCTCATTGGTGGGCAGTGCATAAAAGGAAATTAAGATATTTCATTGTGTAATTCCCACCATTTGATCCATTATGAGCAAGAGATAATTCGCTGCCCACCAAGACAACTAACTCTTTATTCATTAATGGCAGTTATTGCCTTCTGACTCCATTGATTACCTTACTGATGGTATGAACTTTTGTTGCTATGAAAGCAACTCATCACTGTTGCTGTTTTCTCACACTTAAAGAGAATTGTGGCAATTCAACAAATATTGTAGTTATCGCACTTTCTGAATTTATGAAATTTATTTGGAATGTATGTATTAAGGACTAATACAAATGAATAAATGCCCAGCAAGTATAAATGTATCTTAAGGTTTTTTTGTGTGCCTATATTACTGGTTAATGATATTAATACAAAGAGTGTATAATAGTTTTACTTACATGGAACAGTTGTTGCTTACCAAGTAAATAATGGTTCTCCAAGGTGGCACAGTGAAATTTTCCATTGTGATTTGTGGTACATCACATAGTGCATTCCATTCTGTGATAGTCAATAGCTAGCTAGTACTTCTTATACTTTCATTTTGAATGTTTTTCTACATTCTTTCCTGAGTAGTTGTATATCTGTAGAACCAAAAGTAAATATTTAAATCCCCTGCTCATGCAGAATTTCTGACATAGGCTAAGTCTGACTGGGACTTGGGAGCTAAGTCTTTCTAATTTTGCAATACAGTAATAATTTTAGAGTTTAAAATACTTCAAAAACTATACAAGGTCACATAGATCAACCAAACCTACACTATTTTATTAAGATCCCACCAGGCAAGCAAATTTGTGAATTTTATGCTAAATATTAGAACAAATTTCATAGGGTAGAATATTCTACTTGGGAAGATGTGCATGCTACTTTTTGTTTCTAAATTTTCACTCAAAGATTGGGTGTTTCAAATATTTCTTTACTACGAAAGAAAAAGATTGGGAAATTTTCCGAGAAGCTAGTGAAACATGTGTCAGTAAAACTGTATCTGACTAGAAAAACGTATCAGTAATATGTTTATCAAATTTTGCTAATGTTAATCTGAAAGTGTAAGTGTTGTTTCCCCCATTTTTTTTTCTTAGAATGTTATCTTCATATGTGGTTTCTGCTTTTAAAATTCTGCCAAAATGAAATATTGTCTAATACATGCATTTAACAATGCATAAATTTTGCAGTATTCTTGAAAAGAAAAAGATGTTCTGGATATTAGTTGTGTAATTGCTTGATGCATTACATACACATGTGAAAATGTTGTATAACTCCAGTGGTCTATGGAGAAGAAATTGAAAACTTCACAGACTTCATGTGGACTTGTGATTTTTGAAATGTCAAAGAAAATACATGCTTACATCATTCATTATGGCTTCAATTACCACCTATGTCTTGGTTTCAACATATGTGAATGTATACTTAGCACCTGTTTACAAACAATAGAGCTGAATAACACAAAATATTCTAAGGGTGAAGGGAATTAATTTCCTTCCGTTTCTTTTCATATTATTCAACTTCTCATAATCTGTTATGATACGATTATTATTATTATTATTATTTTAGAGCTATTAGTATTTCACATGTTAATACTAATTTTCATTCCAAAAATAAGGTGGGGTGTTATGGAAGGGAGAGGCATGCACAAGTTGTGTATTGCGATAAAGAATTTTGTGTATTAAATTATCAGAACTGCAGGTTTCATTAACAGACCCTGTCCATAAAATGTGCCATACATCAGTTTACCATTTTTATTCCTAAATAAGCAAACTAATGTACTTTTGTCTCATTTCAGTTTTGATTACTTTCTTTAATTTAACCACTTGGCTGAAATGAAGTTATGGCATTTTCATTTAATCATTATGATTGTATCATTTCAATTTTTTTTACCATATTTAGCTATTAAATACCAACATATATACAATGATGAAGATTATATGCCTTCTAAAGTTTGTGCCAGTGCTTTTGTGTTAGAGGCCTCTGAAGAAGTTGCAGAAGCAACATCACCCCCAAAGCCTTCTTGGAACAAAATAACTAAATGGAAAAGAAGTTCAACATCACATATTGAAACTGTAATAGATAAATTACACAGGAAATGCGTCAGATCTCTAGAGAAGATGAGTTTGATGCATTAGGTAACTTGATGCAAATTGATGCATTAGGTAACACTGCAGCAGAGCACATCTAAGGAGATTCTTATTGCAAAGGATTCTTCAAGTGTGGATAATATGTAACCACATCTGATCAGTGAAAGAACTGCAGCACATAAGTTGGAATGTTTTCATCTAGTTATATCATGAATCATCTCATAGTGTGATACTAATATGTATTTTTTTAATGTAACTGTTAAATAAAAGTTCATGTTGATTTATGGATACCAGATTCATGTGTGCCCTAAAGTAATTTATTGTGCATGTTTGTGAGGGTCTTAACATGTTTTTAAGAAATTTTTTTAAGAAAAATACGTGGGTTAAAACCTGTTTAAATAGAAAACACTCCTTGTCCTTAGATGTCAATGGTATTCAGAGAATGGTTAACTTTTATTTCTTTTTCATTTTGCAAATCAGATTCAGATCTGAAATATAAGTGCATGAATGTAAAGTTTCACTTCCCTTAGACATTGCAACTCCCCTTGAAATTTCTTGGGGAGACTTATGCCTATATCATTACCATGGTATAAAGTGTTGCTTTTTATATATGTAATATGTGTCTGTTTAATTTTTGGCCAGGTTCTTTAGGACATTCCAAGTAGTACCGACAGTTTTCTTTAAATAAATTCCATTTTGTGTTTGACTGAGAATACAAATCCATGTGCTGTATGTGTGTAGCATATGAACTTTTTTAAGTACAATAAAATGAGCCTGTGGAAGGAAAAAAACTGGTTATGTTGGAATTGTATTACATCTGCCCAGTGTAATGCTAATTGGGAATCAAGGCGACAGTGACCACCATATTGTAATGCATCTCATTTGTTGAAAATTTAGCTTTATTAGATACTAATGATATGTACTTAAATTTTTTGGATAATTTAGGGCTGTTTTTCTATCACTATTATTTTTATAACCTTTGAATGTCTTATCTTTAATTAACTGTGGAGGGGGGGTGTTAGCTGGCTAAATATGCCTTTGCATTGTGAGATTTCCTGAAATTTGCAGCAACACTGGTTAAGGGAACAAGACTTGCTTCTTAGGCTTGGAAAAACAACTAAATTAGGATTTAATGGAAAAAACTGGATGTAATGCCATAGCATTTTATTCAGAGTTAACATTTGTTACATAGGTAACTTAAAACCATTAAAGTATAATGTTTTACTATAAACTTCAGTGAGAAAAGCTTAGCCTCATCTCACTGGTAATTTAGGGATGGGCAACTGCTTATAGTCCATTGAGTTGCTCAAAAAAAAAAAAAAATCTCACTGGTTATAACTATTTTTAAATTGTATAGCAGTAACACTAAATATGTATGAAGACTAAAGGACAATGAAGTTACCTATACTGAAAACTCACGTGCATGCATTAAATATGTTCATTTCTGTGGAGAGACAAGAAGGTGCATTTTCAGTACAGATAGCTTCATTGTCTTTTAGTCTTCATAGGTATTTAGCATTAAAGTATACCTTCTGTGTCCAGTAGTTTCTTGAGTGTTTACCATGTGAAAGAATATTGATCTTGTTAACTGTCTGGAACAAAAGGAAATGAAAAGTACTCTGAAATTTCAGTTACTGCCCTCCCCCCATCTTATATGTATGGGCAGTAGGATGGTAACAAATAAACCAGAAAAAATGTAGTTCCAGTTACAAACATACAGATCCTCCAAAAATTATGAATTGAAATTAGCATTGCAACTGAAATTCTGTGGTGTGCACAGTTACAGGTTTTCATAATCACAGTACAGTATATGTAAAATGTGTTACATTATACCCATGCAAATATCTCTCTCTGTACAGTTACAGTACAATTATACCCACAAATCTATCAGTACAATTGCAGATGATCTTTAGCAGATCTTCAGTATGAAGTGAGCATTTTACCACAGAACACAATTTATGTTATGTACCTGCTACATTATACTCATGTAAACAGCTATTTTTTTAATTTCATTTATTTTTTGTATAGAGCTGCTGCATTTGCTTAATGTATAGCAGTCAGGGCCCGATTTACTACATGCGAGGCCCAGGGCACAAAACATTTCCGGGGCCCCCTTGTTATTCTCTATCGACCAAATAATAGTCACTGTGTGCGCAGAGTAGCAAAATGTAGGCGTACGTGCGTACACTGATAGTTTCCAATACATTAGACAGGTTTGCAGATAGATTTTGCATGGAGATTTAAAAAATTAAAATGTTAGGCCTATATACAGCAATTAAAACACTCACTCAACGCTTTACGCAGATTAATATACTTAATTCTATTTCAACTGAAGAACTTAATTTTTTTTCACATCTTCTGAGTTCTTTTGTTTTTACAGACATTTCTGGCCTCTAGATTTTATCAAGACCTTGTTCTCAATGTATACGAACTGTATTAAAGGTTTTGTTTACACAGAATTTAAATTTTATTGCCAGGTTCCACTTTCAGTTGCCAATTAAATAAAAATAATCTCCTTATGCATTTTGTAAAGTCCAGTATTTTTGAATTAACTTGTTGAAAATCATATTTATAATTTTTGAAGGTTCATTGATATAACTGTTTTTCTGGATATAAAAACTTTCTTTAACTAATCTCTTGTTTTTATGAGGTTCGTAGTCCAATATTTTGCCATAAAAGTCCATTTTACACACATTGCTGCACATTTAATGGAATGTACTTATTTTGTCCTCATTGGAATCTGTAATGTTCTAATATTTATTTGTTTTATTAATTTTCCCTTAAATTATCTTATTCTATTGTTATCATGGTTTGCTGGTTTGCAGCGAGTTTTTTGTTTCAATAGCTGTGTACGCAGATACATTTTATTTTTAAACAACTCTGGCTGTGTGGGTACAACTGGTTGATCAGTAGTTTGTGGTGTTAATGACCCCCATAGACTCTAACTATAACAATATATCTATGACAAAATGGATGGACATCTTAATTTTAGTGAATATTGTGGTCTTGCAATGTACTGATTCTTGCGTCTAGAACATGAGAACAATGCATCCTACAAAAAATGTGAATTAAAACAAGAAAAAATAATCCATGGTGACCTCCACTGGACCTTCTCATGAATAGAGATATGAAACTGCATAAACAATTGAAAAAGTGCTATGGGAACTCCAACTTCCAGCTTCCCGGTTTCTACCAAGATCAAATCTGCGCATCATGATCAATATATCAGAAAACTGCAAAACATAAAATTTTGTGTTGATGGGGAAAAGTCTGAGTTAAACATTATAATCTGAAAAGCTGAGGGGGAACATCTAGTACCGATTCAATTTTTGGTAAATGTGTACTTCAGCGTCCTAAATTATTTCGTCAGAAAATTTGCAAAATTTCAAAAAAACAAAAACAAAAAAAAGTCATATTACAGATGTTTACCGAAAAACGTACCTCCAAGTACGATGAGTAAACACACGCCGCGATGACGACCTGAAGCTTTGCTCCGTTGAAAGGAAGGTTTGCTGTGGCGGGGAATTCATGGACAGAAGAGTACAACACGAATCAGGTACGCTCTTGTCAGGAAAGAGTAACAGAATATACTTCTATGCTAAAGAATGTAGTTTGAAATTTCTGTCTCACTTTTTAAAGAAACATGCAGAGATTGTCTTCGTTCTTTGGCATGTAATTCCCTGATACGAAATACTAAGTATGCACATTCCTTTCTTGTTTCTAGAAAAGCGTTAGAGTAGGTGTCGCATTCTCTCCAACGGAAGTTAGATGGCAAGTCTCAATGTGAAAGTTTGATTACTAAATAAAAAAAAGCTAAGCTTCCATGGAGAAAGGAGTTCATACATTCAGCATCAAAGAATCCCATGGGAAAAAAACAACAAACTCTCCGACTGCGAAGTCAATAACTGACACCGAAATTAACTATTTTCTGTAGCATAGCACTACACTCTTTCCTGACAACAGCGTACCCGGTTCCTGTTGTACTATTCCGCCCGTGAATATCCTGGCTGCAGCGATCCTTTCTTTCAACGGAGCACAGCTTCATGTCAACGCCGCAGCGTTGTTTACGGCCTCCCGCAGCGTCCTCTGACTCGTCATACTTGGAGTTCAAGTTTTTCGGTAAACATCTTTAATATTCATTCTGACGATGAAATTTGTTCACCATTTCCCCTTAAATTGCATATTTTAGAATCTGTACGTCACACTTTTTCGAAATTTTACATCTTTTCCGACCAAATAATTTAGGACGCTAAACTACACATTTACCTAATTTTTACCAAAATCTAATGAGCACATAATGACATGAATGTATAAGTTGTCCAGTGTCAAACAAAAATGACAATACGATGACAAAGTTCTGTGTTTGGGCACCAGATCTTTTTATTTGTAATAACTCATTTACTATTCTTTATTTTTAGGAATGAATAAAAAGAATTGAAAATTTACCTCCTATATCTGGACGAAACAGTTGGGTTGAATATTTTTCTTCTACATTTCCTAGATGCAAAGTCATGTATTAGAGAATCATAATTCAAAGACTATGTCACATCACTCTCCAAAGACAGCAGAGCTAATGATGCCAGTTTTGTTTGTCGCATGGTTGATCGTAAGGGATTTTTCAGTCTTTTCAGCAAAGAAAATGATCTCTCACTTGTACAATTTGAAATCGGTAATGTCATGAACATTCCAAGTGCAGTCTCAGTGTTCGGAAATGTGGCTTCTAAATTGCTTACCTTCAAAGTTTGCAGCATCTGGAGAACGGTTGCATGCTCCCCCATCATTGAGGAGAATTGCAAAAACTCATCAGCAAACTGGTCGTCAAGGTCATTGTTATAGTATTCCTGCAATGCTTTTGCCCCTTCAAAAATTTCAGATCTTGATTTTTTTGTAAAAAATTCAAATTTTCTCATATTTTCATAAGCACTTTTTCTGCTTGAAAGCTGAGTGATTAAAGCATCACAAAGCACATAATGAACCTAAGTTCTAAATATATCCTTTGCACTGAGTTCTATATGTTCACTGTAACATTCATCTAGGAGTTTATTCTTGGGCACTTTCTTTCTTCGGAATTCATGACCATGGTATTGCACATTTTCAGACACTAATGTTTTAGCTTCCTCTTCATAGACTTCAAAATTTTCCCTCACGAACTGAATGAATTCAATTAACGACTCAAAAATTTTAAGTACTTCAAAAATATTTCCTTTTGGATTCTAGCAAGTTTGATTTGCGCAGTTTAATCTCTGAAGTATTGTGTCCCAAACTACTGTGCTGATCGATATTTCCATTGTTCGCATTTTCTTCAGCAGTGATTTTGCTTCATCTCTTGTCTGTCGAGAATCATCTACATTTTCTGACAGAAATACTAAAACTTTCTCTATTTCATGATAATTTTTCCTCACTGATCGTGTAGCTGCAGCATCTGTACACCATCTGGTAACTGACCGACTCTTCAGTGTGAGTGATGAATTTCCATGTGCTTTCTGGACTTTCTCCTGAAGTATCTTCCAATGGTGAGTTGATGCAGAAAAAAAAAAGTATAGAGTTTTTGCAAAAATGTGAAAAAAGAAAGAACTTTACCACAACTATTTATGCTATTCACACCAACTAAATTTAAAGTGTGAGCAGAACATGGCACATATTCCCCTAGTGGATTGATTTCCATAATGCGTGTTTGAACACCAGAATACTTCCCAGACATGTTGCTGGCATTGTCGTAGCTTTGGCCTCTGACATTCATAATATCCAGGCCAGCGTCCTGTAGAAAAGATATAATGGTATTTGTAATGTTTTCTGCAGTATATCCATGGAATGGAATAAATGTCAAAAACCGTTCTTTTGCTTCACAATCTTTGTTGACATACCTTATGATAAAAGCCAGTTGATCTATGTGTGTAATATCTGGAGTAGAGTCAACTATGACAGAAAAATATTTTGACATTTTTCTTTCATCAGTGATGGCATTAAAAACACGTACAGCCATTAATTTAACAAATTCATCCACACATGTTGAAGATAAGTAACTGGTGTTACCACTTCCTGGATTCCCACATTTTTCCAAGTGTCGAGCTAAGAATGGATCAAATTCTTTAATTCTAAGCAGCCCAGGAAATTTCCATTCCGAACTGATCCAATTGTTTCATGATCACCATACATTGCCAACCCACTAACTGAGAGATACTTAACTGTTGCAACAACTCTATGCAAAACATCTTGCCGCCCCGGTGGCGCAGTGGTCTAAGGCCTCTGATCATTCGTCCAAAAGGGGTCCGGGTTCGAATCCCGGTGAGGCATGGATGTTGTGTTTGTCTTACGGCACTGGCTCTCTCCCTTCCCTGGAACCAGTGACCCTGAATTAGGGACGGGCGACTGCTTATAGCCCATTGAGTTGCTCACGGTGGTCGTTAAACCTAAAAAAAAAAAAAAAATCCAATTAAAAAAAAAAAAAAACATCTTGCCAGTACTTGGATTCCTTCCGATACTGCATAACTATCTGACAGTCAATGCGTGCAGAAGCATTCATGCGTGATGAATAGTCACATACTGCTTGCCTGTGTATGTGTAAATTTGCATGCTTCCAGTCAGAAAAACCTGTGGATCCTAATGCTGTAGTGCTCCTAGCATACAATTTGCATATCCGGCAGAATAGTAAACAAATTAATGGGGATAAAAGAAGAAAGTCGCGTTTTACCTTCTCATTATTTTTTTTTATTCTGAAAAAATTACCTTCTGTTAGGAAACGATTTTTTACCACAGATATCCTTCCCTGTGAATGACAGCAACTTCAAATTTTGGACTGGTGGATTGCTCAAAAAGCATTTGCGCATTTCTTCTGTAATTTCTCCCCATAAGGCAAGATCCACTGCATTCATTGTGGAACTTGTGCTCTCTTCATTAGATGAATTCAAAATATTTCCCAAATTAGGAGCACCTGTGATGTTAGATGATTCTGAAGTCAGATTACTGGCTTCTAAAGGCAAATTACACTCAAGATACTCACCAGTAGTAAAATTAGAGGAATGTGTAGGAATTTTGGGACCAAGTGAAATATCCAATTTTTTAATGGCAAAACGTTCAATGCTACCATGCTGCAGGTCATTATCCTTCAGTTTCAATTGTTTGGCTTTCCGTTTAGCACTGCTGGATAAATATGTTTGTTTTGACATAATTTAACTGTTAAATAATTCAACTTAAATATATTGTTACAACTAACTAAATTTGATTATATATAAAATTAACATATATCCAACATTCCATCAGACCACAGAGAAGAGAGGTACAGAGTGTGCACTCTAGAAGATCGTAAAGGAAATTCTCCACTTTGTCCGATGGCAACAGCATAATGTTAAACTCACATAGACGTTGGCGGCCCCACGGCCTGTTAATGAGAACTAAAAGTGACGTCACAACTACGCTCCTCCCACTTGTTTACAAATGTCTCTCTCGACTTTCTTTCCCTGCGAGAGCCGCCATTTTCCTTACTTCCCGAGTTGGTTAGGTTCACTGTAGCGTGATTGACCGAGGAAGTTTGCGGTAGGTGTAACAGAATTAGGCGTATATTCTTAATCGTAAGAACAGCACTTTGCAGTCGGGAATTATACTGAGAAATAAAGTACTAACTCTGACTTAAAAGAAACTAATAAATCTGTAGCAGCTTTCGTTCTCAAAATGCAGACCTTCGTCAACGCAACATACCACTGCCGGAATTTGAAAATAAACAACGGAAAAATATCAAAGCAATGGCAAATAAAAAGTAACAAACTGACATAATTGTATCACGAATCAAACATCTGTAAACATCTGCCCGAAGGATCAAAATGGAATTACGAAAAACAAAATACAGTAAGGGCTCTAGTCTGATATAAATTTTACTTATATCGATTTTTAACAGTTAAAAAATAGACAAAGATTTTTTTTTTTTTTTTTTTTTGATTGGAGGTTTAACGACCACCGTGAGCAACTCAATGGGCTATAAGCAGTCGCCCGTCCCTAATTTAGGGTCACTGGTTCCAGGGAATGGAGAGAGCCAGTGCCGTAAGACAAACACAACATCCATGCCTGATCGGGATTCGAACCCGGACCCCTTACGGACGAATGATCAGAGGCCAGCGCCTTAGACCACTGCGCCACCGGGGCGGCAGACAAAGATTTCCTACATATAAAAGATGAAATAATTATCCGCCGGAAATAACTTCTACGAAATAACGAAAAGCGTTGTTATAATCACAGAATCACACAGTGGTAACGGCAGCAATAACAAGCAAAGTAACCAATTTCGAATTATGAGCGTTACATTAGGGACGTTACGTCAGAGAGCACGTGGGGTTTAGTTCCATAAAGCGCCGACGGTGCTCTGCTATCGTTCTTTTTCCCCGCCCACCAATTTCCATAACTCTGGCTTGTGCACGCTCTGTCTCTCCATTCTCTGTGCATCAGACTACAAGAAACGCAACGCAAAATACAATCATGCCATCGCGTTTGCGGTTACAGTTACGAGTTACGACAATCCGTGTGCAGGAAGTTGAAGGATCGCCGACCCGGTGGCGCAGTGGTCTAAGGCGCTGGCCTCTGATCATTCGTCCGTCTGGGGTCCGGGTTCGAATCCCGGTGAGGCATGGATGTTGTGTTTGTCTTACGGCACTGGCTCTCTCCCTTCCCTGGAACCAGTGACCCTAAATTAGGGACGGGCGACTGCTTCTAGCCCATTGAGTTGCTCACGGTGGTCGTTAAACCTCCAATCACAAAAAAATAAAAAAAGAAGTTGAAGGATCAGTTAAGTTTAGGTGCGTTCGGAGAAGCAAGAAAAGGTCACGTGAATCAATGAAAGCAGTCCTGCTTCTCAATGGCCACCTGAAGGTTATTAAACCACTAAAACTCATTAATGACCACGTGTTTACGTAAAACTCGAAACTCTAACTCACTGCATGTAAGTACCACATTTATAAACACATGACTCATGAGCATGCAAAAGTAAAAAAATAAATTTTACATATACACACACAAAATTCCCATTAACTAAGTACACATTTAATTCAAATTTGGGGGCCCCCAAAATCGGGGGCCCTGGGCACGTGCCCCGTGTGCCCTCCCGTAAATCAGCGCCTGATAGCAGTTACACTCAAATCATAATGTGCAATATATCAAACTGATTTTACCAATCATTTGCATAGAGAGTTGCAGGCAGTTTAGTGATGGCTAAGAAGTTATAATCCATTCCAGTTTTGACAGCAGAACTACACTGACGGAAAAAAAAAATCCCAACACCACGAAAAAATAGTTGTAGAGGAATGAAATGGCGGCAATACATTTGTATAGGTAACATATTTAATCGATTAAGGTTTCAAGATCACAGCGTATTGTAAGCGCGAGAAGAGCCATTTTAAATGTGAAATGCTGGTACATTAATAACCGGTGTAACCGCCAGAATGTTGAATGCAAGCACGCAAACGTTCATGCATTATGTCGTACAGGTGCTGGATGTCAGTTTGTGGGATGGAGTTCCATGCCTGTTGCACTTGGTCGGTCAATACAGGGACGGTTAATGCTGGTTGGGGGTGATGGTGGAGTTGTCGTCCAATGATGTCCCATACGTGCTCGATTGGTGAAAGATCTGGGGATCTAGCAGGCCACGGCAACATGTCGACACTCTGTAGAGCATGTTAGGTTACAACAGCGGTATGCGGGCGAGCGTTATCCTGTTGGAAAACACCCCCTGGAATGCTGTTCTTGAATGGCAGCACAACAGGTTGAATCACCAGACCGACGTACAACTGTGCCATCAGGGTGCATGGGATAACCACGAGAGTGCTCCTGCTGTCATAGGAAATTGCTCCCCAGACCATAACTCCAGGTGTAGGCCCAGTGTGTCTCGGCCGCAGACAGGTTGGTTGCAAGCGCTCACCTGGCCTCCTTCTAACCAACACATGGCCATCACTGGCACCTAGGCAGAACCGGCTTTCGCCGCCCCGGTGGCGCAGTGGTCTAAGGCGCTGGCCTCTGATCATTCGTCCGTAAGGGGTCCGGGTTCGAATCCCGGGCAGGCATGGATGTTGTGTTTGTCTTACGGTACTGGCTCTCTCCCTTCCCTGGAACCAGTGACTCTAAATTAGGGACGGGCGATTGCTTATAGCCCATTGAGTTGCTCACGGTGGTCGTTAACCCTCAAATCAAAAAAAAAATCAAAAGAACCGGCTTTCATCAGAAAACACAACAGATCTCCACTCCATCCTCCAATGAGCTCTAGCTTGACACCACTGACATCGCAAATGGCAGTGGTTTGGAGTAAGTGGAATGCACGCTACAGGGCATCTGGCTCGGAGCTGTCCTTCAAGTAACCGATTTGTAACAGTTTGTTGTGTCACTGTGGTGGCAACTGCAGCTCGAATTGCTGCCGCAGACGCGGTACGATGCGCCACGTCCATATGCCGTACACGGCGGTCTTCCCTCTCAGTGGTGCTACGTGGCCGGCCGGAACCCGGTCTTCTTGAGGCAGTACCTTCCCTTGACCACCGCTGCCAACAATCATGCACATTGGCTACATTCCTGCCAAGTCGTTCTGCAATATTGCGGAAAGAAAATCCACCTTCTCGTAGCCCTATTACACGACCTCGTTCAAACTCCGTGAGCTGTTGATAATGGCTTCTTCGTCTTCTTAACGGCATTCTTGACTAACATCAACACCCTACGTCGAATCTCAACGATAACTAACGCTCACGAACGTTACAGCACGTATTTACAGCAAACCTGCTTTGCATGTTCGGAGGGGCGCTACTAGCGCCACACGTATGCGCAGAGCGCGAAATTTGCATAGACGTCATCTTACAGATGTACTCTCACCGCCTACCAACTGTCGTTTATCTGACACAACCCCTTCTTGGTGTTGGGATTTTTTTTTCCGTCAGTGTATTTGTAAAATATTGTGGATATTGCACACAAAAAAAAAAACCTTATTGTAATTGTTACTTCCAAATGAGCAATTGAGTTCTAATATTCCCAAACGTTGAAGATCTGTGTGTCATGTGCTTGGATGAGTATCACCAGCATTTATTTTATGTTTTTGAGGCAGATCAATGACTACATAGTAAATCAAAATTTTTATTTCCTTTGCTCTTGGGAAAAAAACACCAAAAACTCTAAATCACCTTTGGCTGTAAAACTACTGGCTGCAACAACTTGCTTCTTCAGTTCTGCGAGTTTGACCATGACCGCTGACAAGTGGTAACTGCTAAGAAAGGTTAGAGTGGGGGAAAAAGTAGACCTGGAGAACCTCGAAGAATACTCTTTTTCAAAGCATGACTAGAGGAACCCTTGTTTCCCAATGATCCTACTACATAGCTTATAAAATAACAATCAAAATACCCCCCCCCCCCCAAATGTTTTCTCATTAAAATTAGTACTCTGATTCACAAACTATCCAGTACACATGAAAGGAAACAAAACTTTTCTAGGTAAATAAATCTTTCAGAATAATTTTCTCTGATGGCATGATCTCCCAGTTTTAATCCCGAGCAAATTTAATGTAAAGAATGACAGCACATTGAAATTGTAATATAAAACACATACACACACCAAAAAGGGGAACCAATAGTCCTTATCAAATTTTATTAAATCAATTAATATGTATGACCCATAGTAAATTGCAAAAAGAAATATGTTGTCGTGAAACTGATTGTTCAACGTTCAAGCGCACAGCTATATATTTATACATTCTAGCTCAGTTATTGTTTGTAAAACTACTGGCTGCAACAACTTGCTTCTTCAGTTCTCTGAAAGAAGCAAGTTGTTGCAGCCAGTAGTTTTACAACAAGTTGCTTCTTCATTTTCTCTGAAGAGTACTGATATACAGAACCTGCATGGAAAAATAAACTGTTTTGCAATTGCTTTGTAGATTACCATTATAATTATCTCTCTGGGTGTAGGTTGTATGAAAGCATACTAGTTATGAATACATTAAAATTTTGGAAACACAGCACTTTTGATGCAACTTAGTTCTTGATCACTTGGTTTACAGGCGATCACGACCCAAGTTGGGTCAAAAGTGCTCAGTGTTTCAAAAATTTAACATAACTACAACATGATTTCCCAGAACCTACATTTACCTGTTATGTATGAATTGCATTCTTCTTATTCCTACCTCTCGGGATATTATGTGTACCTTACAAAATCTTACAGTAACTTCTAAATTCTGTTAGCTACTGCTTCCCACAATCCCAAACCAGAATTACATACTACATCACCACATGTTTATGAATCTACAACACACCCCATGTGATTAATAATATTTAAGAGCTCCCTGCTGCCTATAAAGTCGACCATGTTGTGGGACTTCCAAAATTTCTAGTAAATTAGTAATGATAAAAGAAATTCAGTAACATTATAATGTCATTAAGTAAAGTTGGATTTGATTAATTGATCCACACTACATCTGTATTGCAATACCAGAATATTGCAGTGCCTATAAATGTTATGTGACATCGCCAGACCACTGCAGTAGCCTGAGGGACTGGCTTCTGACCATTTTCTCTGAGGTGGGCCACAGTTCCAGTCCAGGGGTGACATGAGTGGTGAGCTTGTTTGATAGTGCTAGCTCTATCTCCTTCCTTGGAAGCAGTGGCACCTAAATAATATATACTGATTTCATTGTCCCGTTCCGCCAATCTGTCTTGGCTCCACGGGGACTTATTGAGCACCTTGGATGTTATTTTGACATGTTGCGACAATTATCCTGCCTTGAGACGCCGGTTCGGACCCTGGCCACCCCAATGGCCTAGAGACCAGCCCGTGGTGACGTGCTGGCAGGCGACCTAGTATACCTTGTCTGGGTTCCCGCTCTGTCTGGCGGGATAGGTCGTTTCTTACTTTATCGTTGACTGGAAGATTCCTTGCCCTCGAACTTTTTTTGGGGAATAATTTCCCTTTATTTTCTTTTTCAAAACATCTACACACATGTATACACTGTCCTCATGCTTAGGACTTACAACATCAAGAGATAGCAAAAAATTTATTTACAGAATATTTACATTGGTGGTCTCTTCGTCTGCTTTCCCACAGACTTCTACCCTCATTCATCTTCCGAATCGCTTTCGGTGTGCACGTTCACCTCCTGCGTTTCGGTCCCCGTTTGATTGGGGAAGATGGTATGTTGCTGGAGGGTTAGCCTTTCTACAAAGGCTATTATCCCCTCCTGTTAACGGAAGATTGGATGAGCAGATCCAATCTTCGCGTTCTTTGCACACCTGGGATCAGTGTGTTTCTCCATTCGGCGAAGCCACTGCATTCAATTACGCAGTGTTCTATGCTTGCCGTTCTCTTTCCACAGGGACAAGTGCAGTTCCTGATGGCAAATCTGCCTAGGTATTCAGGGCTGATGCCATGGCCACTGAGTACTTGATTCAGGAACTTATTTGTTCTGTGCTCGTTTGGTCGAGACCTTCGGAAACACTCTGTGTGTCTTCCGCCCTGTCTCTCCCGTGTCCCATCTGACCTGCCATTCGGTCATGGTCCGACGTGCCAATGCTGCGCGAGTACACCTAAATAATAAGGGTCAGGCGTTAACTCCTGATTTGCCCATAGTAATTGAAACACAAAACAACAACAAAAAATATGCACCAGTGTTTAAATACCCAATGGTCCACTGGCGATTGGTCAGTAAATTTTATTCTTGTCATGTGAAATGAAAAATGCAATTTTTTATTGCCATTTTTACTTTTTTATGGTAAATGTTTACATACTGAGTATGGAAGAAATGTAGGTACGGTAATTAAAAACAGATGCCTAACAAAATGTACAAAAAAAATGTTATATTCTTTTTTTTTTTTTCTTATTTTTACAAGTGTCAACAAAAAAATTTTAGGTGAATAGTAATGCAGCATGCATGCATCACCTTGTTATTTGTTGGAAACTGCCATTCAGCCAGTTTTAAACACAAACTTCAGCCTTGATTTGTGTTTATTATTTGTGTTTTATTATTTGTGAGCATGTGTTTACACTTTCTGTTGTAGAAAAAAAATTATATACTGAAATGAGATAGGACAGTTTTCGACTTAAAACCTGTAATTTTTTTTTCTTTTTTTTTTTTCTTTACGGAAAGTGGCGTTTTTGCGATCTATTTATTTATATATTCTTGTGGTCCAATAAATAGACTCGTAGAAGATTCTTTTCAAATACTGTGAACAATATTGCGCAAGATCGTGTTTCTACATGTTGTGCATGATGTACTAATGCATCGTATATGCACTGCAAAGTTTTGACCACAACTTTGAGATGTGGATTCGATATAAATACATCAGAAACATAAAATCATCTCCTGTAGCTAGGTAACGTAACGTTACCTCTTTACTTCGTTCCTGCAGGAAGAAGTGAGGACATACGTTCGCCTTCTGTATATTTGACCACATCCGATTCAAGAGTTCCTCTAATTTTATTTTCGATGTCGTAAACGATTTCTCTGCGATTCTGGATCTTTTAGCGCGATCTCACGTTATTACGCTCCGAGCAGTTCCCATCGAGAAATCTAATTTCGCACTCACGTCTTCTTTTGAGATACAAACAGCATGTAATTCGTCATTTAGCTATTCAGCGTTAATACCTACACCAGCCTTTCCAACGAGTTGATCCGCCATGTTGTTTACGTTAAAATTCTGCACCACGCTTGATTCTTGAAGCAAACACTTGAACAGTGTAAAACGGACTCCGCTTTCAAGTTTCCCCTTTCAAGCTGTCTTGAAAGCTACTTGTTCAAGCCAACTTGCCCAGTGTAAACCAGCCTTAACATCCAGTGACTCATGTAACACGCGACTTACCCATTTTTTGCATAGTATTGCTATTCACCCGAATGTTGTTGTTTTTTTATTATTATTAATGGGGATTTAACGACCACCGTGAGTAACTCAATGGGCTATAAGAGTCGCCCGTTCCTAATTTAGGGCCACTGGTTTCAGGGAAGGGAGAGAACTAATGCCGAAAGACAAACACAACATTCATGCTTCACCGGGATTCGAACCCGGACCCATCTCGGAAGAATGATTAGAAGCCAATCGGTTAGACCACCGCGGCTCACCCGAATTCAAATGTACATTATACTACAAAACTAAGCGCTTATTAAGCTGGATTAGAAGCATATTAAATAGGGTATATTTGTACTTATTTTCGCTCAATTCCAGGGACTGCGTGAAAAATGTGTATTAAACGGGAAATCATATTAACTGTGAGCATATTAAACGGGTTTCACTGAAGATGTATATAAAAACAACTATATATGTAAAATAATAGTACACAAAACTAAATTATAGTACTTTTGGTGCTTTTTATGTGACATAGTATCATCGCTATAGTGCGAAAGGCAAAATTATCGTACATGTACTATAATTATGGTACGGTTGGCAACCCTGGTGTCAATTCACATTGGTCGAACTCAAACTTATGATATGTATTTCTGCGCCAGATGTTCAATCTGTTCCCTTGCCCTGTGCTTCCATCTGTTGGTGATCTTCGTAAGTAGATTCCAAATTTTGTTTCTTTCTTAGCACGTCTTTTGTAAAAAAAGATCGTGCTTATGTTATCGGTTTGTCCGTCCGTCCGTCTGTACCCACGGTATCTCTGCAACTATTAGTCCGATTTGAAAAATTCTTTTTGCATTCGAAAGCTTGAAATATGTGAATGATGATCCTTCATTTCGTTTTTTTTTTTACGATGTACAATTTTGCCGCTGAAGGGCGTAAATGCAGATGATGTCGAATTCAAAAATACGTTTTATTCCACATATTTGCTTCTAAACAACCGATTGAAAAATATTTTATCTTTCGATTCCATTTATGTCGAAGAGTATTTTGGATATAGTTTATTTTTCAAATTACGCATAGATTTTCCGATAGGGGGCGTAAAAGTAAATTGCATTTTTTCCGATAACTCTTCTTCTAAAACTCCGATTTGAATTTATTTTTTTCCAGCGGATACATCTCCTGATGCACAATCTTTTGCATATAATTTCGAATTTTTGGTAAAGAATACTTTGGCCACCAGGGGGCGTAAGTGTTAATTTCGCTACTGATGTATTTGCCATAAAATCTGAGCTTCTAAAATATCGATTGAAAAAATTCTTTCGTGGACTGATGCCACTCACATCGATAAACCTTTTCGGAATATTTTCTTCCTAAAATATTCCACAGTTTCTCCGCCAGGGGGCGTAGATGTATATCTTATTTTTGTCAATATCTCAACTTCTAGGAGTCCGATTTGAAAAATTCCTTCTTTGTTGGATAGTGTTTTCCGTGTGACATGTTTTTCATATAATTTCAAAATTTTCAAGTAATTCATAGACTTTCCGTTAATGGGCGTAAAGGTAAATTGCGTTTTCCCCTATATCTCTGCTTCTAAATCTCCGATCTGAAAAATTCTTTCTGCACCGGATACAGCTCCTGATGGGAAATCGTTTGCACATAATTTCTAATTTTAGTAAAAATGGTATGGCTACCTGGGGGCGTAAACTTTAATTTCCGCTTCTGATGTATTTGCAGCAAAATATGAGCTTCTAAATTCTCGATTGAAAATAACGTCATTTGCAAACCGATACTACTCATGCCTTCTTTGTTGGATAGTGTTTTCCGTGTCACATGTTTTTCATATAATTTCAAAATTTTCACGTAATTCATAGACTTTCCGCTAAGGGGGCGTGAGGTAAATTATGTTTTCCCCCTTTATCTCTGCTTCTAAATCTCCAATCTGAAAAATTCTTTCTGCACCTGATACAGCTCCTGAGGGAAATTGTTTGCACATAATTTCTAATTTTTGTAAAAAAATGGTTTGGCCACCAGGGGGCGTAAAACCTAATTTCCGCTTCTGATGTATTTGCAGCAAAATATGAACTTCTAAAATCTCGATTGAAAAAAGTCTTTTGTGGACCGATACTACTCATGTCGATAAACATTTTAGGAACATTTTCTTCTTGAAATAATGCATGGTTTCTACGCCAGGGGCGTAGATGTATATCTTATTTTTGTCAATATCTCTACTTCTAAAAGTCCGATTTCAAAAATTCCTTCTTTGTTGGATAGTGTTTCCGATGCGAAATGTTTTTCCTATAAATTCAAAATTTTCAAGTAAATCATAGACTTTCCGCTAGGGCGCACAATGGTAAATTGCATTTTCTGCTCCTAAAACTCCGATTTGAAAAATTCTCCCTGCATCGCATACGAGACCTGACGGAAAATATTTTTCACGTAATTTCTAATGTTTGGTAAAGAATGGTTTGGCCACCAGGGGTCATAAGTGTTAATTTCTACTTCTGATGTATTTGTAGCAAAATCTGGGCTCCTGAAAACTCGACTAAATTTTTTTTCTCGGACCGATACCGCTCATATGGATAAACCTTTTGTGAATACTTTCTTCCTAAAATAATGCATGGTTTTCCCACCAAGGGACGTAAAGTCACATCTTATTTTTGTCGATAACTGTTTCTAAGAGTTCGTAAGCTCACGATTCCGTTTACAGCAATATTTGAGGGATTAAAGACTCGATTGAAAAACTTCTTTCTTCCGTCAGATATTATTGTTTTCCATACTGGTTCCATTGACTTTGAATAGCTTTGATAAATTTAATTTGCGTCAGAACGGATTCAAAAGACGTGCTTCTTACACCCGAAAATTCAGTGTCATCTTTTTGTTATATTATTATGTTTATTTTTAGCTTTTTGAGTTAATTTCTTTTCTATTACTATTATATTTTCCCATGGGTCTGGTAAGATTATTGAGTTGTTATTATTGCAATTTTTGTTTTTTCGATAAGTACAGCCTCTGACGTTAATATGGATTTCCATGTTTTTTGTTGATATAATATATATATATATATATAAAATTACATTAGTAAAGCTGTGAAATTAAATAAATTGTCTCCATTTTAATATCACAGCTATACTAATTTTAATTTTTTTCACTTTCATTCTATTTTTACTTGACTTAGGTTTTAAAAGTTTTCTGTTAGAGCTTCGTATTTATTTATCAAGACTTGTATTGTACCAGATCATAGCGCGTAAATACTTATTCAGAACGTATTTTAATTTCCTTGTTATGGTTGTTTCATTTAAGAACACAATATGTCCACATTAATTCTACTTCATTACATTGTTTTGCACGCGTGTTCAACATTGGTTTTAAAGCGTCATATTTGATTTTTGTGCAGTTTTACACACATCTTCAAATTAGTTTTAACAATTTATTTCAAAGCTTTGCATTTATTTCTCAAGGCTCATGTCAGTTCATTGCATGTATCTCCGATGAGTCACCGCGTTAGCTGTCAGGCTTGCTTGGGGACATCTTGCTTGTTTCAGAAGGCGTTTTCATTACTTTCGATTTCTTTTCATTTCCATATTTTTTTCAGCATGCTTCATACCACATATTTTTTCCATGTTATTACTGTTTCATTTAGGATGATATTTTCTCTTTCATTCTATTTTCATTTGTCATTGATTTTAAAAGTTTCCTTTCAAAGCCCCATATTTAATTCTTAAGCATTTGCACGTGCTCGTAATATGTTCGTACATGCATCTCCGATGAGTCACCAGCAAGACTACCATGCTTGCTTGAGAACACTTCGCACGTTTCAGAGGAAATTTATGATTCAGAATGTATTTTAATTTCACTGCCATACACGTTTAAGAAGATTTTTTCGCTTTCATTCTATTTTCGTCTGATATTGATTTTAAAAGTTTTCCGTCAGAGCACCATATTTATTTTTCAAGACTTGTACTGTATCAGATCATTGTGCGTACATATTTATTCAGAATGTATTTTAACTTCCTTGTTATAGTTGCTTCATTTAAGAACACAATATTTCCACATTCATCCCAGTTCATTACATTGTTATGTATGCGTATTTTAATTCTTGTGCATTTTTACACACATCTTCAAATTAGTTTTAAGATTTTCTTTCAAAGTTTCGTATCTATTTCTCAAGATTCGTGTCAGTTCATAACATGCTCACGCATGCGTTTTCGACGAGTCACCAAGTTAGCTGCCTTTCTTGCTTGGGAACATTGTGCTTGTTTCAGAAGACATTTTTATTTCTTTTCATCCCCATAGTGTTTCATACCACATTATTTTTCCATGTTATTGCTGTTTCAATTAAGACATTATTTTCTCTTTCACGCCATTTTCATTTGACACTGATTTTAAAAGTTTTGTTTCAAAGTTCCATATTTAATTCTTGAGCGTTTACATGTGTTCGTGCATGTGTTATCGATGAGTCATTGATCCCCTCTCGTCGGGAACGAAGTGTTTGTTTCAGAAGACACTTTACTTTCTTTCTTTTCCATAGTGTTTCATACCATACAATTTTTCCTGCTACAGTTCTAAGATTTAAGAACAATGAACATACGATTTTCACTTTCACACCATTTTCACTCGACACTGGTTTTAAAAAATTCTATCAAAGTTCCGTATTTATTCTCATGTGTTCATAGCGTGGTCATGTATGAGTAGCCACTTTAGCTGTCATGTTCGTGGGATTAAACTTACAAAATTATTTTTAAAAAGTGAAACACACACTCTTTCAACGAAAAACCAGCAAGCATGTTCTATAACATATAGAAATGTTTCTTTAATGATATCTATTTTTCTTAAGTTTTCTTCAGAGTTATTTTTTAATATTTTAGTGTGTACAATGTAGAAAAGCGTTAGGGGGTGAGGGGTTAACCCCCTCATTTTTTTTCTTATCCTACCCAGTAATTCGGTCAGTGATGGTTGCAAGATGAACAGATGTTCCTCCAGAATTCTGTTTTTCGATCCCTGGAGGAAATCCCCATAAGCCAAGATCTCACCATAAATTTCACAGTGGACACCCAAATTCAGGTCCTCCAACATATGCCACGACTGTTCTAAGACCTTTGCTAAAAAATGCCATCTAAAAACCCACATGAGAAGTCATACAGGTGAGAAACCATTTGCATGCATTCAGTGCCCTGCAAAATTCGGACATAGGCTTCATCTGAAGCGTCATGTGCAACGTGTTCACAAAGTGGGGGCCCGGATCCCTCTGTCGCCGGTCCTAGTCATGCATCTGCTAATGTGGATGCTCCTACTTTAACATTTGGCGATTTCTTCAAGTGGAATCAGCAGCAAGGCAACGGTTGAGCACTTACAAGACCGTGCCCGAAGAGGGGGATGACCACTTGTCTCCACACTTTGGGAGATTTGTTGAAGTGGAATCAGCAGTAAAGCAACGGTTGAGCACTTACAAGACCGTGCTCGAGAAGGGGACTATCACTTGTCTCTCTTCGCACTTTGGGAGATTTGTTGTAATGGAATCAGCAGCAAAACAACGTTGAGCACTTACAAAGTAAGACCGTGTCCGGGGAGACTTGTCTCCGCACTTTGGGGGATTTGCTAAAGTGGAATCAGCAGCAAAGCAACAGTTGAGCACTTACAAGGCCGTGCCCGAGGAGGAGACTGCAATTTGTCTCTACACTACCTTGCAAGCCATTAAAACCCTGGCATTCAGGATCCTCCAGAATTCGTTGGCTGTCCATCCTTCCATCGTTGCCAACATCTTCATGGAGACAGTTTTGAAGAAGCCAAAAAAGAAAAAAAAAAGAAAAAGAGATAATCCTAATGACTGCGACCACAACCTCAAGACTGCTAACAAACCCCTCTACAGACCCAGTGATGTGGAGGAATTTAGTGATGACATGGCCACAAAACTAGGAAAAGAAAAGTCTGGAGCTAAGTTGAAAGGATCTGGATAGGCATTACCCATGTTACGTGGCTTGAGTTCGCATCAATCGTTTTTCCCCCTTAAGAGGAGGTTACCTCATCACACTGCCCACCAATATCCAGAGGAAGAAGGCCGTGGCGAATGTACAGAATGATTTAAATACGCCATCTGGAATACTCGCCTAGTCGAACAGAGAAATAACCGTGAAAAGTTGTTATCGTACGTCAGCGACTCACAGTTCCTCACACGGTACAAATGGGATTGCGTTAAGTATCCTTCCAAATTGTGTGATCTCTCCAAGTTCGAGAAGACAAATAACATCTCGATCAACGTCTTCGGCATCCATGAGACAGCTAAAATATTCCCCATCAAGGTGTGCGAAGAAGAGTTGGAAGATCACCGGCATCTTTTATATTTAGAAGATGGCAACTGTTCTCATTTTGCATACATCTCCAACTTTGAACGGTTGATTTCCTCCGAGATTTTCAAACATACTGGGAAAATCATCTTATGAAAAAAATGCTTTACAACGTACGATGCAAGATATTATGGGGAGGAGAAACCCCGGAATCACAGGCTTCTATGCAGGAAAAATAAACCTGTCTCGATCCAGATACTTGAGAACCATTTCCTACAATTCAAAGACGTCCAAATGCACAGCGGGTTCCCTTCGTGATATACACTGATCAGCCATTCCATTGTGGCCACCCCAGCCTAGAAAAAGGAGAGTGCCAGGATGAGCCATTCCATTGTGGCCACCCCAGCCTAGAAAAAGGAGAGTGCCAGGATGAGCCATTCCATTGTGGCCACCCCAGCCTAGAAAAAGGAGAGTGCCAGGATGAGCCATTACATTGTGGCCACCCCAGCCTAGAAAAAGGAGAGTGCCAGGATGAGCCATTCCATTGTGGCCACCCCAGCCTAGAAAAAGGAGAGTGCCAGGATGAGCCATTCCATTATGGCCACCCCAGCCTAGAAAAAGGAGAGTGCCAGGATGAGCCATTCCATTGCGGCCACCCCAGCCTAGAAAAAGGAGAGTGCCAGGATGAGCCATTCCATTGTGGCCACCCCAGCCTAGAAAAAGGAGAGTGCCAGGATGAGCCATTCCATTATGGCCACCCCAGCCTAGAAAAAGGAGAGTGCCAGGATGAGCCATTCCATTGCGGCCACCCCAGCCTAGAAAAAGGAGAGTGCCAGGATGAGCCATTCCATTGTGGCCACCCCAGCCTAGAAAAAGGAGAGTGCCAGGATGAGCCATTCCATTGTGGCCACCCCAGCCCAGAAAAAGGAGAGTGCCAGGATGATCCATTCCATTGTGGCCACCCCAGCCTAGAAAAAGGAGAGTGCCAGGATGAGCCATTCCATTGTGGCCACCCCAGTCTAGAAAAAGGAGAGTGCCAGGATGAGCCATTCCATTGTGGCCACCCCAGCCTAGAAAAAGGAGATTGCCAGGATGAGCCATTCCATTGTGGCCACCCCAGCCTAGAAAAAGGAGAGCGCCTGGAGACCGAACGGGGCGCAGGTGAAGTTCACAGAACAGTATTTATACAATCCGAGGACTGGCTTTCGGTTAGTACAGTGTTCGGAGTCAGAATGGGAAAAGCTGCCGATTTATCGGAGTTTGATAAAGGACAAATTATGATGGCACGGCGCGTCGGAACTACGATATCGGAAATGGCGCGGCTTGTGGGTTATTCACATGCCGCTGTAGTGCGTACGTCAAAAGTAGTGCACAGATGGCCAAATGAACCGCTGTCCGCAGCTCATGGATGCTAGAGAGAAGCGAAGACTGCAAGGCCACAGTGCTACAAATCACCCGCAGGTACGACAGTGGTGATCAGGGTAATGTGTCACAGCACACAGTTCACCGTAGCCTTCTGCGCATGGGCCTACGTAGCCGAAGACCCAACAGGGTCCCCATGCTCAGTGCACTTCGTCGCCAACAACGCATGAAATGGGCCCAAGATCATCGAGATTGGACAGTGGATGATTGGAAGAAAGTGACCTGGTCTGACGAATCAAGATTCCTGGTGCATCACGTAGACGGCCGAGCGCGGATACACCGATTACCAACGGAGGCTATGGCACCTGGATGCACTGTTGGGCGGAAATACGTCGGCGGTGTTACGCTGTTGGCGATGTTTTCTTGGAACAACTTAGCCCCCATTATGCCGATATCATAATCTCTGACAGCTGTTAGGTATCTGAACATCTTTGTGGACCAAGTTCACGCATTCATGGCACCCCGCTGGTGATGGCCATTACCAACACGATAAAACGCCATGCTACACTGAATCGCAAGCAGTGGCTCGGGGAACATGCTGAGGACTTTTTGTTAACGCCCTGGCCTCCAAACTCACCTTACATGAACCCAGTCGAACATTTGTGGTTCGACTTGGAAAAGCGGGTGCGCACTAAATCACCACCACCCCGAAATGTACGGGAACTGGAGGACCTGCTGTTGGCATTATGGTACCGGATACCCCAAGATACATATCGCCACCTCATCGAATCGATGCCTCGCCAAGTGTACGCTGTTTTGCGGGTTAAAAATGATCCTACAGTTTATTGGGTATAGGTGGTCATAATGTATTGGCTCATCGGGGTATGCTGATTTTGAATGTGTGCTAAAACCTATTCACAGGGAGCAACCCCAGATAATGAAAAGTCTTCAACAACCCACACCCATGCCATCGAACAAATGTCCTACGGATACTTCATAAAAGATTAAATGGGTGATTTTTCAGTCTATCAAAGTCACCTAGCAGAGGATGGTGTTATTCATCATTTTCTGAATTCACCCGAAGAAGATGTGTTGAAAATTCGGGAGACATATGAAAAATTATTCCCATGCTTCCATTAAATGATGACGAAAAATCCGCCCATCGTGTTGCCTTGTCATGCTACATCTGTGGAGAAGAATTTGCCAAAGCAAAAGGCAAGCTAAAAGTTGCCAACCACAATCATCTAACGGGAGCATACCGGTAGCTGGCACATTCTTCTTGTAATGCCAGTTATAGGAACCCAAAGTTTTTGCCGGTGTTTTCCCACAATTTGTCCGGCTATGTCTCCCATTTCAACATTCAAGAGCTAGGAATCACGGAAGGCAATATAAAGGTGATTCCCGAATCTATAGAAAAATTTATTTTGTTCTCAAATAATGCTTGTTTATTATTTTGTTTTTGTTTTGTTTATTTGTAAGCACATCCCTGCACATTCTATAGCTAGTTACAGGAATTGTTATAGTGATATTTACAGTCTTGAAAAACATACTATACAAAAAAACTTATGATTTACATTAAAAATATCCGGACATTCTTGAAGTGAAGCCTATACATTTTGCATAACCGATAATTTTTTCTATCATCCATCCTGCAAAATGGCATTGCAAATAGTTCACATCTTGTCCTCGATCTGCCATTCCTGAGGTCATCAAGGTCCAATGTTTTTTGTAGCAGGATCAAAAAAGCATTGTTCCAGTCATCAGGAATTTTTCCTTCTTTGAGGCGTTTAGTGAAAATTTGAAAATTTGGGCGAGTGCATAGGCGCCCATATGGGGGGGGACAGCGCCACCCCCAGCCGTTGGTATAGCCAAATTTTTGATAAGTTTCAAACACTAACATAGACCTTTTTTTAAAGCATTTTTAAAATTAATAAGACATTAATGATTGATGGTATCAATTATTTTTGTTGTATTTTAGTATCTTGTACATTTACTAAAATGTTTGATAGCCTTGAAAGAGGTAAGGATTTTTTAGCCCCCCCCCCCCAGAAGTACTCATATGGCAGATCGAGTGTAGTTTGTTTCTCCGTTGACTTCAGGCACAATATTCATGGAAATTCCATCCTCTTCAGGAGTTTTTCTCGTTCTATGTTCTGAATGGCATGAGCCGGACGGACTGGATGGACTACTGGCAGTATTGCGCATGCAGTTAAGAACATGAAACGGAAAAGAGCTTATTTATACGTGCAGGGGTTTATCAAAATAACGTAAACACTTACTCTTTGCGGATAACTTTTTATTTATGAGTTATAGGCCCAGCTCGGGCTTTCAGAACTGAAGCAATTCGACTTGAAATAGGCTTATACAAGTCATGCACATACGATTATGGAATTTGGGACCATTCTTCCTGTAAAATATATCCCAACTGTGCGAGTGAAGTTGGAGCTGGAAAGTGGGATGGACTGATCTTTCGCTCCAGATATTCCCACAAACGTTCAGTAATAATATGAAGATCTGGAATAGCTGTTGTACCTCATCTTTCTGCTCTGTAAACCATAACTTGACACGTTACACATAAGGCACAAGGGTATTATCTGCTTGAAACCAGTGACAGCCATTAGGGAACCATGCCTACAACACTGGGTGCACCCCAAGAATGGATTAGCACATTGCAGATGTTACACGACACTGCAAAACAACCAATGGCTCTAAAAAATGCGATGCTATGGCTCACAACAGCATCAAGGATCCACCTCCGTGTTTCACAGTGGGAAACTAACATTTGCGTTGGTACGCTTCTGCAGGATTTTGCCTGCCGTGTACGGTACAAATGGTAGAAAACAATGTGAAGAACGATTCACCAGACCAGATAACACGTTGCTAGACTTTAGCATCCCAGTGTTTGTGTGCTTTGCACCACCTTACATATTTTATTGCATTGATGTTAGTAATCAGAGGCTGTGGATTGCGGAACGGTCATAAATACCTGCCCGATGGAATACTTGACGAAGTGTTATGACGGAAACAGGATCATTCCGATCGATGTTCAACTCTGCTGTTATTTGCAGTTCTGTGGTTTTGTGCTTCTGTTGTACAATCCGTGCCAGCGTTCGCCTATCCCTATCTGACATCTTCGTATGGCGTCCACAGTTTGCAGACAACCCCATATAGTTTTTGATAGGTATTCACAATCTTTGATACAGTTCTTCGTGTTACATTACTGTTTCTGCCGTTCTAGTTAGTAAAGCCCTTGCAAGTTGCGCACCAATGATTATGCCTTTTTTGAAGTCACTGAGATCTGGCGTTGTCGACAGTTACTCCACAACAGCTGTTTCACCTGCGACTATGGCACCGCTATGAGTTAGCCGTCAAATGATCATACAGTATGTAGAGGATTTTAGGAAGGGTGTATCTGACCCCAAGTCTTAAACAACCCTTAGAAATAGGAAGCTAGGAGATTTGGGCTAGAGTGTCCGATAGGAAAGTGACACGGAAGCGAAATAGAAAGGGGGAGGAAGACGCCCTTATTTATTACCGGGGAGGCTAGTACCCGGGGTCCGACGGCTTAACGTTCCCATCCGAAGCACGGCGGATATTTAGTGGATCGAGCGTTCGAACCTGAGGTCCTTTCCGCGGCAGTCATGAACGTTGCCCACTAGGCCACCCGCGGCCCTGAGTCAGCCGACATCGTACTGCGCCTCTTTATATACCTTACATCGCGGGTGACGTCGTTGCCGTACACGTAATGCATAAAGCGCATTGCGTGTACTCTAGTGTCATTGTGACCAAAGCTCAGAGAAGAAAAGAATAAAAAAATATTTCCCCCAGCAAATTCGAAGTTTTCAGGAAAATCAGTTTGGCAGTTTTTTTAGCACAAAGTTGAGGGACAGACTGAAGAGCGTCTGAAATTGTAATAAGTTGAGAACATTAAGTTGTACAGAAAATTTAGTGGGTTTTTTTTTTGATTGAAGGTTTAACGACCACCATGAGCAACTCAATGGGATATAAGCGGTCCTACGTCAGTAATTTAGGGTCACTGGTTCCAGGGGAGGGAGAAAGAAGCAGTGCTGTAAGACAAACACAAAATCCATGTCTTACCGGGATTCGAACCCGGACCCTTTTTTGGACGAATGGTTAATAACAGCGCTTAGACCACTGCGCCATGTTCTATTTCGAGCGCATGCTATTGTCTCCACACAAGGTGTTGTTTGGTCCTTCGCGCTTAGTTGTTTGTCATTCGCTGCTTATTTTTAAATACATATTTTACGAATCATTGGAAATTTAAAATAACGGATATTTTTTGTTTGCTGTTCCCCAATGATTTGGGTGACGCTTTCCTTAAGTTATTTTATTTGCATCTTCAATATTTTGGGTCACTCCCATAAAGAAATTCTGGTTGCGCCACTGAGTAGATCTTTCATTTTCTAACAAAAATTCGTTCAAAACCTGAACAGTTAGGCTGAAAACAAATATAGAAAATGTTGGGTGCAATTGGAAATGTGTTATCACCTGTCAACTGATATCTAGAAGGGAGTGCATTCCAAAGCCAGTCTGCTGACTTGTAGCATCTGCCAGCTAAATTGCGAGCGCCGGACTCAATAGAAGGCCAAATGCTTAAAGAGTTGCTTTGAGAAAATCAAATCAAGCCCAGTGCCTAAACAAATCTCTTGAGCTTTTCTCTATAACACACAGGCATTGTGCATAACGAAGACGGCTGAAAACATGAACATCAAGGAAACGCAGATAAATTGTTTTACCATGGGTAGCGTGTGATTGGTCTAGAGAGCGTAATCGCGCATTACATGTCGAAATGCAGTTCACGCCTACGGGCCTGGTCTCTACACATAGAAAAGCCAAGACACCACGGCGGATTTTACGATTAATAACACGAATAGGTGATTTTCAAGAAACGAATGTTTCAGCCAACAGGAATAAGACGACACAAGCCCCAGGACAGAAAAAATGAGGATTCAGTGCTGTAACTTCATTATTCATCCCTTGGAAGGTACTTCCGGTAAGAAGAAGATCCTCCGTGGAGCTCTGGGTTACTGGGTATGGGTAGAGCAATGATTGCTGTGTAATGTTCTTTCAAGAAATTCAGTAATGTGGACATCAGGAGTTCCTATGAATGTTATATTTTTCTGCAAACATAATTTCCAGCATTCAGCATTTTACAAGGACAAGAAGGTCATATATTTATTTCTGATTCTGCTCCGTGATTTCAGAAAATATTTCATTATTTCTATTTTCCTTCTTGCATGTAATTAGATGTTTCAAACCATGCCTGATGTTCTTACATCGAACATAACTTACATTAATAAGATGTAAAACATTCCTGATGTTCTAACATCGAACATAGCACTGCAAAGTTTTTCCTTGTGTGTGCACAGAGTACAATATGAATGAAAGGTGCATATGTTTTTACAGTTCGTGAACGCCCACCGTCAAAAAATGAAATTATTGGGCATGCTGTCTTTTGAATAAACAAAAATTATAAATTTATTAGCATGGAGTCTACATTGAAAAATCCTTTTGGAGAAGTCATTGAAGAATTGATTATAAAAGAAGTGAAAAAAGAACCAAATGCATACAATGTAACAGATACTGGTGAAGATATCTGGGAGTGTGAAGTATGCTTCCAGAAATTCACAACAGAATCCAGCTTTGCAAGACATATGCAATTTCCCAATGTATGCCATAAGCATTATGCACAGAAAGCTCAGCTGTCTAAGAATTTGCTCAATCGCAAAGGTGAAAGCCCACACGATTGTGATATATGCTTCAAACAATTTAGTCGGAGAAGTGATCTTTCAAAGCATGTACTTCTTCACGCAGATGAAATGCCTCACCAATGTGATGTGTGTTCCAAACAATTTACCCAGAAAAGTAATCTTTCAAAGCATATGTTCATTCATACAGATCAAAAGTTACACCAATGTGATGTCTGCTCTAAACAGTTTACTCGCAAGAGTCATCTTTTAACTCATATGCTCCTTCACACTGGTGAAAAGCCTCACCAATGCGATGTATGTTCAAAACAGTTTGCTTATAAAAGTCATCTTTCAAGGCATAAGTTCCTTCACGCTGGTGAAAAGCCTCACCAGTGTGATGTGTGCTCCAAACAATTTGCTGACAAAAGTTATCTTTTGAAGCATATGTCCATTCACACAGGTGAAAAGCCTCATTTATGTGATGTATGTTCCAAACAATTTGCTCACAAAAGTGATCTTTCAAGGCATATGCTTACTCACGCAGGTGAAAAGTATCACCAATGTGAAGTATGCTCCAAACAATTTCTTCACAAAAGGTATCTTTCAAAGCATATGCTCATTCACACAGGTGATAAACCTCATCAATGTGATGTATGTGCCAAACGGTTTACTCACAAAAGTCATCTTTCAAGGCATATGCTCCTTCATGCGGGTGAAAAGCCTCACCAATGTAATGTGTGCTCCAAACAATTTGCTTACAAAAATTATCTTTTGAAGCATATGTTCATTCACACAGGTGAAAAGCCTCACCAGTGTGATGTGTGCTCTAAACAATTTACTGACAAAGGTTATCTTTTGAAGCATATGTTCATTCACACAGGTGAAAAGCCTCACCAATGTGATGTATGTTCTAAACAATTTACTCACAAAAGTTATCTTTCAAAGCATATGCACATTCACACGAATGAAAAGCCTTAGCAGTGTAATGTATTCTTCAAAAAAAATTTAATGAGATGGTTATTGATTCAATGCATATACGTCTTGACACAGGTGAAAAGCCTCACTAATATAAAGCTCAAAAAAATTTACTAACAGAAATGTTCCTTCAGTGGATCTGCTTTTTTACATAGGTATGAAGCATCACCTTTGTGTTGTATGCTCGAAAAAATTTGCTGAGAAAAATGTTTTTTCAAAGGATATGTTCTTTCACCGTGGTTTTTTAAAAGCCTTACCAAAGGGACACATGCTTGAAAGAGTTTTCTCACAGCAATAATGTCCCAAGGCATATTTTTGTTCACACAGATAGAAATTCTTATCCACCATATTCTTTTCTGCCAATGTCTTACATGCTGCAAACAATTGGAAAAGTAATCTTTCAGAGCATATGATAATTCACATATTATAAAAGCATTACTAGTGTGATGCAAACAGTCTGTGCAGCAAAGTAATCTTGCAAAATACATTTTTCTTGAGGAAGATGTATTACTACAGGATTGTTCTGAGTGCTTGAAGAATACCAGTTGTAATTTCAATTTCTGAAAACTCATTGAAGCAATAGTCAAAAGTTAACTTTCAAATACCTCTGGAGAAAATCCAGTTACAGGTAATAATTTTCATTATAGGAAATATGTAGTACAGGTAAGATAATTTTCCATTTACCCATGTTCTGTTACTCATGAAATCTTCCAGTCATGAAACAAAATAAAAGTGATGACTTTTTTTAATTGGAGTGTGACAGTGGTAATAGGGAAAAGTGGCTTTAATCTTTTTGAGAATGATTGCACTGAATTTAAAAAATAATCAACATGAAATTTCATTCTTTTCATATTTCCTAGATTGGGAAAAATAACTTTTGTAGCTTTTGGAAAATGGTTTTTTTAGGTGTACAACCTAATAAAACCATTTAAAATGGTACCTTCTCAATTGCTTACATAAAATCACTTACTTCATTTTAAAACTGTTACGTTCTTGATTGCTTACATCAAAATCACTTGCTTTAAACCATCTAAACCAAAACTCACATGCTTTTCGATACAATATTCTCCCCCAGAACAGATCCATGCACATGCTTTTGCAGTACTTTTTCCTTGATGAAATTCATAAGGAATGCAGTGTGGAATAAATGCATCAATACTTGCCGTCTTTCACCTACTGATGTGCAGGTGCATTTGATTGTTGGGCAAACTTCTGTGTCACATTTTATACTCTGGACCAGTTACGGTCACATGACAACAACGTGGGGGAATGTGGGAAATGTAAATTAGCAGTATGCGTCGCACAAAAAGTGCTTTAAAACTTATTTGTACACCTAATATTTTCTCTTTTGACGTGATATGAAAATTACCCTGTGGTAATTTGGTTGCATTTACCCTATGGATGATTGCTTTTCCCCATATGTGGGTAGTATCAGCTGAGTGATTCTTTTTTACCACTAACCCTGATGTCAAATGTTTGTTTAGCATTTTTTTTTTTTTTTTTTACTTTCTTTTGTAAGGTGTTGGAAATTTGTTCAATAGAAGTTATTATTTGAAATGGGCTGGTATACACTGGTATTGCATATCAGCAGTTCTTTTTTAACACTGAACTCAAACTTAAATGACATGAATCCTGATATCTCGGAAAAAAAGTAAAATCTCTGCACATGTTCAATTCACATAATGTTTTCTCAGTAACTCAAATTCTTCCCACACACCCTTTGAATTTGACTGCATATTGCACATATTAACACATAACTCTAATTGAAAAAAGCTACAAAATATAACATTTCCACATATCAAAAGAGAATGTGTGTTAGAAATGCTTTAGAACGAATGTATTATGCAGATTTATATTTTTCTCTACATGAACTGAGAATGCTTGAAAATTAAGCAAGGCTGCTTCAGCTTTTTTTTTTTGTATACCTATATCAGAATGTTGAAACACATTTTTCAGATACATTATTTCTGGTACAGCTACCACCCAACTTAAATGCTTTTGGAAAGAAGCAGCAGAGGTGTAACAACTTAAACGCTAGAAGCAGCAGAGGTGTAACAACTTAAACGCTAGAAGCAGCAGAGGTGTAACAACTTAAACGCTAGAAGCAGCAGAGGTGTAACAACTTAAATGCTAGAAGCAGCAGAGGTGTAACAACTTAAACGCTAGAAGCAGCAGAGGTGTAACAACTTAAACGCTAGAAGCAGCAGAGGTGTAACAACTTAAACGCTAGAAGCAGCAGAGGTGTAACAACTTAAACGCTAGAAGCAGCAGAGCTGTAACAACTTAAACACTAGGAGCAGCAGAGCTGTAACTGGGCATTTCTATGTTCTGGGCAAACCACCAAATATTGCGCCCATCCATAGGTCTTGTTATCGTAAATACAAACACACCCGACGAAAAATTACGGAATGATGATTGAAATGTATACATAAGTATACAGTTGATAAATGTAATGAGCAGGGGTAGAAAAATATTCTGAAATCTGGTGGCCAGTTAAACTTTTTAAGAGCCAGACATCGGACCTGTGTGTGTGTGTGTGTGTGTGTGTATAATATCAAAGTCATGTACACTTCTGTCAAAAGAATTTTCTACTCTCAGCTTATCTCTCCCTGGCAAAAACAACAAAAAAGAAAAACGGTACTCTTTTTTTTTTTCTTCTGGGGCTCGCAAATTCTTGAAAATACCATAATTTTCGTCGTTTATTACCAGACCCTGGAATTCACACTTTTTTCTTTACCTTCATATAATCTGCGTTGGCGTATAATTCACAGATTGTGACATTCAGAGAAAAAAAAATCGTCGTATAACAAATAAAGGTAACTTGATCACGCTAGTTACGTTACATGAAAAAAACTTTTACAAGAAAGTTCGTACGTTGGGAGCTTTCGACCTTATCTTAGGTCTTCATCACGCCAATGGAGAACTAAGATTGTTGCCAGATTCTACATTTGATTTTTTTTTCTATTCGCTTGTAAGTCGAAAGTTTTTGGAAGAAATCTTGCTTTCAAAGTGTAGGGGAGTCAGCTTACACACAGGTTAAAAAAAAAAAAAAAAAAAAAATAGGCTGGACTTCTGTGAATTCTTCCGCGGAGTTTACGGACGAGTTTGTTTACGTTTTAGACAGAGGCTTTTCGCGTGTCACTGAGCGCTAGTTTTCTGACCTTTTGAAAACAATCGCACAGTGACACGATCGTATCCTCAGCTGTGCCTTCACTTTAAACTCGGCAGTGTAACTGATGCGTTTCCTTTTCGGACACATCAGAAATAGCGATGAAGGAAAATATCAGCAGCAAAGACTGGTCAGAATGGTGAAGGAGAAACTGAAGTACAGCAGTGCACACGAGATCCAGAGCATGTAACTTTGAAATGAGGCGTGCATGTGTAGGTTCGTGCAGCGAGCGCTGTGCTTATGTTTTGATTGGCCGATTGACGAAGAGAGGGCACAAGCACAGCCAGAGTTTTGTGTTTCCCAACAATACAAAGACAAAATAACTCCCGCGGTCCCTCCCTGCGACTTTCGCTGCCTTTCATTATATGAAACCCCTCTGCCCCACTCCGTACAAACTCCTGAACTGAGGAAAAATTTTCCGAGGGAGTTCCTCTTCCAATAAACCCCCTCTCCTGCACAATTACCCTATGGATTTTTTTCTTTTTCTTTAATCAACTGGCCGCAAAAACTTTTTTTTTTTTTTAATTGGCGTTTATCTGTGGATTATACGCCGGAAATTACGATACATGTTTTTCAGTGATGTTTTCCGTGGTGGCCCGTACAATATTTTTGGGCGATCAGGCGACCAGATTTTTCAACCCCTGTACTAATGAGTAGCATTCTGACTGAATGTCTGAGGTGTGTAGTTAAAGCATCTGCAGCATTTTGTATTTCCTTTCGCAGGTGCAACTATGGGTCGTAAAGGTGACATTACTGAGTGACAATAGGGGGTCATTGTTTTCAGATGAGAACATGGTCATTCCTTGCAAGAGATGACAAAGTTTGTTGGACTGTCCAAGGCATATAGGTTACCACTGGGACCCCCAGATTTTCAGAGTTGGAGAACCCTAATGTAAAGGACCCCCCCCACACACACATACACACACAAATTTCTCGGGAATAATACACATTTTTTTATGATGCAAACCAACTTAATTTAATAATATAATATTATAATTTTTCATAAAATGCAAACACTTGTGTAATGTGTACTTAATAAAACAGCGATATCAATTAAGCATGGTTACCAACATCATTGGTATATAACAGAACTGTGAAGAGCAGCAAAAGCAAAGAAAGGGCTGTGTGCTATTTATTGCCTTGAGTCACTCAGGGTCACAGGAAATGTTATTACTGACTGAAATGATGCAACTGCAATTCCTCTTGGGAAATATGTTGAAAATGTTTTAGCATTTTCCCATTTCAGCCTTAGTTTTCTCGGTAATGTTCTTAAACTTCTATGATGTCATATCTGTGTTACAGATTTGCTGTATCTATTGCGGAATTTTATCAATGATAGTCTTGTGTGTGAATTCTTGATGTCTGGTAACCCCAGCCACACAGATGAACAGAGTGACTTTATGACTGTGATGGGTTTTTTTAGATTTGTACGATGATTATTGCTCTATGTCTAAAACTCATTCCACAATCTGAAAATTGACCATTCTTGATTTTCAGACTCATAACAGTATTCCTTTGCTGGTAATCGGTTACCCAGATCTGCGTACCAATATACATATAGTGTGCCTATACTGTTCATCTGTGCACCGTGTATATTCTCCCATTGATCCCTTCTTTTTATGATAGAGTTGGTCTGTTGGATTCCTAAGCAAAGTCAGTTCTACAACTTTGTAATTTACATTTCTCCCCTATCATAGTTTTACAGTTGTGTTTGCTAAGTTTCACAATTTGCCAACAGAGGTGCCTATATCGTGCCTGTTAGATCGCATCTCAGCAACTGCTTTGCTGCTACGTGTGTGTGTCGGGGGTTCCCAAACTCTATCTTATTGTATATATACAGGGTGCATAGGAAAGTCCCTTTAGCCTGAAATAACTTGCGAGCGGAGAGAGGTACAGTTATGCAAGTGAGATAACGCTATAGTAAAGCGACTACGCCCGATCTAATGCAACCGATAGCAGCGCCCATAGTGGCAAAATACCGAAGTTAGCCATTGCAAAACGAAAGGAGATTGAGCAAAATTTCCAATTACAAAGTTGTAGATCATCAACTAATTAGTACAAAACGACATTTGTTTCACAGGGATAAGATAAATTGTCGCCTGAATACTCTAAAATGTCCGAAATCGATGCGCGACGATTCGAATTTGCATATTCACATTTCGCAAATGTAGCCGTATGCAAATGCAGATTGTGACGTTGTACCGTACCTACGATATAAAAACCAGTAGCAGAATGTACCCTGATCAGAAGTTTAGGTCTACGTACGTTGTGTGAGAATGGCGAGCTTCACTCACTCCTAATATTGCGAGATGGTGCTTATTTACGGCGAATGCCAATGAACAGAGATAGCTCCAACTATTACAGGATATCATACCTGACTTTTTAGATGACATTCCCCTGTCCTCATTACGTCCCTTGTGGTTCCAACATGACGGTGCCCCTGCACACCAGCCAGCAGCAGTACGACGCTTTCTCACAGATTGTTTTGGGCAACAAATCATCGGGTATGGTGGTGCTGTTTAATGGCCTCCACGATCGCTGGACCTCACTCGGTTGGATTTCTTTCTCTGGGGTTGCGTTAAAAATCAGGTGTATGCAACAGCGCCTTCAAGTCTGCTGGACCTACGTCGTCGTGTTACAGATGCTTGCAATAGTGTGACACTTTCCATGCTGAGAAGTGTGCATGTAGAGTTACTTTCACGAATACAAATGTGTATCGTGGGCAACGGCGAACTCTTCGAACATGCTCGACATTAACTTTTTATCACTGTTCGCCATTTTGCCTTTTTGTTTTTGTTTTGTTGGACGTCATCAAACTGTATTGACATAAGTACGCATTTATGCAATAAATTGTGTGTATTTGCTCATACCTATGCCTGTTCCCTTCAAACGTTCACACAAAAGGTCGCACATCGAATTCGGACATTTTAGGGTATTCAGGCGACAATTTAACTTATCCGTATAAAACAAATGTCGTTTTGTACTAATTAATTGATGCTCTACAACTTTGTAATTGGAAATTGTGCTCTATCTCTTTTCATTTTCGATTTGCAATGGCTAACTTCTGGATTTTGCCACTAGGGGCGCTGCTATCGGTTGCATTAGATCGGGCATAATCGCTTTACTATAGTGTTATCTCACTTGCATAACTGTACCTCTCTCCGTTCGCAAGTTATTTCAAGCTATAGGGACTTCCCTATTCAGTGGAAGAAATATGGAAGCTATCATTGTAGGCAGAGCAACTGTGGTAGAAGTTCTATAATGACAAATCGGGAGTGCAGGCATTGGAACGATTAACAACAAAACAACTGCAGCAAGTTTTTTTTTTGTTTTTTTTAGTGGAGGTTTATTGACCACCATAAGCTACTCAGTAGGCTATAAGCAGTCGCCTGTCCCTAATTTATGGCCACTGGTTTCAGGGAAGGGAGAGAGCCAGTGTCATAAGACAAACACAACATCCATGACTCACCGCGATTTGAACCCGGATCCATCTCAGACGAATGATCAGAAGCCATCACTTAGACCACTGCACCGACGAGGTGGTTGCTGCACATTTTCAGTCTCATCAAGAACTGCTTCAATAGTACAGTGCTGAACCCAGTAAACCAGTCTGAGAACAAAAGGAATGCCCTCCCGTAAATCAGTCCCTGGTCATGTACAGTGGAAGCTGGATACAACGCGGTTGGTTATACAGCAGAATGGGATATAACGCCGGTCCGATCTTTTCCCCCCAAACAATTGTCTGTGGCTTAGGGCTCAAAGCATTTGGATGTACCTCATGTCCTCATATATCCGCGTTATAACAGTTATCACTGTACTTTGGCTAGCTGTGTTGAATACTGTGTGCAGCTAACTAGTCTTTAAAAAGTAAAATATTGAAGTGCACAACTGTGTTTTTGAGCTAAAATTTTAATATTAATTTTTGCATGTACAGAGTCACAACCGTGAATGTCACCAAGGCGATATTTAAGAATGTACCCAAAAAATGTATTAATAAGGAATGTTATCACCTTGTACTGAGAGAGAACTCTCACAATGATGATATATATTCATCAGTCATCACCAGATTGTTGGTGAACTCTGAAACCAAATAATTCCATTCCACCATGAGGGCGGTCCGTAGCTCGGGAAGGAGACTGATGAGTTGCTGCGTGTTGTTCCAGAGCGCGCTCTATGCGATTCAAATTTGGAGACCTGTCTAGCCAGTCAATATGCTGAATATATTTGTTCCGCAGCAAATTATCGTTAGCCGAGCCATGTGCAGGCGAGCATTATAATCCATTAAAATTTCTGCCCAACAGCTCCCTGAAAAAGTTTGACACAGAGCTCTAGGATCTCGCCCCTATAGCGCTTAGCATTCACATTACCACCTGTGAACATGTGGAGTGGTGTGCGGCCATTGAACAAAAAACCACCCCAGTCTCATGAACAGAATCTCGTTTGCGGACATTTGCAGAATCATTACGGGTTCCCTCCGGATGAAATGCAAATGAGAATCCGTTTATAGACTGAATCTTGATTGATATAGGATCTAGGAAGGATGTTTGCCAGCTCAAGTTCAAACGACCTCTCCTGTGATATGCGATTAGCGGGACACAAACGATGGGTCTTCAGGAATAAAGATCAATTGTATGCCTTGGGCCCCCACCAATGTTTTTGAATCGCTGCCCTAACTGTAAAACTACTCTGGGATGGACATTCAAGTCTCTTTTGATTTGAACAAATTTCTAGTTATCCTTCCGCTGCACACTGTACAGCGTCGAATACATGTGCAAGAAAAGTATTTGCAACCACCAAAACACTTGCACACACTGTCACCGAGATATGCCACTGCCATTCTCTTTAAGTATGAGATTGATTTTACATATTGCTTGCATATATGCAAATTTCACTGCAGGCATTTGTCCCTCGTGTCCATTTGCATGTCTTGTGAACCTGGTAACATTTAATTGCACGCTTTGGATTATTTACCTGCCATTGCCATTTAGACTTTCATTTTGGACACTAGTGTACATAGAGATAGCTGTTGTGAAAGCCTTTTTCTGGAGGGAGTGTTGACTTTGTTCTCTTACACAGGGCCGTGACGCATTTTGCAGTGGCTGTACTTTAATTCGCAATATTATTTTATAGGGTGTCCGATTAATGACTGTTCACTGAATGTACGAATTGCAGTAATGTAATAATAAAGACATTTCGAATGGAAATACAGTAGAAGTGACCTGCCACGTGGAAGTGCTCTGTGTCTGGTAACCTCCTTCATGACTTCCCTCCCTGAAGCGCGAGCAGCTGTCTTTCCAAGCGAAGATCATTCCCGAGTGCTTGCTCGACAGATGCAGATGTGCCGATTGATCACTCGTCTTGACAAAAGGACAGTGGTGTTGACGGTTGAACAGAGAGCATTTGTGGTCGAACGTGTCTTTCCCCAGGACGACAAGTACACGGACAAAGTGCAGAAACAGTTAGAAAGGAAATTTTGTAATTCAGATGCTCCCCACTGTAATGTGGTATGTAAGCTTATAGCAAAGTTCTGGGAAGCTGGCAGTATTCTGGATGCCCCCGCCCGGTAGGCCATCTACATCAGACGAGACTTTACAGGATATCCAGGACAAAATACAGAGGAGTTCACACAAGTCTGTGAGGCATCTGTCACAGCAAGCTAATGTACCAAAGAGTACATCCCGCGATATTCTGAAAAGGAAGTTGTGTTTATACCCGTGCAAAGTGTCTGTCATGCATCAGGTGAAAGAAAAAGATCACGAGGCCCGTGTTCGATACTGCAGGTGGTTCCCAGAGTTGCTGTCTGAAGAAGGCGAGGACATTCTGGACGTTACTTTCTGTACAAATGAGGCAGAACGCAGAACGGGAAGTCAGTGAAGGATGGTTCTAGCAAGACAGTGTAACTGCTCACACGGCTGGCACATCGATACAACTTCTGGAGGAATTCTTTGGAAATCACATCATCTCCCAGGGATTGTGGCCTGCCCAGTCACCAGATCTGACACCACCTGATTTTTTGTGGGGTGCACTGATGGGGAAGGTGTGCGCAGGTAATCCACATACACTTCAAGAGCTACCGGCTGCAATAAAGGACGGACATCCAGTAAATCACACCACATACCCTGAAAAAGGTCTTCAGCAACATGCAGAAGCTTGTGCAAACATATCTGGAAGTCTGTGGGCCCATTTCCAATGCCTTCTGTACGAACCAGTTCGACATGGTGTTACTTTCAGTGCACAGTTATTTTTCGGACATCCTGTATAAGTCCTAGATGCGCAGTTTGTTTATGTACTTCCAGGCAAGGTTAAAACTCAGAAGAGGGCGGAAAGGGGAAGCATTTCTTTTACTGAGCTCGCAGACAACGGGGAACAAGAGTGGGAGGCTAGGGGAGGGGCACTGCACTAGCGCATAGTTTTTACAAGGCACTGAAAAATCTGAGCGTGAGGACAGCCCTGGGATGTGGATTGAAAGACCGGAATCGGACTCAATGAATTCAAGGTCAAGGCCCCAGGGTATTGTGGGTGACAAGAGAGGATAGTGTACTGGTTAAAATGCATTCCGATTCAGCTTATGACACCAGCTGCCTGCTTTGGGATTCCCCCTCCGCCATTACGTTAGTTTACATGTGTGTTTTCATTCTCGCTTTGCTCTTTTAGGGGAAATCATCACCGTCAGCGAAAATGTCGACTACGAAGTTTTTTGGATTTCGAAAATAGAAAAAGAAAGCTTAAAAAGATTGAAAAAGAAGGGCAACTGTTAAAAAATACCAAAACTAAAAAACATTTTTAAACCGGCATAAGACGACACAGTAAGTGAAAAGAAAACGCAGTGTTTAGTTTTCCAATCATAGAAACTTCACTTCTTCCTTCACTTCTTCATCTTTAGATGAAGAAGTGAAGGAGCCAACTGAACAAGAACTAAGGGTTCATGGCGAAGATCAAATTTGTGGGTCTTCCGATGGTGAGGATGAGTAAGGTAAGTCTAACCCAAATCTTGGAGAAATTTTCAAGCTGTTGAAGGAAATGAACTTTTGTTACATCATATGATATTAGATTCTGCAAAATGGGAAGTGGACGATTCATTTGTTGATTATATTACAAAAAATTCCTCCGAATCAAAATTTAAACGAAATAGATTTTACAGTTTCAAAAAGATCTTATAGTGATCGATTTAGAACTGCCTCAAAAGGATTATTTTATAACCGTCTTCAAAATGGTGAAATTAAAAGAAGAGAATGGCTATTATATTCTGAGTCAACTGGACGCGTTTTTTGTTTACCGTGTAAACTGTTTGCAAAGCGAGAGAGTTCTTTCTCAAGTATAGGTTTCTATGATTGGAAACACGAAAACATTATACGATCACATGGTGCTTCATTTGTGCATGTAGAGTCTGTAAAGTGTTTCATAACACGTGCAGAGAATATTGGTAACATTTATTCTGCTGCAATTAAGCAACTGATGAATGAAAAATTATTGGAAAGTAGTACTTTTACGGATTATCGAAGTCATTAAATTTCTGTCTTCCCGTGGATTAGCATTTCGTGGAAATGGAGCGAACGACAAGGTAGGGAATAATAATAATAATGGCAATTATCTAGGTATCCTTGAACTGATAGGAAAATTTTACCCTTTTCTGGAGCAACATTTGAAAAATTTTGTAAATAAGGGAAGTGGAAATGTTTCATACCTTTCGAAGGATGCATGTGAAGAATTCATTTAATTAATGGCCTTATCAGTCACTGACGCAATAGTTAAATAGTTGAAGTCGGGCAAATATTACTCTATTATTATAGACTCCACTCCAGATTTGTCAAAAGTTGACCAGTTGACTTATTTTTCGTTATGTTTTGGAAAATGGACAACCAGTGGAACGATTTATTTGTTTCTTGCCCAACACTGCTCATAAAGCAGAAGACATGGAGAAAGCTTTATTGAAGCTGTTACAAGATTTAAAAATCAATGTTAAAGACTGCAGAGGCCAAAGTTATGACAATGCGAGAAATATGTCTCGTGAATATTCAGGTCTCCTAGCTCGATTAAAAAGTCAACAGTTTAGCCTACTTATATTCCATGGGCAGCAAATTTGGTTGGGAATTCTGCAGCGGGATGCTGCTTTGAAGCTACATCTTTTTTTTTTATGTTTGTACAGGAAATATACAACTTTTGGTCATCGTCATCACATAGGTGGCAAATCTTGAAGACAAGTCTTCAAGATAGTTATAAGCTCCACATTTAATCTGGATCGCAATCTCCACTTCTTGGACCCAAAATGTTATGTGAAACCCGATGGTCAGCAAGGGTTGATGCATACAAGGCCTTACGCTCTAGTTATTCCTGCATGAGAGATGCACTTCAAAATTCCGCAGAAAACACCAGTGAAAAATTGCAAGCAAGAGTAGAAGCAGACGGATTTTAAGTAAGATGAATTTGTTAGAAATGGGCATTCTCTTAGAGCTTTGGAGTGATATTTTACAAAGAATTGATAGTTGCAATAAAACACTGCAGAACGTGAATATTTGCCTTTCAATTGCTGTACAACTGTACGATTCACTTATTAAATATTTAAGTGATCTCCGGAATAAGTTTGATAAGTATGAGGCAGATGGAAAACTTTTGTCTCAGTAGGACGAATATAAGAAGAATGTTACCAGAACTAGCGGAGAAAACTACAATTTCAAGAGATGAATGGCAGTAAAGAAACTCTTTTCACTGGAAAGGAACATATGCGAATATGCGTTTTCCATACGATCATTGATAACTTGGTGCAGCAGTTGAAACGTCGACGAGATGCGTATTCCGATGTGGAGAGCATATTTGGGTTTCTAATGCAATTATCAGATATTGATGAGACAAGTATCTCAAAAGGTAAAAAATCTACTGACACTTTCCTCTAAAGATTTAGGCATAAAATTTGAACAAGAATGTCTTGATTTCCAGAAATTGTAGAATAATTTAGTTAGACAAGCAGTGGCAGATTCAAGTGTTAGTGTTCCTGTTGAGGATATGATGAAACTGATTAGGGAAAAAAGAATTGATTCAACTTTTCCGAACATTGATGTTATCCTAAGGATTTACCTATGTATACCCATCACTAATGCCTCTGGAGAAAGAAATTTTTCTCTTTTGAAAATCATCCACAATTATTTGAGAACATCTGGTTCTCAAGAAAGAACAAGTGCATTGGCAACTTTTGTCACTTAATTCGAACATTGTAGAAACATTAACATTTGATGATATAGTAGAGGATTTTGCCACAAAGAAATCGAGAAAAAAAAATCTTTTAGCGGTGAGTAATTTTACTGTATATAAGTTATGTTCATTCATTTCTTCTATCTCTTAGCCACTTAATCGATATACAATAAACATCGGTAGCAGCACTATCATTATATATTTTTTTAATTCTAAAATTAATATCGCATACGCTGTAAATTTATATCCAAAATTTTGCAGGCAAATGTTTCAGAAGTGTGTTAAAAAAAATTAATTTGTAAATATAAAATTTTACTGTGAAATGATGTTTTAAAATTATGCGAATTAAATTTGTACGAAAACGACATTTATAAATTTTTATTTCAATGCCCAGTTTTAAATAATACATGTGCTAAAAATTTTACAGGGTTGGGTTGTTCTTGAGAATATGCTGATTCTTTGTGTGATAAAAAATCTATATGTAATACGTAAATTAAATATGAAGTTCTAATCGGCCTCAAATTTCTTGCAATAAGTTAACTTAGGGACGTCTGATTTTTCTTCGCCCAGGACGCTGTAATGCCTAAACCCGCCCCTGGGTATTAGGCTTTGTAACGAGGCTACCCAAAGTCTTTACCAGCAACATCTTTTTCGTATAATAAAACACAATATTTTCAAAATGAACCTTCTTTCAGACGTGAATATGACAGCCACTTATGCTCTTCTAGCCATTTAATTTCGAATGTTCTCATATGATTCTTATTGCGACTGGTACTGATTTTTTTAGGGAATCTTTTTTCGCAGTAGGTTTTCATATGCTATGTAACAAATTCACTTTTTTCTCGTCGCTCAAAGAATTAACAAGCTCACTGTTACCTGCATACAATCCTATGTCGTTCGAATCAGAAATGCTTTCAGACTTTTCATTACCATCTGCATCTCCGTTATTCGTCATGCGTATTGGTTGAAGCTCATAAGTTTCCGGATTACTCCCGCTTTCAACGCATTGGTTTGGAACTTCAATATCAGTGGGTTCAGCTAGCGTTTCAGTTTCCACGGCTCTTTTTTTGTTACAGAAAGTCAACGGACTTTGTTGATGAAATCGTTTCATTTTTTAAATAACCTCAACAAACTTTTTTAAGCAGCTGCGGGAAAGAGCGAATAAATACTGATTTTGAATTACAAGGATACAGACAAAATAGAAGTTTCACTTTCTCACTCCATTTGAAAATGAAAGAATCCACCCACATGGCCAACGCACAGCTCGAAATCAGTAAAGTATCAGAACAGGTGGCTGGGCAGTGAAGTGAGGGGTCGAATGTCACTGCACGTGTCCTAGTAACGACCGGCGCCAGGCAGAGAGGAGCGGTGACACGTGACACCATCCCTGGTCTGGTCAAATAGGAGTTGGCGCCGTAAAAACTTACAGCCGTCTTCCTGACCACGGATATGAGCCACCCTTCTTTCTCTGACAGGGTGGATAGGTCTCCTTCGCGCAATGATCTTTCACTGAATCCGTACGTAGCAGTTGGAGTTTTCCAGCAGTAAATATTCATGATTCAAAAACTATTCTCATAACGCAAATTTTGATTTAACATACATATATAAAAATTATATTGGAAAGCACAGTTTGATTATTTAGCCTTATTTTGACAGATAACATAAAAAATGAAACAGATTTCGGGGGGGGGGCTTTTGCCCCCTCCACCCTCTAAATAAGCCCCTGGTGCCAGGAAACTTTACACCCCCGGTATCTTCACAAAATATTTTCAGTAAACCTCATAGGTAGATAAGAAAAAAAGTTTATATGAACATAGGTCCGGAAATGCTTAGTTTCCGAATTAGGAAGGTCTGTCTACGACACTTAACTGTCCACAGTATACCTGACTCAGGTCTGTCTTAGTTCCCAGTTATTCACTGAAATGTTTTATCTCCCGCAGGTGAATTCCTTCACCACAAAGTACTGACAGAATCTGGTGGTTTTCCTTTCGGACCAACAAGCACACTTTATGCACGACGGCGCTCCCGCGCATTTTAGCCATCTAGCTTGCAATTATTTGAATCGAAAGTTTTTTAGTCGGTGGGGAGGTAGAGGTGGACCAACTGCCTGGCCTCCATGCTCACCAGATTTAAACCCTCTAGATTTCTTCTTGTGGGGCCATTTAAAATCATTGGTGTATTCGACTCCAGTAGCAGATGTGGAAACTCCGCAATCGAATTGTGACAGGTTGTGAAACAATACGACACATGCCAGAAATTTGACAGCGTGTTCGCGAGTCCGTGAGACATCGATATGGGTCCTGTATTGAGTCAGAAGGGGGAAATTTTGAACAATTACTATAAGGTAATGTGAACAGTTAAGTGTCATATAGACAGACCTTCATAACTTGGAAATCAAGCATTTCCGGACCTATGTTGATATAAACTTTTTTCTTATCTACGTATGAGGAACTCATTCCTGAAGTTTTGCCGTGTATTTTTGAGACACCCTATATATATATATAAACTGGCACATATACAGGGTGGCACACACAAAACTGGCCACAAACACTGTTACGGTTGCAGTTGTAAAGTTATACTACGTTGTTAGCCAATGGAAACTACACTGCTGTTAATGCAACACCATGAAGAAATGCTCGAATTTGCACGAAATTAGCAGGGTGGATAGGGCACCATGAGAGATGCAAATGATTACAATTGCAGCGCACATTAAATGTAAGGCGCGCGCAACGCCATCGTAAACGTCACAACACAGGGTACGAAAAGAAAAGGCCTACAGACAGCAATTTAAACTTGCTATCGCTAAATTCCACCGTACGCAGTTTTTAAAATGTAAGCATGCCGCGTACGGGGACGAGACAACCATACGAACACTTAACGAAGTTTGAAAGAGGGAGAATCGTTGGACTGAGATAAGGTGGTTTATCATACTGTGATATCGCTGCACGCGTTAGGCGTAACTCAACGACCGTTATGCGTACATGGCGTCAATGGACAGCAGAAGGTTCTACGCATCGTCGTGCAGGGTCTGGAGCTCGAAATCGCATGACCGAGCGGGAAGACAGACATTTGCTCCGTATGGCAGTGACGTCGCACACACCATCCACGACACTTGCGCAACAATGGAGGATGGTTACACATCGTCTGATGTCTGCAAGCACTGTTTGTTACCCGTTGTGGTATAGAAAGGCCTTGTTGCCCACCGTCCATTATTACGACTTCCCTTTACTTTAAACAATAGGCTCTAGCGATTGAAGTGTTACCGTGAACGTCGTAACTGAAGTGCTGAATGGGAACATATTGTGTTTTCGGACGAGTCCAGATTCAATCTAATGCATCACGACGGACAAATCCTTGTTCGCAGATAACGGCATCTGGAAAGCTGCATTGTTGTGCCGCTCCATATCGGTCTCACGCCGAGCGTGGTGGTCTGGGGCGCTATTGCGTTTCATTCACCCACTCGCCTACTACGCATCACAGGCACATTGAACAGCCAATGCTACATTGCCGAAGCGTTGGAAGCTTAACTTCTACCTGTAATTCAGACGATCCCGGGGACCGTCTTCCAACAACACAATGTCCGACCCTATGTTGCTCGTACTGCCCAAGACGTACTCTGTGCGAATCAAGTCACTCGTCTTTCCTGTCCGGCTCGCTCGCCAGATTTGTCGCCAGCACAGAACGTCTGGGGTGTCGTCGTACAGCGACTGGCTCGCATAACCTCACAGCCTATTACACCCAACGAATTGTGGATGCGTGTAGAAGCAGAATGGAATAATACTGCAGACGACCATCCAAGCCCAATCCAACAGCATGTGGATTCGGTTGTCACCGCCCATAGTGGGTTTACTTATTACTAATTTTTTGGCATTCTTCATCACAAGCCGCTATGCCATTGTGATCGTTTGCAGCTTGTTAACGATAATTCAGTTCAGCAGCTGTAATCGAATGAAATGAGAATTGTGTGACACTTTGACATGGACACATCTTCCATTTGAAATTGTTCTGGTTGTTATACAGTACAACACAAAAGTCACTTCACCTAGCTGGGATCGAATAAAATGAGAATTACATGACCACCTGACACTTTCACGTGAGCACACCTTCCAGTGGAAATTGTCCTGTTGACACATTGACGCTTTGATATTGTGCAGTGGCTCAGCGTTACTACATAACTATGTCACATGGGCTTTCAAACCTGACATACTGGGTTATTAAACCAAAGAATCTTGCACGTTACATAAGAATTAGCTTTCAGGGGTCACTGTATTTCTAGGTTAAGAGGGGAGACGAATTTGAAATGTTCAATGAACGTTGCTGATACACTGTCCAGAGAAGTGGAGAAAGTTTCCGCATGTTTTTCGCCACGTTTCTGGCAATTTAATTCACAATATGATAAAAAAATTTGAATACATAATTCATATTAGTTTCCAACTGGAGTGCTTCACCAAACTAAAGAAAAGTAGGGTAGCAATTTATATAATCTTTCCGAAAGAGCTGGAGCGTACAAAAGATGTTTACACGGAGAGCCTTGGAGGCTTTTCATCATGTTTTGGGCAATCTTATCCAAAAAATATGATTAAAAATTTAAATTCATAGGAGAAAATAGTTCCTAATGGTGTTTTACAGCAAATTAAAAAACATGTAAGGCAACAGGGGCGGCTCCTGCCTATGGGGCTGTTGGGCTGCAGACCCCCTACCCAAAGCAGTTTTTTTTATCATGCCGTACCAAGAAAGAGAAGTTTTGTGAACACCGCTGTAAGTTTTCCCAGCATAATGCCACGACTGCAGTTTTCTGAACTCAACTGGAAGTTTTCCCTGCATAACACCACTGGGAGCGGGAAGAACGTCACGGACGGTGCTTCTTGCAGCCCTGACGGCTATTGAAACCAACTCATGTGGGAAACTCTGCCTATTCCCACATCAGTTCGTTTCCTTTGAATAAAACTTCCCCGGGGACTGCATTCATGGCAGCTCTCGCTAGCAGGGTTGCTCGCGAATGCAGTCTTTCGTTGGGTGGGAATGCATCGCCGGGCCTGTGTGCTTTGTTAATTAATACGGTTCTTGTGCTTCCGATTAAGACATAAAATAGGGGAATGATTAAAAATAATGACGAATGTTGAAATAAAGTATTAAATAAAGTACGTTTGAATGTATTACTCAACCTGCATTTTGTTTTTTCTTCCAATTTTTGGTTTGTTCCTGCTTTTATTCAACGTAATAATTCTAACAACAATGTTGCTCCCATCTGATAACAAATACTCAGTTGCCGGAATGCCGGGACTTTTGCAAAAAAAGTTTTACTTATATTTTCTCTTCTGGTCAAAATGGGCATGTGAACAAATTGCGATTAAAAATAGAGTTCAGTATTGGATAAATTGGAAAAAAAAAAAAAAAAGAGAGAGAGAGATACTAATTTCTGCAGCGAAATACTTGCACAAAATTGATTTCTTCACTTACCAAGCACATCGAAATTTTCGCTTTTAAACTCACGTAAATTTTTATTCACCAAAAATCATTGAAGTCACTCCACTGGATACATTTTATTTTTCTGCTGCATCCCCCTCCCTTCCCAAAAATCAGCTGCGCATTTCAATTGAGGTAGTGTACTTAATTACTTTGAAAAGAACATTTAATCAGATATCATTGTTTAGAAAATTTACGAAGTTGCTAAATTTTGGAAAACAAATTTTTCTACACTAAATTGTTATCATGATGGCTTCAGAATTAAAACTGGACTGAATATGTTTGCAATCCGTTTTTATTAAAGAAAATGCCGGTGTGTGAGTATCGCAATAACAACTCGTCGCGAAATTCTGGAAGATCCTGCAAAATTCCACAAAATGTTTTTCATCGCCGTCCAAGTTGCAGTGGTCGGTATCAAGTCGAAGTTTCAAAGGGAGTGTATCAGAAGAAAAAATATATATTGTCATATTTCTAGGGGTCACAATGAGACACTTAAGAACGTGTAACGCGTACATAACCTTGAGTGTGTCTCCTGGCACACGCATTAATTTTTTTAATGTTTTGGTCCTTATATATATATATATACGTACAGTATATGCATGTATATATAATTTGCAACCACCATCAATCCACTGCTGGATGAAAGTCTCCAAGTTTCTTCTTCCACAACAGTCTGCCTTGAGTCAGTTTTTTTATGCTTTCGAATTTCATGTACCCATCTCCCTCTTGTCATCTTCTGGATATTGTTTTTTCCCTTGCTATCCAGTTCAATATTTCAACTCTCCGTCGGTGGTTCTTTCTTATAGCAATATGCCCATCCCATTGCAATTTCAGGAATTTTGACCATGTCTTCCACTCTTGTCATTTTCCCGATCCACGAGTTCCTATTTGTATCATTCCAGGTAACAACAAACGTGCATCTCTACATGCTGCTTTCAGTTGCCTGCAACGTCTGTCTGTCTATTTTAGTTGAGATCCATGTCTGTGCTCCATGCGTAGGAACTGGAAGGATGCACAGATTAATCAGTTTCTTTTTAAGAAATAATGTATCCGACAAAGTTTTATAGGTCGATTATTTTCTTCATAAATGTGACAACGTGGCCATCGCTTAATATCTGTTGCCTAATTTAGGTATCGGTACCTTTACATTTTCCCCATCAATCGCTAAATATAAAATCTAAATTTTAATTTCTTGTAAAAAAATGCACTTTCGATCAGTATATATATATATTATTGTTATTATTATTATTATTAAACGGACAGCGTCAGCACAGGCGCAGTAACTTAACTTTCGAAGTGGTATCGTGATATCTACAAAATTGAGATGCAGCCCCCATCTCAGCTTACCACGAGCCGCCAGTGTAAGGCAATAAACATATTTCATCTTTCCACGGGGTAGGAACAGCACGTCACTTTTCACAGCGGTGGTTGTCGAGGAACTGCATTTGTATTTCTACTGCTCCCTGGCAGAATTTAGAAATTCTGATGTCTCGAAACACACAGTTTTTGATATTTTCAGTATCTCATGTTCAAAAACCTCAATGGACCTTATTCATGTTACGTCATAAGTGGATTTCTGCCGCCCCGGTGGCGCAGTGGTCTAAGGCGCTGGCCTCTAATCATTCGTCCGTAAGGGGTCCGGGTTCGAATCCCGGGTCCGGCATGGATGTTGTGTTTGTCTTACGGCACTGGCTCTCTCCCTTCCCTGGAACCAGTGACCCTAAATTAGGGACGGGCGACTGCTTATAGCCCATTGAGTTGCCTACGGTGGTCGTTAAACCTCCAATCAAAAAAAAAAAGTGGATTTCTGCGGACCAACATGGCTACTGATTCAATGTTGTCGCTATTTGATTATCCCTTACTGTTGGCTAGTTTTTACAATCTTAACGTCATGGATTCTGCCATCGAATTTTAATAGAGCTACAGGGCGATGAAGAAGAAATTAATTTCTTAGAAGAGCAAATCATTCGCAAAAATATACCAGGACAGTTTTGTGTTCGATGTTTATTTCGCATGATGCAGGAAAACATCGCCATTAATCTTCTTGAAGTTTTTAATGAAGCATTTCTCGCACACGGTATTTTAAATTTTCATGTTCTTATTGTCAGACATTGGCGAAACATCTGAAACATAAACTTGGGAACCTATTTTTTTGCAAAGCAAAACATTTAGGTGCCCATAAAAATACGTAATATGGAAACAAACTAGGTTTCGCACGCTAGGCAATCTGCTTAAGAAATACATAACATTAAATAAAAGAAAAATTATAGATACGTTTGTTTTGTTCTTTGGGGAAAGAACGTAGAACTAAATTCGTAATTTGACCATAAAAATATGCCATCAGTTTTCTCCTAGCTTCTTCTTTTTTTTTTTTTTTTTTTTTTAAACTGAAATTCAAAGAAACACTGCGAGGTTTCAACTGCCTTTGATTCGTAGTGTCATAATATCCAAAAGCTTTTTCGTTAAAGTAGGCAGAACATATTGGAGAATGAACATTGGGACGGAAAAAATCGCGTTTAAAATTTACACAGCCATTCCTTTAACAATGTCGTCCTATTCAGGGGAAAATTATGGAAAGTTATTCCTTCCTCTACACAATTTAGGTGGCAGAACTTATTAGCACAACATACGGTAAGCAAGAGTTAGACATGTTAATAAATTTACGAAAATCGCGATTTTCAGGTGCCCCTGCAACGTAACGCTTTGTTAAGAAATTGGAAAACGTGTAAACAAACTATTGTTGGTTAGCGGCCACGGAAATGTTTCCCCATGATGCAATGCAAGGGGAATAAGGTCCATTGCAAACAATCCTTAGGCCCCAAATGTGACTAGTATTTGCATGTCGAACATGTGTTTCCGAGGTTTGATTTTTTGAACATGGAATACAAAAAATTGAAATGAAGAAGAGAGGGTGTTAAAAAATTGTTAACAGTCCTATATTCAAATCAAAAAACATTGTTCCATAAATAATTATTATATTTTGAACATAATGTAATGTCCATATATTCCTTCATACTTAAAACATACATTCCTTCGTACTGGTAAAAAGCATCATCTTTTACCAGTACGAAGGAATGTATGTTTTACGTGGAAAGAGCGATGACATCGTCCATTTACATTATCTCCACGTATTTGATATATATTAGCATCATCTATGCAATTACAGCCAAAGACATTATTAACAATGAGCGAAACATTTAATTTACTTGTGAGAATATATCCGTTTTTGTAATACACCCTGATTCATAAAGAGTATACAGTTTCCAGATGCTGTAAAACAATAACAGTTGAAGACACGGACCACAACTGCAAACCATTAGGTAGATGTACTCATAAAGTTTGTGTCCCGCTACTGAGGGAAGTAACGTAGGCGATAGCGCGCGTGTCACGTAACTAGTCAGTCAAAATGGCAGCGTCTGCAGTGGAGAAGGCGTTTTGTGTTCTTGAATTGAGCAAAACGGAATCTGTAACTGTTATGCAACGGCATTTTAGATCACGATTCGGAAAAGAACCTCCAACCACAAAATCTATCTACGATTGGCATAAAAATTTTGAAACTACGGGTTGTTCGTGCAAACTTAAAAGTCCTGGACTACCGCGTGAATCGGAAGAAGTCGTCAATAGCATTTGCACCGCCATTCAACGAAGCCCGGGAAAATCAACGCGGAGGGTGAGTCGTGAAATGCAGATTTCACAGCCTACTGTCTGGAGAATTTTGAGAAAGAAGCTGAAAATTATTCCATACACACAGCGTATCACAGCCACTATCACTGCAGTTGATTCAGAGATTTTGCCTCGCGTTTGGACGGAAATGAATTACCGGCTCGATGTGTGTCGTGTGACTAAGGGTGCACAAATAGAACATCTGTTGCTGTCTCTAAAGAACTTGAAACATTCCACTATAATTCTGTTACAGGTAACATAAAATATCTTATATTGTTCTTGTTTTATAGTGCGTTGAAACTGTATACTTCTTTATGAATCACCCTGTATATCCAATTATATCGTTTTTTACATCCATATCTAACACATTACCTGATCCAAACCTGACCATATTTACTTCTATTAACAACTATTTAAACTACGATGTGTAACACGCACGCAGCAGGCGTATACTGATGAAAAGCTTTCAGTCTTCGCTAATGGCGGGACATCCGGTTTTCAAAAACTGACGGGAGTAGCTGACCCATCTCGAACGAATGATCGAAAACCATCGCTTAGACCAATGCGCCACCGGGGAGGGTCAGAGTGTTTTGAATTTGTAGTAAAGTTATTTGTGAAACTCTAGGAAACTGTTTGGGTAGGTTGCAGCGAATTTTGGAAATGCCATAAATTTATATGTAACTCAATGTGAATTCACAACAGTATAGTTAAAAAAAAAGTGTCCAGCGGTATTACACCTTTGAGATGAACGTCTGATTTTGTAACTTGTTGATGCTTGGGCAAGCCCAAGGAGGTTAGAATAGATAGAGTAAGGGTCCGCCGTTCCCCTCGTGTGATCAAAATGAAGCCAGCAAAACGCCACGATTCTGACGTCACAGCCTTCGCTGCCATGTTGGTGAGGCGATTGAGATCATAACATCACATTGAGTAGTGATGATGTGGCTGCCTTTTTCGATCTATATCTTTAAATTTCAGTATATGGATCAGTAAAAAAACTAGCGAAATAGGTAGTATATGGTAAACGTTTTAGGCTGGCTATGATACATTTTTATTGGTGTTTTTCGAACTTTGTTTTAGTTTTTTAACAACTGCAGAAGAGTATGTGCTTTCGTCAAAGAGGTCATAAATAGCTAACCCAACATTTTCTACTTATCGTGTTTTACGGAAATCTCTGTATCAAACTGAATCAACTAATATTGTTAGAAACTCAATTCTATGCGCTCTTTAAAGTTCCTGTTTATTTGCAAACCTAACGAAACTACTATAAATAACAGCACATTACTTTTACGAGTTCCTCTTGACACAAGTACTTAACATTATACACTGAAGAGCAAGTGAATTAGAGGCAGCTGGCGTTATGCAAATGTGGCGCTGTGGGCGGCCCTGTAAACGGAAACGACATGACGTTTGCAGCGATCCGACAATATAAGGAGTGATGCGACGGGAATCAGTAAGAGTCGGACGTAATATGGGTAAGACGAAGATCTAAGCGCATTTGATCGTGGGCAAATTGTCGGGGCCAGACGAATGGGTCACTCCATCTCGGAAGTCGTGCAGGCACTGGGATTTTCACGTGCCACTGTCACGGGTGCACCTTGAGTACATCGAATCCGGTAAAACCATCTCTGCAAGGGCCAACTGCCGTGGACAACAGCGTGTGGATGAGCTGGGTCATCATCGGCTAGCTCGCATTGTAACCGGATAGACGGACCACAGTGCAAGAAATCACTCGGCCATTCAACGCTGGTGCACAAAAACGTGTAAGCAGCCACACCATCCAGAACCATCTCCTCACTATGAGGTACAGAAGCCAACGTCCCACGAGGGTACCGCTGCTGACCGCACATCACAGGGTACAAAGATTAGCATGGGCGCGGGAACATCGCCACTGGACCCTAGACGTGTGGAAAAATGTTGCCTGGACTGATGAGTCGAGATTCACGTTGGTACATGCGAGTGGCAGGATACGAGTGCGGCGCAAATCACATGAAGCGATGGATCTTTCTTGCCAGCAGGGTACTCTTCAAGCTGGTGGGGGTTGCATTCTCGTCTGGGGACTGTTTACGTGGACTGAAATGGGACCCCTGGTACGTGTGACATCGTTCCTCACAGGTCAAAGTTACCGGGATATCCTGGACGACCATTTGCTCCCGTTTGTACGTTTTTAACGTCCCACTGGGGACCTCATCCTGCAACAGACAATGCACCGTGCCATCGCTCCCTAATTGTATCCGAATGGTTGGATGAACACTCCACCGACGTGACCTAGCTTCCTTGGCCAGCTAGGTCACCTGACCTCAATCCCATCGAACACAACTATGATGCCATCGAGAGAGATGTTCAAGGATCTGACCCTCCTCCATCAAATCTTCGTGAACTGTGGGAGCTTGTTCAGGGGTCGTGGATCCATATGATTTCCCAGCGCTTCTGGTGTCTTGTCGAGTCCATGCCGAGACGAATCGCCGCCGACATCAGGCCGAAAAGTGGTGCTACACGTTACTAGACAGGTATCTCTAATTCAGTTGCTGTTCAGTGCAGTTAAAGTGATTTGTGTGTGTGCGTGGACAATTTTCTCAGATCATCAGATAAGCATAAATTACCCTTCAGAATATTTCTTTGCGTGTGAGTTTATGAGTCTTACCCTTGCAAAATCGAACTCTTAAGAAGGTATGTGCTACAGCGCTTAATATGAAAAATAAGCAGTCGAATGAATTTTTTTTTGCGTTTTAAAATTTTCATAATGAAAATTTTGTTTAAACGTTTACTGGAATTCAGTGGGGGTGACCCATGGGCCTGGGTCTCCCCATGAGGTATCACTTGATCCTTCATTCTTTGCATTGGCTGCTTATTTTTAAATATATTTGTATATGTTTCTGAATATGTATTTTCACTTTAATGTCGCAGAGATATTTTTATAGTTTCCCACTTACTTTGGGAGATATTTCCTAAAGAGTTTTAATTTGCATCTTCAATAATTTGGGCCACCCCCATAAAAAAATCCTGGGTACTCTGCTGAAACTTATTAATTTAAAGAGCACTAAAAGGAAAATAACGAATTATCGCTTTATACAGGGTGTTCGTAAACTGTTTTGACAAAAGAAGAGGGGTGATTGTACCCATCAAGACGAACAATATTTACAATGGAACCTAGGGTCGCATTCCAGTCTGAGTGTCAGAAAAGAGGAACTTCGAAATGCGTCCAACAAGCACAAGTCGTCACCTCAGACGTCATTTCTTTCGTGCCGGAGAAGTAGCACATCACCAGAACATCACCGTCAAGCATTTACCGTATGCAAATTGCCAGAGAAAAGACGCAGCATCGACAGTTGCAGCTCATTGGCTTATCAAGGTGCAGTAGACACTTCCTGAATGCCACATATCCCGCACGATGGATTGGACGTGGGGGACCTGTGGCATGGCCTCCACGCTCACCGGACTTAAACCCACTGGACTTCTTCTTCTGGGGGCACATGAAATCATTGGTGTACGAGACGCCTGTGGACTCCGTGGAAGATCTCGTAGAGAGAATCGTTGTTGCAGCGGACAGGATAAACACGACACCAGGAGTCTTCGAGAGGGTGCACCAGTCTTTTATTCGCCGGTGTGAATTGTTCAACGGCACCCGTGACCGCCACTTTGAACATCTACTTTGAGTCTGTCCCTGATCTCCATAAATGGTATTGTGCAACTTATGATGTCGTTAATTCTCTTTCTTTGCGCTGTTGAAAGTTAAACTTGGACATCTAACTTTACTCTTTTCTGACTCTCAGATTGGAATGCGACCCTAGATTCCATTGTAAATATTGTTCGTCTTGATGGGTACTATCACCCCTCTTCTTTTGTCAAAACAGTTTACGAACACCCTGTATGAAACATGCGTTCATCGTATTATATGCAGGCATGTCTGGGAAAGCTCCGCCGAGAAAATTCACCCGTTTTGCGGCGACGCACGTTTCCGCCACCGTCAACACAGATTGAGATTCCTATACATTAGCATGGTTAAATATAAAAATAACACAAATGTGTAAGGTATATCAATTATTAGTAAATGAGAACATTACTGTGGACAATTTCTCAAGGGGAAGATTAATCTAAATGCTGATTTGTTTAAAATTTGACCAGTTTCTTAATCAAACTACAATGATTTGCAAAAAAAAATATATATATATATATATTTTAGAGAAAAATTAATATTCTATGCATAATTACCTATGAAAAGTTACACCTGCAGGTGTTTTAATTGATGAGCTGACACATCCAAAGGGTCAGCACAATCCCATTTTAAAAGATCAAGAAGTATAAATTTTTTGATGAAAAAAGGTAACGTCTCACTGGGCGTGTCCATCAACTCCGCATCGTTTGCTCTAAGTGCTTTAAGTTTGTGACGTCACCGTTACTCCATCTACTATAACCAAGGAGGTTAGAATAAGATATCTGGTGATGCCCTTGTTAACGAGCATTCTATCAATACGTTCTTCCAGTGCTTACATAACGAGAAGAAATGTGGGCATTAACTAAAAAAGACATACAAAGACTGCAGACAACTGAAAGGAGTATGGAGAGATGCATGATTGGAGTAACAACGAAAGATAAAACGAAGAACATGTAAATGGGGGAAATGACAAGAGTGGAAGAACTCATGATAAGAGTCAAATCACTGAAATGAAAATGGGCTGGATATATTGTCAGAAGAACGGACTACTGATGGAGAACCGAAATTTTAGACTAGATTCCAAGAGACAAGAAATGGCCCACGAGAAGTCCGTGCGAGATATAGATGGATGAAATTTGAAAGTGTGTGGGAGAGACATGGAGGAAACTGGCTCAAGGAACAGTTGTGGAAGAAATTTGGGGAGATTGGTTTGTCGGTTGGAGGTTAACGACCACTGTGAGCCACTTAATGAGTTGTGAGCAGTCGCCCGTCCAAAACTTGGGAAGACCGTCATCCAGCAGTGAATTGATAAATGGATGCAAATACTGATGGTTATATAATATATACTTATAAAGCAGCACAAACTTTGTAAAAAGAAAATTACATTTTCTAATAATGTAAAGAATGACCCAAAAATGTGTTTCCACTGTATTTAAATGTGGGAGTTTCCTTATTGTTCAATTATCTTGATATATTGAATTAGGTGTGACTTTCTTCAATTACAAACATATACTGCACTGCTCAAGTCATTCATCTATGTAAATGAGCAAGTGCTTAGAAAGCTCACTTTTCTGATCAAACTGTTTGGAGCACACATCACACTGGCATGACTACACTTGTGTGAATAAGCCAAGGAGGTTCGAAGAAGGAGGATCTGGCAACAGCCCCTCTTCGTGGGCTGCTGGCGTGATGCCATGTTTTATCAGCTGACTAGGCAATTCCGCCCAATCCGAGAATCTCCTGCATATCTCTATGGGGAAATCGCGATTTTGAACAGGTTTTTCGGACCCTTACTCTACCCATACAGGCATGAAAAAAATTGAGGCTGAAACATTCATTCCCATAACCATAAAATTCCTGAAAAAATAGGAAAATATGTGTTGGTATTTCTTTAAAAAATTGAACAAAATAATGATTTTTTGAGCGGAAGTGCGTACTGCGTATGGTTACTTGCATACTACGCTTGTGCAAGTAGCCGTGTTTAAAATATTACCCAAACTCTAATGTTGAGAAATACGAAGTCCGAAATATTCCTTGTTTTGCATGGTTTGCATGCGTTGAGCATAACTGCTTCAGCACAGGAAGTGACGTCACGTTGCCGAACTGCCGCAAACTCGCACACACGTCAGAGAAAGTATCGAAACAGCTGATCTGTTTCGGCTTCACTCAAAACGGGTCTTTTCACCTCCTCTTCTTATAACCTCCTTGGGGAAAGCTGATGGCTTTCAAGGCTGTTGCAATGCATTTGGTGTTTGCCGAATCGCCTTCCTTCGTCCCAAATATTTCCGATTTCACATCGTAACTTGCTTCCAACGCGTGAAAAAATGCTGCATTTAAAAATCCTTAATTAAACTGAGGTTCCTTCCTATTTTTATTTTAAACTGAAATACACGAACATTCGTGCGAATTCCAAACAAAACATAACGTTAAAATTGAAAACTTCATTCGTATGAGAAGAATAATTCATTCCAGTTTTATATTAACACGGTTTTTGCAAACCAAAACCTCACTATTCTAAAATACTCACAATTGAAATTACATAGGTATCGTGAAAACAATGTCAAATTCCCACACCTGGCGGCTTCATGGTTAAGAGACTCAGGGCATCTCCAGAAGTATTGTTCTAACCTCCTTGATTATAACCTAAGCTGACCAGAAGTCCCCAATTCTTGAGGACAGTCCTCGAATTTAGTTTACTGTCCACAGAAACGTCTGATGACTTTGGGGACGGAAACTGTTTTCAAATTTTGATGTTTGTCCTCAAATGTCCTCGAATTTACACTTTCTCATTAGTTCGTTAGATTTTTAATGAAAAGTGTTTTTAAAAATAATTTTGGTCTGCACTAATTTTACAACATGCTTCTTGTGAAAACAATTTTTGGCTGTATTTTTTCTTCTTTTAGAGTTTAGCGACCACCACAAGCAACTCTAAGGACTATAAATAGTCACCTGTTTTCAATTTGGAGACATTCGTTCTAGGCAAGGGAGAGAGAAAGTGCTGTAAGACAAAGACACCACCCATGCCTCATTCGGGACTCGAACCCGTACCAACTTGTACGAATTGTCAGTGGCCAGCACTAGGACACTGCACCACTGGGGCGGTTAAATTTCGACTGTACCAACTTCTCATAAAACTTTGGCAAAATGAAAAATCCGCCATGCAATTACTTTGGTGTGCAGCTTGATTTAATTCCGCACATATACCTAATTCACTTTTGTTAATATGTTCTCGTCATAGTAGTTCTACTTTGTCAATACAAATTATGCCGCCCCGGTGGCGCAGTGGTCTAAGGCGCTGCCCTCTGATCATTCGTCCGTAAGGGGTCCGGGTTCGAATCCCGGTGAGGCATGGATGTTGTGTTTGTCTTACGACACTGGCTCTCTCCCTTCCCTGGAACCAGTGACACTAAATTAGGGACGGGCGACTGCTTATAGCCCATTGAGTTGCTCACGGTGGTCGTTAAACCTCCAATCAAAAAAAAAAAAAAAAAAACAATACAAATTACCAGCATTCTACAAGATATCTCATTTTCAGACACAAATTTTCTTATGTAATACCACAGTTACTGAAGCAATGCAGGCCGCCCCGGTGGCGCAGTGGTCTAAGGCGTTGGCCTATGATCATTCGTTCGAAGGGATCCGGGTTCGAATCCTGGTGAGGCATGGATGTTGTGTTTGTCTTACGGCACTGGCTCTCTCCCTTCCCTGGAACCAGTGACCCTAAATTAGGGACGGGCGACTGCTTATAGCCCGTTGAGTTGCTCACGGTGGTCGTTAAACCTCCAATCAAAAAAAAAAAAAAAAAAAAATGAACTGCCGATTTGGGGACGCCACGCCCTTTTGTCCTCAAATCAGTGTTTCAATATCTAGTCACCTTATTCTAATCTCCTTGGACAAAACTGTTAGGTGAGGGGAAATTTTGCGGTGAAAAGAGAAATTTCCATAAAATAGAATTTTTATTCTGAATGGTTGGCATTACAGCAATTCTTTGATTATAGCAAGGAGGTTAGAAGAAGTTGTAACCTCCTGGGATTACAGTAAGTGAATATTATATTTTTCTGCAAACATAATTTTCAACACTCAGCATTTTACGAGGGCAAAAATGTCATATATTTCTTTTTGATTCTGCTAGGCGATTTCAGAAAATATTTCATTATTTTTATTTTCCTTCCTATGTGCTTAAATTAATGAGATGTAAGGCATTCCTAATGTTCTAACACGGAACATGACGCTGCAATGTCCTTCTTTGTGTGTACACTCAGCACAATATGAATGAAAGGTGCATATGTTTTGTTGAGTTCGTGAACGCCTAACGTCAAAAAATGAAATTATTGGGCTTGCTGTTTTCTCAATAAACAGAAATTATAAATTTATTAACATGGAGTCTACATTGGAAAATCCCTATGGAGAATTGATTTCAAAAGAAGTGAAAAAAGACCCAGATACAGGTGATATTTGGGAGTGTGAAGTATGCTTCCAGAAATTCACAACAGAAGCCAGCTTTGCAATACATATGCAACTTGGCAATGTATGCTGTGAGCAATATGCGCAGAAAACTCTGCTGTCAAAGAATTTGCTCAATGGCACAGGTGAAAACTCACACGAAAATGATATATGTTTCGACCAATTTACTGAGAGAAGTGATCTTTCAAAGCATGTACTTCTTCACTCAGGCGAAAAGCCTCAACAAAGTGTTGCATCCTCCGAACAATTTACTGACAAAAGTAATCTTTCAAAGCATATACTCCTTCCCACAGGTGAAGATCCTCACCAATGTGATGTATGTTCTGAAAATTTTTCCCCGGAAAGTAATCTTTCAAACCATATGCTCATTCATACAGGTGAAAAGTTTCATCAATGTGATGTATGTTCCAAACAGTTTACTCGCAAAAGTCATCTTTCAAGGCATATGTTCCTTCACTCAGGCGTAAAGCCTCACCAATGTGATGTGTGCTCCAAACAATTTGCTGACAAAAGCTGTCTTTTGAAGCATATGTCCATTCACACAGGTGAAAAGCCTCACCAATGTGATGTATGTTCCAAACAATTTGCCCACAAAAATGATCTCTCAAGGCATATGCTCACTCACGGAGGTAAAAAGTCTCACCAATGTGAAGTATGCTCCAAACAATTTCTTCACAAAAGGTATCTTTCAAATCATATGCTCGTTCACACAGGTGATAAGCCTCACCAATGTGATGTATGTTCCAAACAATTTGCTTACAAAAGTCATCTTTCAAGGCATATGTTCCATCACCACTCAGGTGAAAAGCCTCACCAATGTGATGTGTGCTCCAAACAATTTGCTGACAAAAGTTGTCTTTTGAAGCATATGTCTGTTCATACGGGTGAAAAGCCTCATTTATGTGATGTATGTTCCAGACAATTTGCCCACAAAAACGATCTTTCAAGGCATATGCTCACTCACGGAGGTAAAAAGTCTCACCAATGTGAAGTATGCTGCAAACAATTTCTTCACAAAAGGTATCTTTCAAAGCATATGCTCATTCACACAGGTGATAAGCCTCATCAGTGTGATGTGTGTTCTAAACGGTTTGCTTGCAAAAGTTATCTTTCAAGGCATATGCTCCTCCATGGAGGTGAAAAGCCTCACCAATGTAATGTGTGCTCTAAACAATTTGCTGACAAAAGTAATCTTTTGAAGCATATTTTCATTCACACAGGCGAAAAGCCTCACCAGTGTGATGTGTGCTCCAAACGATTTGCTGACAAAGGTTATCTTTTGAAGCACATGTTCATTCACACAGGTGAAAAACCTCACCAATGTGATGTATGTTCCAAACAATTCACTCACAAAAGTTATCTTTCTAAGCATATGGTGATTCACACAACTGAAAAGCCCTAGCAGTGTGATGTATTCTTCAAAATATTTACTCGGATGGTTATTCTTTTAAAGCGCATGCATGCTGCTTGACACAGGTGAAAAAACTCACAAATATAAAGTAAAGCTCCAAACAATTTAATGACTGAAATGTTCCTTCAGTACATCTACTTTTTCCACAGGTGAGAAGCATCACTATTGTGATTGTATGCTCGAAAAATTTACTTGGAAAAATGTTTTTTCAAATCATATACTCTTTCACCCAGGTGTTTTAAAAGCCTTACCAATGGAACATATGCTTTGAAGAGTTTTCTCACAGTAATAATGTCCCAAGGCTTATTTTTCTCCACATAGATAAAAATTCTTGTGTACCCTATTCTTCTCCACCAATGTGTTGCATGCTGCAAACAATTTTCTTGGAAAAGTATTCTTTCAGAGCATATGATAATTCACATATTATAAAAGCATCACCAGTGTGATGCAAACAGGTGTGTGCTGCAAAGTAATATTGTACAGTATGTGTTTCTTCAGGAAGATGTATTTTTACAGGAGTGCTTTAAGAACACCAGTTGTAACTTCGATTTATGAAAACTCATTGAAACCATAATCAAAAGTTAATTTTCAAATACCTCTGGAGAAAATCCAGTTACAGGTTGTATTTTTCATTAATGGAAGTAAGTACTATAGGTGAGATAATTTTTCTTTTATCATTGTTCTGTTGCATATCAAAGCTTCCAGTAATGAAACAAGTTAAAAGTGATTACTTTTTTTTTTTAATTTGAATGTGACAGTGGTAATAGGGAAAAGTGGCTTTAATCAAGGGTGGGTTATAAGCACTTTGTACTCATATACACTGTTTCTTACATTATATTAACTATATATCATCGGGTCTATTCCCTATTGCATCCTGTCAAAATTTACAAACATTCATGATAGAAAACTATAAGTTGTCATAAGAAATCCAGTGACATCAGAAGTCTTTACTCACGTTTTTTATAGCAGCTGCATATTGCTGAAGTAGTCTGTCGCTGTGCAAAGTCATTTCGAATTCTGTAGTTGTTGAAATGCGACTTTAACAAGACTACTATGTAGATATATGTGAGGAAATTGAAGGTTGGGATTGAAAATAGGATTATTTTATTAATCCACTAATTAGCAAGATATTTTGAAAATGACAATGAGATAATTAAAAATTTCAACGTCGAATGAACAAAGAAAGATTTTTTAAAAACGCCAAAAAAGAAGCGGGACGAACCTGATAACAAAGTTTATCGAAGTAAGTTAAAATCAATAAAATCTTCTAAAGTTGGGTTAAAATATACCAATGACTTCTATTTACATAGGTTGAATCCTGAAAATATCTTCTAGAGTAGTTTAAAAACATAATAAAAGAACTTGTACTGAAGTATGTTGAAGTACGACAGACCTAATAATGTAAGCGGGGGGAAATGGCGGGGGTTGATCTCGAGGACTCACTCGTTCATTTCTGACCGGTTTTGACTTTCTGAACTTCAGTCATTATCGAGGATTCTCTTCCAGTGCAACTACACCTATTCATTGAAGTTTGATTAGGCTCTTCATCCAGGTTTCTTCTCGTCAGAGAGATATTGCGTACACACATGGCAGGGGATACGTCATTTTGTTTGAAAGTGCCATGTATCATGTTTTTTGGTTGTTTTTTGGCATTGGTATTATTTTTCTTCTTCTTTTTTCTACTTTAGTCTTAGCATTCTTTTTATTTTTCCCTTTTCTTCCTGCTGTCTCTTTAGTTCTTTTTCAACGAGGTATTTCCATGAATAGCTTAAATCGAATGGTGTATTGTAGTTACAATTTTTGCTCTTGGTCTTTTCAGTAATCACTGCTTCTGAAGTTAATAATTGATGATGGGTATTTAATGTTGTCGTCAATTTAATGTTCTCCCAGTCAGGATAAGCTTGGTTCTGTATTAATGCTGTCTTCTCTTCACGTTTGTTCCAATTTGAGATGTGTTCATTAAGTCTTGTGCCCAGTCGTCTTTTGGTGCTGCCGATGTATAATTTATCAGGACGATTGTCTTTTCTCGTTGGAATTGCATAGACTCTTGGTCTGTTTAATATAGATCTTATTTCGTGATCTTTTGTCAGATCTTTGGAAATATTAGTCATTGTCTCTGCAAGAACTATGTCTTGTTTCTGGCATTCCTTTTAAAGGATATCTGATATAGGGGGAGTATATGGAAACTTTCCTATATATTTTTTATATATAGGTGTATTATTTATACTATTATTCCAATTTTTTATTTTTTTGTAAATAGACAATTAGGAATTTTTTTATAACCAAAATTTGTATCCAAGTTTATTATCCATTTTAGTTCATTCCTTTCAGATCCACTTTCAGATGAGTGTGAGATAGCTCTTCGAACATAAAAATAAAACGCTGAAACCTTATATTTCCATGGGTGATTGGAATTATATGGAATCATTGGAATGGCAACTGAAAACATAAGATGGTTTTTGAAAAACGGAGTATTGCATTCTGGAGTTTTTGTTAAATAAAGATATATCTAAGAAATTTAATTGCTGACCAGTTTACTTCTTTTTCTTATTGTAACTTTAATTGTAGGGTAGAAGTTGTTGTATTTATTTATGAAGTTGTTCAATTCATCTTCAGAGTATTGCCATAAAATCAAAAAATCATCAACACATCTCAAAAATAATAAAGGCAAGACTTGCTTTGTATTTGATAATATTTCTTCTTCTATGTTTTGTAAGATAACCTCTGCAAGTAGACCTGAAATGGGTGATCCCATTGGGGCTCCAGATGATTGCTTGAATATTTTATTATTGTAGTTAAAGTAGTTGTTATCCTGAACAAAAATCAAGAGTTTTGATTATACTTAATCTTTCTTCTATTATAAGGTTTTGTCTAAGTTTAGAATCTATTAGTTCAATAGCTTCTTTCACTAGAGTATTGGGATATAATGAAATTATATCCATATTAGCATTCTAAAGTCATAGTTACTAATTGCTTTTATTTGTTCTATTACTTTGGTGGAGTTGTCTATACTATACATATGATTTGTGTAAAATGGTTTCAAATATTGAAACAATGCACGTTGAAAGTTTATTGTAGGTGCTATACTCTTATTGACAATTGGTCTTATTGGACTGTTTTCTTTGTGTTTTTATTTTGCCTAAAATATTGGGAATTGTTGCTCCTACTGGAGGGTAAGCCTTTGATTTAATAGCAGATGGTAATTTGCTGTGGTTCTTAAATTCTGTCAACTTTCTTAATATGTTATCTGTTGGATCTTTTTTGATTTCTATGACTTTTAAATCATTAATGGCAGTTTCCATTTTGTTGTTATACTCTGTTTTATCCATTATAACTATCTGTTTAGCTTTGTCAGCTATTAAGCATTTAATTGGTTGATCTTTTTGAAGATCAATAAGAGCTTGTCTTTCATATTTCAAAATAGGCTTTTTATATCTTTCATATTATCATATGCTCTTACTAGTTTGAATCGCATGGGATTTTGAATATCTTTAGGTAGCTGTCTAATTATATTCTCTGCTTGAGGAATTAATACTTCAGTTTTGAGTTGAGCATATCTTAATGCTTTATGTTGAAGGCCTGTCAAAATCCGAGTAAATTTGTTAATGTATAATGGAATTTCTTTAGACATATCATTTTGGGTTCTCAAATCATGTTTGCTTTTAATTTTTTGTTTTTCTTCAATTAAAGCTTGTATTTTATAAAAATGTCTCATTTGACATTATCTTTTTTGCTTATCCTTTATGATATAAATCTTAGCAATATCCGTGAAAGTGTCATTATTTCTGTTATTGGTCAGACATTCTTCGTATAATTCATATGATCTGCTTAAATAATCAATATACTTATGCTTTTTTCTTCAAATTTCTGCTCGTAGTCTGGATATTTGTCCTTATTTGTAAGTGTTTAGGAATGATTTCATTGTCCTTACATGTTGTTAAGAATTCTAAATGTAGCACTTCTCTATTTAATTTCAATCTATATTTTTTAAAAGTCCGTAAGGCATCGTTATTTTGCTTTGTCCATTGTTCTGCCATGCCTGCTCTATTATCTGCATTCTGAACATGCATATTGAATGGTTGCACAGAATTAAAAGACAATGAGCATTAAATTTCCATTGCTTTCCTTGAATTTAATATTTCCTAGATTGTGAAAAATAAATCTTGTAGCCTTTGGAAAATAGATTTACTTTGCATTTACCCTGTGGTTGCTTTTCCCATTTGTGGGTAGTATCAGCTGAGTGATCCTTTTTTACCAGTAACCCTGATGTCAAATGTTTTTTAGTATTTTTTTTTTTTTTTACTTTTAAGGTTTTGGTAGTTGCTCAACAAAAGTTATTGTTTGAAATGGGCTGGTATACACTGGTATTGCATATCAGCACTTCTTTTTTAACACACAACTACACTTCAGCATGAATCTTGATAGCTTGAAAAATAGTAAAATCTGTGCACATGTTCTATTCACATAACGTTTTTTCAATAACTCAAATTCTTCCCACACTCCCTTTGAATTCCACTGTATATTGTGCATATTAATTAACTCTAATTGAAAACACACATTTTGCCACAGCACTATTTTGTGTATTTTATAAGTACTACTATGAATCCTTGAAGGTGGAGCTTTTCTGCAACACATTCTTTCTTTTGTATGTATTGGATTTGTTGATAAATATAGGTGCTATGATCACTATTTTATATGCACGAGAAGTTACACTCCTAAAAAGTATCTCCTGTTGATTTTGTGAGTATTCCAAAATGAAAAGCCACAAACTCTCAAATTGCCTGTTAAATACAATAACTTGTCTATATGAAAAGTTTTTTTTTTTTTGGTCGGAAGTTTAATGACCACTGTGAGTAACTCAATGGGATATATGCAGTCGCCCGAGCTAATTTAGGGTCACCTGTTCCAGGGAAGGTAGAGAGCCAGTGCTGTAAGACAAACGCGATATCCACACCTCACCAGGATTCGAATCCGCGTCGATCTCAGACAAACGGTGACAAACCAATGCTTAGACTACTGTGCCACCGGGGCAGCCTATGAAAAGTTCAATCACAGTGGAGAAAATGACTTTGTGGGCAAAATCACTGGGAGGGAAAGGGCTCGACAAATATGTTATAAATCTAGGAGCCAGCTCCAAAATTTAGGCGCCAGGTGAAATGAAGTCGATAACAAATGGACAAAAACTTGTTTGCTTAGGAGTCCAGAGTTCGCCAAAATACGTAATTATGCATCTAGGACGCATCGAAAAGTGTGTTTACGCATTGAAATTTTGCCAACGCATAAAAATATGAATAGAGAATTTTAAGCTGAAAATTTTTTATTTTCAACTTTTTATTCGAATTTTGTATTTCAAACATATGATCAGTGGTATCCTTTGTTATCTCAGGCCAGATCTCACGTTGTAGACGACCATACCCGTCCGTGGTTTTTGTGGTGCGACCGGAGCTTTGGTGGCCTGAGCCGCCAGCCAGTCAGGGCGTGAGGTCAGGGAGACATCGTTCCTTACCTTGACGTCATCGGCTCATCGGGCGCGCAATCACATCGCAAAACTCCTGTCATTGCTGCTACAGCTCGTGCTCGATCAGATGAGTGAAGTACGCTTTCGCAATTCCGGAGCGCCTTGTGGTCATGATTTGTACTTCGTTATGACGGTGGTATGTGGTCGTGATTTGTAGAGATTGAAACAGCTTTATCAGACACTGTAGTATCGAACAATGTGCCAACAGCATACTTTAAAGTCTTTTTTTTTTTTTTTTTTTTTTCGGCTAGACTCAGTTCAATGGTGTAAAAAAGAAAAAGCGCAGAGGAAGGTAACAATGAAATCTGCAAAATACTAGTGGTGGAAATACGAAAGCAGCCAACAAACATGGACACTTCATTAGAAAATGAAGAATGCGTTGTGTTACATCGACATCAAAGTAGGAAATTCATTCTTGTTCTTTACTAAAATGGTTCAAAGAATTTCCAGGGATTACTTTCCATGCACTTGTAGTATTTACGTTATTTATGTATTACATATATATTTTTTTTAACTAAAAAAAGAAGCAAAACGTCCAAATGCATTCAGTAGTAGTGAAATATTCTTTAATATGAAAAAAAAAAGTTTTTTTTTAATAATTTCCCGGTGTTTTTGCACTTTTTTTTTTATTATTTCACTCATTAATTTTTCTAAAATACTCCTCACTTTTAAAAATTACTCCCTAAATTTTTCCAAAGGAGTAAAAATACTCCTTCAAATTATTTTTCGGCAAACTCTGGTTATGACACTGGAACGAAAGTGGTAAACCATATTTGATGTCCATTTTTTTTTCTTTTTACCCAAATTACTTATTGCAAAATAAAGTTCAAATTTGCTTCATAATTTTCTTTTTCCATTCTTTCAGTAGATGATCTCAAAAAAATTAAAATTTCAGATTTCAGTTTTATTAAAATACTATTTGTGGATGTCATATTTTGTACATATTAATTCAAAGTACCATATTTTCTTTCTTCGTATAATCTGTAGACCATAAAATTCAGAAAAAAAATTTCCTTCGTGAGGTCCGCAAGGGCGTTTAATCCAAAGAGAAAAACAATTTTCTCCTTCGCATAATCCGCAGCAGCATGTCTCAGATATTTCAAAAAGAAAAAAGCAAGAAAATAGTCCATACCTGCCAACATTGGTGCCTTGTTACTAATAACTGGTATTGCGCGAAATACATGGACTATTTTACGAAATGATCCATCTCTTTGTAAAACACAAATAGGCGCCTCCCACGAAATGTTACAACAAACAAGGACTCTAATGAAACAAACTTAAAATGTGCGAAACACAAAGTTGATACCCGGCGAGGGCATCATTGCAAGATTTAAGTTCGAAACTTCCACCAGTAAAAATCAGTAAGATGCGTTCAGAATTCCACAATGCTTGACAGACAGGAAATCCAAGCAAGTGAACGTTCAGTGTATGAACCTCCACTTACCGTATGACCATACTGCCTCTAAAATTGCAGTTTAAGACAAGATGAGACAAAAGAAGAGGTGGGGAGGGAGAGGGGAGAAGCTGAACATTTTTACTGGTGAAAAATCAAAACGGACAGCAAGAATGCGGACTACTGTCAGTTTGCCTTTTGCTGACTCTGCAACTGCGCAGCACCATTGCTTAATTTTTCTTTCTGCTGATATCATTCTCTTCATTGTCACTTTTCTTTCTTTTCTATTTTTTTATGCCCTCTGATAACAACCATCAACCTGATGACCATAAGCACATGATATCAAAGCTTCAACTATTTTAGATAAATGGTGTAACTTTGGGAATATTAATACTTTTGAACACCATGCATCAATAATATAATGTGAGAAACAGTAAACAATGCAGCAACTGAGTTCTTGACATGTATATATAATAAGAATTATTACCACGTGAAGAAATTTAACACCTTGAGGTGTGTGAAGAATTGATTGAACAGTGCATCAATTTTTGCAACTTTTCCAAATTCGTCACTTCCATGTTTGGGAGTTTCCTTCTTCCCTTATCAAGATTAAGTGCAAAAACTTATGTGGGGGGGATATTTAACAGCGCTGGAGAGTAGTAACATCGCGGGGGAGGGGAGGGGGAGGTGAGCGATTACAGGAAATACTTCCGGTTTTGGAAATTTTTCTCCTGTTTTCAAGCTGAAATACAAAAATTTATGCAGTAAAATGATACTTAAAAATATTGAACAGAGGCAACATCGCGGGTAAAAAGAAATTACGATTACTTAAACTCTGTCGACTTTCCGTTTTCCCAAGTTTTGTGAAGATGGAATTCCGTCTTCCGACGAACATCTAACCCTCCCCCAATTATGTTTACTTATGCATCGATCTCCTGTGTGGCCAAAATAACGAAAAAGGCAAATTTTCACGATTTGGCGGAAGAATCTCGTGCCTGAAGATTAGGAGGAAATTTTCGCGGCATCTAACTTCCGTTTCCGCAAATTCTTGCCTACAGTTTCAAACTGAAATACGAACATATATGCCATAAAATGATATTTAACAAGAATATGCGACACAAACGCAACATCGAAAGAAAAAAATTATAATTAGGGCAAATTCTTTTTACTTCATTTAACTACTATTTTTGAAACACGAAATACCATCCCCAGAGGGGAAATGACCCCCCCCCCCAATTCTCTTCAGTTTTGTATAAATCTTGAGAACGATCTAAATGGTGACAAAGAAAAAAAAAAAAAAACTGGAGAATTCCACAAATCCACTTAAGAATCTTATGTATATCATAAAGTAATGGCAAAATTTTTTTTTTTTTTTTTAAATGAAAATTTGTAGGATCCGTAGTTTCGAGAGTGAGTTCCGTAGTCAGACAACTAAATCCGTTGAAACTATGGACATTCCGTTGTAATTGGCATTTATGACAGTCGTATAATCCGCATTTACCATGTTAATTGGGAATCGCAATTTCCGACAGAAAACGGCGATTCACAGGACTGACTCGGAAATCCGAAGATGTAAGAAAGAAATGATCGTCTTATTGAAAAAGTAACTGTCATTTTGAAGTACTGTTATGTTACTTTTAAGTAACTAAATAACTAAAATCGCTAGCTGTTACAGCATTACTGTAGTTCATTAGTTATACTAAAAAATTCATTGAAATTGTGGACAGTCGCATTGTCTTATTTCTGAATATGTTTCAACTGAATACTGAAAGAAAAAAAAATCCTTAACTAATACAATTAGCGCACCAAAACTAGGCAGTGCGATTCGCATTTCACCGATTTAATGAAGAAAATTAAGATCGCATTGTATTGGCCAATGCGATCGCAGAATGGTTAAATGATACGGAATGATAGCTATGCAGGATTGACGAGAGTCACGGATTCTCACAACACGTAGGCTTCCGTAAGCGCAAATAGTAACGCCTTTCTTGTGTCATATTTTCTGTCAAAAATGCTTCTAAGTAAAAAAATATATGTATATATATTCTTACAATCTCTTTGCGGTCTTCTATCTTGCTGTTACGTTACATTTTTTCTGTTACCGCAATTTCGGTTCTTTCCCACTAACACGAACACTCCTGACAATTATCTTGCAGACTTTTTAAAACGCTGTACTTTTTTTTTCTTTCTTTACCGGTACCCCGCAGTATTTATAATTTTTTAATAGAAAATCAATGGATTATACAACAAAAATTGCGGTATTTACTGCAAATTACGAAATCTCAAGTAAGAAGAAAATTAGGCACCACGGCCCGAATTTTAGGCGCCTGGGCTACCTGGCACCCGGGATTTGTTGAACTCTGGGGAGGGATACTTTCACAATTTCATATTCATAAAACTTGGCAAAATAAAACCAGTAATGAGCATACAAGTAAACAAATTAGCATCCTCAATTGTGAATTCCAAACAATCATAAGATTTTTAATGTAAAAAATACTCTTGCATACAAAATTGGTAGGCAGATTACTGAAGTGTATGGACAAAACCCCATAAACAAAATAACATTTTAGAACTGTTTCATAAGTACATTGAAATAAATGCTTTCCATTCAGCAAATGCTAACAGTTGCTACGTGTATGGCTACAATGATAAACCTGTCCATAATGATATTTTCTATGGTCTCAGCAGATTTCCTATACAGGGGGTGCCGTATAAAAGAAGCCGGAATATAATGAACGACAACAGTCAGGCGATGTTACTATACATGGTAAAGAATAGTTGAAATGACAAAAAACAGGAGCAATTTACCTTCATTTACAACAATTGCTGAAAGTGCTGTCCTCCAACATCAAGCACTCCGAGTTGATGGTGTCGGTGGAAAGGAATGGGCCGACTATCCTCTTCGCAGACACAGCACACCATACGCATATCTTTAGGTCGTACAGAGGAGTCTCCATTGTCCATCTGGGATTTGTGTCGGTCCAAATCTTTATGTTTCTGTGCATTGACATACCCGGACAGATGAAACCATGCTTCATCTGTCATGTAATAAAGTGTTGGGTCTATTTCACTGCTGACAATGGTCTCCTGAAACCACTTACAATATTGCATTTGTTTTGCATAATCAGAAGTTTTAAGTTTTTGGAGCAGCACAACTTTCTACGGCCGAAAATGCAAATCCACCTTAATGATGTGTCGGTATGATGTGGCAGATATTCCCGCTGCAGATTATAATCGGAGAATCGACTTCCGAGGGCTTTGTAACATCATTGTGCACACATCCTTGATATTGTCTTCAGTATGAATTGTCTTGGGTTTGTTTCCTTTTCTGTTGCACACCGTGCCGGTTTCATGAAATTTCCGTACTAACTTCTGTACCACTGATTTTGCCGATGCTGCAGAATGTAGAAATTTTTCTGTAAAGAACTCATTTAAAACCTTGTATGAGTTATTTCTGAAATACTGTTCCACAATAAAAATCCGCTGTTCCGTACTTAAAACCATTTCCGTTGCCTTTGTTCTCTCTTCACTTACACTTATGACCATGTACCTACACTGCTCTGGCTGTGACTAACCACTCCGAAGAATTCCTTTGCAGCTGTACACGCAGAAAACGGTTAGAAGTGGAACAAAGTTGTTTTAACTGGAAACCCGCCAAACAACTTTAACCCACCTAACAACGTCTGGTCACGGGGCCACTTTTATATGGCGCACCCGGTAGTACTAGTGTATTTTGAACTTGTGTATAATCAGGGGTTGAAAAATATCTGAAAAAGTTACATGCCCAGCTGAGCAAATGCAGAAAATATTTACTTGCCCAGAAGTAAAATCTACATGCCCAGAAAAATTTATCTTTTAAATAAGACATCGCTCTTTCCACGTTGATTATCCACTGACGCCACGTATTTGGAGGATTTTCACTTTTATCTTTTTTTTTTCTTTAAATCTAGTTGTCTGAACTAGATTTCATTTTTACTTGCCCGGATCAATAATTTACATGCCCCAGGCATGTAGGGCATGGTATTTTTCAAGCCCTGATAATGATAATTAGTTTCTGAGTCAGTCTGTGGCTTTTCAAACTTTGGCATTAATGCCAAAGAATATCTTTCTATAAATACAGGGGATTATTTGAATTTAGATGAGTCATTAGTGTTTAGTGGGAGCACCGATGGGGATATAATAGCGGAACTTAAACAAACTGATGATGAAAGTGGAGAGGAAGAGGCATAGTGTTCGACGGCATTATTATTCAACTTAACAGAGCTGTATGTGTTGTCAAACTAATTGAAACATTACAGAATTTCGTTCCTACACTACGGAATGGCCCAGGTATATATCTGAATTTGCTAGATGGTTTGAAAAAAATGTGTATGACAGAGTCTGTATTGTCTGCAAAAGACAATATCCAATTACTTTTCTTGTTAATTAAAGGCTAAATTTTTCTTAGTTCATATTTAATGATCCAAATTCTGTTTTACGCAAGTACAACTTCATTATTCAGTATGTATTTCATTTCTGTGTGTTATGTATGTTTTATTTTTGAATTAGAAACATAATTCCCAATTTTATCATTGTACACATGCATTTTTAGATTAATAGAAATGCTGTTAAAATACATGTTACATTTTTGAACTGGAATTAGAATCTTATAATTTATGTTCATTGAAATTCCTAATTTTTAATGTTATTTAATGATTTAAGTTTCAATAGGATATTAGTAAAAATGATGTTACACCCATATTAAATAACTTTCATTATAGAGTGTATCAGGTTCAACCTTGTCTATAACAATAAACTGCCAATAACAATATTTTTCCCCAGACCCTGGAACATCATTATAGGCAGGTTTCAACTGTGTTTGTCATAACCTCCCCAGGCCGCCTCGGTGGCACAGTGGTCTAAACGATGGCTTCTGTTCATTCGTTCGACAGAGGTCCGGGTTGGAATCCTGGTGAAGCATGGATGTTGTGTTTGTCTTACGGTACTAGCTCTTTCCCTTCCCTGGAACCAGGGACCCTAAATTAGAGACGGCGACTTCATATAGCTGGAGTTGTATAAAAAGGAAATGTATCTGCGTACACAACCATTGAAACAGAAAACTTGCTGCAAACCCGCGAATCATGACAACAATAGAATAAGATAATTTAAAAAATATATATATAACAAATAATTATTAGAACATTACAGATTCCAGAGAGGACAAATGTACATTACGACTGAATGTGCAGAATGTGTAAAACAAACCTTACGGCGGCGCCCCAGTGGCGCAGTGGTTCATTTACACATTCTGTGGTCTAAGCGATGGCCTTTGATTATTCGTCCGAAAGAGGTCCGGGTTCGAATCCCGGTGAGGCATGGATGTTGTGTTTGTCTTACGGCACTGGCTCTCTCCCTTCCCTGGAACCAGTGAACCTAAATTAGGGACGGGCGACTGCTATAGCCCATTGAATTGCTCACGGTGGTCGTTAAACCTCCAATTAAAAAAAAAAAAAAAAAAAAAAAAAGAACCTTACGGCCAAAACTTTAAAATATTGGACTATGAACCTCATAAAAAAAATAGATCAGATCAGATCTTATGTAGAGGATTTTAAGAAGGGAGTGTCTGAACCCAGGCCTTAAACAACCCTTAGAAATGGGAGGAAGCTAGGAGATTTGGGCTAGAGTGCCCTAGTCATTCCATCTGAATTCAGGCAGACAGTACCAAAATGTGTCAGGTGACCATTTTAGATTTGTTCCAAAAAATTACAGTAGTTACAACTATTGGAGACATAAAATATCCTGAAAGGATTTTCCTAAAAAAAAATTTTCTGCAGCTACAGCGTTTTGAAGTTTGGCTAAAATCTAGCTATCTTTGAAAAATGGGGAAATGCTGTAATTTAAAATGAGCACTGCTTCAAAACTATTTAATCTATTCATTTAATTTTTTTTCATTTTGTAGCAATTGAATTAAATTTTAACTTGGCATAGTTTGAATAAGCCTGACTGATATTATTAATAAGAAAAAAAAAACATTATTGCGAACAAAATTTTTTTTTTTTTTTGCATTTTCGAATTTATTTTTTTCCCACCAAAAAATTATTTTTCAGGTAAGTAAGGATAGCAATCTGAAGTCCCTCAATGGTAGTTTTACAGCAAGTTTTATTTTAAACCTTTGATGCATGCAGTCCATAAAATTTAATTTTAAGCTATGCGGAAGTTCAAAAAAGCTCAATTTTTGAATGACATTAACTCAAAAACCCCATTTTTTAAAAATCTGAAAATCTGTCCATTTGATGTCCTTTTAGTTGTTAATAAATTGCTCATTGCAGAATAGTGTATTTTTGCCTGGTTAATTATATATATATATTTTAAGATTGCACGTTTTCAGCGTTGTTGCGTAATACAGCACAAAATGCAATAGATTGTTCATATTTCACTGAAAACATCGTTTAATCAGGTTTCAAAGTTAAAACATAGGTTACTGGTGTTTGATTAGTACAATTACATTATATTTTGAAGTTCAGCACAAAAACATATACTAAAAAATATTTGCAGAACATGGCAGTATGTTCTTGCTGGTTTTATTTCTTTTCTAGGGGAATTATTTGCAACCTCATACTATCTCCCTCTCTCTATACATATATACTTTAAATTATATATTTTGTTAAACTTGTTAATTTTGTAACCATCCACTGTTCTACTGATACTCCTCATAAATTTATAGCATTTTGTAATGAAATTGCACAAGCCACAATGCTGAAACAACAGGTTATGACAGGCTTTTGCAAGTACAAGCATGTCCATTGATTGCTCAGTGAACAGCCAATCAGCAGCTGTTTTGTCCTTTATTTACTAATTCCCCACCTTTCTCCCACTGGAGTTCGCTCTTGTCTGTTGATAAATGATGTTCAGTATTGTTCAGTGAATAATTTATAATGTCTGATCATCATAGTTCTGAGAGAGTTAGATGTGTGGACTACATTAAGAGACACAAAAGAGTTGTGTACAAAACTAAGCTTGTTAGGTTCTGTGGCGTTAGTGATTTAGGTGATGAAATTCAAAGGATTGTAGGCCCATCTGTCTCTATAAACAGAAATGATTATTTGTGTTGCAATTGTGTGGCTTTTTACAAAAGAAAAATTTTGGAATGTGCAAATGAAACTGAAGAAGAAATTCCCACATCAGAGAGATAGAGGGTTTTTTCATTCCTAGTCATGAGATTGTGGATGTTTTAAATAGCAGTATTACAATGTTTGATGTTAATGTGTCACCATTTAAAACCCCTTCAGAAGTTAGGGAGGATAGGACAGAAGTTAGGGAGGATAGGAGAGAAGCTTATGTGAAGAGGAAAAAGTTTACATTAAAGAAAACACTTAACAACTTCAGCTGTGCAGAAATTAGAAGACATGTGGAGTTGGTGTTTCAAGTCAGTTGTCTCTTGAGAAGCCTGACTGTTCTACTTGTAATCAGTGGTTTTCTAATATTAATACAGCATTTCATACTTGTAACTACACTGAAAAAGTGTAATTACTGACATTGCTACTACAGACTGTTAGTAAAACTGATTTGAAGGGAGAGTTACCTACAGTATCAAAGTACCTCATAGATAAATCACGCAAGGTTAGAAGAGAAAAGGGAATCTATGCTCAACCTGACCCCTACAGTGGGCATCCATTGTCTACAGAAGCTGCAACTCTGGCATTGTCATACTACCTAGATGATAGTACAGACTGTACTAGGGATAGTCCAAACAAAAATGATTTTGTTTGTGTTAGAGATGATAATGATGAGAAAATTAAAAAGGTAAAAAGATTTATGACAAGATCAATCAAAGAGGCATACAGGCTAATGAAAAAAGACAACCCAAATATAAAAATTGGTCTTTCAAAGTTTTACACTCTACATCCAAAGTGGGTCAAAATTCAGCCAATGCAAGCAGTATGCACTTGTATTTATTGCAGTAATCTGAAACGTATATGTACAGCTCTCCAAAATATAACAAACACATGAATTGAGGAAGAAGTTCTTTTACAGAAGTGTTTATGTGACAGAATAAGCAACGAAGATTGTTGGCTCCAAGAGTGTGGTGACTGCCCCGGCACAGAAGCACTGTCAGTTGAAACTCTTTGCTTGAATGAAGAAGAAGTTACATTTGCTATTTGGGAAGGTGGTGACCTCATAAAAAAAAAATCTGTATCTGTCCATAGGTTTCTGCAAGATGTAAGACATTGGGTGAAGAAAGCAACTTCTCATAGCAAAATCCAAAGAGAAGGAATAGCTGAAGCAAAAATCTCTCTGAAGGAAAGTTCTGACATCCTAGTTTTACATTTTGATTTTGCTGAAAATTGGACAGTGATACTGCCCGATGAAATACAAAGTTACCACTGGCAAAATGTTCAGATTTCACTATTCACATGTGTTGCATACCTTGAAAAAGAGATAAACAGTTTTGTTGTAGTGTCTGATGATACAGCTCATGACACAGCTCATGACACAGCTCATGCTCTCTGTGCTATAGAGATTATAAAAAAAAGGAATTTCTAAGTCGTGCCAATTAGAAAATATTAGATCACTTGTTTACATTTCCGATGGGGCTGCTGGACATTTCAAAAATAAATACCAAATTTATGAACTTTCTAAAAATATTCAAATTGAGGGGAAAAAATGGATTTTTTCAGCGACTGGGCATGGTAAAAGTTCGTGTGATGCTATATGCGGGCTATGTAAGCATTATGCAACAAAGTTTAATCTCCAAAGAGGGTCTGTGCAAGCCATAAGAGATGCAGCTTCATTTGTTGCTGAACTTTCTCATCTTTTACAAAATATAACACTACTGATTCTTGAAGGTAAAACTCTTCAAGCCTACAGGTCTTGTAAGGAAGAAGAATGGGGGCTAATTTAAAACCTGTTGTAGGAATAGAATCAAAACATTACTGGTTGGTTAAAAATAACGAGTCTTATATGGGACGTAGAATTAAACATCAAGTGCTAAAAGTTAAAACATCCAGCCAGGTGAAAAAACATTACTCAGTAAGTGATTTCCAGGTAGGCGAGTTTGTTGGGTGTGTTTATGACAATAATTGGAGGATGGGGAAGATTACAGGTATATCTCGAGAGCTCAATGACATTACTGTGTCATTTATGCATCGCCACGGTCCAGCTAAAGGGTTCCAGTGGCCAGAGGAATCTAGAAAGAAGAAAGATGAATGTCCAATGCCATTAGAAAATGTGCTGCTTAAAATACGGAATCCTACTCCACTTGGACTATCTGCAAGACTCCATACTTTTGACCAACAGGAGCTGAGAAATATCAACCACATCTACTGTGCCTAATCCTTCTATATAAACCTTTTACAGGTAACTTTATTAATATACTGCTAAGAAATTGTTTATCATCTAAAAGGCTATTTGTGAAAATTATTTTTTTATGAAAGTAAAATTAATAAAAAAATTGCAATAATACCAAGTGTCAAAAAAAATTGTGTTATTGAATTACAGTGATGCTATAGTATAATAATGTTATGTTCTGCACATTTTTTGGTGTATGTTTTTGTGCTGAACTTCAAAATATTATGTAATTGTACTAATCAAACACCAGTAACCTATGTTTCAACTTTGAAACCTCATTAAACGATGTTTTCAGTGAAATATGGACAATCTATTGCATTTTGTGCTGTATTGCGCAACAACGCTGAAAAGCTGTAAACCTGCAATCTTTAAAAAAAATTTTATAAAATTAACTAGGCAAAAATACACTATTCTGCAATGAGCAATTTATTAACAACTAAGAGGACATCAAGTGGACAGATTTTCAGATTTTTTAAAAATGGGGTTTTTGAGTTAATGTCATTCAAAAATTGAGCTTTTTTGAACTTCCGTATAACTTAAAATTAAATTTTATGGACTGCATGCATCCCAGGTTTAAAATAAAATGTGCTGTAAAACTACCATTGAGGGACTTCAGATTGCCATCCTTATTACCTGAAAAATAATTTAGTGGGAATTTTTTTTTCCTGATTAATAATGTCAGTCAGGCTTATTCAAACTATGCCAAGTTAAAATTTAATTCAATAGCTACAAAGAAAAAAAAAATTAAGTGAATAGATTAAATAGTTTTGAAGCAGCGCTCGTTTTAAAATACAGCATTTTCCCCATTTTTCAATGATAGCTAGATTTTAGCCAAACTTCAAAACGCTGTAGCTGGAGAAAAAAAAATTTTTTTTTAGGAAAATCCTTTTAGGATATTTTATGTCTCCAGTAGTTGTAACTACTGTAATTTTTTGGAACAAATCTAAAATGGTCACCTGACATGCCCCTCCTGAGCTGATATGGATTGTCTCGGCGAGGAAGTGAGGTAGAAAGACTCCCTTATTTATTACCGGGGGGGCAGTACCCGGGGCCCGACGGCTTAACGTGCCCATCTGACGCACGGCGGATATGTAGTGGTTCGAGCGTTCGTTCCTGCCTGGGATCGAACCTGAGGTCTTCTTTTCAAATCATACTTTATTTACATAAAAGAAGTACAGGCAGTTAACATGGCGACGGAGCTCTTGCTCGTCAGGAAAAAATGATGATGATAAGAAGGAAGGTGAATATTTACAAATGGTTGGTGCATATTTACAATTGGTTTGCTCTATTGAGCTGAGAGTGGCAGTCTTTATCTGGTTGTGAAGAGTTCACGAGCTCTTGCTCTGTTTTCACCTGTGTTTTACAGAGTTAGGTGAGAAATCAGTAAACATTGATGCAAGATGCTTTTTACAGGTTGGTTTGCCACGAGGCTGGTGAGGTTTTTCACAGAAGGGTGCAAAGATAGCAGTGATGCGGAAGAAGATATACTATTTGCGAAGTAGTTTTACAGATGTAGAGGTGCTAATTACATAGAGGTGCATTATAACAGTGATACAGATGAAGAAATGCTATGTGCAATCCGGTTGCATTGTATTGATTTTGGTGTGGGAAAGAGAAGTGAAACAGATGAAAAGGTGCTTTCCATACAGGATGAGATGCAGAAGAGGAGGACCAATTGATTGGTTGGTTGGTTTGCTGCGCTTTGCAGCAGGTGAGTGGTTGCACTGGAGACGTGATGAAGAGCCCTCCGCAGTTGGCGGAGTGCGCTTTAGTAGAGGCAGATCTTGTCGCTGGTGATGGTGAACCAGTTTCTGTGAGGGTTCCATCGCTTCCAGAACTCACTCAGGGTCGCCGTTTTGTGCGCTTCTGTGTAGTCGGCTTGCAGCCGGGCGGTGACTCTGTTCTTGAAGTGATGGACCAGTCGAGTGCTTGCTGGAGGTTCTGTAAGTGGGGTGTTGTTAGTGTGTTGGAGGTTTAGTTGGTATATGATGTATTTCGCGAGGACGAAGAAGTAGGTGCATGTTGTTGAGGCGTGAGGTATTGGTAGTGTTCCATCTTGTGGGTGATGGGGCAGACCTTGGAGGCCATGGGGAACAGCGGGAGTAGGACTGGGCAGTGAATGTATGTGTGGTGTAGTGAGCCAAGCTCTGCGCAGAAAAGGCAGAGGGGGTGGTGAGTATGTTCATCTGGTGAAGCGTGGTTGGGACGGGTAGGCGGAAGTGGAGGAATTGCCACTGTATGTTGGTTACGTGTGGGTGGTTAATGAGCGTGGACCAACGGGAGGGGAGTGGGAGAGAGCAGGGCAGGGGTTGTGGGTGACGTGGAGAAAGTGGTACAGCTGCTTGACACAGTGTACCGGGAGGGCGGCTGAGGGGGTGTCGAGTGTGAATGGGGGGATAGGAGCAGACTGGATAGTGCGAATACCTTGTGAGACGAGGAAGAGAAGGCGGAGAGCGTCTTTAAGGACTGTGAACTTATAGTTGTTGGAGTTTGAGCCGGGCAGAGTGGAGGCGAGCTCGGAGACGTGTTTCCAGGATAGGTTGGTGTTCGCAAGTTGGCGGACAGTGACTATCCCCGCCCGGAGCCAAGTGGGCAAATGAAGAAAGGAAGGTGAGGGGTGAAGGAGAGGAGAGGAAAAGTGGTTCTGAGAGTAATTCGAGGGTGGAGGTTGGCGGGACCCTGGAGATAGGTAGAGAGCGGAAGAGTGTGATGGCTTCGTGGTAGGTGGGAGAGAGGCTAGTAGGAACACGGAGGTAGTGGTCCATAAGAAGGAAAGTGGAGAGGGTGAGGAAGGGGTTCCGAGGAGAAGAGAGAACATTGAGGAGAGTCGAGACAGCAGGGTTGTTGGAGATCAGGGCAGAGAAAAAGGAAATAAGTCTGACTGCCTTGTACCTGAGGCGGACGTCGAAAAGTGCGTGTCCCCCGTGGGAAATGGGTCTGGTAAGGGTTTCGGCAGTGGTGCTTGGACCAGATAAAGTTGGTGAGGACTCTGGTGATGTCGAAGAGGACGTGGGAAGGGACAGGCGTGTTAGTCCAGGAGTAATGGACCTGGGACATGAAGAGGTTATTTGCAATGATAGCACGACTGTGGAAAAGGGTGCAGAATTTGACTTGTGCCCACCAGCCTGCTGTCTGCTTGAGTTTCCGAATGCGAGGGGGCCATGTGGCGGCGTCGGTGACGAGTCGCTTTCCCATGTGAACACCGAGAAGGTGTTGACTGTCGGAGGACCAGTGGGCGACGCAGGGGGCGTCAACTCTTGAGGCCCAGGATCCGCACCACAGTCCTGTGCTTTTACTAAGGTTGAGGGAGGCACCGGAGAGAATGGCGTACTCGTCGTAAAGGGAGAGGAGGAGGGGGAAGTGGTTGTTCTGCCGTATGATGAAGGTTGCATCATCAGCGTAAGCAGAGACATGGATGGCATCGTGCCGATGGCTGGCGAGCTCAATGGGGTGGGAATAGGCGAAGGCTGTGCAGATGGAAAGGAAAACGGGTTCGAAGCAAAGAGTTGTGCTGAGAGGGGGCACCCTTAGCGGATGCCTTTCTGGAAGGATATGGGCGCGGTCAGAAAGGTCCGCGTTCTGACTTGAACAACTGCGCTTCTGTAAAGGGTGAGGAGGATGGTGGAGAAAGAGGTTGGGAAGCCGACGCCGCGGAGGACTTCGGAGAGGTAGCAATGGGACACGTCAAAAGCTTTCCTCTGATCTAAATTTAGAAGGGCAAGGGGTTCTTTGAGGGTGTGGGCAAGGTGGGTGATGTCACGCAGAACGTGGATGTTCTCGTGAATGGGCCTCGTTGGGATGGTGTAGGATTGGTCAGTGTGAATCAGGGATGGGAGTACGAGGTTTTGTCTCGCGAAGAGAGTTTTAGCAAGAATTTTCTAGTCCAGGTTCACGAGACTAATAGGGTGCCAGTTGTTCAGGTCGAGAAGCAAGCCTTTCTTGGGGAGGAGAATGATGTGGGCGGTCGTGAATTCCGCTGGGACGGTGTTAGAAGTTGAGATAGAATGAAAGCACGCCAGGAGGAGAGGTAGGATAAGAGAAGAAAATTTTCTGTAGAGGACAGCTGTTAGACCGTCTGTCCTCGGGGAGCCAGACTGGTTAAGATTGAGAAGGGAAGAGGGAATCTCCTGGTGAGTGAAGGTGGAGAAAAGCGAAGTGTGGATGTTGTAGGGGGACTTGAGGTAGGGAGTGGAGGAGGTTGTCGGGGGGGGAGCAGCAGAGTAATGAAGTAATTTTGTACATGGGTGCATAAATCATGGGGGTCGTCGGTGGTGGTGCCATTGGAGAGGGAGTGAAGAGAGGTGGCGTGTTTGTGCTTCCTCTCTAGGTTGAGGAAGTGGTCCTGCGGGTGGTCGACGGTGCCTAGATGGAGTAGCTTCATCAGCAGGATTGCTTGCTGGGAAAGTGTTTCCAGCGCACTTTGGAGTTCAGCTTGGTGAATGAGAAAGGAGGGGGAGGTGATGTCAGTAAGGTTGAGGAGAGCTCGGAGGTTGTCGGTGTGCATGCGCAGTAGTGCCCTGTTGGTGAAGGAGGTTTGCTTGGAAAGGAGGCGGATTTTTGCTTTGGTGGTTAGCCAGTGTTAGATGGGGCAATTTGTAGTGGGGAGGGAGGAGATGGCGGCCTAGAGGATGTTGGTGATGGCTGTGCAGTAAGCGGTGTCCTTGAGTAGTTCTGGTGGCCCTAAAAACGATAGACTAATTAAAGTTTTTATATCTAGAAAAGCAGTTCCGTTAATGAACTTTCAAAAACTATAAATAGCATTTTTTTTTATTGGAGGTTTAACGACCACCGTGAGCAACTCAATGGGCTATAAGCAGTCGCCCGTCCCTAATTTAGGGTCACTGGTTCCAGGGAAGGGAGAGAGCCAGTGCCGTAAGACAAACACAACATCCATGCCTCACCGGGATTCGAACCCGGACCCCTTTCGGACGAATGATCAGAGGCCATCGCTTAGACCACTGCGCCACCGGGGCGGCTAAAAATAGCATTTTCAACAACTTCATTCAAAAACAGTAGACTTATAAAGTACACAAGGAAAATATTTTAATTTAATAACTGGCAACTTCAAGAAGAACCTGACAATAAAATTTAGTTTTTCTGTGTAAACGAAACTTTTTTACAGTTCCTATATAGTGAGAACAGGCCTTGATAAAATCAAGAGGCCAGAAACGTATGTAAAAACAAAAGAACTCACTATCGGAAGATGTGAAAAATAGTTGAATATTCTCACGTCAAGATATAATTAAATACGTCAAGATAGAATTAAATATATTAATCTGAATAAAACTTTGAGTAAGTGTTTTAATTGTTGTAAATAACATTTCTATTTTTTAATCTACAAGTAAAAACTATCTGCAAAATCTGCTAATAATTTGGAAAGTATCCGCGTACGGCGTACGTCTATATTCCGCGACTCTGCCCATTGAGTTGCTCACGGTTGTCGTTAAGCCACCAATCAAAAAACAAAAACCTCTTCAGATCAATATTAATTTAAACTCCTATGACAAAAAAGGATATTTTTTTTTTTTTTTTGAGAGACAAATTTCATTATGAAATTTTTGTACTTCAGTAGATGCCCCTTTAGCTATTTGCTCATTTTTAATCACTAATAACATTTCTGATTTTTATAACATAAGGTGTAGAACAGCAGACATCAAGTATATTTATATTAATGACTTCATTTCAGAATCAAACAAACAAATTCTGCCAGTTAAGGATATACTAACCTTTCCTCATATTTGCAGCCCTATCTATGAACTAATTTCACCGTGAAGCAGCAGAATATGAACTGGGAAATTGGAAATGATGCCCATTAGGTGTGCAGCAATGGCCGTTTTACGGGAGGCAGGGGGGATAAGGGTAATTACCCGTCCCCCGGACTTGTGCAAATGAAGGTAAACAAATTCTTTATTTCGGTGGATAGAAAAATATATAAACCATGCGTAACAACTGATATAAAGGAAAATTTTTGACCGTTTTTCTAGTTCCACTTACTATATATTTTTTAAACCAAAAGGTGGCAGCACGATATACTTTATATCGGGTGGGTTGGGTGACAAGAGCAAAAAATCTATAAAGGTTGCAATCCGCTCCATAGGGGATGTCTTGCATTCATGCCGCAAATATGATAAATAGGTGATATGTGATAGGGCTAATGTAAAACACACAAGAACAGCGCCGCCATATTTGACGGTCCAATTGGTATGTTTGGAAAGCGTTCATTACAGGATGAAAAACCAACGGCATTTCCCACCCTTTCCGTGTGTTTTAAAAGAGTGCAGATCTTAGCTGTTTATGATACGAGTCTTTAACAGTTTTGCGCTGCTCCCAATGTTTTCTTTGGTTTCAAGTACATAAATGTTGTTGCTTTCGTGGATGTTAATTAAAAAAAAATACATTCTTTGTTCAGAATAAGCAAACAATGATACTTGCAACTGCCGAACAGCAAAAACTTGTTTGGCAAGAACATGCATTACTGTGAGCTTCTCAATTCTGCCATTTGAACCGCCAAGTAAAGTTTACCCAAGGTCTTTAGATATATCTCATGGTATAACAAAGAATATAAACGCTTCGAAAAATAAAGAATATAAACGCTTCAAAGAATATCTAACTGATATTCTTTGGTATATATAACTTATACCAAAGAATATCAGTTAGATATTCTTTGGTATACGGTTGGGCTCGCTACGATATCAGTCTCTTATTGGCTGTTAAAATGACGTCGGTGTGGACGCATGGCAGCTTTGAGCGTCTTGTGGCATGGGGTTACGGCATACGAAACGATCGTGATAATTATACTTATTATGATAATAACGAAATAAAACTGTTCGTACATAAATCAATCTCATAAAATCAAAGCATTTATCGTCCTTGAAGCGCAACATTTCCAAATTTATTTGCATATATGTGAACTCACATTTTAATACTTACTGAATAACGAAATTTGTAGCCATGCCACCACAAATAAAACAGCTACAAGAATTAAGGTTAGATACAGGGCCTGATTTACGCCTAGGCACGCAAGGCACATGCCTAGGGCCCTGAAATTGAAAGGGCCCCAAAATCTTGGTTAAAAAAAAAAAAAAAACTTTTCCTTTTTCAAAATATTTATACGTGGGTAGATGTGATGTGGAGTAACTATATATAAATCGCTGGCAAAACACAAGCAAGTACTGGCAATATAATATGTGATATTTCTAGTTAATATCAGTAACATTTTCCAGATAATTTGGGGCGGGTTTTTGTGTGAGATTAAACAAAAAATTGTCGTGTTGTGTAATAAAAACTAGCAGTATGTGTATGTTTGTAATTATGGCTTACTAAGATCAACTATATACTTCAATTTCAAATACTGCATGGTTCTGAAGCAATTTTTAAACATTTTGACAATTTAGCTCCCAAAAGTTATATTTGAAAAATCTTTGGACTTAATTCGGGCAGGGTTTGAATCCCCCAAACCTCTCTCTTAAATACATCCCTGGTTAATATGGTAATAGTATAGTTTAGACACACCTGGCAAAAAATCCAATGTCCAATTGAATTTTACCCGTCATATGGCTTTGTCACACGCAACTGTTTCATGGATGAAGGTTCAAGTCTTTTCAGATGCAAATCAGTAGGACAGCATAAAAATCTAGGAGAAAACTATTTTTACCAGGTACTACCGTAATTTAATGTCAGTCTTATAAATGTATTGTGTTTATTAAATTATTACGCTGGATTGTAATACAGTCGCCCAAAATGGTCACACTACCTACTGGACTCCGTAAAGTAAATGTCGAGTGGAGGGGCCTCGTTATGGGTTGTGCCTAGGGCCCAATTCTGTGTAAGTCGGGCCCTGGTTAGACACTGATACTTAAATTAGTTCCGAAATTTACTTTATCACAAAATGCCAACAAAGGCGGAGATACGTATCACTGCTATATCAATCAGTTCCATACTGGGAACAACACGAAAACTATTCTGTCTCTCTTTATATGTTCACTCTGGAAAAATGTTTCAACATTTCTGCATGGTGTGTATGTACATAGCACATAAACATGCTAAAAAAAACCTCACAAATATATGCGCAAGAAAACCAAGAGAGAGCTAAGTGTTATCATGTCTTTTTTTTTTTTCAAAATTATTTTTTCCTGTAAAGTTTAATAACCTGATTTTGCTCAAAGTTTAAGAATGTTGTTTTCACTTTAGAACTTTTTTACCAGCATATGTGCTAGCTGGTTGTTTTAGTAGTTAACAGGTTTAGTAGAATTTAATGTTCAAGGATTTTATTAACTTACAAAACTTATTTTTGGTTCATTTAAGCTGATGTAATATAGCAGAAACCCACTTTCAGGTTTTTGTAGAAATGAGAGAGGGATCATTTCTGTTTCACTCTGAAGAAGCGATAAGTTGTTATTATTCTTAACATGTTCTACATTACATGTCTCCTTTTATAATCTCACACTTTTGGATTTTACTGTTTTTTAGTTTTAGCCCTCATCAAGGGGAGAATATAGCTTGGTGATTAGGTTTTGATATTCTTCTATCTTTTTTTAGGTTTTCTTTTTAAAATTGTTTGTACACACACACACCATTTAGGAAGGTTGAAAATATTTCTGGAAGTGAAGATATAGAAGCTATATCGAATACCTACTTAAAAAATGACATCTTGAAAAATACACACACACACCATAAAGGAATGATGAATATTTTTCATCTTTAAAAACTCTGTCTCTCCTATGTATATGTGTGTGGTATTTTTGTTTTATGTTAATGACCAGCAAATAAGTTGGTATATTCATTACCACTGATGCCGTACTAATTCAATTCTACAACTTTTCCTTTACCAGATTTGATCCTTAAAATAATGTGCCCATGACATATGCACTGAAATAAAACTTTTCTTTCTCACACGAGTATATATAATATCTATAAGAAAAATTGCAAATACTTGCATCATGCATACAATGAAAAATTGAAATTAAAAAAAGAAACTTAGCTTTCTGAGGGCAGAATTCCTTGTCATTATTCCTGCAGGTTGATTACATTATCTCTGTGGCATGAAAAATCTAGCTTGGCCATGTGTATCCAGGAAACTTTCACTTTGGTGAAGCCTGCCACTTATGTGCTTTTCTGCATTGAGCTTCTTCTGCCTTCCTAACTTTTGCTTTTGCATTTAAATGTCTTAGCCGTATAAAGGTTCGGGTTCTAACATATAACTTTATCACCTCTGTATGAACATCTAGAAACTTCTGACCAATTTGTACACATAGTTTGTGTACAATGTTGTGTTCCTGGGATGAAGAGTCATATCGATGCACTTCTGTAAACATCAACTCAAACTGGCTAACTTTCTCCAACCATGGATCTGATGGAACAAGCAGGCCACCTCGTGAAAGAGTCTCAATCCAGCCAACAGGTACTGGTTCTGTAGTTGATGGTGGATTAAGTAGCTGGCCGCCGCCCCGGTGGCGCAGTGGTCTAAGGCGCTGGCCTCTGATCATTCGTCCGTAAGGGGTCCGAGTTCGAATCCCGATCAGACATGGATGTTGTGCTTGTCTTACGGCACTGGCTCTCTCCCTTCCCTAGAACCAGTGACCCTAAATTAGGGACGGGCGACTGCTTATAGCCCATTGAGTTGCTCACGGTGGTCGTTAAACCTCCAAAAAAAAAAAAAAAAGCTGGCCAGTTAGCGTACCCTGTTAACGGTCATATTTTCTTCCTCAGTAAGCTATGTAACCTGCAAGGTAACAAGAGCCTTCTACAGAGCAAGATTATCAAGGGTTTCCAATGCACATTTCCGAACTCCATTTTCATGACATCTAAGTGCAATAGGCGTTGCAGTCTCAGGTCCTGAAATGTCAGCACTGGCTCTCGAACTTACCTTATTAATGCTAGCATTATTTCTTGTGGGAAGGTTTATTGTAGGTACAGCGTCAGACTTCAACACGCCGCCCCGGTGGCGCAGTGGTCTAAGCGATGGCCTCTAATCATCCGTCCGAACGGGGTCCGGGTTCGAATCCCGGTGAGGCATGGATGTTGTGTTTGTCTTACGGCACTGGTTCTCCCCCTTCCCTGGAACCAGTGACCCTAAATTAGGGACGGGCGACTGCTTATAGCCCATTGAGTTGCTCACGGTGGTCGTTAAACCTCCAATAAAAAAAAAAAAAGACTTCAACACTTTTCTGCTAGTTACCCCCAAGTCACTCTGGTAGCCATCTTGTGTGAAACGTTGAGAACACACGCTTGCATTAGAAACTTTAAAGGAATCCTGACGCTTACATTGCTGAATTTACAATTTTCGTAGTGATAAATCCTTGGGAAATACATGGTACATAATGTCAGTATTCTTGATTTTCCTATTGTACGTAGTACAACAGGCCACGGCACAACCCGACATTATTGCGTTTTTTGCGAAACACAGAAGCAATGAATTTCAGCGATAAATAAATGTCAAAATATAAACATAAAACTATACGATACAAACTTCAAGTATGTATACGATAGAAATTCTAACTGTGAATAAACAGGGATGCAGGAAGTCGAAGGACTGTGAGTTTACCTCCTTGGTCAACGCTGACGTCATCCGGGATTTAAAAAAAACCGCGTCTGATACGGCGCCACAGATATCATAATATATGATATCTGTGTACGGCGCAGCCCAAACGGGATTCTTCTGAGTTTACCGACAGATGCCGCCACTTACGCAGGAGCAAAGCTTCCCTTTTTGATCGCGTGTCATATTACCTTTGAGTTGTAAATATCTATGTACTAACATTTCACCAGTTTTTGCTGGTGTCAATGTGGATTCCATCTGCGATTTATCTTCGAATTGCTCCCAGTTAGAAAGTTTCGTGTAGCTACTTGATATCAACTGGTTTTTTTTATTGTTTTTTTTTTTTTTTTTTTAAGGAAGCAGTCGAAGATTTTGAATATTATGTACGACACTACGAATTGAAGACAGTTATCACCTGGTAGTATTCCTTGGAATTTTAATTTCAATAAGGAAAGGGAGGAGAAAACTGATTGCGTATTCATTTGGTTCGGTATTATTAAACGTTACGCATTCACTTTATTTTTAAGCAGATTGTCTAGCGTTCGATAGTGAGAAGTTTGTATTGTTTTTTAACACTAGTTTGTTTCTTTTTACGTATTCGTCTGTGCTTCAAAATATTTCGTTTTGCAAAAAGAATTCCCGGGTTTATGTTTCACCAATGTTTAACAGTAAGACCATGAAAATTTAAAATGCCATGTATTAGAAATGTTTCATTAAAAATTTCACCATGACTGATGAAGATGTCCTGCATCGAGCACAAAATTGTCCCAAATTTGTTCTTTTAAGAAATTGATTTCTCCTTCTTCACCTTGTAGCTCTGTTAATTCGTTGGCATAATACAAGGTGTTAAAATTTAAAAAACATGGCCAACAGTAAGCGCTAATAGCGACAACACATGAATTCAGCAGCCATGATGGAAATGTGGAAATCCATTTCGGGCGTTACATGAATAGGGTTCATAAGACCATAACATTCTATTTTTCTTAATCAAAATTTTCTTCTGCAAAAATTGGTAACAGCTTTAGAGATGTATGTGCAAGTGGTAAAACTGCAAATACATCTCTTACAAGTTGTACTTTTCTGATATATATATATATAGTGCGACATGAAGGCAGAGGGTGCTAAGAATCCCCGGAGGACCGGACTAGGCTGCCACCTGATGCTGACCTTGGCTACGTATAACGGACGCTCCCTATCTTCTGATTCAAGGCTTCTTGAATTGGAAGAGGAACTACAAAGGATCAAGTGGGACATCGTCGGGCTAAGTGAGGTAAGGAGAAAAGGAGAAGATCTCATTGAACTGAAAAGTGGACATCTCTTCTACTATCGTGGGACAGATACTGGCAGAACTAGTAGTGTTGGATTTATAATAAACAAGAAACTGAAGGATAAAGTTGTAGAAGTTGAAAGTTCCTCTGACAGAGCTGCACGACTCGTTATCCAACTCTCGAGAAGATACAAGGCTCAGATCATTCAAACTTATGCACCCACCACAAGTCATGCTGAAGAAGAAATTGAAGAATTTTATGAGGAAATTCGTCATCTAAATAATAAAGGTAAGCAGCACTTGAAGATAATTATGGGAGATTTCAATGCAAAAATAGGGCAACGGCAACAGAATGAAACTTCAGTAGGTAAATTCGGTCACGGCAACAGAAACCAGCGTGGAAATACTCTCGTAGAGTTTGCAGAGGCAGAAGGGTTTTTCATCTTGAACTCCTTTTTCAAGAAAAAGCCACACAGGAAATGGACATGGAGACATCCAAATGGGACGACAAGTGAAATTGATTTTATTATGTGTAACAAAAAATTCGTCATAGAAGACTGCAGTGTGCTAAACAAGTTCAACACAGGCAGTGACCATAGATTGGTGAGATGTAAGATGCACCTCAACACTAAACTCGAGCGTAGCAAGCTCATAAGACAAACAAAATGTATTGACATAACCAACCTTAAAAAACACCATAATACCTTCAAATTGGAACTGAAGAACAGATTCTCTGCTTTAGAAGGCCTAACATCGGAAGAAGTGGATATTTCTGAAGTTAACAGAAAAGTAACCAAAGCTCTTATGGAAACAGCAACAAAATTAGCTGGGTCTAAGAACAAATTGCATGTGAACAAATTATCAGGAAAAACCAAAATGTTGATGCAAAAAAGAAGAGTGATGAGGACAACTAAAGAAGATGCGACTTCCAAAGTGGAATATATAGAGCTATGCAAGACAGTACGAAAAAGTATCACTGAAGACTTAAGGAAATTCAACTGTGAACTAGTAAGGAAAGCAATTGAAAACAACCAAAGCCTAAAGATAGCAAAGGGACATCTCAGTAAGGGAAGAAAACAGATTATGGCTCTGCGAAAAGAAGATGGTTCTGTAACAAGAAATAGAGACGAAATTTTGACAAGAGTGAAAGATTTCTACTCCAAATTATATGAAAATGATGATACATGTTCTCCAGACATCATGAAAGGTACCAGTACCAGAGTTCTTCCAGTCCTTCCAGCAGAAGTTGCACATGCGATCAAGAACATGAAGCGAGGAAAAGCTCCAGGAGAAGATGGAATTACTGTAGACATCATACAAGAAGCAAGTGGCGAAATAGAAACAGTACTCGCCCAAATTTTCACTCGATGCCTTAATGAAGGGAAAATTCCTGACGATTGGAATAACGCTACAATGATCTTGCTACATAAAAAAGGTGACATTGAGGATCTCAGGAACTACAGACCTATCAGCCTCCTATCAGTGGTTTATAAAATCTTCACTAAAGTTCTTTCACACCGCTTGAAGGTGACACTGGACATGGCTCAACCGAGAGAACAAGCTGGATTCAGGAGTGACTACAGCACAATAGATCATATCCACGTACTGAGAGAACTAATTGAAAGAGCGAAGGAATATGAACTTCCATTGTGCATGGCTTTTATCGATTATGAAAAAGCCTTTGATTCGGTGAAACCATCAGCAGTTGCAATGGCTCTGAAATCCTGCGGTATTGAAGATGCATACATTAATATTATTAATAACATCTATAAAAATGCAAGCGCAAAGATTCGGCTGTTTGAAAATACAACACACATAAAAATTGGAAAAGGAGTGAGACAAGGTGACACCATATCTCCGAAGCTCTTTAATACCACATTGGAAAATGTCTTTCAATCACTGAACTGGGAAAACAAAGGGATAAAGATTAATGGAGATTATCTAACCCACCTTCGTTTTGCTGATGACATAGTCATTTTTGCAACTACCCCGTCAGAGCTACAGAGTATGATCCAGGAACTTGCTGACAAGAGTAAAGAAGTGGGATTAAAAATGAACTTTCAGAAGACAAAAGTGATGTACAATGCTTTTACAAGAAATGAAGATTTATCGATTGATGGAGAAAAGCTGGAGATAACAGACACGTACGTTTATCTTGGACAGCAGATATCAAGTGAGGGTTACATTGGTGAAGAACTTAATCGGCGTACAAAACTTGCCTGGAGAGTTTTTGGAAGAAACAGCATAATTTTCAAGAGCAATATGCCATTATGTCTTAAAAGAAAAGTGTTTGATCAATGCATCCTTCCAGTGCTTACATATGGTGCAGAGACGTGGACCTTAGCTAAAAGAGACATACAAAGGCTGCAGACAACTCAAAATAACATGGAGAGGTGCATGCTTGGTGTAACCAGGAGAGATAAGAAGAGGAACACGTGGATCCGAAAAATGACAAGAGTGGAGGACATCATGATCAGAGTTAAATCCCTGAAATGGCAATGGGCTGGACATACTGCCAGAAGAACAGACCATCGATGGACAGCCGAAATTTTAGATTGGATTCCAAGGGACAGGAAAAGACCCAGAAGAAGACCACATGGAAGATGGGTGGATGAAATTCGAAAGTATGCGGGAGTGACAGGGAAGAGACTGGCACAAGACAGACCGTTGTGGAGGAAACTTGGGGAAACCTTCGTCCAGCAGTGGATTGATAATGGTTGACAATGATGATGATGATGATATAATCATCAACCATTATCAAGCCACTGCTGGACGAAGGACTCCTCTCTCTTTACTGTATATATATATATACACACACCCAGTGGCATATCTTGGGTCCGAGACCTGGGCTATCTCCCCTCCCCCAGTATTGTTTTTTTTAATTGCGAAGTTTATTTTTTAATTGTTAAGTAATAGAAGAAATATATTTTTCTTAATTTTAGGTACATGCTATTGCTAGCATGATACCAAATAATTATGAGGATTAGGATTTGAACACTTATTTGTACTCGTACATGAATTCCATTATTCTTCTGAATACTTTATTTGTACATGAACTTCATTCTTCTGAATACTTTATTTGTACATGAACTTCATTCTTCTGAATACTTTATTTGTACATGAACTCCATTCTTCTTTCCTTTTGTGGGAACTTGAGTGGTACGTTTTCACAAAAATATCTTCCGAGTACTTTTTCATATTTAAAAATAACGTTTTTCTCTATTAACAAACCAGCCAAGTTGCTCGAATGTACATGTCCTTTTGTGGCTCTAAGATATATCTTGATTCTTTTTAATACGGAAAACTTCTTTCGGCAGTTGTTGATGAACAATTTAATATTGATCTGCTAATTTGTACACCTCAATAAACACTATGTCCAATTATTCAACTTTATGTAACAAGTAATGTCTTTTACTGATTTGTTTTGTATTCATCAAGGGAATTAAACACCTTCAGTTCATTTTTTAATCGAGCTGTCTCAAAATTTGAAGCATGGAGTTCTTTAAGCTCTGATAGTAGATGTTCAGGGAAGCTTTCACATAATTTATCAAAACAGTTCGAATTCAACAAAGCCACGAATTTAAGATATAATATCACTGATTTTAATTCTTTGACACTTATGTAACTCTTTCACCGTTTGGAAGCTCATTTCTTTCCGGTAAACATAGGCTATTTCGTATATTTTTTATATTACGTATTTTGTATTAATTTTGGCTGCACTATAAGGTGACCAGATATTGTAACACTGATTTGAGGACAAAAGAGCGTGGCGTCTCCAAATTGGCAGTTCATTTGGGGACATATGCGTACTCAAAATAAATATACAAATTTTTTTGTCACAAAACTGCATTGCTTCAATAAGTGTGATATTACATATGAAAATTTGTGTCTTAAAAGGATATATCTTGTAGAATGTTGGTAATTTGTATCGACAAAGTAGAATTATGATGGCCAGAACATATTAGCAAAAGTGAAATGTTTTACCTTGTGTATGTGCCGAATTAAAATCAAGCTGCACACCAAACTAATTGCATGGCGAATTTTTAATTTTACAACAGTTTTTGGAGAAACTTAGATCAAGTACAGTCGAAATTTGACCGCGCCAGTAGTTCAGTGTCCTAGTGCTGTCCACTGACCATTCGTACAAGTGGATACGGGTTCCAGTCCCGACTGAGACATGGATGGTGTGTTTGTCTTACAGCGCTTGCTCTCTCTCTCTCTCTTCCCTAGAACGAATGACTTCAAATTAGAAATAGGTGACTGCTTATAATCCTTAGAGTTGCTCGCGGTGGTCGTTAAACTCAGAAAGAAGAAAAAAAAGTGAAAATTTGTTTTCACAAGAAGCATGTCGGAAAATTAGTACAAGGAAAACCATTTTTAAGAACATTTTTCATTAGAAATCTAACGAGCTAATGAATAAGTGTAAATTCGAGGACATTTCAGGAGAAACATCAAAATTTGAGGACAATTTGCGTCTCCAAAGGCATCAGACGTTTTTGGGGACAGTAAGCTAAACTCGAGGACTGTACTCAAGAATTGAGGACTTCTGGTCAGCTTACTATACTACCGAATCAGATCGCTTTCAAGTAGTCCCCGATTTTCCATGTATCGTCTTGCTTTGTTTACATACAACCTGATCACACAAACGTGAAAGAAAGTAGTTCACGATATTGTACGAAATTTTTTAACCGATTTGGATAATTCTTTCACCGTAGGGAAGCTTACTTATTTAGGGTGGAGTGTGGACATAGGCTATTTTTTTATTATTTTTGGCTGTACTACCGAATCAGAACGCTTTCAAGCAGTTCCTGATTTCCCATATATCGTCTCGCTTTGTTTACATACAACCTGATCACACCAACGTGAAAGAAAGTAGTTCACCATAATGTACGGATTTTTTTACTAATCTCGAAAACTACTGAACCGATTTGGATAATTCTTTCGCCGTAGGGAAGCTTACTTCTTTACGGTGGACATAGGCTATTTCGTTTATTTTTTTATTATTTTTGGTTGTACTACCGAATCAGAACGCTTTCCAGTGGTTCCCGATTTCCCGTGTACCATTCCGCTTACGGCGTATTGTACAAAGAAAATGCCATGGTAACATATAAAAAATGACTTATGACAATGAAAATTAGCAATGATAAATCTGTGGCTCAGTAGCTTTCATTTAAAAAAATCATGAAAATCGCTCCAGTGGGTGGCGCTGGCGGATCGTAGAAAGAAACGGCCTTGTGTTTTAAATATGTATATAGATTTATAGATTTACTACACATCAAAACATTGTACCAATGGTGAATATTTTTCGCTTTCGCCGCGAAGTACATGACAACACTTTTCCAGTTTTGCTAAATTCGGCCGCTATATATTAAAACCAAAATTTTGTACATTTGGAGAGATATATTTTACTATTTTATGCATCCGATTTCGTGCCCCTCTCGTGAGCGTCCCTTTAATGCACTGCTAGCAATGTCCCAGGCCACACACATTTTACTTAACATGATAAATTTTACGAAGCGTTTTCATCAGTGGCGTAGCCAGAAATTTCTTAAGGGGGGGGGGGTGTCCATGGGTTTGGTTCATTGGTGAAAGCCCCATATATACATATATATCGCTTTAAATGCATACTGCCGCCCCGGTGGCACAGTGGTCTAAGCGATGGCCTCTGATCATTCGTCCGAACGGGGTCCGGGTTCGAATCCCGGTGAGGCATGGATGTTGTGTTTGTCTTACGGCACTGGCTCTCTCCCTTCCCTGGAACCAGTGACCCTAAATTAGGGACGGGCGACTGCTTATAGCCCATTGAGTTGATCACGGTGGTCGTTAAACCTCCAATCAAAAAAAAAATGCATACTAAATATCCCCTCAATGGGGGGGAGGTCCGGAACCGACGACCATTCCCTTGGCTACGCCTATGGTTTTCATCCACCAATGAAGGTGTTCGAATATGATATTTTAGAACCAATATTTTAAACTGATTAAGGGGGAAATGCTGACACCAACCCTATAAAGAAAGCAGATATTAAAGAAATATTGCTCAACATTTGTTGTAAATTTGTCAACAAACAGCCACTTTGATCACCGCACAAGAAATTACGGGCAGAAGAGTAACATTTTCTAACAACGCTTCTCATTGGTCGAACAGTAGAAGTCACATAAGGGATCGTATACGCGATCACCACGGATTGTCCTGCAGCTGTTGGGGATTATTCATGACCCTGTGGTGCTTGCATAGACAGTCCTCATACAGTAAGCTGACTAGATGTCAGGAATTCTTGAGGACAGTCCTCGAATTTAGTTTACAGTTCCCAAAAACGTCTGGTGCCTTTGGGGACGTAAATTGTCCTCAGATTTTGGATATTTGTCCTCAAGTGTCCTCGAATTTACACTTCCTCATTAGATTTCTAATGAAAAAGGTTATTAAAAATAGTTTTGTTGTACTAATTTTTCAACATGCTTCTTGTGAAAACAAATTTTGACTGTATTATTTCCGACTTTAACGACCACCGTGAGCAACTCGAAAGAGTATGAGCAGTCATTTGTCCCTAATTTGGGGACACTCGTTCTAGGGAAGGGACACAGCAAGTGCTGTAAGGTAAACACACCACCCATGCCTCGTTCGGGACTCGAACCCATGCACTCTTGTTCGAATGGTCAGTGGACAGCACTAGGATACTGTACCACTGGCACAGTCAAATTTCGACTGTACTTGTTCTGAGTTCCTTCAAAAACTTTGGCAAAATGAAAAGTTCGAAATGCAATTCGTTCATCAGTGTGCAGCTTGATTTTAATTCGGCACATATACCTAAGGTAAAGATTTTCACTTTTGCTTATATGTTCTCGCCATTATAATTCTACTTTGTCAATTTGTCAAGACAAATTACGAACATTCTACAAGATATATCCTTTTAAGATACAAATTTTCATATGTAATATCAGACTTATTGAAGCAATGCAGTTTTGTGACAAAAAGATTTGCATATTTGTTTTGAGTACGTATATGTCCCTAAATGAACTGCCGATTTGGGGACGCCACGCTCTTTTGTCCTCAAATCAGTGTTCCAATATCTGATCACCTTATCATACAGGGAGGGGTAAGCTTAGTCACGTGGCATTTCAGAACACCGGCTGTGAAACACGAAACGAATAGACGAATCCGAAACAACTTCTGGTTGGCTTGCACAGCCCTAATAGCAACAGCGGTGTGCTTAGTCATGTAGTCGTTTTTTTTTGTTTTTTTTTTTTTTATATTGGAGGCTTAACGACCACCGTGAGCAACTCACTGGGCTATAAGCAGTCGCCCGTCTCTATTTTAGGGACAGCCGCCCCGGTGGCGCAGTGGTCTAAGGCGCTGGCCTCTGATCATTCGTCCGTAAGAGGTCAGGGTTCGAATCCCGGTCAGGCATGGATGTTGTGTTTGTCTTACGGCACTGGCTCTCTCCCTTCCCTGGAACCAGTGACCCTAAATTAGGGACGGGCGACCGCTTATAGCCCACTGAGCTGCCCCGGGCAGCCCCGGTGGCGCAGTGGTCTAAGGCGCTGGCCTCTGATCATTCGTCCGTAAGAGGTCCGGGTTCGAATCCCGGTCAGGCATGGATGTTGTGTTTGTCTTACGGCACTGGCTCTCTCCCTTCCCTGGAACCAGTGACCCTAAATTAGGGACGGGCGACTGCTTATAGCCCATTGAGTTGCTCACGGTGGTCGTTAAACCTCCAATCAAAAAAACTGCCCCGGTGGCGCAGTGGTCTAAGGCGTTGGCCTCTGATCATTCGTCCGTAAGAGGTCCGGGTTCGAATCCCGGTCAGGCATGGATGTTGTGTTTGTCTTACGGCACTGGCTCTCTCCCTTCCCTGGAACCAGTGACCCTAAATTAGGGACGGGCGACTGCTTATAGCCCATTGAGTTGCTCACGGCGGTCATTAAAGCTCCAATCAAAAAAAAAATAGCCCGCTGAGTTGCTCACGGTGGTCGTTAAACCTCCAATCAAAAAAATTTAGGGACACTGGTTCCAGGGAAGGGAGAAAGTCAGTGCCGCAAGACAAACAACATCCGTGCCTCACGGGATTCGAATCCGGACCCTTTTCTGACGAATGATAAGAGGCCATCGCTTAGACCACTGCGCCACCGGGGCGGCCATGTGGTCGCTCGGCGCGCAGGAAGCGTGATCTTTGCTTGACGATGGCACTAAATTTCAATAAAGCTACGACGGAAATCATTTATTAGTTATTTAAGAGATGCATTTTCGGAAGCAATCACGCCACGACTCTAAATTTTAATAGTCATTCTAAATAAAAAATAAATCTAATTTTTGCAATGATTTCGATTATTCATTTCTAGTAAGGCAAACATTGCTTCCATGGACTGCACGTCCCTGTCTTATAGCAATCTCAGCGGTCCGCTTTCCCTCTAGCGGCGAACGGAATATCCACTATAGTGCGGATAACATTCTTTGCTTTTGTTAGATCGTTGTCTTGGTTCGGTTGGCTTGTTTTGGGGTATTTTTGCTTTCATTCTGCAATTAGAGAATAGTTTAATGGAGAATTCCGTGAAAAAGAATAATTCAAATTATTGCGTCCCGTAGGGTCGTTCCCAAGGTTCCAGCTATATGTTTTTCACAAGTTAGTATAAACACTTGTACCTGGCACTTGAAATCCTTCCAGTGAAATACTACTAACCTAATAAGGTGTTTGAATGAATAATAAACCAGACATGGTTTTATTGCATAGTAATGATTTAAAAATCCGTATTTCTACATGCTCTTGAAAACAAGTAATTGCTGTTATCGATATAAATTTAAACTCCATTAAGGAACAAGACATGCAATATTCTGTCAAGAGTCACCAGTTCAAAAACACTGGGGACAGAATGGTGATCAACAATTACCAATTAAAAAAAACTGTTTAGGAACAGAATGTTCAAAGCCGGCCCGGTAGCGTAGTAGTCTAAGTGATGGCCTCTGATCATTCGTCCGAACAGGGTCCGGGTTCGTATCCCGGTGAGGCATGGATGTTGTGTTTGTCTTACGGCAGTGGCTCTCTCCCTTCCCTGGAACCAGTGACCCTAAATTAGGAACGGGCGACTGCTTATAGCCCATTGAGTTGCTCACGGTGGTCGTTAAATCTCCAATAAAAAAAAAAAAGAAATCGTCAAGTGAAAAGAAATATCGGTAAATGTGTAGATTAGCGTTCTAAATTATTTCCTCGGAAAAATGTTAGCACCTGAAAGGAGAGCGACGTACAGATTTTAGAGTATGGAAAATAATGGCAAATGGAGCAGAAATTTTATATTTCAAATGTGTTTCAAAAATTTTTTTCTTAATATTTACCCGTAAGTGCGATGTACCACCCCGGTGGCGCAGTGGTCTAAGCGTTGGCCTCTGATCATTCGTCCGAATGGGGTCCGGGTTCGTATCCCGGTGAGGCATGGTTGTTGTGTTTGTCTTACGGCACTGGCTCTCTCCCTTCCCTGGAGCCAGTGACCCTAAATTAGGGACGGGCGACTGCTTATAGACTATTGAGTTGCTGACGGTGGTCGTTAAACCTGCAATCAAAAATCAAAAGTAGGTGCGATGGTGTTAAGAAACGCCGCGGTAGGCCTAACGTATCACTACCGCACGATGTTAGGCGTTGCCGCCCCGGTGGCGCAGTGGTCTAAGCGATGGCCTCTGATCATTCGTCCAAAAGGGGTCCAGGTTCGAATCCCGTGAGGCATGGATGTTGTGTTTGTCTTACGGCACTGGTTCTTTCCCTTCCCTGGAACCAGTGACCCTAAATTAGGGACGGGCGACTGCTTATAGCCCATTGTGTTGCTCACGGCGGTCGTTAAACCTCCAATCAGCCGCCCCGGTGGCGCAGTGGTCTAAGGCACTGGCCTCTGATCATTCGTCCGTAAGGGGTCCGGGTTCGAATCCCGGTCAGGCATGGATGTTGTGTTTGTCTTACGGCACTGGCTCTCTCCCTTCCCTGGAACCAGTGACCCTAAATTAGGGACGGGCGACTGCTTATAGCCCATTGAGTTGCTCACGGTGGTCGTTAAACCTCCAATAAAAAAAAAAAAAAAAAAAAAAACCTCCAATCAACCACTCCGGTGGCGCAGTGGTCTAAGCGATGGCCTCTGATCATTCGTCCGAACGGGGTCCGGGTTCGAATCCCGGTGAGGCATGAATGTTGTGTTTGTCTTACGGCACTGGCTCTCTCCCTTCCCTGGAACCAGTGACCCTAAATTAGGGACGAGCGACTGCTTATAGCCCATTGAGTTGCTCACGGTGGTCGTTAAACCTCCAATCAAAAAAAAAAAACTCCAATCAAACAAAAATAAAACTCCAATAAAAAAAAAAAAAAGATGTCTGGCGTTGCTCCGTTAAAAGGCAGGTTCGCTGTTTCACCGAAATGACGGGCGGAATAGTACAAGAGAAAGCGGTTACGTTTTTGGAAGGAGAGCGATAAATGTCGTAGTGATACACTACAGAAAATAGGTCCAGACTATCCACCCTTTATTTTGTTGTATCCTATACGTTGTTGGCAGGAAAACCCGGGAAAAAAAACTCTTTGATTTGCAAAAGATACGTATCAGTGAGAAAGAAACTGACCTGCGAAGAAAGTATTGACAGGAGAACCAAAAGTACGATGGCAGAGCAAACGCTTGACATTGTCGCGGTAGCGATGCGTTAGACTTACCGCAGCGTCTCTTTACAGCATTGCCCTTACAGGTAAATATTACGATAAAAATCTTTAAAAAACATTTAAAATGTGAAATTTCTGCACCATTTGCCATACTCTAAAATCTGTACGTCGCACGTTTTCCAGGTACTAACATTTTTCCGACGAAATAATTTAGGACGATAATCTACACGTTTACCGAAATGTCACTCCTGTCGGTATTACTATATCACTTGTCTGAAAATGTAAAAATAAATATTACCTGATAAATTAATGGCGTTCTGTCTCCGTACGATGTCATCAAACCACCATCCCTAATTGTACAATAAAAACTTTATTTACAATAAAAGATATGATTTAAAAATATTTAAAAGGGCAAGATCTTTCGGGGCTACAATAGCACCTGTCCTCAGGCCATCCAACAGTGCCACAGCACTCGGAAGCGCCGCAATATATAACCAGTCCCCCAAGGAGACCCACAATGCATTTGTTCAAAACACAGGTGATGCCAATTAAGGAAAACAGAAAGTAATACAAAGAATAAAGTTGATTAATAAAGTAAGGTCCTTTTCTTCAGTAAGTGGAAGGGAAGAAGTAATTATTTTCCTCCATTGTCTAGGAACAAAAACAGGTAAGTCCAAGTTACAACAGGTAGTACCATAAGAAATAATATACAGACTCTCTGTAAAAAAGACGGTTTGTTTGTTAACAATAGAGGAAAGTACTATTGTATTAGGCCAATCGGGAGAATAACCTCCCTGGCGAACAGCTGTAGTAAATGATGTAGAAATGGAGTCAGTTCGAAGTGCATATTTGTGTTCTGATAATCTAATGTTCAGACTTCTAAGGGTAGAACCTATGTAATATTTAATATCATCGTTAGAGGCCGTGGGAAGCAATGGGATACGATATATTCCTTCCTTATTCAAAGTTGCGATTGGATCTCGTTCGTTACGTATGGTTGAAAAAATGTTTTTGGTGCAAATTCCAAATTTAATATTGTATTTATGACATACTTTCTGCAGTATGGAAACCACGGGAGGGATGAAGTCAACTTTACCAACGTATACAGAAAAGGACCTTACTTAATTAATCAACTTTATTATTTGTATTACTTTCTCTTTTGCTGTTTTCCTCAATTGGCATCACCTGTGTTTTGAACAAATGCATTGTGGGTCTCCTTGGGGGACTGGTTATGTATTGCGGCGCTTCCGAGTGCTCTGTGGCACTGTTGGGTCAAAGAATATCTAACTGATAAGAAGGTAAGGCTCAGCGAGACCAAAGAATATCTAAACTGATAAGAAGGTAAGGCTCAGCGAGACGTAACTAGCGTCACTATATTATGCGGCAAAGAATTACTACACAGAAGCCAACATTACAGGCTGATGCCGCAGGATGCCGAGCAGACTGAGTTAGACTGAGCATGCGTGTTTGTGTTCAAAGAATATAAACGCTTGTTTGTGTTGGCGTTTTGTTCAAAGGTTTTGTTGTTCTCATCTAGATCTGCGTTTATATTACAGCCATGAAATACACCCACTCCATTCCGATGAATAACAATTCATGGAATGGAGTGGATGAATAACAAGAACAAATTTGAAACCGTTTGAAACAAATATCCTGGAAAACCATTAAAACAACGTTTGCTGAAAAAAAAAAGCTATCGTTACGTTGAAAAAATTAATTTATCAATTATATGAAACTGACTTTTATGAAAAATACCTCGTAATATTGTAAAATGAAAGAGGGAAGCATTCGATTACACAATGCATACCAAACAGATAGCTTTAAGCATGCACTCAATCGTGACGAGTTAGTCCGGTCGGTAGAGAGCTCAGCTATCACGCCAGCGGCCCAGGTTCGAACCTACTCAGATACGAACGGATGTTTTTCCGATCTGTTGAGAAAATTTCTCCAGCGCAGTGCGTTTAATTTACAAACTTCGGAAGGGTAGAAAAAAATTGTAGCTTTGGGAAACTGCGGTTGTCTTTGCTTTTTTTTTTTATTATTATTATTATGGCTGCTACTGGGAAACCAGCCTCAGCATTTTTGACATTTAAGGTATATTGTAAATATGAAATTCATGCCAAGCAACCTGGTATTACTACGGTGCTTAAAGTGAGAATAAAACTGCTAAAATTTCCTTAAAATAATATTAATTGCTAATGTATATATTTGTTTCACCAAAAGAAGGGACAGGAGGGATACTCAGAAAAGAACAACAAAAAAAAAATGCTTTAGTAGACCCAATGAGACCAAAGGAAACAGTCGCAGATCAAAGCTTAGCTTCCTTTCCGTGAAATAGGCTTCCCGTCCCGTGTCTCCTACGCTTTTTGCGCCTGAATGTTAACTTTCCCGCAGAGCATCTGCTGCCGCATTACATGGTGGCGCTGCTGTCGCCTGTTTTACATTATCTCTACGAGAGTTGAGCTTCTTCACGCGAAGCGTTTATATTCTTTGGTTGGGTGGCCTGAGGACGTGTGCTATTGTAGCCCGAAAGATCTTGCCCTTTTAAATATTTTTAAAACATATCTTTTATTGTAAATAAAGTTTTTTGTACAATTAGGGATGGTGGTTTGATGACATCGTACGGAGACAGCACGCCATTAATTTATCATATTCCATACGTACGAATTTTTAACAAGTATTAAATATTACCTGTTGCAGTAAAGCATTACTGCTAAACGGCGCTTACGCATTCCACTTGTGCCTGCTTTACAAGAGCACTCAAAAGACTATAGAAATTTCACAATTATTTCTGTCTAAAACACCGTTGATCGAATGAGGCGACGATGTTATTGCGGTGGATAGGATGCAATGCCAAACTATGTGGATTTCTTTCCTATCTCCCTCATCGCGAAAAGCCATGTAAAGAACAACGGTAGTTCTGTTGTAGGTCGATGGTGCGCTGCAGTCGACTGCATGACGTCATGAGTTTCAGCTTGCTTACTACAGCTTGTGTCCTCTCTACATACCTTTACTTTATGAAATTATGACAGTAAGGGGGTGAGCCCCGTAGGATACCGTGCGTTTTGGGTGTGTCGTCGTTGGCAAAAGCGTTCTTGTTTCATTGCATTTCTGAGACAGCGGTTGCTGTTTCCTATTTTATTTTAGTTTCTTTGCCTGCTAAGGTTTTGCGGACGGTTGGTTCTTCCCATAATCAAGGTAGGATATTTTACTTTGCATGCTCTTGTTTGTTGTGGTCAGTTGATTCGGGGTGGGCCCCAGCTACCGCCAGTTGGTCCGGCGGGGATGGGGGACTCTGATTCCTCTACTCCGGCTAAAAGGATGCGTTCTTCACCGGGTGATGAGCTTCGTCAGCTGGGTGGTTTGCTAGTTAATGATTTTGTTAGTTAATGACCAGTTAATGATTTTGTTTGTTCGATTCAATGGTCTCCTCAGAAATTGCTGCGTAGGGCATTTGCGAGTGGAGTGACTCGTGAGAAAATACTTCTGCCGCCTCGGTGGCGCAGTGGTCTAAGGCGCTGGCCTCTGATCATTCGTCCGTAAGGGGTCCGGGTTTGAATCCCGGTCAGGCATGGATGTTGTGTTTGTCTTACGGCACTGGCTCTCTCCCTTCCCTGGAGCCAGTGACCCTAAACTAGGGACGGGCGACTGCTTATAGCCCATTGAGTTGCTCACGGTGGTCGTTAAAATTCCAATCAAAAAAAAAAAAAAACTTCTTTCCGCGACTTCTAGGAAGCTACCAAGAGTCGGTCCCATGTTGTTGAAAAAGTTCTTCGTAGACAATATTTCAATGCATGACTCGATTTCAGACGTTCAGTTTTTACGTTCGGATGACTTATTGGTGGGCTCCTTTAATCTCATTTGCTTGCTGGAAATTTGTCAACTTTCTCATTTTCTTCAGGTCCTCACTAAGCTTATGACAACGAAGTTTTTAGTTCGAGATGTGGACATTGAAGCCCCTGTAAATGAGATTGCTACGGAACTGTTGGACCGTGGTGTGAACTGTCTTCGTGTTGTTCGGTTCCGACGTTCAGTAAATTCCTCGAGGGTCCCTACTTCTTCGGTCCTAGTGCAGGAACTGTGCTTCACTAACCGTGACACTATCTGTGGTATTCCAGATGTGCGGTCAGACCCTTCTTGGGTTCGCCTAGGCAGTGTAAAAATTGTCATCGTTATGGACATCTGCTGTCAACCTGTCATAGTGCCGCTCGCTGTTCTCGTTGTGGTGAAGGACATGACTCTTCGGTATGCTAGGCGTCGAGCTTCAAGTGCGTCTTGCGCAGTGGTCTAAGGCGTTGGCCTCTGATCATTCGTTCGTAAGGGGTCCGGGTTCGAATCCCGGTCAGGCATGGATGTTGTGTTTGTCTTACGGCACTGGCTCTCTCCCTTCCCTGGAACCAGTGACCCTAAATTAGGGACGGGCGACTGCTTATAGCCCATTGAGTTGCTCACGGTGGTCGTTAATCCTCCAATTAAAAAAAAAAAAGTGCGTCTTGTGCGAGGGCTCACATCGTGCTTCTGACACGAACTGCCCAATTTACCTCCAAGAAAAGAGGATACAAGATATAATGGCTTCGAAGCATCTAAGTTATCCAGAAGCTCGGGACTCTGTGCGTCAAGTCCACCAGGCCTCATATGCGGCGGCACAGGCTCACCCTCCGCGTGCTTGCTCCTCTGCCTTCCCTCAGCTTCTGGACATTATTTCCAAACTCACCAGTAGATTGGACTCATTGACGAATCTTATTTCACCTCCTTCTTCCCTACATGCCGGTCCACCTCAACCGTTGCACATGTGCCACAGGCTGAAATTTTGCAGAATCCTCCCACTACAGTTGCAGCGAGCCCAGTTTCTTCAGTGCCTGATGAGCAACCTCCTCCTGCCGCCTCGATAGCGCAGTGGTCTAAGCGATGGCCTCTGATCATTCGTCCGAAAGGGGTCCGGGTTTGAATCCCTGTAAGGCATGGATGTTGTGTTTGTCTTACGGCACTGGCTCTCTCCCTTCCCTGGAACCAGTGACCCTAAATTAGGGACGGGTGACTGCTTATAGCCCACTGAGTTGCTCACGGTGGTCGTTAAACCTTCAATAAAAAAAAAAAAAACCTCCTGACACTGGCCAAATTGCCGATGAATTCTTTTTATGCGAAGAATCTGTGGTTCCGTATGTGGAGTCGGCTGCGGAATCCGTCAAACATTCTCACTCCAGAACCTTCTTGTGTCCTCTGTACGCAATGCCCTTCTCTTCTCGTCTGACCTTGCTGTCTCACCTGAAAGCTCATCGTGACGACGGTAAGTTTCTTTGTAGTCTCCGTTCCAAGTGGCTAAGGACGGCATCCGGCCTAGCGGAGCACTTCTCTCTTCATGAATAATTGGTCGCTGGTCCAATGGAATGCGCAGTCCCTTCGCTCCAAAAGACCTTATTTCACCGACTGTTCTATTTTTGCTACAGCCACGTTCTTAACTATCCAATAATCCTGGCTATCTCCTGGTGTCTCTTTTTCCCTCCCAGACCGAACGGTGTATAGAAGTGATCGGGGGGAAGGGTCGGGGGATGGCCTCCTTACTGCAATCAGGTCGGATATATCTTTTAGATTGGTGGACCTCTTCAGCTCGGATTTGAACGAACAGCTTCTTGCTACGGATTCTTCTCTGGCGAAACCACGCTCAGGGTTATTAATCTATACATTCCCTCCCCACCCTCTCGGGGCTCTTGCTTGGACGGATCAAACAACTGCTCACTGATTGTTGTATGGGGATTTCAATATTCATCACCCCAGCTGGGGTTCTGCTTCTCCGAGCCGGGGAGGTAATGAGTTCGTGGACTGACTTTGCTCACAAGATCTTTGTCTCCTTAACTCGGGGGCCTCTACCTTTTGCAGGGGGTGAAGTTGCTCGGTTTTTGACCTCACCATGTGCTCTCCTCTGCTGGTTCCTTACTGCTCCTGGTCAGTGGATAATGATCTCTACGGCAGCACCCATCATTTTGTCATTACAGCATTGGCGGCAGAGATGTTTGGCTCCCCTCCCCCTCCTTCACCGGGTCTGAAGCCAGTTGCGTGGTCAGTGGCTTGGTTTTCCATCCAGAAGATTCTCCGAGATGAACTTCCTTCCACTCCCGACGGTGCCGCTCTGATCCTGGACCGGATTTCCCAGATTCCCCATGCTTTTTGTCGGCCCAGCGGTCAGCGTCAACGTTGGTCTCCCTGGTGGGACTTTGAGTGTGCTCAGCGGCTTCGCAAGAGACGTCGTCTCCTTCGCTGTGCCAAGTCGTCCGGCTGCCTCTTTGCTTGGACGTTATATTGGCCGGAAGAACGGAATCTTCGCCACCTCCTCACACTTAAGAGACGTGCCTACTGGAAGGCACAATACAACGACACCTCGAGGACAGGATTCGTTTTCTCCCGCCTGCGCCGCCTTAAATCTCATGTTGGATCAGTGGTGGCCCGTAGCCAAAATTGCTGGGGAAGCAAATTACTTTTCAGCCTGGATTCAAATAAATTTATTCAATTTAATGCCATTTTTGTCACATAATTTTTTTTTACTTTCTCATGTGCGAAATATAAAATAAGTAACGTGACCCGTGAAAAGATTTATAAAGATTTTACCGGAGACGCACGTTTTACATGACTTTCAGACCAACACAAAACCTGTTTATGTAAGATTCCAGCCCCTCGCCTAAATATATTTTTTCTCAGTCTGAATTGCCCTCTTGGACTATTTGGGAACTGTTAAGCCAGTTTGAATATGAAATATATTGCATCGAAATAGTTTTTTTATTAAGGAGATCAACAGAAGATAAAAAGCAAGACTGAACTATACATCTTTTTCATCTCAAATGAAATTCTATATACACCTCTACCTTCACTGATGCCAAAAGAAAAGTCTTGAAAACTTCTGCACACAGCGTTTACCTATACAGCAAGAGAGAAAACTTACCTTACGCTTATATTGTCTTGCATATGAGGTCTATCTTTCGTTCTTTCTGTTTGGCGAAGTGATTTATGATATGGTCATACCATGTCTGTTCTGCTTCCATCCTCTTCAGAAGCGCCTTCTCGATGGACATAACTGATAAACTTGACAACCTTCCTTGCCTAGTGGAGTTTCTCTTGTAGTTTTTTATCCTCTCCAAGCACGAGAAACTGCGTTCCACAGAGGCCAATGTTGCAGGAATTGTTACTACGAGGGAAAGAAGTCTTAACAGCTCTGGCAGTGCCTGTGCTAGATTATTATTGTATATGGCAGATAGAAGTTCTATTGTACTTTACGCATTTTTCCACAGATCTCTGTCTGAATACAGAACCTGCAGCTCACTATGAAGTTTGGTGCTGTCGAAGTATTTTTCATAAGTTTGAAGCTTTAAAACAATGTTCAGGAAAAATTCTAGAATGAGTTTGAAAGCAGTGTACATCGACCAGCTGAAGAAATTTTAATTTCTCAATGTCAGAAAACCGGCATTTTAACTGAATTGTAACATTTTCTATTACCTCATAATACAGCCTTCTGTATTGCAGGGTGGGTGGAATATCATTGTTTCCTTTAAATCTTTTATTTGTTGAACCAACCTCACTGCACACGTTATGATAGAGATCATCAAACTGTCTCTGACCTCGAAAGTACAACAATTTTTCACATAAGCCAGTAATTCGTTTGCTACAAAATGTAACATTGGAACTATTTGATTGCAGTACAGAGAAAGTAACCTCAGTTAAATCAAATATTTTTTTATATGTGAAGAGAAGAAAAACGAAATTAATGTCTTGGAGCCACTGTTTTAGTCCTGCTGCTTCGTGAATTGTCTCATCATTATAGTTGGAATCATCCTCAATTTTTTCAAATACTTCAATTAGCAGCAACCTGTGGTCAGCTATGGTAGACTCTGAACCAGATTTGAAGTTCCACCTGATCTGTAAGTTGTGCTTGCGCGTCTCCGCATTGGGCATTATCGTTTCACTCACCGCTTTTTGCTGTGTGAGACGTGCAAATGCCGACTCACCGTCACGCATCTTTTGTGTAGCTGTATTCGTTTTCGTGATGTACGTTTTCATTTCTTTCATTCTTATTTGTTGACCAAGGACGCCGCTGCGCTGCAGCGGCGTCTAGGTAACCATTGCGGTACTGTCATTGTCTTCTCATTTTTAAAACACATTGACTTTTTTAAACGTATCTAGATTTTAGCCCTATCATCATTCTCATTTTTCGGTTTTACTGAATCAGCTAGATTTTAATCATTGTTCCATGTTTTTAATATTGTTTGTTTCATTGTTTTTTTTAGCCCTTCCATCGTTCTCATTTTTAAGTTCTACTTGATCAGCCAGATTTTAAGTTTTATACCACTCGTTTAATACTGTTTGTTTGTCTTGTGTCTGGCGCTCTTTGGCCAAACATGGCCCTTGCGCCATAAAAATCAACCAACCAACCAACCAACCACCTGGTCTGTGTTACACGAGGTGGTCTGGGTCCACCAACAGATTCTAGTAAATGAACACGCTTTGTCGATTTGGAAAATAATGCATAAATTGCATTCAAATTTGCAAAACAAATACGTGATTCCTTTAACACTGACGCTGCTCTGCTAAAAACTAAGTTCAGCCTGTGTGCGTAGCAGTGAACAAATAATGCTTGAGAGGCATCACACTTCACTTTTGCTTGCAATACATTCAGCTCTGATGCCATCACTGCTGCGCCATCATATGTCTGTGCAACTAGTTTTTCTTTGTAGCTAAATCTTTCCATCTCACGATCCAGTAATTCTTTAAGCGAAGTAGCACACCGATCAGAACTTACATCAAAAAATCCCAAAGATATTTCTACTGGTACTCCATCTTTCACGAATCGAACTATAATTGATACTTGTGCATGGGAGCTAATGTCTGTCGCTTCATCAATCTGCCAAGAAAAAACTGGGCATTTTCAATATCTGCATTGATTTCATTCCTAATTATATGAGCCTAATTATATGATTCGATTCCTAATTATATGATTCGATTAAATCATTCTGTATTGTTTTTGAAGCTCCTGAAAATGTTGTACTATTTACCATAAACACTCTCAATGTTTCGTCACTCTTGGAGAGTAAATCAATCATCTCGAGGTAATTCCCCTTATTTTCAAAGACTTCGCTCTCATCGTGTCAACAAAATGGGAGCTCTTGCCGCGCCAGTAGTGTTGTAATATCAATCAACTTCTTCATTACATCACGATTCTTTTTTACTTTTTCATTATGACGTAGGTCACTTGTTCTCTTCGCTTCGTTGAAAGAGTAGTCTATCCTTGTTTTGCCTAATAACTGTAATTTAACAACTGCCAGAATGTGATCTTTACACTTTTTGTGCGTGTCCAAAGCACGTGGTAAATTTTTCAAATCATTGAAGCATTTCTCTTGCCAGACTTTTTTTTGTTGGAGGTTTAACGACCACCGTGAGCAACTCAATGGGCTATAAGCAGTCGCCCGTCCCTAATTTAGGGTCACTGGTTCCAGGGAAGGGAGAGAGCCAGTGCCGTAAGACAAACATAACATCCATGCCTGACCGGGATTCGAACCCGGACCCCGTTCGGACGAATAATCAGAGGCCATCGCTTAGACCACTGCGCCACCGGAGCGGCCTTGCCAGACTTCATTGCCACTCACAGGAAACAGCAAATATGGCCAACAATATGGTTTGTTCGTTGATTCATTACCAGTTAGTCATTGTTCTTTTCTGTACCAGTCAATATTAAAACTTCGCCGCCCCTTACGGGGCGGCGAAGTTTTAATATTGACTCCGTAAGGGGACCGGGTTCGAATCCCGTCCGTAAGGGGTCCGGGTTCGAATCCCGTCAGGCATGGATGTTGTGTTTGTCTTACGGCACTGGCTCTCTCCTTTCCCTGGAACCAGTGACCCTAAATTAGGGACGGGCGACTGCTTATAGCCCATTGAGTTGCTCACGGTGGTCGTTAAACCTTCCATCAAAAAAAAAAAAAATTAAAACTTCTGTTTGAAGTTTTGCCCTTTGAAGTCATCTTTTTCATTTTAGGTGTAGGCATACCATCATTTTTAATTTGATTCCAGTCTTCAAAATCTCTTCTACTGAAAGGCTTTTCCAGTAAGCTATCCACCATATTAGATATGTTTGAAGCAGAGGCCATGGCCTGATAAACAACTCTTCATAAAACATAAATAAAATTAGTTACACAAACATTAGTGTGAAAGAAAAGCAACTAGGAAGAAGACGCTATGTAATGAACGCTCGAAGCTGTCCGAATGAGGAGTTAACACAGCAGAGCTGCTGCTACAGGAAAACAGTGTTCCTGTGAGGCAAGATAACATCTGCCTCACAGGTAGTCCACGGTGCGCGTGCGCTCTTTGTGTTCGCTGTTCCACCGCCTACCCTTCGGATCTACTGATTCAGTGGAAGTAAACAGGTTTGGCGCAAAATCTACGAGAGGCATTTCGTTTCCTGCTTCACGGACAGAGATCGCCAGCTGAGGACATTTCGTAACTACGCGCTACCGATTGTTTTCCAATAGCGTCAATTTAAAAAACTGAATGAACGCATAGATGACATTTAATTCAAAAGAGTTAACTAGCATAAACTTTTGCTCTCCTATATCCAAAAGTACTGAATGAACAAAACGAATAATTCCAACTAAGAGTCTTAAAATTCAGAGGAGGCACTGCCTCCCTTGTCTCCTCCCAAAAGCCGCCACTGTGTTGGATCGAGCCCGGATCACCTGCTTCTTTAGATTGGCGATTCCCTGCTTGCTGATCCGGTGGAGCAGGTTTCGGCGTTTGGTGACCTCTTTTAAACAGCCTTATGCTGTCCGGTACACTCATTTTCTCTTGGCCATGATGACTCTTCCCTAGCGATGGAAGCGTTACTTAGAGCCGGCGAAGTTGCCAGGGCTATTGATGGATCGCCCCGACGCTGTGCACCCGGTCCTGATGGGTGTACTTAGGAACTGGTGAGACGTATATGTAGGTGAAATTCGTCATGGCTGGTTGACCTCCTTAACCTCTTTTGGTCTGCCGGCGTTCACCCTTCATACTGGAAGGAGTCCTGGGTGATCCCAATTAAGAAGTCTAACAAATCTGCCCTTGACTTATAATCGTACCGAATGATCACCCTCACATCGGTTTTTTCGAAGATCCTGGAGAAAGTCCCAGCCTCTCGTCTAACGGTCTTTATTCTCTCTCATCAACGGATCAGCAAGCTGCAGTTCGCATTTTTGCCAGGACGTTCAACACCGGCGTGCCTTCTGTCGATCCAACGTGATCTTCTGGTGGCTGGAGCTCGACATAATTATGTTTTTCTGGTGTCTTTGGACCTTCAGGCGGCATATGATTCGGTCTGTTATCCTTCTCTCCTGTGTAAATTGGTGTCTCTGGGTATTCGTGGACGTCTTCTCCGTTGGTTGGCTGACTTTCTTGCTTTGCGCAGATTTCGCGTTCGTTGGCGGGGAACAGTGTCATCCTCTTTTCCGCAGAGTCGAGGTGTTCCTCAGGGTAGCTCCATTTCGCCTATCCTTTTTAACTTATATATTGATGATGTGATTGATTGCTGTCATCCGAATGCTCATATGTTCTTTTTTGCAGACGACATTTTTATTGTTTCCTATAGTCCCAACCGGGCGGCGGCCCTTAGCTATATGCAATCCACTTTGGAATCCATTTTTCAGTGGGCATCTTCCTGGGATTTACGTCTCTCACCTACTAAAAGCTTCGCGGTTGACTTTTCTCGTAAGCGCCGGTCGCCGGCCCCTCCTTTCCGGTTTGGTTCCGACTCAGTGGCCTGGCAGTCCTCCATCAAGATTTTAGGGGTCTGGTTCAACTCCTCCCTGACTTGATCTTCCCACCTCACACACGTTAAGAAGTCAGTCTTCCGAGCCTTGTCTGCTGTTAGAGTTGTTTGTCATCACCGGTGGGGTCTTGGCTTCCCCAACACTCTTGCCTCTGTCGTTGCTGTGATTCGGCCAATTCTGGAATATGTGGCTCCAGTAGCATTCGCATCCCCCACCTATCTCTACGACGCTCTAGGGGTTCTGCTCAACCATGCACTCCGTGCAGCCCTTCACCTCCCTCGCTCGACGCCTGTTGCGATCTTGCGTGCTGAATTCGGAATCGCTAGCATTCGTTCTCGAATCCTCCTCCTGACAGTCCGATTTTTGTACCACCACCTGCCGATGGATCAGCGTTCGCCTATCGCTAATCTTCTTCTGGAAGAGGACGCCTTGTCATTCTACGCTTGGAGATCCCATGGCTTTCCCATTGGAATCGTGCTCAGTCGCCTCCGACAGGAGCTGCTTTTCGTCAACAGCTATCTTCTTCAGGCTCTGCCGGCCCCTCCTGTTTCGTCTGCACACTGCTACTCGATTATCTGCTCGGGTCTCTCTTTTCAGCACCGATATCTGCATCCGATGCTTCTCAGACATCGCTTTCGGGTGTTCTTAGCCCAGTACTCAGCGTCGCACCACATCATTGCAACTGACGCTTCGAAGATTAACTCCTCGGTGGCGATCGGACCTTTTTTCCCACGGAACAATTCCAGCCGCTCGTTCTCATTCTCGACTGTTTCCTCAGTGTTCTCGGCTGAAGCGTGGGCCCTGATAACAGCGCTTGAATTTGCTCACGGCCCGTGCGGCGGCCTCTTGCTGCTTACTGATAGTTGTTCTGTACTACAGGCTTTGCTGGCATTAAATCGCAAATCTCAAGACATTTTCGTTCTTCTGCATGATCCTCTTCAACGCCTACGCTCTTTCTAATAGGGCATTGTGCTCGTTTGGTGCCCGGCTCATGTAGGTCTACCAGCGAATGAGGCCGCTGACGCTGCCGCCTGACCCTGTCCCCCCCTGTTACAGCCGCTGACGCTGCTCGGCACAGTGGTTACATGATCATCTCCGCTTCTGATTCAGCCTGGCTTTCGTCCGGGTGAGCAGATCGATATCCGTTCACCAACTTTTGTCACAGATGGCCTAGCGAACATTGTTATCGAAGTTTCTCAGCGGTCATCATTCAGCAATTACGCACTGACATGACATCTTTAAATGGCTACCTCTTTCTGATTCGGAAACGTCCCTCCCCGATGTGCTTCTGTGGCTCCGGTCCTGAGACTGTTACTCACTTCCTCCTCTCCTGCCCTGCTTACAGTGCATATCGGAGGGTTTGTTTCGGTGTGACAACCCCTCCTTCTTATAACTTCCGTCTCTTCTCAAACGTATTCCTTGTTGGACTTTCGGGACGCTTCCGTGGCAAAAAGAAAAGTTCGGGCCTTGGAGAAATTTATCGTTCTCTCCAGACACTTCTCATTTTGAACACTCAATTTCTTACCCTCCTTCTCATGAGCGTTTCCCATGATGGACCTTTGTGAGGCTGCCGTGGCTTCACGTGCTGTTCGTGCATCTTAGTGATTCATCGTGATCAGGAGCCATTTTTGCTATTACAGCTCGGCCAACTAGTTGCTGTGAGGCACAATTCTCAGTCTATAAGCCTCATCGTCTTCAGCAACAACAACAAAAAAATGTTCAGAGGTTTAGTGAAGTGGATTAACATGAGTTCTTTTTTTTTTTTTTTTTTTTTTTTTTTTGATTGGAGGTTTAACGACCACCGTGAGCAACTCAATGGGCTATAAGCAGTCGCCCGTCCCTAATTTAGGGTCACTGGTTCCAGGGAAGGGAGAGAGCCAGTGCCGTAAGACAAACACAACATCCACGCCTGACCGGGATTCGAACCCGGACCCCTTACGGACGAATGATCAGAGGCCAACGCCTTAGACCACTGCGCCACCGAGGCGGCTAACATGAGTTCTTCTGAATGTTATATTTTTCTGCAAATATAATTTTCAGCACTCAGCATTTTACAAAGACGAAAAGGTCATATATTTATTTCTGATTCTGCTCCACGATTTCAGAAATTATTTCTATTTTCCTTCCTACATGTTTAAATTAATAAGTTGTTTTAAGGCATTCCTAATGATCTAACATGGAACATGAGGCTGCAATGTTTTCCTTTGTGTGTACACTCACCACAATATGAATGAACGGTGCATATGTTTTATTGAGTTCGTGAATTATTGGGCTTGCTGTCTTCTAAATAAACAGAAATTATAAATTTATTAACATGGAGTCTACATTGGAAAATCCCTATGGAGAAGTCATTGAAGAATTTATTACAAACGAAGTGATAAAATACCCAAATACATACACTGTAACAGTTACAGGTGAAGATATTTGGGAGTGTGAAGAATGCTTCCAGAAATTCACAACAGAAGCCAGCTTCTCAAGACATGTGCAGCTTGGCAATGTATGCTGTAAGCAGTATGCTGGGAAAGCTCAGCTGTCAAAGAATTTGCTCAATCGCACAAATGAAGACCCACACAATAGTGATATATGCTTTAAACAATTTACTGAGGGAAGTGATCTTTCAAAGCATGTACTTCTTCACTCAGGTGAAAAGCCTCAACAAAGTGTTGCCTCCTCCAAACAATTCACTGACAAAAGTAATCTTTCAAAGCTTGTACCCCTTCCCACAGGTGAAGATCCTCACCAATGTGATGTATGTTCTCAACAATTTTATGAGAAAAGTAATCTTTCAAAGCATATGGTTATTCATACAGGTCAAAAGTTTCATCAATGTGATGTCTGCTCCAAACAGTTTACTCGCAAAAGTCATCTTTTAACTCATATGTTCCTTCACACAGGGGAAAAGCCTCATCAATGTGACGTATGTTCCAAACAGTTTGCTTACAAAAGCCATCTTTTAAGGCATATGTTCCTTCACTCAGGTAAAAAGCCTCACCAATGTGATGTGTGCTCCAAACAATTTGCTGACAAAAGTTGTCTTTTGAAGCATATGTCCACTCACACAGGTGAAAAACCTCATTTATGTGACGTATGTTCCAAACAATTTGCCCACAAGAATGATCTTTCAAGGCATATGCTCACTCACGGAGGTAAAAGTCTCACCAATGTGAAGTATGCTCCAAACAATTTCTTCACAGCAGGTATCTTTCAAAGCATATGCTCATTCACACAGGTGATAAGCCTCATCAATGTGACGAATGTTCCAAACGGTTTACTCGCAAAAGCCATCTTTCAAGGCATCTGCTCCTTCACGCAGGTGAAAAGCCTCACCAATGTAATGTGTGCTCCAAGCAATTTGCTGACAGAAGTAATCTTTTGAAGCATATTTTCATTCACACAGGCGAAAAGCCTCACCAATGTGATGTGTGCTCCAAACGATTTGCTGACAAAGGTTATCTTTTGAAGCATATGTTCATTCACACAGGTGAAAAGCCTCACCATTGTGATGTATGTTCCAAACAATTTACTCACAAAAGTTATCTTTCTAAGCATATGGTGATTCACACAACTGAAAAGCCCTAGCAGTGTGATTTATTCTTCAAAATATTTACTCGGATGGTTATTCTTTTAAAGCGCATGCATGCTGCTTGACACAGGTGAAAAACCTCACAAATATAAAGCTCCAAACAATTTAATGACTGAAATGTTCCTTCAGTACATCTGCTTTTTCATATTGATAAGAAGCATCACTATTGATTTGTATGCTCGAAAAAATTTACTCGGGGAAAATGTTTGCTCAAGACGTATACTCTTTCTCCCAGGTGTTTTAAAAGCCTCACCAATGGAACATAAGCTTCAAAGAGTTTTCTGACAGCAATAATGTCTCGAGGCTTATTTTTCTCCACATAGATAGAACTTCTTGTTTACCCTATTCTTCTCCACCAATGTGTTGCACGGTGCAAACAATTTTCTTGGAAAAGTAATCTTTCAGAGCATATAATAATTCACATGTTATAAAAGCATCACCAGTGTGATCCACACAGTTTGTGCTGCTTGCAAAGTATGTGTTTCTGCATGAAGATGTATTACTACAGGAGTGCTTGAAGAACACCAGTTGTAATTTCAATTTCTGAAAACTCGTTGAAACAATAATCAAAACTTAAATTTCAAATACCTCTGGAGAAAATTCAGTTACAGGTTATATTTTTCAACAGAAGTACGTACTATAGGTGAGATAATTTTTATTTTACCAGTGTTCTGTTACTTATCAAATCTTCCTGTTATGGAACAAGTTAAAAGTGTTTTTTTTTTTTTTTTTTTTTTTTTAATTGGAATGTGACAGTGGTAATAGGGAAAAGTGGTTTTAATCTTTTTGAGAATGGTTGCCCAGAATTAAAAAATAATGGGCATTAACCCCTTTCAGTGGTTAATGGAACAGTTGAATCTTTGAATTAACTGTTCCATTAACTCCTTCATTTGGCCAACATATGAACTACTTTCAAATTAGTAAAATGGTCCCGGAGATGTTTCATGCCTGAACACATTGAGCACTAAACAGACCACGGAAATCTTCTGTGATAGAACGGTGCTGGCAGTAGAGCTAGCCCTAGAATTGTTCCGGGCATACCACTTAACAGGTTAAACTTCATTGTTTTCCTTGAATTTAATATTTCCTAGATTGTGAAAAATAAATTTTGTAGCCTTTGGAAAATGGTTTTATTTTGCATTTATCCTGTGGTATGCTCCCTGGATGATTGTGTTTCCCATATGTGGGTAGTATCAGCTGAGTAATATTTTTTTACCACTAACCCTGATGTCAAATGTTTTTTAGTATTTTTTTTTTTTTTTACTCTCTTTTTCCAATTCATGCATTTTTGGAAAGAGGTAGTAAAGGCGTAACTGGGCATTTCTGCACCCGAGGGAAACCACAAAATATTGTGCCCCCTCTCCCCCCCATCTGTCTTGCTGTCTTATATACAAACACAAGAAAAAAATTACGAATGCTGAATGAATCATGTGCATAAGTGCAAAGTTGATAAACGTAATAATTAGCATTTTGACTGAGTGAAGTGTGTGGTTAAAACGTCGGCAGCATTCTGTATTTTCTTTTACAGGTACAACTATGGGTCGTAAAGGCGACGTTACTAAGTGACAGAAGGCGGTCCTTGTTTTTGTATGAAAACATGGTCATTCCTTGCAAGAGGTGGCAAAGTTCATTGGACTGTCCTATCAAGGGTCAGTGGTATCCATTTTGAGTGAAAGAAATATGGAAACTATCATTGTAAGCAGAACAACTATGGTAGAAGTTCTATAATGACAAATTGGGATCACAAGCATTTGGGACAATTAACAGTAAAGGTGTAGATTAGCATCTTAAATTATTTTGTTGGAAAAGTTGGAAGGTTTAGAAAAAGTGAGATGTGCAGATTTTGAAGTATGCAATTTCATGGCAAATGGTGAAAAAAATTCATCATTATGGTGCATTTTAAAGATCTTTACCGTAATATTTACGTCCAAGTACGACGCTGTGAACAGAAGCTGCGGCAGGCCTAACACTACACCACAGCGACGACATCAGGCTTTGCTTTGGTGAAACGCTGGTCTCGTTCCATTGAACATTTTGCTGGCGGAAGAATACAAGAGGAATGGTAATTGTTCTTGTCAGGAAGCTTTTTAATTTGTAGTGCTTAGCTACAGAAAATAGATCATTCCTGTCTCTTTTTTTAACATCACAAACTGGTAATTTCTTATATACCCTATAATAGCTTGTTTGGGCTATCATTTTTTTCATCTATCTATTTTTTTTTTTTTTTTTTTGCCCTTGCTATCGTTAATTCACATGCATAATGATAATACAGGGTGATTCATAAAGAAGTATACAGTTTCAATGCACTATAAAAGAAGAGCAATGTAAGATATTTTGTTACCTGTAACAGATCAAACAGAGGTCATCGCTCTTTCCATGTTTAAAAGATCAAACAGAGGTCATCACTCTTTCTACGTTTATTGTGTGCGAGTCTGGAGGAATTCGAGGCCTCTGTGGTGCAGTGGAAGCATATCTGGCGCGTAACTGGAAGACCCCGGGGTTCGATTCCCGGTGGCGATCAATGAGAATTTTTCCGTGACTCGCTTTTAAACGTGGAAAGAGCGATGACCTCTGTTTGATGTTCCTGGTCCACGTCAAATGTCTGTATTAATACCTGTAACAGAATTGTAGGGGAATGTTTCAAGTTTTTTAGAGACAGTCACAGATGTTTTATGTGTGCACCCTTAGTCACATGACACACATCGAGTCGGTAATCCATTCCCGCCCAAACGCAAGGGTAAGATATCTGAATCAAGTGCAGTGATAGTGGCTGTGATCTGCACTTGTATGGAATCATTTTCAGCTTCTTTCTCAAAATTCTCCAGATGGTGGGCTGTGAAATCTGCACTTCACAACTTGCCCTCCGTGTTGATTTTCCCGGACTTCGTTGAATGGCGGTGCAAACACTATCGATGACTTCTTCCGATACACGCGGTTGTCCAGGACTTTTACATTTGCACAAACAGCCTGTAGTTTCAAATTTTTTTATGCCAATCGTAGATAGATTTTCTGGTTGGAGGTTCTTTTCCGAATCGTGATCGAAAATGCAGTTGCACAAGAGTTACAGATTCCGTTTTGCTCAATTCAAGAACACGAAACACCTTCTCCACTGCAGACGCTGCCATTTTGGCTGACTAGTCATGTGACGCATGCTATCACCTACATCACTTCCCTCAGTAGTGGGACACAAACTTTATGAGTACATCTACGTAATGGTTCACAGTTGTGGTCTGTGTCATCAACTCTTACTGTTTTACAGCATCTGGAAACTGTATACTTCTTTATGAAACACCCCGTTTATTGATAACTTACCTTTCGAGGTTTGTCTTGTTGACATTTCTTGCACATTGGTTTTTTTTTTTTTTTTTTTTTTTTTGTAGTTTCCAGCAGGATAAATTGCTGTTTTCTTCTACTGTTCTGTAAATTTTTTTCTATTAATACTGATTCTGCCATCCGTAGATGTCTTTAATTTTTACAATATTAATAATTTTAATTTCTTCAGATTTTGGATATTCGTGGTTCTCCAAACAGTATTTAATTAATGCTGTCTTTACTTCCTTTTTCTGCCAATTCATTATGTGTTGTTGTAGACGATGTCTTAATTTATTTTTTGTGCTACCTATGTAAGACATTTGAGCGGTCCCGCAAGAAATACGTTGGAGCATTACCTTACCTGGCTGGAATATCTTCAGAAATTAATAAATTATGCAGTAAATATGGCATCCAAATGGAAAACAGAGTACTTACAATTAAAAATGTGATTCTTAACAATAAAGATAACAGCAGCAGATTAGAAAAAGCAGATTTGTATGATATTCCAATCACCGGGAACCCTCCAATGTCTTACATAGGTAGCACAAAAAATAAATTAAAACATTGTCTACAACAACACATAAAGAACTGGCAGAAAAAGGAAGCAAAAACAGCATTAATTCAATACTGTTTGGAGAACCAACCATTAATACCCGAAATTTGAAGAAATTAAAATTATTAAATATTGTACAAATGAGACATCTGCGGACCACAGAATCAGTATTAATAGAAAAAAATAGAGATAAAGTTTGTAATGTTAATAATCGCAATAGTCTGAAAGACAGATGAAAAGAATTAATTAAAATTGAACATAAAAATCAAAGCAACAGAAGAAGAAAGAAAAGGAGATGCTAGAATCAAACAATAGATGGCGCAACAGTAGAGGATTGGCGATGACATCGAGGCCGGCCCAGGCGTCGACTCTTTAGCTTACTTGTTCTGCGGCTGCACACAGGGTAACATCACAAGGGCTACCTGAAAATGGCTGCGGGGCAGCTGGAAGTACTAGATGCAAAATTGTAGCGAAAGTAGGGTTAAGTAAAGAGGGCAGGTCAACATGTGCTTGAGCATGAACAGGGAGAAGCATGGCGTAAAGATGGGCTGATATAAATAGAGTTGAGGACAGATTTTTTTTTTTTTTTTTTTTTTTTTGGGATTGGAGGTTTAACGACCACCGTGAGCAACTCAATGGGCTATAAGCAGTCCCCCGTCCCTAATTTAGGGTCACTGGTTCCAGGGAAGGGAGAGAGCCAGTGCCGTAAGACAAACACAACATCCATGCCTCACCGGGATTCGAACCCGGACCCCTTTCGGACGAATGATCAGAGGCCATCGCTTAGACCACTGCGCCACCGGGGCGGCGAGGACAGATTATTTTGCAAATAGTGTATATAACCTTTTTAGATTTGAGTTGCAATTAGTTTGGTGTTAAAGTGTTGGAATAGAATTATGTGTGAGTACTATTGGTGGTTGTGAATGTCAGTGAGTAGTACGTTTTTTAAGTTACCTGAGTTCAGTTTAAGTGTTAACATATGAGTTGAGTTGTAAATAGTTTAAAGGATTATGTACGTCAGGGCACGACAAATCTTGGAAATTTTACCCGTCCTCAAGGACGGTTTGTCTAAAAATGTACTCGTCCTCCTTTGAAACTAACCCATCAGACTCGTATAAATACCGTAACTATACATAGAATTTAAATATCGTCATTCTTTTTCAGTTTAATCCATTCAATAATTAACTGTTGGAACTTTTTACATGTTAATAGATCCTTTTTGTGAAATGCAATTTCTCAGTTGGAAATTATTAGTATTTACTGCGAACAAATACCTCGGTAATTAAATGTAATTCAAGGAAAAACTTTTCACGTACCTCTCAGTTGTAAGTCGTTGATGTTCGAATCCTTGTATGGCTGTTCTCGTCAGGTTCTTGAGTTTGAACTTTTGATAATATAATCGGTGTAAAAGATTACTAGCTAACTATCCTGCACTTAAAATACTAAAACACTTCTATTGTTTCGTGTTGCAAGTGGTGATGAGAAGCTAAAAAATTATGGAAAATACAAGTTCACGAGCAACGTACGTAAGAAACGCCATGCAAAATGAACTGATTGAGTTTTGTGGAGATGAAATTTTGAACTCTGTCCTTAATAAAATTAAAGCAAACAAATACTATGGAATTATTTTTGATGAGATTACTGATATTAGTCGGGGATCACAGATGTCCATAATTGTGAGATAATTTGATAAAAAAGCATATCTGGAGTTACAAAAGATTTTGTATCATTTATTGATATTCAAAACGAAAATTTTGAAGACTTCAAAGAGGAACCTGTTGCTAGTGGAAAAGTACTTGCAAAAACTGTACTTTCTTTTTGCAAAAATCTGGCATAAATTTTAATGATTGTGTTGCTATAGCCACTGACACTTATAGCATTATGCTTTCAGATCAGAAAGGAGCTGTCTTGGAATTGCAGAAGTCTCTAAAAAATGCTATTAAATGCCCTTGCTACAGTCATGCTTTCAATTTATCACTTTCGTAATCATGTTCCGTCCAAGATGTCCGCAATGCTAAGGGCTCAATTAAAGAGATCCTAAATTTCTTTAATGTCTCGCCAAAGCGGAATAATGTTCTGAAACAGGTTATGATGGATGAAAATTGCCGCCCCGGTGGCAAAGATTACTTCAGAATCCCCTTACATCCCTTTGTTAGAAAACGTGATTCAAGACCTTGATTTCAGACTCCCCTATACTATTTTCAATTCTTTAGCATCTAATTCTCTATTACCATTAGAAATCGTGATAAAGTCAAGATCATAAATAACGATAATTGGGGAAGACATTTCTAAGTATTTGGCGCCTATGGTTTTAGAAAAAGAACAAATTCTAGTGTCCAAAATCAAGTCGGAGATAGACTTGTGAGTTGAAAAATGGAAAACTGAAGAATTGCCAAATAATACCGTAGCAACTTTTTCTCGTTGCAATAGAGATTTATATCCTTGCATTAGCACTGCATTGAAATTATTGTGCAACCTACCAGTAAGCACTGTTTCAAGTGAAAGGAGCTTTTCAGCATTAAAAAGGTTGAAAGCGTGTCTAAGAACAGCAACGACGCAAGAGATGTTGGCCTTGCCCTTCTTCATGTTTGAGATATCTTCATATCAGTGGCAATGTCATTAACAGAATTTCAAATATGAAAACCCGAAGACTGGAATTATTCATTTGATTTGATTTTTTTAATAAACTAATAATTTTAATTGAATTAATATAATTCCGTTAGAATACAAGTTAAACAATTTTAAATTAAATACTAGTTATTATTCATGCTATAGTTAATAGTTTACATAAGCTTATCAAATATCATTACCCTCTCCCCAGACTGCAACTCTAGAACCGCCCTTGCTGTAAGTAGTTCTCTCTTTTTTTTTTTTTTTTTTTGGTTGAAATATAACAACCGTTTTCCTGATATAATGAAATATAACAAAGCAGCTTTCTGCAATATAAACTGAACAGTACTCTTAGTATAATTAATATTTAGCAATATCATAATTGTTATTGCAGATCAGGTTAAAAATGTCATTTATGTGTATGTTCCAAGAAGCTTCAATTTCTGGCAGGAATTGAAGCTTCTTGGAACATACACACATTGAAGCTTCATGTTCCAAGAAGCTGCAATTTTTAGCATGAGGGAAAATCAATTATTATAGAGGAGATATTCTGAATAAATGAAAACTAAGTTTAAAAATGTGGAAAGAATATCCTTTAAGGAAAGTCACTGAAGAATGAAATTCTTAGGAAGTGAAAAAAGTTGATTCACAACCACACATTATTCCAAATGCAAGTAATGATTGCTGGGAGTTTGAAATATGCTTCCAAAAATTCAAATAAGATTCCAGTATTGAAAGACATTTGCGACTGTACACAAATGAAAAATCTTTCCAGTGTGATGTGTGTATCAAGAAATTCACACACAAAAGAAATCTTTTAAGTCATGTAAAGTTCAACACTGATGAAAAATCATTATAGTGTGATATTAGTTACAAAATATTCACCCAAATTCTAGTGATGGACAAAAGTATTCATAAACCGAATACGTTATTCCCGAACTGAGTAGTTACTCGGAAACCGAATACTTTAGTCATACACTTAATACTTTATTCGGAAACCGAAGACTTTAATCATAAAGCGAATACTTTATTCAGAAACCGAATACTTTAGTCATAAACTGGATACGTTACTCCTGTACTGAGTAGTTTTTTGGAAACCGAATACTTTAGTCATGAACCGAATACTTTAGTCATAAACCTTATACTTTAGTCATAAACCTAATACTTTCTTCGTTAAGAGAAAACAGTATTTGGAAACGGAATACGTTATTCAGAAACCGAATTATTGATAAAATGAAAAAAATATTAAGCAACCAAATGAAAGAAATATTAAGCGGAAGAAAGTGCCCTGTTAACCCCTGAAGCTCAGGACTTCGACTCAGCGGTGTCTCTTTCTATCACAGTAGTTAAGCCCCTGGAGAAGACTAAACCTCGCCAGTTTTTCACAGCGTCGAACGCAACCTGTGACCTGGAAATGCTGCTTTCAGGACACTCGTGTACAGTGATGAAATGTCCCTGTAATTAGCGAAAGTAACATAAATACAGGAACAGAGGTAATTGCGGCTTCTCCCCCACCAATTCAGAAATGCCATTCTTCCAGCACTGTGAGTGATTATTTGCTGGATTTAGTTTGCCAGCTGCCGGAATTGAAATAAACGGAAATACACACACACAAGAAAATAGGAGTGACGCCCAAGTTTGTGGTATTCATGCATTTTAGTATTTCATTCAACTTCATGGCACTGCTAACCAAAATTCAGCATTGTACCCCCCCCCCGCCATCATGAATTATTGTCGTAATGATAGAGCCTTTCAGGCTTGGAAGGGACACCGCCCTAAGTATATTATATTCACTTAAACGGTCTGTCTTGTGCCAGTCTCCTCCATGTTACTCCCGAATACTTTCGAATTTCATCCACCCATCTCGCACGTGGTCTTCTTCTGGGTCTTTTCCTGTCCCTTGGAATCCAGTCTAAAATTTCGGCTGTCCATCGATGGTCTGTCTGTCCTGGCAATATGTCCAGCCCATTGCCATTTCAGGGATTTAACTCTGATCATGATGTCTTCCACTCTTGTCATTTTTCGGATCCACGTGTTCCTCTTCTTATCTCTCCTGGTTACACTAAGCATGCACCTCTCCATGCTACTTTGAGTTGTCTGCAGCCTTTGTATGTCTCTTTTAGTTAAGGTCCACGTCTCTGCACCATACGTAAGCACTGGAAGGATGCATTGATCAAACACTTTTCTTTTAAGACATAATGGCATATTGCTCTTGAAAATTATGCTGTTTCTTCCACAAGCTCTCCAGGCAAGTTTTATACGCCAATTAATTTCTTCATCAATGTGACTCTCACTTAATATCTGCTGTCCAAGATAAACGTAGGTATCTGTTATCTCCATCAGTCGTTAAATCTTCATTTCTTGTAAAAGCATTATCCATCACTTTTGTCTTCTGAAAGCTAATTTTTAATCCCACTTTACTCTTGTCAGCAAGTTCCTGGATCATACTGTGCAGCTCTGATGGGGTAGTTGCAAAATTGACTATATCATAAGCAAAACGAAAGTGAGTTAGATAATCTCCATTAATCTTTATCCCGATGAAACACATATGTAGCACACATACACTACATGTAATTACGCTTTACTGATAAAACACTCACCACATGAGATCTTTTGAGGATCACAATGTCCCCATCTTCAGATGTTACATTCACGAGTAAGACCAACATATATTGTATATATACAACACAAATCGTCAGAAACCAGCATAATCGCAACGCCATCTAGGATTTACACAGTGCATTTAAAATAAATCATGAAAATGTTTAAATAAAATAGTCCATGGTTCTGATATAACTTTAGGGACATAATCATTACAGCAACGAGATCCTAATGATGCAATTAGTCGGGAGGCCAAAGTCAATATTATATGGTTTACACTTATTTCTTAGTATATTAACAATCCTGGGCAATTACGGAAGTGATCCCACAAAACGGCGTTTACGACAGTCTCTAGAAAGAGTCGAAACATTCGACTTCTTAATTTGCCGGAGCAAGCGATCCACCATCGAGGGCTCGTATCCATAATGACAGGCAATTTGCTTAATCTTGACTAGTTCCAAATGTCGTAATCTAGGGTTGGACGAGTGTAAAAATACTCTACGTAATAAAAACCGAATAAACGCAAATTTGTAATTAGTCGGGTGATAAGACCAGAAGGGTATAATTTCGATACTGGAAGACGGTTTCCTGAAAACAGAAAACTGCAAATGATTCGAGGGGGTCCATTCCAAAATAAAATCAAAAAAAGGTAAACTCCGGTTTTGTTCAATTTCAAATGTGAAGTTGATAGACGGAACTTTTGAGGAACAATACTCAGAAAATAAAACTAGATCAGAAACAGAATATGTCCAAAACAACAAAATATCATCCACGTATTTCACAAATAATAACAGAGTTTGAGGGTAGACGGATAAGATGTCCTCCTCCAAAGACTGTATCAATATCTCCTCAAGAATGGGGGAGAGGGTGAAACCCATAGAAGCCCCACTCTCCTGACGGTGGATAATTTCATTAAACTTCAAATAGGATCTCATCTGTGCCGCCCGGTGGCGCAGTGGTCTAAGGCGCTGGCCTCTGATCATTCGTCCGTAAGGGGTCCGGGTTCGAATCCCGGTGAGGCATGGATGTTGTGTTTGTCTTACGGCACTGGCTCTCTCCCTTCCCTGGAACCAGTGACCCTAAATTAGGGACGGGCGACTGCTTATAGCCCATTGAGTTGCTCACGGCGGTCGTTAAACCTCCAATCAAAAAAAAAAAAAAAAAAAAAAAAAAAAAGATCTCATCTGAACAAGGCGCAACTCTGTAAGCACAGCCTGAACCTCCGGCGGTGGAACGTCAGCTGCTAACAGCTTGGACTCAATAATTCCGTGAACAAACGTGACAGGAATGCTGGGAAATAACGATTCTACGTCGAGCGAAGCCATCAAAAACTTAGACTCAGGTTGAAGAAATGGTCGGATCCTGGTCAAGGCCTGAAATGAATTAGAAACAGAATACATGGGATTAGAAATTAATGGTTTCAAATATGCCGCAAGGGTTCATTCCAGTGGGCGGGTAGGACTACACGAACTAGAAACAAGAGGCCTCAAAGGTAGATCTGGTTTATGCAACTTAAGTTGTCCAAATAATTCAGGGGTTCTGGAGACAGCTGAAATCATAGACGAAGGGAGGCTTGCAAGGGTTTTCATACGAGCCAATGCTGATATAGTAGCCTGGGTGAGATCAGTCTGGACGACAACAGTATTGATCTTGGAAATTGCTGTACACATTTTCTGGTGATACTCCGTCTTGTCTAAAATAATGATCTGATTCGACTTGTCGGCCAAAATTATAGCTAGCTGTGGGTTGTCACGAAGTTCCTTTTTTAGTTATATCGGAACCATAGACTATTTTATTTAAACATTTTCATGATTTATTTTAAATGCACTGTGTAAATCCTAGATGGCGTTGCGTTATTGCTGGTTTCTGACGATGGTGTTGTATATAAACGTATATCTTGGTCTTACTCGTGAATGCAACATCTGAAGATGGGGACGTTGTGATCCTCGAAAGATCATGTGGTATGTGTTTTATCAGTAAAGCGTAATTACATGTAGTGTATGTGTGCTACATATGTGTCTCATCGTGTTTAGTCGATATTTTAACTTTGAACGTTTTTAACACGAATCATCCTTCATCAAATCTTTATCCCTTTGTTTTCCCAGTTCAGTGATTGAAAGACATTTTCCAATGTGGCATTAAAGAGGTTCGGAGATATGTTGTCACCTTGTCTCACTCCCTTTCCAATTTTTATGTGTGTTGTATTTTCAAACAGTCGAATCTTTGCACTTGCATTTTCATAGATGTTATTAATAATATTAATGTAAGCATCTTCAATACCGCAGGATTTCAGAGCCATTGTAACTGCTGATGGTTTCACCGAATCAAAGGCTTTTTCATAATCGATAAAAGCCATGCACAATGGAAGTTCATATTCCCTCGCTCTTTCAATTAGTTCTCTCAGTACGTGGATATGATCTATTGTGCTGTAGCCACTCCTGAATCCAGCTTGTTCTCTCGGTTGAGCCATGCCCAGTGTTACCTTCAAACGGTGTGAAAGAACTTTAGTGAAGATTTTATAAACCACTGAGAGGAGGCTGATAGGTCTGTAGTTCCTGAGATCCTCAATGTCACCTTTTTTATGTAGCAGGATCATTGTAGCGTTGTTCCAATCCTCAGGAATCTTCCCTTCATTAAGGCATCGAGTGAAAATTTGGGCGAGTACTGTTTCGATTTCTCCACTTGCTTCTTGTATGATGTCTACAGTAATTCCATCTTCTCCTGGAGCTTTTCCCCGCTTCATGTTCTTGATTGCATGTGCAAATTCTGCTGGGAGGACTGGAAGAACTCTGGTACTGGTACCTTTCACGATCTCTGGAGTACATGTATCATCCCTTTCATATACACTGCTGGCCACCCAAAATGCAACACCAAGAAGGACACGAGATAGCAAAGCCAGATTTACTGGACACATAACAACAGATACAAAGATGAAACGATTGAGCTTTCAGGCCCGTGCGACTTGCGGAACACGCAGGCATCAATAGTTCGTGTGGCTTCCATGGCTGGAAATAACGGACGCTACAAGCCGCGGCATCGAACGAAAGAGGCTTTGGATGTGGGCTTGGGGTATGTCGGTCCAGGCTGCTTCCACACGTTGCCACAGTTCATCAGGCGTAGCCTCTGGTGGTGCTTGCAAGCCCACTAGGTTGTCCATCAGCGACCAGACGTGTTCGATGGGCGACATTTCGGAAGAACAGGCGGGCCACGGCAGCAGTGACACCTGGTGGGCCGTGAAGAATTGTTGCACGATGCGTACCACGTGCGGGTGCGCATTGTCCTGTCGAAACGTGGCCGCTGGCTGGTCCTGCAGGTAAGGGAGGACTACAGGCTCCCAAACGTCGGATGTAACGGTGGCTGTTGAGTGTACCGGCAATGCGTACCAGAAGAGTGCGGGTGTCATATCCAATTGCGTCCCAAACCATAACGCCAAGCGACAGACCGCAATGGCGATGCATAATGCAGGCATCATACAGTCTCTCGCCGCGGTGCCGCCACACGCAGATCCGTCCATCGTGGTGTTGCAGGCAGAAGCGGGATTCGTCGGAGAAGAGAATTAGTGCCATTCCGTAGTCCAGGTGCGGCGTTCAACCGCCCACTGCCGCCGCACTCGCCGGTGATGTAACGTCAATGGTAATCGGAGCGCAATAGGCGCTGTGCGACAAGTCCCCGGTCCTGCAGACGACCCCGCACGGGGATAACTGGTTTTCCAGTTATTTGGGGAGCGGCGCCCCCACGGCCCGACCTAACCTTGTGACGGTTTCTCTTGCCTCTGCGGCTTTGACGATTACATCACCGAAGGGACAGCTGTTCATCCAGTTGATGGGGGATGGCGTCCCCACGGCCCGAGCCGATTTTCTCTTATTATTTTGCTTTTTCGTCTTTCGTTCATATATTGACATGTACCCGCCTCAGTTGTAGGCTGCTGAGGTTGTGATGAGGCGCCAGCTCTGGGTTTTGTTCCTTGTTCCCTTCCCTGTCTTTTCTCTTTTAGGTTACATTTTCTGTTTTTTCCGGAGCTGGTTAGCTTAGACCTACCTGCACGTTTGCCGTGTGCGGTGACCCGTACAGGTGGAAATGGGGATGCTGGAGGCTGAGGTATCTGGGGGCCGGGTTGTAGTGTCTCCAGATGCCAACACTCCTCTTTGCCCTCTGCTTCACCCTAAACGGGAGGCTGGGAGCTAACCCACTCCTAGTCAGGAAGTCTGTGGCCGAGTAGCGTCCAGACTTCTAGCGGCGTGTCGTTCTGTTCGGCTGGGTGAGTTTGGGGTAGGGTGGGCATGCCAAAGGGGTGTTCTCCGGGCACGGGAAAGTCTGGGTGCACGCCGAGCGTATGTCTGCCCTACCAACTTGCTATATCTGCTGACTATCCCTGGAGCTGTGTCCTGCGTCCTCTTGGGCTTGCGGACCTCCGGCTCTCCCTCGTTGGGCTCGGTAGTGGGTGGGGAGGTCGGCGGACGAACCTTTTCACTCCTTCATGGCAAACCCAAGTGTTTCCCATGCTACCAATTTAAAGCGCCCTGTGGAGGAAAGTACACCTTCCTCCACAAAGAAACTTGTCACATCTAATTGCAATGCTCTGTTTCTTTTGAATAAATCTGGTGACTCTTCACAGTCACTCAGTACCAAGAGTCCTTTCTGGATTAACAAGGCTCTGCAGGCTGTTGCTGGCTCTCCAAAGAGTGTAAAGAAGCTCCCTTCCGGGGATCTTCTCGTGGAAACTTCTACTCCACGCCGCAGTGCCACCTTGCTGGAAACGACCGTTTTGCTTGGCGTTTCTGTTCAGGTTTCTCCACATGGTTATCTCAATCCTCTCGCGGTGTAGTCAATTCCCGCGCCCTGCTTGAATGCAGCGATGAGGAATTGCTGGAGGAACTTGGTGAACAGCATGTCATTGGGGTTCGGCGGATTCTTTTTAGGCGGGATGGGAAATCTATTCCCTCCCGTAACATCATCCTAACGTTTGACTCCCCAAACCTGCCTACTTCCATCAAGGCAGGTTATTTACGGCTTGATGTTCGACCGTACATCCCGAACCCCTTGCGATGTTTCAGGTGCCAGCATTACGGTCACTCCCAGCAGTCTTGCCGTAATGTTGCAAAGTGTGGTCGCTGTGGTTCCACGGAACACTCTTTGGCGGAATGCTCTGCAGAGTCTGATCATTGTGTGAACTGTGAAGGGTCTCATCCTGCTGCTTCTAAGCAGTGTCCAAATTGAATAGAGGAACAGGCGATCCAACGCCTGAGAGACAACTGAGCATCTCTCGTATCCCGAAGCTAGACGGCGGATCGCTCCTTTACAACCAGGCCGGCGGTCCTATGCTTCAGTTGTGGTGCAGAAGGCTTCAGTGGCGGTCCAGACTGAGGTGACCATCCCGGCGCGGTGTCCTTATGATTTTGAGGACATCGTTGCTGCTGGATTGGAGGCACTGAAGTCTCGCCGCATTGCATCCAAGGCGACATCAACATCGTCGCCTAAACCTTCCTCTATGCCGAAAACATCTGCCAGCACAGGGACCCAGGGCACTACAAAGAAGAAGCCGGAGAAGGTGAAACCAGGCTCATCCTCCCCGAAACAGAGCAGGCAAAAACCACCTCTCAACACAGGGGGTAAACACAGCCCTGTGTTACCTCCAGACACTGCTGATGGATTGGAGGTGACTGACGACATGGAGACTTTCTAGTCGTCTGTCTTCATTCGTTTATTTCATTTTGCATTATGGCCACGCTCATTCAGTGGAATTGCCGAGGTCTGCGTTCACGCATTGATGATTTGAAAGGTTTACTGTCTTCGCACACACCTGTGTGCGTGTGTCTCCAGGAGACAAAGCTTCGCACGACGGACACTCCTTCGCTGCGGAGACATTCTTTTCTCCGCAAAGATCACCAGGACGGCGTTATTGCCTGCGGAGGAGTGGCCGTCGTTGTTCCTCATGGTGTTCCTGTCACTGCGGTTGCCCTTCGGACGACTTTGCAGGCAGTGGCAGTGAGACTATCTGTGAACACTCTGTTCACGGTGTGTTCCATCTACATACCACCAGATGAAGCAGTACGCCTTTCGGATCTGGAAGATTTAGTTGACCAGCTGCCGCCTCCTTTCTTCATCTTAGGAGATTTTAATGCACACAATCCGTTGTGGGGTTCTACCACTCGGGACTGTAGGGGCCGTGTTGTTGAGTCCCTTCTCTCCAACACGTCCCTCTGTCTCCATAACACCGGGGCAGTCACTTAATTTCATGAACCCACCCGCTCGTACTCAGCCATTGATCTGTCTCTGAGTTCACCATCATTATATCCTGCCTGGTCCTGGAGCGTGTCTGGTGATCCCCTTGGTAGCGATCACTTTCCCATCTTTCTCCGTCTAGCGAGTGGCGGGTACCGTTACCCTGCTCGCCCTGCTAGATGGAATATTGATCGAGCCAAGTGGGACACTTTCACGGCTTCGGCAATTCTTACTCCAGCTATGGTGACCTCAGGAACAGTCAATGACGCTGTTGCGGCGGTAACGGATTGTATTGTGCACGCGGCAGAACTTACCATCCCCAGGACGTCGACTAATCTTCCACGTTGCCCGAGACCTTGGTGGAATTCCACTTGCATGGCAGCTCGTCAGGCCCAACATCGGGCTTGGGGTAGGTTTCGTCGGTACCACACCGACGCGAACCTACTTGCTTTCAAGAAGGCCAAGTCCTACGCGCGATTGGTTCGTAGGCGTAGTCAACGGGAGTCCTGGATACAATATGTATCCGGGATTAACTCCACTACCAGCCCTAAGATCGTTTGGGACAGGATCTGTAAGATTCGGGGACATTACCCATCTGGGGAAATCTCCATTCTTGAGAGTGATGGAGGAACGGTTGCTGACGCTCAGGGTATTGCTGACTGTCTGGGCGCCGCTTTTTCTTCGGTGTCCAGCAGCAGCAATTACCCTGCTTCGTTCCGGCAGTTACAGCCGCGGCTTGAGCGGTCCAGGATTTCTTTTGGACCGTTTTCTTCCGCGGATTGTAACAGCCCGCTGACTGCCGTGGAGCTGAAGACCGCTCTGAATCGGTCCGGCCGGACATCTGTCGGACCAGATAACATCCATTACGAAATGCTGAAGCACCTTTCTCCACCCTCTCTTGAATGTCTGCTAATCCTGTTTAACAGGATTTGGCAAGAGGATGCCTTTCCCGAGTCTTGGCGCACAGCCATTGTCGTTCCTGTTCCCAAACCTGGTAAAGATCCCACCAACCCGTTGAACTACCGGCCAATTGCTATGACGAGCTGCCTTTGCAAAGTACTCGAGCGCATAATTAATCTTCGTCTCATTTTTTATTTGGAGTTTCATCACATTTTTTCGCCTCATCAGAGTGGATTTCGCAAATATCGATCCACCACCGATCATCATCTTCGCCTTGAGACATCTGTCAGGGAGGCGTTTGTCCGGCGTCAGCACATGGTCTCCGTGTTCTTCGATATGGAGAAAGCTTACGACCGCACCTGGAGATACGGCATTCTCCGTGATCTGCACGAGTGTGGATTGCGGGGAAACTTACCATCTTTCATCGCCGGATTTCTCCAGGACCGGAGTTTCCGTGTGCGCGTCGGGTCGACCCTCTCTGCGGTGTACCCGCAAGAACAGGGTGTGCCTCAAGGCTCCATTTTATCAGTCACTCTGTTCATCCTTCGTGTGAATCACATATTCCACCTGCTTCCTCCTACGGTTCGTGGAACCATGTACGTGGATGATCTACAGATCTCTTGCGCCTCTGTTAACATGCGCACCATCGAGAGACAGCTCCAGTCTGCCATTACCAAGATCTCTCACTGGGCTTCCCAAAATGGATTTGGCTTCTCGACGCAGAAGACCGTTTGCGTGCATTTTTGCCGCAAACGGGATCTTCACCCAGACCCCAGACGGAGGCTGGGGTGTTCTACCATCCCTGTGGTGTCAGAAGCCAAGTTCCTTGGCCTAACTTTTGACCGAGCGCACACCTTCCGGCCTCACATTCAGTCTTTGAAGGTGAAGTGCACGAAGTCATTGGGTATCCTGAAGGTCCTCTCTCGAACATCTTGAGGAGCTGACAGGTGCTCAATGCTTCGTATTTACCACTCTCTCATTCGGTCAAAGTTAGACTTCAGATGCATTACGTACGGTTCAGCGCGTCCATCGGTTTTACAGCCTTTGGACCCCGTCCATCACCAGGCATTGCGGCTATGTACTGGTGCTTTCCGTACCTCTCCCGTGCATAGCCTGTATGCGGAGGCTCATGAGCCGCCGTTATGCATCCGTCGTAAGCAGCTGTCTCTTCAGTTTTATACAAAACTGAAATCTCTTCCTGATCATCCACTGCATGGTTGCATCTTCCAACCGGACTGTGTCCGCTTGTTTTCCCACCGCCCCTCCTGTGTTCCGACGTTCGGGATTCGGATGTCTGCCGTAGTGCGCGATGCTGGTCTCAACATGTCTAGGATTGGTTTGACCACCTTTTTCAACCATCCTCCTTGGCAGCCCGTTCAAGCAACGGCCGACCTTTCTCTTTGTGTGTGGCCAAAGTCGTCCACTCCTGCTCTGGTGTACCAGCAGCTCTTTGCTGAAAAACTGTCTGTCTACCCGGATTTCGTGCCTGTGTTCACCGATGGCTCGAAGTCCGGGGATGTCGTTGGATCCGCTTTTGTGTGTGGCGATGCCTCACATGCTGAGAGGCTTCCGCCTGAATCCACCGTCTTTTCGGCAGAGATGCGTGCGGTACACCTCGCTTTGTGCCTCATACAGTCACGATCGCATCGTCGCGCTCTGGTTTGCTCTGATTCCCAGTCCGTCATCCAAGTTTTATCTTCTCCAGAGGACACGGACTCACCTGTCATCCGTGATGTCCGTCGTCTTCTGGGAACTCTGGAGGGTGATGGCTTCCTGGTCCGATTCTGTTGGATTCCTGGCCATGTTGGGATCCGGGGTAACGAGCTGGCAGATCTCTCTGCCAGGTCTGTTTTCTCCATGTCGCCAGCTCGGCTGCCACTGTCTTTCCGCGATTTTAGACCTTTGATCCGTACATTTCTCCTGGACGAGTGGCAGTCCCTGTGGTCTCAGCAGGGCAGCAATAAGCTGCATTCTATCAAACCACAGATCGGACTTTGGAAGTCTAGTTTGCGGAAGAACCGTCGTGAGGAAGTTGTTCTTGCACGTCTCCGCATTGGGCACTATCGTTTTACTCACCGCTTTTTGCTATGTGGCGAGGGTGTCCCGCTGTGTGAGGCGTGCAACTGTCGTCTCACTGTCCTTCATGTTTTGTGTACTTGTGTTCGGTTTTGTGATCATCGTTTTCGTCATTTTCACTCTCATCTGTTGGACGAAGGAGCAGCTACGCTGCAAACTATTATTGGCGAAACCTGCGACATGAAAGCAGTGTTTTCGTTTTTACAAGAAATTGACTTTTTACCTTGTTCACTATCATATTTCATTTTTACCACATCAGCCTGTTTTTAACCTTGTGTACGTTTTTTATTGATTATGTTTTGTTTTGATGTCTTTCGTTTGGCGCTCTTTGGCCAACCATGGCCCTTGCGTCATTAAAATCTACCAACCAACCTGCAGACGACGTCGAACGGTACGTGCTGACACATGTTGTTGCGCAACACACCCTAATTCCTGCGCTAACGTTCGTGATGTGGCGTTGCGAGCCGTCAATTCCCGCCGCACAACATGCCGGTCCTCTCGTTCAGTGGTATGCCGCGGCTGCGGCAATCGCTCACTTCGGTCCGTCCGTCCCTCCTGCACCCACCGAATCCGTACTCGCCTCACTGTGGCTGGATGTCGTCCCATACGAACGCCGATGTCTCGGTACGACAAACCGCTGCCGCGATTAGCCACAATTCGTGCTCTGTCGTTCTCCGAAACGTGCTGGAATGACTGCCGTATTCTGCGACGAGGCACCAGGAAGCTTCCCACGCCGCACCGGTGGCGCAGTGGTCTAAGGCGCTGGCCTCTGATCATTCGTCCGAAAGGGGTCCGGGTTCGAATCCCGGTGAGGCATGGATGTTGTGTTTGTCTTACGGCACTGGCTCTCTCCCTTCCCTGGAACCAGTGACCCAAAATTAGGGACGGGCGACTGCTTATAGCCCATTGAGTTGCTCACGGTGGACGTTAAACCTCCAATCAAAAAAAAAAAAAAAAAAAAGCTTCCCACGCACAGGTCCGGCAGCACAACACACTTCCACTACTTACACCGCGCCTTCTGTGCACCCTTCTTATAGTGCTTCTCGGTGGCGTGCCGGGCGCTCATGATTTGCATATGCCTTGCAAAGGTAATCGTTTGCATGTTCTCTCACGGGCGACGCATGCTGCGAATTTCAGGCCAATCGGATGCTTCCTTCTTGGTGTTGTATTTTGGTTGGCCAGCAGTGTAATTTGGAGTAGAAATCTTTCGCTCTTGCCAAACTCTATGTACTCGTATATAAATCGAATGTCCACGAAGCCACCCCAATGTATTTCTCGTTATGGCATCGTTGCATTCGACTTTCATGAACTGTTAAAACGAGAGGTAACATACTGCGGTGGTATCATCGCGCGAAGAGCTGTCCTGCACGAAATGTGATAACGTTAATGTCTGTGTGGAACTGACATTTAATTAGTACTTTAGTGATCTAAAGTACCCGAATATTCCTTCTGCGCTATTTATACGATATATTGTGCTTTGAATCAAACACTGTATGCACCTCTCGAATAGATATGTATTTCCCACCAACTCATCGTAGTTACAGATGGCGCTGCTATCTACATTGATGCTCGTTGCCTCCGAAGGGCTAGTATCGGCTTTGCCTGTTTATTCTCCTCCAAGACCGGATGTTCCGCCATTAGCGAGGACGGAATGCTGTTCATGAGTATGTATACGACGATTGCGTGTGTGTTGCAAATCGCGCTTTAATATTTGTTATAAATAGTAAATACGGTCAGGTTTTGGTCAGTTACTGTGTTAAATACGGATGTAACACTAAGGCGAATGCGGTTGACATAAAGGACGGATATATTTTCACAGGTAAAATGTTTTGCTCATGGTTGTTCAGAATGTCTTTGGCTGTAATTGCACAAATGAGGCGTTTTACCAGTATGAAGGAATATATGTTTTAAGTGTGAAGGAATGTATGGACATTACGTCATGTTCAAAATATAATAATTATCTACAGAACAACGTTTTTTGCTTTGAATATAGGACTGTTAACAATTTTTGAGCACCCTCTCTTGTTCATTTCAATTTTTTGTATTCCATGTTCAAAAATCAAACCTCGAAACAAATGTTCGTCATGCAAATAGTCACTTTGCGGCCTAAGGATTGTTTGCAGGTGAGGTTTTGGAACATGAGATACTAAAAATATAAAAAACTGTGTGTTTCGAGACATCAGAATTTCTAAATTGTGCCTGGGAACACTAGAAATGCTAATACAGTTCCTCGACAGTCACTCTTATGAAAAGTGACATGCTGTTCCTTCCCTCCAGAAAGACGAAATACACTGCTGGCCACCCAAAATGCAACACCAAGAAGGAAGCATCCGATTAACCTGAAATTCGCAGCATGCGTCGCCCGCGAGAGGACATGCAAACGATTAGCATTGCAGGGCATTGCAAATCATGTGCGCCCGGCACGCCACCGAGAAGCACTATAAGAAGGGTGCACAGAAGGCGGGGTGTAAGTAGTGGAAGTGTGTGGTGCTGCCGGACCTGTGCGTGGGAAGCTTCCTGATGCCTCGTCGCGGAATACGGCAGTCATTCTAGCACATTTCGGAGTTCGACAGAGGACGAATAGCGACTTATCGCGACAGCGGTTTATCGTACGGAGACATCGGCGCCCGTGTGGGACGACATCCAGCCACAGTGAGGCGAGTATGGATTCGGTGGGTGCAGGAGGGACGGAACCGACGTGAGCGACTGCCGTAGCCGCGGCACACCACCGAACGAGAGGACCGGCATGTTGTGCGGCGGTCAATGACGGCTCGCACCGCCAAATCACGAACGTTAGCGCAAGAATTAGGGTGTGTTGCGCAACAACATGTGTCAGCACGTACCGTTCGATGTCGTCTGCAGGAGCGGGGACTTGTCGCACGGCGCCTTTTACTCCGATTACCATTGACGTTACACCACCGGCGAGTGCGGCGGCAGTGGGCCGTTGAACGCCACACCTGGAGTACGGAATGGCACGACATTGTCTTCTCCGACGAATCCCACTGCTGCCTTCAACACCACAATGGTCGGATCCGCGTGTAGCGGCACCGCGGCGAGAGACTGAATGACGCCTGCATAATGCATTACTATACCGGTCCGTCGCCTGGCGTTATGGTTTGGGGCGCAATTGTATATGACACCCGCACTCTTCTGGTACGCATCACCGGTACACTCAACAGCCATCGCTAGATCTCCGACGTTTTGGAGCCTGTAGTCTTCCCTTACCTGCAGGACCTGCAAGCGGCCACGTTTCGACAGACAATGCGCACCCGCACGTGGCACGTATCGTGCAACAATTCTCCATGGCCCACCAGGTGTCACAGCTGCCGTGGCCCGCCTGTTCTCCCGATATGTCGCCCATCGAACACGTCTGGTCGCTGATCGGCAACCGAGTGGCCCGGCAAGCACCACTCGCGGCTACGCCTGATGAATTGTGGCAACGTGTGGAAGCAGCCTGGACCGACATACCCCAAGCCCACATCCAAAGCCTCTTTCGTTCGATGCCGCGGCGTGTAGATGTCGTTATTGCCAGCCATGGGGGCCACACGAACTATTGATGTCTGCGTGTTCCGCAAGTCGCACGGGCCTGTAAGCTCAATCGTTTCATCTTTGTATCTGTTGTTATGTGTCCAGTAAATCTGCCTTTGCTATCTCGTGTCCTTCTTGGTGTTGTAATTTGGGTGACCAGCAGTGTATATTCATTGCCTTACAATTTTTTTAATTTGCTGAAAAACGTAAGTTGGAAACTATTTGCACTTATGGATTTAAAATGTTATTCATATTTTTTGAATAAGATTGCCTAAAACATGACGAATAGCCTCCAAGGCTCTCTTCGTAAGTATTTTTTGTACGCTCCAGCGTTTTTGGAAAGATTGTATAAATTAGTACCCTAGTTTTTTTTTTTAATTTGGTGAAACACACCAGTTGGAAACTAATATGAATTATGGATTTAAAAATTTTAATCATGTTTTGAATTTAATTGCCAGAAACGTGGCGAAAAACATGCGAAACTTTCTCCGCTTCTCTGGCCATTGTAGCAACAACGTTCATTGAACATTTGAAATTTTGTCTCCCCTCGGAAGCTAAAAATACACAGCATTGCTGACCCCTGAAAGCTAATTCTTATGAGACGTACAAGTTTCCTTTGTTTAATTACCAATCCGGTAAACCTTTCCGCGTTCGGCCGGGAAATAGTTTTTTAAAAAGATGATAGTTGGCGACACGTTACCGCTGCTTCGTTAAGCCTTTCGTTACGTTCCGAAAGTGCCAAAGGAAGTCAATAATATGGATTTAGGGTGGACCTTAAAAGGGCCTTTTTGAGCGTTGATTGTGGCATGTGAGTAAAATATTTTTTTGACGGAACAATGGTCTTTTCTCATGAATATGAAGATGTCGAGCTAGCAGAATAAAAGCAAAACAAAATTTTATCTGCCAGGAAAGAACTGCGTGATCGCATGAATCAAGACTTCAAAGCAGTGTTCAGAGGAAAGACGGTAATTCCGTCGGATTAAATATTCCAGAATATGGTCTACCAAATATTTATGGTTGCCCTGTGTTAATTTAGGTTTTAGGGTAAGCCAATTGCTCTCCACGCCTTGAGTATGCGCCCCTGTCATGGCATCTCGTTCAAAGATATCAAGAATCCAGGTGCCCTCGACGAGACGACCGCAGTTGTACTTCCGCTTGCTCATTTTCGCTTTGTCTGAACTATAGAGGGCGCTGCACAAACGTAAACAAACTTTCTTTAATACGGATAAAGTCGCACGTGTTCCTTTTTTTTTTTAGTTGGAGGTTTAACGACCACCGTGAGCAACTCAATGGGCTATAAGCAGTCGCCCGTCACTGGTTCCAGGGAAGGGAGAGAGCCAGTGCCGTAAGACAAACACAACATCCATGCCTCACCGGGATTCGAACCCGGACCCCGTTCGGACGAATGATCAGAGGCCATCGCTTAGACCACTGCGCCACCGGGGCGGCACACGTGTTCCTTGAAGTCGTATGTAAGAATGGTTGGTTTAACACTCTCAAGCCGCCCCGGTGGCGCAGTGGTCTAAGCGATGACCTCTGATTATTCATCCGAACGGGGTCCGGGTTCGAATCCCGGTGAGGCATGGATGTTGTGTTTGTCTTACGGCACTGGCTCTCTCCCTTCCCTTTAACCAGTGACGGGCGACTGCTTATAGCCCATTGAGTTGCTCACGGTGGTCGTTAAACCTTCAATCCAAAAAAATAACACTCTCAATCCTTGAGACAATGAAATTTGTGGACGGTACAAAAAATCCACGATGCATCAAAGCAGAGGAAGGGATTCTTAATACAGGTCATATCATTTCATGTGGAATTAAGAAGGAAGATAGAAAATAAATTCACGTAGTTTCACATTGCATTCAATCCACCGCAATAACGTGGTCGCCTCATTCGATCAACAGTGCTCTAGACAGAAATAATTGTGAAATTTCTGTAAAATGGTAGAAGTGGAACGTGTAAGCACTGTGTAGCAGTAATGCTTTATTGTAACAGGTAATTTTTATTTTTATATTTTCAGACAAGGGATATAATAATACCGACAGGGATGTAGCAAGAATTATTGGGACCCTGGAAAAGTCACATTTTGATGCCCCCTTCAGCCGCCACACCACTACTAGGTATATTGGCAGGTTAGAAGTTTGTTTTTTTCCGGCTGTAAATTAAACAAAACAATTGGATCAGTAAAGTAAAGTGACTGTTGACAGAACATTGCGAATTTTGTTCCTTAATAGAGTTCATATTTATATGGATAACAGAAATTACTTGTTTTCAAGAGCACGTAGAAATACCGAATTTTAAGTTATTACTATGCAATAAAAACATATTGTCTTGTTTACTATTCATTCAAACACGTTACTAGGTTAGTAGTATTTCACTGGAAGGGTTTCAAATGCAAGGCACAAACGTTTACCAACGTGGTAAATGTGTATCGTCCTAAATGATTTCGTCGGGAAAATGTTAGCACCTGGGAAAAGTGCGACGTACAGATTTTACATTATGGAAATTAATGGCAAATCGTGCAGAAATTTCTTGTTTTAAATGTCTTTTAAAGATTTTTATCGTAATATTTACCTGGAAGTGCGATGCTGTGAAGAGACGCTGTAGTAGGCCTAACCCATCGCTACCGCGACGAAGTCCAGGTTTGTTCCGTTGTAAGGAAGATTCGCTGCTACGTGTAATTCATGCGCGGATGACTACAAGTGCAGCAGTGTACATTCTTCCAAGGAGAGCGAAGCATCATGTACTCGTACGCTACAGAATATACACTGAAGAACGATTGAATTAGATACAGCTGGCGTTATGCAAATGTGGCGCTGTGGGCGGCCCTGTAAACGGAAACAACATGACGTATGCAGCGATCCGACAATATAAGGAGTGATGCGACGGGAATCAGTAAGAGTCGGACGCAGTATGGGTAAGACGAAAGATCTAAGCGCATTTGATTGTGGGCAAATTGTCGGGGCCCGACGAATGGGTCACTCCATCTCGGAAGTCGTGCAGGCACTGGGATTTGCACGAGCCACTGCGTCACGGGTGCACCGTGAGTACATCGAATCCGGTAAAACCATCCCCGCAAGGGCCAACTGCCGTGGACAACAGCGTGTGGATGAGTGGGGTCATCGTTGGCTAGCTCGCATTGTAACAGCGGATAGACGGGCCACAGTGCAAGAAATCACTCGGCTATTTAACGCTGGTACACAAAAACGTGTAAGCAGCCACACCATCCAGAACCATCTCCTTGCTATGGGGTACAGAAGCCATCGTCCCACGAGGGTACCGCTGCTGACCGCACATCACAGGGTGCAAGATTAGCATGGGCGCGGGAACATCGCCACTGGACCCTAGACCTGTGGAAAAATGTTGCCTGGACTGATGAGTCGAGATTCACGTTGGTACATGCGGATGGCAGGATACGAGTACGGCGCAAACCACATGAAGCGATGGGTCCTTCTTGTCAGCAGGGTACTCTTCAAGCTGGTGGGGGTGGCATTCTCATCTGGGGACTGTTTACGTGGACTGAAATGAGACCCATTTTATGTGTGACATCGTCCCTCACAGGTCAACGTTACCGGGATATCCTGGACGACCATTTGCTCCCGTTTGTGCGTCTTCAACATCCCACTGGGAGACCTCGTCTTGCAACAAGAAAATGCACCGTGCCATCGCTCCCGAATTGTATCCAAATGGTTGGATGAACACTCCACCGACGTGACCTCGCTTCCTTGGCCAGCTAGGTCACTTGACCTCAATCCCATCGAGCACATCTGGGATGCCATCGAGAGAGATGTTCGAGGCTCTTACCCCCCCCCTCCTCCATCAAATCTTCGTGAACTGTGGGAGCTTGTTCAAGGGTCGTGGATCCGTATGGCTTCCGGTGTCTTGTCGAGTCCATGCCGAGACAAATCGCCGCCGTCATCAGGACGTAAGGTGGTACTACACGTTACTAGACAGGTATCTCTAATTCAATTGCTCTTCGGTGTAGTTCGTTCATGTTTTGTCATTGTTTTTAAAGCAGATGTTGAGAAATGATCCGTTCTTTCACACATGTTTCCAAATACAAAGTATGGATGTGCATTTATAAGTTGTACAGTATACTGGGGAAGTATAACTTTCGGTTCTAATTTGAACGGCTTCCATTCGTAGGTGATTGCTGTCAGTGGTGTAACCATGTTTCAAAATCTGGATCGGGAGGGGGGGCGGTCCGGTCAAACATATACAGTGATCGGACCCCCAGATTATATGTATACATACAGTATATATACAATAATATATACATACTGTATAAAATAGTTTGGGATCCCTTCCCCCCTACACACACACACACGCAGGTGCAAAGCAGTAACCGTGATCTGACGGGCACGACACAGCCATCTGTTAGCGAATTGTGGAACTTGGCAAACACAACTGTAAAACTATGATACATAGGGCAGAAATGTAAATTACAAAGCTGTAGAACTGACTTTGCTTATTAGGAATCGAAATAGCTGTTTTATTAAGTACACATTGTACACGTGTTTGCATTCTACGAAAAATTATAATCTTATATTATTAAATTTAGTCGGTTCACATCATAAAAAAGTGTGCATTATATCATCACATTCCCGAAAAAAATTGGGGGGGTAGAAGGGTCCTTTACATTGGGGATCTCCGACTCTGAAAATCTGGAGAGGTTGTTACCCCCGACCCCGCAGTGGTTAGGCCTATGATTGCTGTGCCACTGTACTTTTGATTCTCCTTTTAATACTTTCTTCGCAGGTCAGTTTCTATCTCCCTGATACGTATCTTTTGCAAATCAAAGGGCCACCCCAGTGGCGCAGTGGTCTAAGCGATGGCCTCTGATCATTCGTCCGTAAGGGGTCCGGGTTCGAATCCCGGTGAGGCATGGATGTTGTGTTTGTCTTACGGCACTGGCTCTCTCCCTTCCCTGGAACCAGTGACCCTAAATTAGGGACGGGCGACTGCTTATAGCCCATTGAGTTGCTCATGGTGGTCGTTAAACCTCCAATAAAAAAAAATAAATCAAAGGGATTTACTCCGGTTTTTCTTGCCAACAACGTTCAGGATACAACAAAATAAAGGGTGGATAATCTGGACCTATTTTCTGTAGCGTAAATTTATTGCTCTCCTGCCAACAACATAGCAGTTTTCCCTTGTACTCTTTCACCCGTCATTTCGGTACAACGAACCTTTCTTTTAACCGAGCAAAGCTTGACATTCCCGCGGTAGCGATGCGTTATGCCTACCGCAGCGTCTCTTCACAGCATAGCACTTACAGGAAAATATAACGATAAAAATCTTTAAAACACATTTAAAATATGAAATTTCTGCACCATTTGCCATTATTTTCCCCTACTCTAAAATTTGCACATCGCACTTTTCCCAGGAACTAACATTTTTCCGACGAAATACACTGCCGGAAAGTGAAAAAAGAACACCAAGAAGGAGACGTCTGATACCAACGAAATTCATACAGCATAATAACGGAATACAGAGGATAACGTGATCAAAACATTATGGCAAAATACAGCTGTATTTGCTGGTAAACTGAAAAATAACATTTCCATGTAACGTGGTTAGTACGAGGTTGAACCGCCATGAACTGCGTCACACTGTGCGATTCTGGCATGGAGTTTGTCGTACAGATGTTGGATGTAAGTTTGGGGTATTGAGTTCCAAGCATCCTCAACCTGGACGCGTAAATCGGGGATGGTCGTGGCTGGCCGTTGAGACCGGATAAGTCGTTGTCCCATAAAATCCCACACATGCTCAATGCGGGCAAATCCGGTGAACGTGCAGGCCATGGAAGTTGTCTCACACCCTGAAGTGCATGTTGCGTTGCACGTGCCGTGTGTGGGCGTGCGTTACCTTGCTGGAAAACACTACGATGGACCGACCTTACAAATGGCACAACAACGGGCTGAATGATGTTGATGTAGGAGGTGCTGTTTAACGTACCCGGTACAAACACTAGTTGTATACGGGAGTGATAGCTGATCGCTCCCCACACCAGGAGACCAGGTGTAGGTCCTGTGTGACGCTGGCGGATGCAAGAAAGGTGGAGACGCTCCCCTGTGCGTCTGCGAACACGCATGCGGCCATCGGAGGCTCCCAAGCAGAATCTGCTTTCATCGCTGAACACGACAGATCGCCATTGCGTTCTCCACTGTAGACGTTGGCGACACCACTGCAGCCGTTCCTGACTGTGGGCTGGAGTCAGAGGCACACTTGCATGTAGTTCTGCATCCAGTAGACGGTTGCGGATTGTTCGCACAGTCACCTCAGGTACAACGGCAGCTCGGATTTGCGTAGCAGTGGATGTTCTGCTTGACAACGCCGCTCTTCTTATGCATCGATCGGTCCGCTCATCAGTCCGTCTGTGACTCCCGGTTCCACGTCTTCTCGTGTGGGAATGTTCCTCGGACCGTCTACGCCACCATCGTACCACCACCGATACTTCCCGTCCAATTCGCTCCGCAATACGACGATACGACCACCCGGCCTCGCGGAGTCCGACTAGACGACCTCGCTCAAAGTCCGATAACTGCTGAAATCGCACACGTCTTCCATGTCCAGGCATTGTAGCTTCTTCAGGGCACGTGCAACGCAACATGCACTTCAGGGTTGAGACAACTTCCATGGCCTGCACGTTCACCGGATTTGTCCCCCATTGAGCATGTGTGGGATTTTATGGGACAACGACTTATCCGGTCTCCACGACCATCCCCGATTTACGCGTCCAGGTTGAGGATGCTTGAAACTCAATACCCCAAACTTACATCCAACATCTGTTCGACAGATTCCATGCCAGAATTGCACAGTGTGACGCAGTTGATGGCAGTTCAACCCCGTAACTAACCATGTTACATGGAAATGTTATTTTTCAGTTTACCAGCAAATACAGCTGTATTTTGCCATAATGTTTTGATCACGTTATCCTCTGTATTCCGTTATTATGCTGTATAAATTTCGTTGGTATCAGACGTCTCCTTCTTGGTGTTCTTTTTTCACTTTCCGGCAGTGTATTTCGTCGGAAAAATGTTAGTGTCTGAAAAAAGTGCGACGTACAGATTTTAGAGTATGGAAATTAATGGCAAATGGCGCAGAAATTTCATATTTTTATTGTATTTTAAAGATTTTTATCGTATTATTTACGTGTTAGTGCTATGCTGTGAAGAGACGCTTAGATAAGCCTAACGCATCACTACAGCGACGATGTGAAGCTTTGCTCCGTTGAAAGTAAGATTCGCTGTGGCGTGCAATTCACGCGCGGACGACTACAAGTTCAACTCCGTACGTTCTTGCCAGGAGAGCGAACCATGTTGTACTCATACACTACAAAATATAGTTCGTTCATGTTTTGTCATTGTTTTTAAAGCACATGTTGAGAAATTTTTCTGTCTTTCGCACATGATTCCGTGACAGTGGCGGCCCGTCAGATGAGGCAAGTGAGGCGCCGCCCCACCTGAAATTCCGCAGAATGAGAAGTGAAAGAAAAAAAAAACCTTCTGTCAGTAACAAAGATATAAGAACTTTGCAGGATAAATGAAACACTGAAATTCACATTGTGATTCATGAATTAGGTTAAAGAAAGGCTTTCGAGAAGAGGAATGAATCATTATTTTTGCAAAGCAGGTGCATGTTTTAAGCGCTCAGAGGCGACCGGCTGAATCGTCTCGATGAGAAGCCGGTTTTGGGAACTGGGGATCAGAGAAGAGCCCTACAGACTGAATCCCCCCACCCCACGGTCCGAGGTCTACCTAAAGAGGTGCCGGACTTCCAGTTAGAGAAAGGAAATTTCTGAGGCGACCCTCCATTTCGCTTAAACTAGAATCGCATCTCCGCTGTTATTGGAGAACCCAAGGATTGTGTATCCAATGGGCGCGGGAAAATGAGCAGATGACCCTTGTGAAAAGTGGTTTCACAGGCGATGACGCCGTTCGCCTCTATACGCTTTGGAGTACGAAGATTTCTACGTAGCTTTAACTATTCGTCAGAGTGTATTTGAGTCTAACTTTTTGTAGTGTGTTTTCAATCCTCTCTTCTGCGGGTGTTTGCTAGTTCATAGTAATGTTGAGTTTTTTATTTTGTTATTGTTACTAAACAGCATATTTTGATTTTGGTTGGAAAATATGAATGGCCCAACAAACGACGTGATTTGTGTTCTGGAAGAAATTCCTTTTAAACACTGGAAAGATTATGATAAAAGGGATGTTCTCATATCTGGAAGACCGACACCTATAATAAGTTCAATATCTAAAGATAAGAAGTGCGGCAAATCGTTTGTTAGGTCTTTCAATAAATCATGGTACGAGATTTTTCCCTGGCTTTCTGATGCTATTACAAGCAAACTCTCTTTTGCTGGCCATGTTTACTTTTGAGCAATAAGAAAAATGTGGGGAATACAACGGGTTATTTTGATCTAAAAAACTTTTCTCGTAGTGCAAAATTGCACGAAAGCTCTAAAGAGCATAGAACTAACCACGTAGGTCTAAAACGAATGGAAAAAAACAAACACTATTTCTGATATGCTCAAAGAAAATGCTGCTCTTCCTAAAGTCAAGTTTAATGAAAAGGTCAGACTAAATAGGCTTTTTATGGAACATATAATCGATTTAGTTGTCGTTCTAAGCAAGCAAGAACTGCCTTTTCGAGGACATGATGAAACTATTTCCTCATTAAATAAAGGTAATTTCAAGGAAATGTTCCATTTGTTACTTCGTAGGAGCACCCCAGAATTAAAAGCACATTTTGAAGAAATGCGAAGCTTATTTTCTGGACAATCTAAAACGATACAGAATGATTTAATGGAGTGTATTCATGAATATATAAAAGTCCAAATAAATACCAGATTTGAAGATATGGGAAAGCTCGAGTTTCTGCAGCTAGTTGACAGCTCAAAATACCATAGTTATTCAGAGTCATTTCCATCCAGTGCCCTTAACACTCTAAAAAAATATATCCAAACATTTTTACAGACACACAACGACTAAAAAACGAATTATATTTTTTATATAATGATCACAACTTCAGGGAACTCAGTTTTCAGAAAACCTTGAAAACAATGAAAGAAAACGAGCTGAAAGATGTGTTACCAGAAGCCTACAAATTATTTTCTCTTGTATTGACACTGGCGTCAACAAGTTCTTCTGCTGAAAGCAGTTTTTCTTGTTTGAAGAGAATTAAGACTTACCTCCGTAATACAACGGCACAAGATCGTTTGTCTTCACTCGCTAAAATTTCAATCGAGAAAGAATTGCTGAACCATCTAATGTCCACTCAACCATTTTATGATCTGATCATAGACAAATTTGCAGCCAAAAAGGATCGCAGAATTGAACTTATTTATAAAACATAAACTGAAAGCATTCTGTTCGAGACCAAAGCAAATTAATATCGTATTCCTCTGTTTTTAATTCCAGGTTTAAATTATTTTATACTTTTTTTATATAGAAATGTGCTTCCTTAGCTTGACTTCTCCTGTACATAGTTATCACGAGCCTGGACTTCAGTTTGTGACCCGTGCTAAATGCACCTTCACCAATATGCCAATCGAACTGTGACTTTTATTCAAGCTCAAGAAACACTTCGTGAGAAAAAAATTATATTCAAATGATTTACTTTGGATTTTTTAAGAAGTGGATCTCCGACTGGCGTTGGGATGTGAGTGACGCATTGACTAGCTAAAGAAACCGCGCAAATTGCGTATTTTCGCTCAAGTGTATTACATAAAATAATACTGGTGAAATATTTCTTTCTTTGTTGTAAAATTATCGAATAATTGTTTTCATAAAAATATTGTTGCAAAAGTAGCGTATACTACACACACATATAGAGAGAGGTATATGTACATTTTTCCTCTAAAGTTTTTGGATTTTTTCGTGAAGAAAGACTCCCCACGCCGTGTTTCATATATTTCTATAATTTTATTCCATTACTGTTAAATAATATTTGTATATAAGGGCTAAATGGCATGGGATGGAGCCCTAAGGGATGGGGTTTACAGCTGTTAATAACAAGGCGCGGCCTACCCTGGACCAATGGCTTAACGAGACTTCCGAATCTCAGCGGATTTTAATGATTCAGCCGACTCGAACCCAGGGCTTCAAAGATATCCAATGGGTGATACTGCCTTTGACATTAAACTTTTTGAAAGGGGGGGTTCTGCACTTCTGCTGTATAACTGTGTATAAGTACATATAAAAAAAATTGGGGGGGCGCTTCGACAAATATTTTCCTATTGGTACGTACGCACATCTTGAATATTAATACAAAATGAAGCTAATTTAATAAAATGAAGAAAATAAAATAAATTATAGTTGTTTTAATAAAAATTTAATAAAGCAACTTCTTTGGCCGCTTTGCTTTACTTTCTCTTCTATTATCAAGAAATTACATTGCTTTCCGAGTTATATAAAAATCAAAGAATTTAAATAGGGAAATTATCTATAAAACGTACTTAGAAAAAGCTAACTGTCTCGCCTAATAAGGGGGTGCAAACCACGACCCCCCCTGCTACGCCACTGATATATATATATATATATATATATATATATATATATTCGTATAACGTTATACGAATTTATATATTTTTCAATAACATATGTTTTCCTGTTTTACATTTACATCAAGACCGTTCGCCTCACCAGCATTTTACACCACGAGCCGCCACTGTTCCCTGATTCTAAACAAAAAGTACGACTATGCCTTTGGATGCTGTACAAAAAACTGGTGAAGTACAACTTTCGGTTATACTTTCAACGGCTTCCTTTCGGAACTGATTTGCAGTGCCACTATAGTTTTGGTTCTCCTCTTAGTACTTTCTTCGCAGGCCACTTTTTATCTCATTGATACGTATCTTTTGCAAATCAAAGAGGTTTTTTCCGGTTTTTCTTGCCGACAACAAAACAGAGAGAGTGGATGATGTGGACCTATTTTCTGTTGCGCATCACTACAATATTTATTGCTCTTCTACTAACAAGGTAACCGCTTTATGTTGTGCGATGCGTTAGGCCTACCGCTGCGTTTCTTAACAGCATCGCACTTGCAAATAAATATTACGATAAAATTCTTTAGAAGACATTTAAAATATGAAAATTCTGCACCATTTTCCATTAATTTCCATACTCAAAAATCTGTACGTCGTAAATTTTCCAGTTACTAATATTTTTCCGACGAAATAATTTAGGACGCTGACTACACATTTTCGCAGTGGTCTAAGCGATGGCCTCTGATCATTCGTCCGTAAGGGGTCCGGGTTCGAATCCCGTGAGGCATGGATGTTGTGTTTGTCGTACGGCACTGGCTCTCTCCCTTCCCTGGAACCAGTGACCCTAAATTAGGGACGGGCGACTGCTTATAGCCCATTGAGTTGCTCACGGTGGTCGTTAAACCTCCAATCAAAAAAAAAAAAAAACCAGATCGTACTCAAACGAAACAGAAGAATAATTTGTGAAGAAACCACAGGAAAATGTGTTTCCAACCTTTCAATGAACTTTGTGGGGAGTAAAAAACCTAGTTATTATAATTTAAACTATCTGAACAGTTAAAATAAAATTACTGATGTTAAACTACACTGTAAAAAAATTACTGTAGATTTTACGGTTTTAAACCGTTTTCCAGGGTGCCAACACAAAACCGTAAAATCCACAGTTTTATGCCATGTTTCAGTTAAGTGGCAACAGTCCTTGCAAGTTCCTGAAGGACAAGCACAGCTGGCTGTCCTACAGTTATTGTGTAAAATGCGATCATTAGCGATCAATGTTAACAAAAATATTGAAGAATTAGACTCTTCAAAGGTAAAAAATCTTTTAAAGGTTAATTTTATCTGTAAGTCAGTGATTTCTGGTAAGGCTGGGAATCTATCTTTTACTTGTTCAAATGCTGTTGGCGTGCAGTGGTTGTGCTTATTGGGCCAGTCGTTTCACTTGTTGTTTCGAAGTTTTCAAGTTGAATTTAAAAGGTGTTGGCTTTTGTTTTGCAAAGGTTTTATTACTACTGACTATTTTCTGATAGAATGCCCTTCAGAGTTTGTCTCTTAGTCAAAAAAAAAAAAAACCTAAATCAACGCTTCGGTATCCAATCTACACTTCTGTGCGCTTGGGTTTTTCGCCTTCAGGGATTTCTATTCAGAAGGTTCCTGGCTGATCAATTAGGTGTTGAAACTTTTTATAGAGCTGAAAGTTAATTTGTTAGCCAATCTGACTGTTAGTCAGAATCAAATCTCTGCAACTGTCTTGGATTTTTTAGGAGAGCTTGACCCACTTTTTTGCGAATTTTTGGATTTTCACTTAGTGTTTTCACTTTTAAGATTATTTGGCTCTCAGTGTTGGGAGATTTTTGTTTTTTACTTTAATATTTCGTTCTATATATTTCCTCCCCAAACCACTGTTGATTTTATTTTTAGTAACCTGAATTTTTAACTGGAGCTGAAGTACACTTTTGTGGAAAAATGCAAATAATGGATAAAATTATTTCCAAATTAATTTTTTTTTGGTGTCTAGGTCTGTTTACATACTGGAATTATGCTGCTAAATTTATTTACGGATAAATAACGTAGGGCGCAAATCAAAATTATTGTTTTTTTTTCACCAAAATTTTGCGTGGTAAAACAGATATTCCTCTAAATTTTTCTAACTCTTGGAAAACGTTTCCCAGAACTGAAAGAAACACTTTTTATTGAAGAGTTCCTAATTACTCACTAATTAGTGATCACACTAAATTACCATGTAAAAGAATATCCACGATAATAAAATGTTATTTGCTTCAAGACTTTTATATGCCTCGAGCTGTTGTATGGTAAAGGCGGTTCGACCAAAACAAAGAAATAACAAATATTTACTATTTGTACTTTTTGAAAACTTTTCGCGTCACCTTCGAAGATACTTGCATTCAGCACATACAGATGTTTTTCTTCAATCTCTTACATTTTTTCCAAATACAGCATTTTGTACTCGGAAGTTAAACTTTCAAAGTAGGACGCCATCATTTCAACAGGGACTGGTTGTCCTTCACTTACGTTACTAAGGCTCGTTGCCATGCTAAAGTCACGTGTCTGCTACAACCTCATATAGAAGGCGGTGTCCGTACTATAGTGTATCGGGCCGCGGACACTTTTGTGGTGACCTCTGTTGATAAATGTGCTAATAACTTTGCATTTATTTGTAAGAAATTTTATTATTCCATTATGTTAAAAGAAATCTTTATTGAAACTGTTTGCAATAGGATTACTAATCAGAATATACTAGCTATTGAGAAAAAAATAATTGCCTTTCATAAATTATTAAAAATTCGGGATTACAAACTTGATTTTCCTTATATTTTTGCTGTTCCCAAATTTCACAAAATACCTATGAAATTCCGATTTATCACTTGTGGAAGCTGTAGTTTTAATAAAAAAGCTGGAAAAATATTTCGAGGTAAGCTACAAATCATTTTCAACAATATAAAAGATTCAACATGGATAATTAATGACAATAGAAAAATTCTCAACTTCATTAAAGTCAATGACACTTTGAAAAATGTTGACACTTTTGATTTTACTAATTTATTCACTACAATTGATTTGGAAGATCTCCGTACTGTTCTCGACCATTATTATATGCGTTTTGACAAATCTATTAATTATGATAAAAATTATTGGGATGTTCTTTGTAGCCTGTGTATATTTAACAACTATATATATGATCAGAAGAATATTCTAGTACAAATTATGGGTGTCCCTATGGGCACTAATTTTTCAAGTTTGTTGGCCAACTTGTACCTACATGCTTATGAAGAAAAATACCACCACTTAGAAGTCATTTGTTTTCCATATGTTGATGATTTGATTTATTTTAAAACCAATACTGCAGACTTTAGACCTGGAAGATATCTACCCCAGGAGTCTAAGTTTAGTTAAGACAAATGCAGATATAAACAGCATTAATTTTCTTGATTTGCGGATAGAGTTCAAGGGAGGTAAACCAGAACTAGATATTTATGATAAAAAAGAGCTGTTTAATTTTAAAGCAAAAATATACAGTCATTGGACCTCTAACCTTTCAAGAAGTATCTTCCGTAATTTGATTATTTCACAAATCTTGCGAATTACGCGAATATGTAATAAAGAGCATAATATTATTAAACAACTAAGAAGATTATATTGGAGATGTTTAAATAATGAATATCCAGAGGCCTTCTGTAACTACCATTTCAGTAAACTATTGAAAACACATGACCTACTTACTTCATTACGATTAAGATTTTGTAAGATCAATAAACCAGAAGCCCATCCTTACTAACTTTCAGGGCTACATAAAAAAACTGTGTTTTCTTCCGAGTTGCCCCGGAGCATTTAACCATTCTTTCCTAGCATACATTGTATATTTTACAGTGGGAAGGACAACTACACTCTTCTATATAATTCTGAACGTACCCTCTGCCTACGCATTAACCTAATTATGAACTCTAAAGGTGGATGGCCACGGTAAATTGTGTTTACCGGTCGTGGGCACCAGTCAGGCTTAAGGTAGGTCTGTTTTGAATGTTTAAATTTATTGCTCAAGTTGATTTTAAAGTATATTTCCTGACAGGTAGGGAGGATGGGATGTCCAGTTTATTTTTATTCGGTCGGGTTTGCCAAATCAACACGTCAGCATGAAACCTGTCAGAAGCTCAGCCGTCGGGTGTATCCTCCCCTGAAGATTGGCACCCGGTGGCTGACTTTTTTGGTTGGAGGTTTAACGACCACCGTGAGCAACTCAATGGGCATAAGCAGTCGCCCGTCCCTAATATAGGACCGCCGGTTCCAGGGAATGGACAGAGCCAGTGCCGTACGACAAACACAACATCCATGTGCCGTAAGACAAACACAACATCCATGCCTGACCGGGATTCGAACCCGGACCCCTTACGGACGAATGATCATAGGCCAGCGCCTTAGACCACTGCGCCACGGCTTGGCTGACCTTATATTATTTATGGTAGTCACATATTTAATAAAGTTCTATTGTGCTTGTAGTGTTTGCGTTATTTATGTATTTTATTTCAGGTGACATTGACCCCTGCAGCAGAGCGCGAGGTCATGGCATTATATTTTTGCAACTTTATGTTTACTATGTTTTTGTATATATATATATATATATATATATATCATCATCATCATTGTCAATCATTTTCAATCCACTACTGTCCGAAGATCTTCCCAAGTTTCCTCCACAACGGTCTGTCTTGTGCCCAGGGATGTAATGTCAGGCGATGCGTAACATCACAGCCTCTGCTTGACAAATGTCAACCCCGCCTTCTCGTGGTTTATCCTGTTCCCACTAAAAGGGCTCTGATGACCGCCGATATCGGTATAACTATACCATCGGGATTAGAGGAAATGCTATCCCACACTCACCAACCAGCTTGGCCAGCGTGGTGAGTTAAGGCCAAACCCCTCCAAAATGACTCCACAACTTAAATATATATATATATATATAATTATATATATCATCATTGTCAACCATTATCAATCCGCTGCTGGACGAAGGTGTCCCCAAGTTTCCTCCACAACGGTCTGTCTTATGCCAGTCTCCTCCATGTCACTCCCGCATACTTTCGAATTTCATCCACCCATCTCCCATGTGGTCTTCTTCTGGATCGTTTCCTGTCCCTTGGAATCCAATCTAAAATTTCGGCTGTCCATCGATGGTCTGTCCTTTTGGCAGTATGTCCAGTCCATTGCCATTTTAGGGATTTAACTCTGATCATGATGTCTTCCACTTCTGTCATTTTTCGAATCCACTAGTTTCTCTTCTTATCTCTCCTGGTTACACAAACCATGCACGTCTCCATGCTTTTTTGAGTTGTCTGCAGCCTTTGTATGTCTCTTTTAGTTAAGGTCCACGTCTCTGCATCATACGTAAGCACTGGAAAGATGCATTGATCAAACACTTTTCTTTTAAGACATAATGGCATATTGCTCTTGAAAATTATGCTGCTTCTTCCAAAAGCTCTCCAGGCAAGTTTTATACGCCGATTAATTTCTTCATCAATGTGACCCTCACTTGATATCTGCTGTCCAAGATAAACGTACGTGTCTGTTATCTCCAGCTTTTCTCCATCAATCGATAAATCTTCATTTTGTGTAAAAGCATTGAACATCACTTTTGTCTTCTGAAAGTTCATTTTTATTCCCACTTCTTTACTCTTTTCAGCAAGTTCCTGGATCATGCTCTGCAGCTCTGATGGGATAGTTGCAAAAATGACTACGTCATCAGCAAAACGAAAGTGGGTTAGATAATCTCCATTAATCTTTATCCCTTTGTTTTTCCAGTTCAGTGATTGAAAGACATTTTCCAATTTGGCATTAAAAAGCTTCGGAGATACGGTGTCACCTTGTCTCACTCCCTTTCCAATTTTTATGTGTGTTATATTTTCAAACAGCCGAATCTTTGCACTTGCATTTTCATAGATGTTATTAATGATATTAATGTATGCTTCTTCAATACCGCAGGATTTCAGAGCCATTGTAACTGCTGATGGTTTCACCGAATCAAAGACTTTTTCATATTCGATAAAAGCCATGCCCAATGGAAGTTCATATTCCCTCGCTCTTTCAATTAGTTCTCTCAGTACGTGGATATGATCTATTGTGCTGTAGCCACTCCTGAATATAGCTTGTTCTCTCGGTTGAACCATGTCCAGTGTTACCTTCAAGCAGTGTTAAAGAAGTTTAGTGAAGATCTTATAACCCACTGATAGGAGGCTGATAGGTCTGTAGTTCCTGAGATCCTCAATGTCACCTTTTTTATGTAACAGGATCATTGTAGCGGTGTTCCAATCCTCAGGAATCTTCCCTTCATTGAGGCATCGAGTGAAAATTTAGGCAAGTACTGTTTCGATTTCTCCACTTGCTTCTTGTATGATGTCTACAGTAATTCCATCTTCTCCTGGAGCTTTTCCCCGCTTCATGTTCTTGATTGCATGTGCAACTTTTGCTGGGAGGACTGGAAGAACTCTGGTACTGGTACCTTTCATGATGTCTGGAGTACATGTATCATCCCTTTCATATAATTTGGACAGAAATATTTCACGCTTGTCAAAATTTCACCTCTATTTCTTGTTAGAGAACCATCTTCTTTTCTCAGTGCCATAATCTGTTTTCTTCCCTTACTGAGATGTCCCTTTGCTATCTTTAGGCTTTGGTTGATTTCGATTGCTCTCCTCACTACTTCACAGTTGAATTTTCTTACGTCTTCAGTCATACTTTTTCGTACTGTCTTGCATACCTCTATATATTCCACTTTGCAAGTCACATCTTCTTTAGTTGTCCTCATCTCTCTTCTTTTTTGCATCAACATTTTGGTTTTTCCTGATAATTTGTTCACATGCAACTTGTTCTTAGACCCAGCTAATTTTGTTGCTGTTTCCATAAGAGCTTTGGTTACTTTTCTGTTAACTTCAGTAATATCCACTTCTTCCGATGTTAGGCCTTCTAAAGCAAAGAATCTGTTCTTCAGTTCCAAATTGAAGGTATTTTGGTGTTTTTTGAGGTTGGTTATGTCAGTACATTTTGTTTGTCTTATGAGCTTGCCACGTTCGAGTTTAAAGTTGAGGTGCATCTTACATCTCACCAATCTATGGTCACTACCTGTGTTGAACTTGTTTAGCACACTGCTGTCATCCATGACGAATTTTTTGTTACACATAATAAAATCAGTTTTACTTGCCGTCCCATTTGGATGTCTCCATGTCCATTTCCTATGTGCTTTTTTCTTGAAAAAGGAGTTCATGGTTAAAAACCATTCTGCCTCTGCAAACTCAACGAGAGTATTTCCTCGCTGGTTCTGTTGCCGTGACCGAATTTACCTACTGAAGTTTCATTCTGTTGCCGTTGCCCTATTTTTGCATTGAAATCTCCCATAATTATCATCAAGTTCTGCTTACCTTTATTATTTAGATGAAGAATTTCCTCATAAAATACTTCAATTTCTTCTTCAAGATGACTTGTGGTGGGTGCGTAAGTTTGAATAATCTGGGCCTTGTGTCTTCTCGAGAGTTGGATAACGAGTCGTGCAGCTCTGTCAGAAGAACTTTCAACTTCTACAACTTTATCCTTGAGTTTCTTGTTTGTTATAAATCCAACACCACTAGTTCTGCCAGTATCTGTCCCACGATAGTAGAAGAGATGTCCACGTTTCAGTTCAATGAGATCTCCTTTTCTCCTTACCTCACTTAGCTCGACGATGTCCCACTTGATCCTTTGTATTTCCTCTCCCAATTCAAGAAGCCTTGGATCAGAAGATAGGGAGCGTCCATTATACGTAGCCAAGGTCAGCATCAAATGGCAGCCTAGTCCGGTCCTCCGGAGATTGTTAGCACCCTCTGCCTTTATGTCGCATTAACCGCTGCCTTGGCCAGACACATTCCAGCTGCCGGAGACTGAGGGCCAAGATTTAAGTTGTGGAGTCATTTTGGAGGTGTTTGGCCGTAACTCACCACGCTGGCTAAGCGGGATGGTGAGTGTGATATAGAATTTCCTCTAATCCCGATGGTATAGTTATACCGCTATTTGCGGTCATCAGAGCCCTTTAGTGGGAACAGGATGCTCCACGAGAAGATGGGGTTGACATTTGTCAAGGAGAGGCTGTGATGTTACGCATCACCTGACGTTACATCCCATATATATATATCATCATCATCATTGTCAACCATTATCAATCCACTTCTGGATGAAGGTCTCCCCAAGTTTCCTGCACAACGGTCTGTCCTGTGCCAGTCTCATCCATGTCACTTCTGCATACTTTCGAATTTCATCCACCCATCTCCCATGTGGTCTTCTTCTGGGTCGTTTCCTGTCCCTTGGAATTCAATCTAAAATTTCGGCTGTCCATCGGTCTGTCCTTCTGGCAGTATGTCCCGCCCATTGCCATTTCAGGGATTTAACTCTGATCACGATGTCTTCCCCTCTTGTCATTTTTCGGATCCACGAGTTCCTCTTCTTATCTCTCCTGGTTATACCAAGCATGCACCTCTCCATGCTGCTTTGAGTTGCCTGCAGCCTTTGTGTATGTCTCTTTTAGTTAAGGTCCACGTCTCTGCATCATACGTAAGCACTGGAAAGATGCATTGATCAAACACTTTTCTTTTAAGACATAATGGCATATTGCTCTTGAAAATTATGCTGCTTCTTCCAAAAGCTCTCCAGGCAAGTTTTATACGCCGATTAATTTCTTCATCAATGTGACCCTCACTTGATATCTGCTGTCCAAGATAAACGTACGTGTCTGTTATCTCCAGCTTTTCTCCATCAATCGATAAATCTTCATTTTGTGTAAAAGCATTGAACATCACTTTTGTCTTCTGAAAGTTCATTTTTAATCCCACTTCTTTACTCTTTTCAGCAAGTTCCTGGATCATACTGTGCAGCTCTGATGGGGTAATTGCAAAAATGACTATGTCATCAGCAAAACAAAGGTGGGTTAGATAATCTCCATTAATCTTTATCCCTTTGTTTTCCCAGTTCAGTGATTGAAAAACATTTTCCAATTTGGCATTAAAGAGCTTCGGAGATATGGTGTCACCTTGTCTCACTCTTTTTCCAATTTTTATGTGTGTTGTATTTTCAAACAGCCGAATCTTTGCACTTGCATTTTCATAGATGTTATTAATAATATTAATGTATGCATCTTCAACACCGCAGGATTTCAGAGCCATTGTAACTGCTGATGGTTTCACCGAATCAAAGGCTTTTTCATAATCGATAAAAACCATGCACAATGGAAGTTCATATTCCCTTGCTCTTTCAATTAGTTCTCTCAGTACGTGGATATGATCTATGGTGCTGTAGCCACTATTGAATCCAGCTTGGTCTCTTGGTTGAGCCATGTCCAGTGTCACCTTCAAGCGGTGTGAAAGAACTTTAGTGAAGATATTATACACCACTGATAGAAGGCTGATAGGTCTGTAGTTCCTGAGATCCTCAATGTCACCTTTTTTATGTAACAAGATCATTGTAGCGGTGTTCCAATCCTCAGGAATCTTCCCTTCATTGAGGCATCGAGTGAAAATTTAGGCAAGTACTGTTTCGATTTCTCCACTTGCTTCTTTTATGATGTCTACAGTAATTCCATCTTCTCCTGGAGCTTTTCCCCGCTTCATGTTCTTGATTGCATGTGCAACTTCTGCTGGGAGGACTGGAAGAACTCTGGTACTGGTACCTTTCATGATGTCTGGAGTACATGTATCATCCCTTTCATATAATTTGGAGCAGAAATATTTCACTCTTGTCAAAATTTCACCTCTATTTCTTGTTAGAGAACCATCTTCTTTTCTCAGTGCCATAATCTGTTTTCTTCCCTTACTGAGATGTCCCTTTGCTATCTTTAGGCTTCGGCTGTTTTCAATTGCATTCCTTACTAGTTCACAGTTGAATTTCGTTACGTCTTCATTTTTTTTTTTTTTTTTTTTTTTGATTGGAAGTTTAACGACCACCGTGAGCAACTCAATGGGCTATAAGCAGTCGCCCGTCCCTAATTTAGGGTCACTGGTTCCAGGGAAGAGGGAGAACCACTGCAGTAAGACAAACACAACATCCATGCCTCGCCGGGATTCGAACCCGAATACCGTTAGGGACGAATAATCAGAGGCCATCGCTTAAGACCACTGCGCCACCGGGGCGGCCGTTACGTCTTCAGTGATTCTTTTTCGTACTGTCTTGCATAGCTCTATATATTCCACTTTGGAAGTCACATCTTCTTTAGTTGTCCTCATCTCTCTTCTTTTTTGCATCAACATTTTGGTTTTTCCTGATAATTTGTTCACATGCAACTTGTTCTTAGACCCAACTAATTTTGTTGCTGTTTCCATAAGAGCTTTGGTTACTTTTCTGTTAACTTCAGAAATATCCACTTTTTCTGATGTTAGGCCTTCTAAAGCAGAGAATCTGTTCTTCAGTTCCAACTTGAAGGTATTTTGGTGTTTTTTGAGGTTGGTTATGTCAATACATTTTGTTTGTCTTATGAGCTCGAATCCCAGTCAAGAATGAATATTGTGTTTGTCTTACGGCACTTGCTCACTCCCTTCCCTGGAACCAGTGACCCGAAATTAGGGACGGGCGACTGCTTATAGCCCATTGAGTTGCTCACGGTGGTCATTAAACCTCCAATGAAAAAAAAAAAAGAAGGTATTGTGGTGTTTTTTAAGGTTGGTTATGTCAATACATTTTGTTTGTCTTATGAGCTTGCCACGTTCGAGTTTAGTGTTGAGGTGCATCTTACATCTCACGAATCATATGTAGGAAGAGAGAGATACAGGGATAATTGTTTTTCCTCGGGAAATTCTGTGGAAACTAGGAAATTTCTGCATATGATGTAGGGAAAAATCTGAGGAGCAGGTTGGCACCGTAGTGAGTTCTACTTTTTGATAAGTACCAAAGAGGTTATATTACTGGGGACACCACTTCTATCCACGCAGCATTGGCCGCCATAAGTCACCGTCCGTGCTGCAAATGACGTCATGAGCAGGCACTACGCAGCCACAGCTTTGAAACCAATGGAACAAAATCTTAGCGTATAAACAGATAAAATGAGTAATTCAATAACCTATATCAATGATACACAAGTTTACTGTTTTATGAACGGTAAAGTTTAGTTCGTTTTGCCTGCTTGTGAGGTCACACCACAGATTAGCTGTGACCTATGGCGGCAGAGCCAGTGGTGTCTCCAGTAATATAACCTCCTTGATAAGTACTAAGCAAATTGATACTAAGAAATGTGGATACTAGGAGATCGATGGGGATATTGGCAACGGTTGGCTGGTGTGAAGTTGGCTCTCCTGTTTCTAATCGGTGAACTCCGTAGGGTGGCGCAGTGGTCTAAGGCGCTGGCCTCTGATCATTCGTCCGTAAGGGGTCCGGGTTCGAATCCCGGTCAGGCATGGATGTTGTGTTTGTCTTACGGCACTGGCTCTCTCCCTTCCCTTGAACCAGTGACCCTAAATTAGGGACGGGCGACTGCTTATAGCCCATTGAGTTGCTCACGGTGGTCGTTAAACCTCCAATCAAAAAAAAAAAAAAAAAAAAAAACTCCGTAGGGTACTTTTTTTGGGTGTGTCGTCGTTGGCGACAGCGTTCTTGTTTTATTTGGGTGTGTCGTCGTTGGCGACAGCGTTCTTGTTTCGTTGCATTTTTGAAACAGCGGCTTGCTGTTTTCTCTTTTATTTTCGTTTCTTTTCCTGCTAAAGTTTTGCAGGCGGTTGGTTCTTCCCATATCCAAGGTAGGATTATTGTTTTTGCATGCTCTTGTCTGTTGTGGTCTGTTGATTCGGGGTGGGCCCTAGCTACCGCCGGTGGGTCCGGCGAGGATGGGGGACTCTGATTCCTCGACTCCGGCTAAAAGAATGCGTTCTTCACCGGGTGATGAGCTTCCTCAGCTGGGTGGTTTGCTAGTTCCAGTTAATGATTTTGTTTGTTCGATTCAATGGTCTCCTCAGGAATTGCTGCGTAGGGCATTTGCGAGCGGAGTGACTCGTGGTGAAATACTTATTTCCGCGACTTCTGGGAAGCTACCCAGAGTCCGTCCCATGTTGTTGAAGAGGTTCTTCGTGGACAATATTTCCAGGCATGACTCGAATTTCAGACGTTCAGTTTTTACGTTCGGGTGACTTATTGGTGCGTTCCTCGAATCTCATTTGCTTGCTGGAAATTTGTCAGCTTTCTAATTTTCTTCAGGTACCTGTCAAAACTCAGGTTCTTACTAAGCTTATGACAACAAAGTTTTTAGTTCGAGATGTGGACACTGAAGCCCCTGTTGATTAAATTGCTTCAGAATTGTTGGACCGTGGTGTGAACTGTCTTCGTGTTGTTCAGTTCCGACGTTCGGTAAATTCCTCGAGGGTCCCTACTCTTCGGTCCTGGTGGAAGAACTGGGATTTACTAACCGTGACACTATCTATCTGTGGTTTTCCAGATGTGCGGTCAGACCCTTCTTGGATTCGCCTAGGCAGTGCAAAAACTGTCAGCGTTATGGACATCTGCTGTCAACCTGTCGTAGTGCCGCTCGCTGTTCTCGTTGTGGTGATGGACACGACTCTTCGGTATGCTCGGAGTCGAGCTTCCAGTGCGTGTTATGCAAGGGCTCTCATCCTGCTTCTGACACGAACTGCCCAATTTACCTCCGAGAAAAGATCCTAGATATTATGGCTTCGAAGCATCTCAGCTATCCAGAAGCTCGGGACTCTGTGCGTCAAGTCCACCAGGCCTCATATGCGGCGGCGGCGGCGACTCAGGCTCAACCTCCGTGTGCTTGCTCCTCTGCCTTCCCTCAGCTTCTGGACATTATCTCTAAACTCACCAGTAAATTGGACTCTTTGACGAATCTTCTTTCACCTCCTTCCCTACATGCTGGCCCCACATCATCCGTCGCACAGGTGCCACAGGCTGAAATTTTGCAGAATCCTCCTACTACAGTTGCAGCGTGCCCAACTTCTTCAGTGCCTACTGCGCAACCTTCTGCCACTGGCCTAAGCGCCGATAAATTCCTGTCATGCGAAAAATCTGTGGTTCCGTATGTAGAGCCTGCTGCGGAATCCGTCAAACTTTCTCACTCCAGAACCTACTCGTGTCTTCCATGCGCCATGCCTTTCTCTTCTCGTCCAGCCTTGCTGTCACACCTGAAAGCTCATCGTGACGACGGTAAGTTTCTTTGTGGCCTCTGTTCCATGCGGTTCAAGACGGCATCTGGCCTAGCGGATCACTTTTCTCTTCGTGAATAGCTGGTCGCTGGTCCAATGGAATGCGCAGTCCCTTCGCTCCAACAGACCTTATTTCACCGACAGTTCCTCTCTTCCTCCTCTCCTGCCCTGCGTACAGTGCATATCGGAGGATTTGTTTTGGAGTGACAACCCCTCATTCCTCAACCTCCGTCTCTGCTCAAATGTATTCTTTGTTGGACTTTCGGGACGCTTCCGTGGCAAAACGTAAAGTTCGGGCCTTGGAGAAATTTATTACTCTCTCCAGACGTTTCTCTGTGAGGACGCTCCTGTTCTAACATTCCTTCTCATGAGCGTGCCCCTTTGATGGACTTTTGTGCTGCTACTGTGACTTCACGTGCTGGTCGCAAGGAGGTTCTACTCTGTGGCTGGTCGTGCATCTTCGTGTCTAACTGATCAGGAAATATTTTAGCTATTTCCGCATGGCCAACTAGTTGCTGTGAGGCACAAACTTTGTCTATAAGCCTCATCGTCTTATTAATTAAAAAAAAAAAATTGTTCTTCAGAAACTCAGTGATGTGGATTAACATAAGTTCCTGTGAATGTTGTATTTTTCTGCAATCATAATTTTCAGCACTCAGCATTTTACAAGGACAAAAAAGTCATATATTTATTTCTGATTTTGCTCCGCGATTTCAGAAAATATTTCATTATTTCTATTTTCCTTCCTCCAAGTTTAAATTAATGAGATATTTTAAGGTATTCCTAATGTTCTAACATGGAATATGATGCTGCAATGTTTTTCTTTGTGTGTACACTCAGCACAGTATGAAGGAAAGGTGCAAATCTTTTGTTCAGTTAGTGAATGTCTAACATCAAATAATGAAATTATTGGGCTTGCTGTCTTCTAAATAAACAAAAATTATAAATCTATTAACATGGAGTCTACATTGGAAAATCCCTATGAAGAAGTCATTGAAGAATTGATTACAAAAGAAGTGAAAAAAGACCCAGATACATACACTGTAACAGATACAGGTGAAGATATCTGGGAGTGTGAAGTATGCTTCCAGAAATTCACAACAGAAGCCAGCTTTGCAAAACATGTGCAACTTGGCAATGTATGCTGTAAGCAGTATGCGCTGAAAGCTCAGCTGTCAAAGAATTTGCTCAATCGCACAGGTGAAGATCCACACGATAGTGATATATGCTTTAAACAAATTACTGAGAGAAGTGATCTTTCAAAGCGTGTACTTCTTCACTCAGGTGAAAAGCCTCAACAGAGTGTTGCATCCTCCAAACAATTCAGTGACAAAAGTAATCTTTCAAAGCATGTACACCTTTCCACAGATGAAGATCCGCACCAATGTGATGTATGTTCTCAACAATTTTTCGAGAAAAGTAATCTTTCAAAGCATATGCTCATTCATACAGGTCAAAAGTTTCATCAATGTGATGTCTGCTCCAAACAGTTTACTCGCAAAAGTCATCTTTTAACTCATATGCTCCTTCACACAGGTGAAAAGCCTCATCAATGTGATGTATGTTCCAAACAGTTTGCTTACAAAAGCCATCTTTCAAGGCATATGTTCCTTCACTCAGGTGAAAAGCCTCACCAATGTGATGTGTGCTCCAAACAATTTGCTGACAAGAGTCGTCTTTTGAAACATATATCAGTTCACACAGGTGAAAAGCCTCATATATGTGATGTATGTTCCAAACAATTTGCCCACAAAAGGTATCTTTCAAATCATATGCTCACTCACGGAGGTAAAAAGTCTCACCAATGTGAAGTATGCTTCAAACAATTTCTTCACAGAAGGTATCTTTCAAAGCATATGCTCATTCACACAGATGATAAGCCTTATCAATGTGATGAATGTTCCAAACAGTTTACTCGCAAAAGTCATCTTTCAAGGCATATGCTCCTTCACGCAGGTGAAAAGCCTCACCAATGTAATGTGTGCTCCAAGCAATATGCTGACAGAAGTAATCTTTTGAAGCATATGTTCATTCACACGGGCAAAAAGCCTCACCAGTGTGATGTGTGCTCCAAACGATTTGCTGACAAAAGTTGTCTTTTGAAGCATATGTCTATTCACACAGGTGAAAAACCTCATTTATGTGATGTATGTTCCAAACAATTTGCCCACAAAGATGAGCTTTCAAGGCATATGCTAACTCACGGTGGTAAAAAGTCTCACCAATGTGAAGTATGCTCCAAACAATTTCTTCACAAAAGGTATCTTTCAAACCATATGCTCGTACACACAGGTGATAAACCTCATCAATGCGATGAATGTTCCAAACAGTTTACTCGCAGAAGTCATCTTTTAAGGCATATGCTCCTTCACGAAAGTGAAAAGCCTCACCAATGTAATGTGTGCCCCAAGCAATTTGCTGAAAGAAGTAATCTTTTGAAGCATATGTTCATTCACACAGGCGAAAAGCCTCACCAATGTGATGTGTGCTCCAAACGATTTGCTGACAAAAATTATCTTTTGAAGCATATGTTCATTCACACAGGTGAAAAGCCTCATCATTGTGAAGTATGCTCCAAACAATTTACTCACAAAAGTTATCTGTCAAAGCATATGGCTATTCACACAAATTAAAAGCCTTAGCAGTGTGATGTATTCTTCAAAAAATTTACTCAGATGGTTATTTCAATTCACATGTATACTGCTGGACACATGTGAAAAGCCTCACAAATATAAAGCTCAAAAAATTTAATGACAGAAATGTTCCTCCAGTACATCTGCTTTTGCACACATTGTGTTGTATGCTCGAAAAAATTTACTCAGAAAAATGTTTTTTCGAAGTATATACTCGTTCACTCATTTGTTTAAAAAGCCTTACCAATGGAATATATGCTTCGAAGAGTTTTCTGACAGCAATAATGTCTGGAGGCTTATTTTTCTCCACATAGATAGAAATTCTTGCCTACCGTATTCTTCTCCACCAATGTCTTGCATGCTACAAACAATTTGCTTGGAAAAGTAATCTTTGAGAGCATATGATAATTCACATATTATAAAAGCATCACCAGTGTGATGCAAACAGTTTGCGCAGCAAAGTAATCTTGCACAGTACGTGTTTCTTCAGGAAGATGTATTACTACAAGAGTGCTTGAAGAACACCAGTTGTAATTTCAATTTGTGAAAACTCGTTGAAGCAATTATCAAAAGTTAACTTTCAAATACCTCTGGAGAAAATCCAGTTACAGATTATATTTTTCATTATTGGAAATACGTACTGTAGGTAAGATAATTTTCCTTTTACGAATGTTGTGGTACTCATCAAATCCCCCATTTATGAAACAAATTAAAAGTGATTTTTTTTTTTTGATTGGAATGTGACAGTGGTAATAGGGAAAAGTGTCTTTAAGCATTTTGGGAATGATTGCACAGAATTAAAAAACAATCAGCATTAAATTTCATTCTTTTCCTTGAATTTAATAGTCCCTATATTGTGAAAAATAATTTTTTTAGCTTTGGGAAAATCGTTTTATTTTGTATTGACCCTGTGGTATGCTCTCTCTATGATTGTTTTACCCAGGGTGTGGATTGTGTCAGCTGAGTGATTCCTTTTTTACCACTAACTAGGATGACGAATGTTTGTTTAGCATCCTTTTACTTTCTTTTGTAAGGTGTTGGAAGTCATTCAGTAAAAGTTATTGATTGAAATGGGCTGGTACTGCATACCAACACTTCTTGTTTTTTTCCTAGTATTTCATACCATCACCTTTTTTTCCAAGAAATAATTTACATACCAACACTAATTTTAGTAGTAGTTGTGTGAACTGCAGAAATGATTTCTTTTTTTTTTTTTTTTTTTTTTGCGTGAACTTAAAAGTGCGTATTCTTAAACACAGAAACCTTATGTGTCTCATGCGCTTGACAAGGAGATTAGAAGAAGAGGAGGTGAAGGGACCTGTTTTGAGTGAAGCCAAAACAGATCAGCTGTTTCTGTGCTCTCTCTGAGGCGGCGGGAGTCTGCGCTGCGGGAGTTCGGGAACGTGACGTCACTTCCTGTGGCTTAAGCAGTTTTGCTTAGCGCATGCAAACCAAAAATGTTAAGAAGGAATATTTCGGACTTCTTATTTCTTAACATTAGGCTTTTGGTTATATTTTAAACATGGCTACTTGAACATGGGCAGTATGCAAGTAACCATGCACACTATGCACTTCCGCTCAAAAAATCATTATTTTGTTCAATTTTTTAAAGAAATACCAACACATATTTTCCTGTTTTTTCTGCAATTTTTTTATTATGGGAATGAATATTTCAGCCTCAATTGTTTTCATGCCTGTATGGGTAGAGTAAGGGTCTGAAAAACCCGTTCAAAATCGCGATTTCCCCATAGAGATATACAGGAGATTCTCAGGTTGGGCGCATTGGCGTAGTCAGCTGATAAAAAGTGGCGTCAGGCCAGAAGCACAGGGAGAGGGACTATTACCATTCTACTTCTAACCTCCTTGGCGCTTGAGAAATAGCTGTGTGGGAATCGTAAAGGTTAGGGGAGTGCTGCACATGAGCTATAAGTTCAATCCTTCAAAGGATGAAAATGAAGTTACCCATAGTGCATGATCACATTTTGGCCAAGCCCCAGATCATCCCACTAAATTGTTTGTAATTTTTTTTTTTTTATGTCATTAATCATTAATTTAGTATATTCAGTTTGAAGAGCTGCTTCATAGAATGAAGAATGGGTAGTTATAGATTAAACATAAATTTTTATTTTGGGACAATGGGCATAAAAATGTTTCCACATTGAACTTTTTTTTTTTAAATGGTGGTGAGGCTGCTATTAATTTAAGATGAATATTCACCCTTGTTGTGGAGGTTCTAACTGCCCAATTTTTATCTCGTGAAGATCCCTCAGGGGTTGCCTTCTTGGCTTTGGACTTAAAAGTTCTGGGTTCAAGTCTATCTGAGTCGCTAGTGATTAGCCGTGGCTCGGAAGTCTCGTTAATCTGTTAGCCCTGGGATACAGGCTACTTGTTATAAACAAGTCTTACCCCCAGTCCTTGGTGTAGCATAAGTCAGGGGTTAAAATTCAAATTCGAAATGGAAGGGAGTCTCCCCACTTGTGTTTGTAAATGGAGGGGATTAAAAATTTCAGGTGGGGAGTTTTGAATATGTGACTTAATAATATTAAAAGGCTGGGAAAACAGTAGTAATTTTTCAAACAATATAAGCTCTACTTGGTTCTTAAAACAAATAGGTAAATTACATCAAAAAATTACTACATTCAATTCTATACAAATTACTATGATTCATTTTACAAAACTAGAGTTGTTTGTTTTGCAGTACGTTGATATCATAAAATTGCTCCTAAGTACCGTAATGTTGGGTAAATAAGCCACACTGGCATATACGCTGCAGCAATAAAAAAAATCGCCAGAAACGCCACACCTCCATATACGCTGCACCTTCACGGTAAGGTGGGGTGGTACCACGGCGGAATCTTGAAAACATTACGTAGATAAAAATATAGTACTTTATCTTTCGAGTAATAAATAAAAATATCAATTAAACAAGATTCAATCTTAAGGATAACACTTACCCTACTACCTATTTTATAAAAATTTACTTAAACAATTCATTAGGCGCTGAAACCAATTATAAAACATTTATGCCTCAAGAATTAAAAAAATACACGCACAACATTCTGAAAATATATAGTACACATAGTTTTTCAATCAAATTCATCAAAATCGGAAACTTTGCTGTCCGAATTAAAAAATTTTAAAAGCTCATCGTCTAAAAAACTTCGGGGTCGTCCGCATCACTTTCGCTGTCTTCTGGCGTTTCACCACAGTTTTTAGAAATAATGTTTGCTTCACTAAAGCCCGAAATAATCGTCAAAGTTTTGATGTTTTTCCAGGATTCGGAAAAACATATTTATTTATCATTAGCTTAAAACTAGAAGTATAACTTCTGTGTTTCGGCATTTTACTTTCCATGATCAAGGCTCGACAAAACCTGGGCGCCAGGTCGCCACGGCACCTAAAAATTTCATGCTGGCGACAAGAATTTTTTGCTTTTAATTTATGTACTTAACAGATGTGGTTTTCCTATTCTGAAGTGGGGAAATCCACTTTGTCAAAAATTTCATGCTGGCGACAAGAATTTTTTGCTTTTAATTTATGTATTTAACAGATGTGGTTTTCCTATTCTGAAGTGGGGAAATCTACTTTGTCAATGTTTTTACTGTAATTAAATTGATGAAAATGGCAAACAGCTTTTGCGTGAAGAGGAAAGTTCTGCAATTTAGCAGTGACTAACTAGATCGGCGCGTTTGTATCTGTAGCATACAAAAGCTGCTCCGTAGTTAGGGCGCTGAAGCGCTCAAGGCACCAGCTGTTATCAAGGTCTCCTCTATGGGTCAGGTCGTGACTTTCGGTTGAGGTGATTTGCTAAAGTAGGAGGACCTTGCTCCCCGCAGAGTTAGTGGCGTCTGCCGCTGTGAGCACGTACAGAGCGTGTACTCTGGTATGATTGTGATCAAAATTATTAGAATGTTAGGAAGGTACTTTATGACAACTACACAGGGTCAGAATAAAAATAATTATCCTTTTCCTTTGTAGTATACTCCTAGAGCTCCTAATTATAATTTTTCTCTTTAAAAACACTTCAATCGGGACGCGCATGTTGCTTCTAATATATTTAATTCTTCAGACTTATACAACTGCATGTGAAATAATTTATATACCTACTGGATTATTTTATTTTAATCTTTTTAGCATGTATAAGGCTGTGTGAAAGAGAAATTAATTCACCAGTGGTAATAACTTTACTTTTCCCCAATTGCTCTGTAATGCTTTAGCGGAGAGGGACTGTGTTATTTCCTTCAATGCTATTTTCGATGCTGGCTCAATTATTATTAATTACTAGTCGTGAATCCCATATTCATAACGAGATTCTTCCATGTATTCGTGGAATTCCGGTTTTTTTGCCATCATTTGGGTCATTTCCCAGACCAATGCAAAACTGAAGAGAATTTCTTGTAGGGGGTGTCTTTCCCGTTTGGGGACGGTATATTCGTGTTTCGAAAGCGTAAGTTAACGGAGTTAAACAATCCCCCCCTAATCGTTGGGTTTTTTCTCGTGATGTTTCTTATACCCAGTATTGTTGTTAAATATCATTTCATTCCATAAATATTTGTTTTTCAGCTTGAAAATTTTGCCAAAAATGGAAAAATGGAAGTCAGGCAGAGTAAAGTTATCTTCCGTAATCACGATCTCCCCCCCCCCCCCCCGTGATGTTTCCTCTCTCCTGAGTTGTTAAATGTTATTCCCCCTTGTGTTGTATTTAAGCTTCATAAGCGAGGGGGAATTTCCTTAAATGAAACTGAACGAGTTGGAAAATTTGTAAAAAATGATGCATGGTGTTCAAAAGCATTCATGTTCTCAAAGTTGCACCATTTACATGATGTATTTGTTAAGCTTTGATATCATACAGTCGTGCAGAAAAGTTTTCAGCATGACAAATGAAATTGTCATCGGAGGAAAAAAGATAGAAAAGCGACAATGAAGAAATCAGGAAAGAATGATAGCAGAATAAAAAATTACAGAATGAATGCTCTGCAGCTGCAGTCAACAAAAGAAACGGAAAGTAATTCGCATTCTTGCTGCAAATTTTGATTTTTCACCCTGTTAAAAAGTTCAGCGTTTTTATTTTTTATTTTTTTATCCTTCGTCGGTCTCATATGCATATTATTTCCCAAATTGCACAGTACAAATACTTGCCTTTGTACCGTATTATTCCTCCATTTGCTCCTTATAAATTCATAATTCAGGTGGCTTTTATTCGTCTTCTATTATTTCCACATTTCCAAAAACAGCTGTTTAAATGCACTTTTACATCTTGCTATGATTTTTATAATTGTTACCTCTGCTTTATTTATGAGTAATAGTTGTGATAATATTTTCAGTACTTCTGAAATTGCTTCGTATTAAAGCATGCGGAGTGGCTTATATTAGAAACTAGATGCCTTCAACGTAGCTTAGTGAAAGGTTGAAGTGGAGTACGTTCCTCATTATAAATGTAAAATAATAAACCACAGAAGTTATTACCATACTTCTGTGGTTTATTATTTCACATGAAACTGATTTCTTGTCGGATCGTACTTTGATGTATTCATTCCGCAGGCCTTTTCTTGGAAGTTAATATTTGAAAGTGCAACTGCAGATGGCTTTCCATTTTTTGCTAGGAACTGCCTTTAATTTTTTCTGTTAAATGTTTTAAGGCCATCCAAAAATAAAGGAAAGCTGCTTATCCCAGACCACTTGATCCTACAGGTGGGATGCACGCGTCAATAATAGCAAATGTGCGTGCTCAAAGCAATTCCTCCTTTTGTGGAGAAGCACACTCTGCGCTTGGAAGTGGGAACTCGTAACTTATCGGGAGCGAATGGGCTGATGGCTGAAGCTTCGGCAATAATGCTTGCCGACAACTATTGCCTTTGTTCAGCGGATTGAATTTTACATCAATTTTTTTTTTCTTTGGGTTTTGTATGTTGCAACATAACTTTTAAGCTTCAAAGTTAGCTGAAATTCAGTTGTGCAGGAAGAGTTTTGACCAGGCCCATAGCCAGGCAGAGAACTTAGGAGGGCCGGTAGGTCATTGAGGTCAGGTGGCTCTCCTCTGGCTATGGCCCTGGTTTTGACCTATGTCCGTCCGGTTTCTTTTGCACCCTTCCTCTCCCACGTGCCGCAAGTCGGCAAATCAAAGCATGTGACTGACCATTGATCTGGGGCGAGTTGCAGCGGAAAACATTCCATTTATTTTTCTGGCTCCACTTTCATTGTTCCCCTTCTACCTTACTCTCCCTGCAGGCAGATAGCGTCACGAAAGGTCGCGTACCTACAAACTGGTTGTCATTAACAGAGAACCCTTCTGTGGCGATAGTTCAACTTTAGTCACATGCTTACGCATTTTATTTTATTTTGGTTTCAAGATTCTGTTGTGTTTTTTAACTTCAGTTTTGTGGGTTTTATTCATTTCAGAAAATGAAATGAGCAGCTGCAAGCAGAGATTTGGAAAATGGGAAGCAATCCCGTTTAACAAGTTTTTTTGTGATTCCACAAAAAAGGAAAGATCCTGAGCCTTCCATTTCATTAGAAGAAACTGAGGTGGAAGTTAGCACAGAAGATCTGAATCTCCATTCCCCTTCACTGGGTCAGGCATACAGTGGAAAAAGGAGGAAATTTCAAACAGCATCGTTAAAGGATTTACTGTGGCTTACTTTTAATGAAAGAACAGGTATAGCACAATGTGAAGTATGTGCTGCATTTCATGAGATAGCGGATGTCAGTTCAAAAGTGGTAAAGGGTTTTCTTGGACCTTTCAAACTGGAAACATTTAAAAAACATGAAGTCATATCCGCATCAGAAATGCATGGTAGCACAAAATGCAGAATTACATCCAGAAACTACCCCTATTGCAGTGTGTGTAAAAAAAAAATGGATTAAAAGATGTTTGAGCACATGAAATCTGTTTTTAATATTGCCTATTTCATTGCTAAAAATAATAAACCTTTTAGCGACTTGGAAGGGCAATTGTTATTGGCAGAAAAATTAGGTATTGAAGTCAGAAAAGAATATAACAATGACAAAAGATGTAAAGAATTTGTGTCTTATATTGCAGCAGGGATAAGAAATGAGTTGATTTGTGAACTAAAAGATCAGAAATTTGTAAGTTTATTGCTGGATGGATCAACAGACAAAGGAGGTGTTGAAGAACTTATATTATATGCAAGATATCTGAAAGACAAAGGAATAAAAGAAGTATTTTTATCCATCATTCCACTTGAAAGTGCAACTGTAGATGGATACATGAAAGCAATTTATAGTGAACTTGAAAGACTAGAGCTGTCAGAATGGTTAAGTTCCAATCATCTGATTGGTATTGGGACTGATGGAGCAACCAGTATGATTGCTGAGAATAGTGTAGTTCAGAAGATTCGTCAAACATTGAGCCATGTGGTAGGTGTTCACTGTATTGCACACAGATTAAACTTAAGTGTGTTGAGTGCTGTAAAAAATGTAAAATTCATTGATGACATTGATACAGTTCTTAAGAAACTGTAAAAATTTTATCGGTCATCACCAAAGAGAATGCGTCAACTGAAGCAGGTATCTGAAATTTTGCAGGGCCAACTTTTAAAATGTTTAATTTCTCTACAAAGTAAGATGGGTTGCCAGTAAAGTTGGTACACTTGCTGCTTTGGTAAAAGATTGGAAATGTGGGGTGCTACATCTTGAAGATATTTCTAATGAGAAAGGTGATGCAGTTGCAAAGGGTCTGTTGAAGAAACTGTAGGATTTCAGGTTTGCCCATATGCTACACTTTCTGTTAGATTATCTTACTGTATTTAAGAACCTGTCTCTCATATTTCAAAGGCAAGAACTTTTTATGAGTACTGTTGAACTGCACATAAAAAGTACTGTAACAACACTCACTGCATTGATCGATGTTCCTGGTCATTATGAAGACATGTTCATCAGTAGCACAACACTGAAAGGCATTTATCAAGAAGTGCAACTGCATGGACTGAATGCTAGTTCAAGTACTTCCTTTGAAGTTAACAAAAAAAAAAAAAAAAAAACTGGTGCAATGCGGGGCACAATATTTACAGGAAAGATTTTTGAACAATCATAACATCATTCAACATTGCAGGGTTTTTGATACCTTCACATGAACAACAGGAAAGGATCTAGAGAAGTTTGGAGTTGATGAGATAAGAGCCCTAGCTCAACAATTCAAAAAACAACTATCATCTCCAGATATGAATAGCAAAACATGCATAAATCTTCTTCAGAACAAATGCTATGAGTTTAAAGTGTTTGGACAAGGGATTAAGCTCAGCGAATTGTTGAACAAAGTGATGTCTAACAGTGACAGATTTCCAGTTTTAGGGAAACTCTTATCAATAGTGTCAGTATTGTGGAAGCGGAGAGCTTAAATGATTTAATGATGATCAACTTTAATGACCCCTCCTTATCTGAATTTGACCCTTCAAAGGCTATTGACAGGTGGTATTTTGGTGCTAAAACCACAAGATATATTCATGGCCATAATAGGGCATCTGGGATTTAGTTTTCTTACAATGCTCTTTTTTTTTTTTTTTTTACTTTTGCTCAGTAATTTAAATCTATCTCATTTGTTTAAGAAAAGTTTCCACATTTCAATCATTCAATTGCTGCACAATATCAGCTAATATTAATATAATTTAATTGAAAGCAATATCATAAACAGTCTCCATATTATAGTAATTGTGAAAAATCACCTGCTTTATGTTCATAAGTAAATTGAAAGACAAATATAAATTCAAAGACATAATTCTAAAAAAATTATGAGTCATGCAGCAAACTTACTGCATGTTGTGGTTCTGGAACTGAAATATCTTTGTGATTTCAACAAGCACCTAGACGTAAGGTATGTTTCTTATTGATATGTTTCATGTTCTTTGTCAATGGTATGTAAAATACATTCTACTCGATTATATATTTTTATCCTGCCCAGATTTCTTAAAATTGAGAGTAAATAGGAGGTAAAAACAATAAACCTTAAGTCTTCCCCTTTCTGTTTATTGATATTTTATCAACTTTAAAAAAAAATGACCCCCCCCCCCCCCGCGCTACAACCCTGGTTCCTAATTCTGAATCGTATTTGTCAAGGACTGTCCATGATAACGTAGAACTACGCGTACTCGAGAAAATGCAATTTGGCGAACTGAATGCAACGTGCAACGAACGCCCACGTCACTGACAAAATTTGCACACGCGCTGTCATTGACCAATAACAATCGATCTTGGATGGTAGTCGGATACCCCATTTCAAGAGGGGAGAGAGAGCGTTAGCCTCGGAGCGTGGCTGATGACGTCATGAGTTCAAAGAGAGTTAGTTGCTCAGAGCATGAAACAAGGGCAATCCTTGCTAACAAGATCGATTCCCTGCAAAGTTTCCCCCCACCACAGATTTTTTCCCAGTTTTATTGGAGTCGTCTCTCTCTTACCTGTCCCACTTCAATCCTATAACCTATTATTGTCATGTCTTGTTTTAAGAGGGGTTAGGTGGAATTTATTGCACGTGGCTGTAATATCGTTATTCCATTCCCTCTCTATTGAGATAATCTTCGTGTGGGAAAAAGAATGGAACAAGCCAAAACGTTTTTTGTTACATAATTTCACTCTGCCAAAAAAAAAAAAAAAAAAAGGCCTTATATGCCACCATGCTGTATAAGCTGAACTCATATATGCCGCGGCTTATCTACCCGAAATTACGGTAAATACGTCTGTCTTTCATTCCTTGCCACAGTTAGCAGGCTTTAATCAGCTGTTTTGTTTCTGGGGGTTTATCGGTCTTAATTTCAGAAATATGTTTTAGAGTTCATCTGGCTTAATTTCAGAAATATGTTTTAGAGTTCATCTGGCTTAATTTCAGAAATATGTTTTAGAGTTCATCTGGCTTAATTTCAGAAATATGTTTTAGAGTTCATCTGGCTTAATTTCAGAAATATGTTTTAGAGTTCATCTGGCTTAATTTCAGAAATATGTTTTAGAGTTCATCTGGCTTAATTTCAGAAATATGTTTTAGAGTTCATCTGGTTTAATTTCAGAAATATGTTTTAGAGTTCATCTGGCTTAATTTCAGAAATATGTTTTAGAGTTCATCTGGCTTAATTTCAGAAATATGTTTTAGAGTTCATCTGGCTTAATTTCAGAAATATGTTTTAGAGTTCATCTGGCTTAATTTCAGAAATATGTTTTAGAGTTCATCTGGCTTAAGTTCAGAAATATGCATTAAGATTTTTGTTGCTCAGTGAATCTCTACATTTTGACTGAATTTTGTTTTGTGTGTGTTGAAGCCACGTTCACATGGTACATTTGTTAAACGCAACACAAGACTTACTTGCAAAAGAAACTTTTGACACTAATGGAAATGTGTGCAGATGGTTGCTTAGAAAACTCTTAGAAAACTTTGGACATTGGTCTGCCAGGCTTTTCTTTTGAAAGACTGTGCCAAAACTTATATGTGTATATGTTGCTTCACAGATTCAGATTCTACGCACTCAAACTTCAAAAAGACTTCTACTGTGGAGGAAGGATAGGCTCCTTGAAGATCATCAGCGGTATTTTGACTTACTCGGAGAACGACTGAAGGATCTGAAATCTTGTGAGAGGGATGTAGAAAAGAAGTGGGAATGTTTTAAGAACTGTGTTGTCACTGCTGCTAAAGAGGTCTGTGGCACCACAATAGTGGGTAACAATAGAGGTGATGCTTGGTGGAATAGTGAGATTGATGAGGCAGTAAAGAAAAAGAAGGAAGCCTATTCGGGGATGTTCCAAGGTAGAGTCTCTGTGGATGAATATTGATGTAAGAAGCGTGAAGCTGCTAAGCTGGTTCGCCACAGTAAGGCAAAACATAGGAAAGAGAAAGTGGAAAGTCATGAACTGGCTTTTTGGAAAGATAGAAAGTCCTGGAAGTACATGAGACTCAGGAAAAATAGGGGAAACAAAGTTGTAAGTTGTGTGAAGAATGAGATTGGGGAAATGATATGGGAGCCCAATGAGTTAAGTGACAGATGGGGTGAATATTTCTGTGAGTTATTAGATCAGGAGAGCAAAAATGATTCTGAGACAGATGCAGATGATGTCACAATGAGGGATGAAAGCACAGCAGGGATCTCAAGAGAAGAAGTGTGTAAAGCTGTAAAATCTCTTCAGAATGGTAAGGCTCCAGGAGTTGATGGCATAACTGCACAGATGTTGAAGTATGGTGGTGACTCTATAATTGACTGGGTAACTGAAATTTGCCAGTTGTGCTGGGAGTTAGGAATGGTCCCTCGGTATTGGAAGGATGCTATTATTGTTCCCTTGTATAAGGGAAAAGGTGATCAGTCTGAATGCAAGAACTATTGTGGTATTAGCTTACTGAGTGTGCCAGGGAAAGTGTTTGGTAAGGTTGTTATTGAAAAAGTACGGGGTCTTACATCAGAGAAAGTGTGGGATGTTCAGAGTGGTTTTATGCCTGGTAAAGGCTGCACTAACCAGATTTTTGCATTATGCACGATGATTGAAAAGTATCTGGCTGTTGGGAAGAAAGTTTTTACTGCCTTCATAGATTTAGAGAAAACTTACGACCCAGTGAATAGGACACTTTTGTGGAAGGTATTGAATGAATATGGTGTTACTGGGAAGCTACTTAATAATGTAAAAGCCATGTATGCTGGCAGTAGAGCTTGTGTACGAGTGAATGGTGTTTTATCAAAATGGTTTTCCATTGGTGCAGGAGTTAGACAAGGTTGTATAATGTCACCATGGCTGTTTAATATATTTATGGACGCATGCATGTGTGAGGCCATGAGTTTGTGTATTTAGGACGCATGTTTTAGATAATAGTGGTTTATGTCTTGGTGGTATCCGTGTGTGCAGATTGCTGTATGCTGATGACACTGTCCTGTTGGCAGAGAGCAAAAGTGAGTTGCAGAGTATGTTGACTCGGATGCACGAAGTTTGCATGAAATTCAAACTGAGTATAAATAAGGGAAAAACCAAAGTTATGGTGTTTGAGAGAGGAATGGGTACCACTGAATGTAATGTAAGTATAAATGGCACTGTGATTGACCAGGTGAGTGAGTTTGTGTATTTAGGAAGCATGTTTGACAGAGAGAACAAGTTGGATGGTGAAATCAGTAGGCGAGTGAATTCTTCTTTGAATAGCTGCTCTGGGAGGTTTTCACAGGAATGATGGGTTCTCTAGAGAGTCCTGCATGGCTGTGTATGAAACAGTAATTGTTCCTACTCTGATGTATGGCAGTGAAACCTGGGTACTGCAGAAGAAGCATAGAAGTCGTTTGTGTGCTGGAGAAATGCGTTACTTACGTGGAGTTTATGGCAAGACACGATCTGATTGTGTGAGGAATGAAGGTGTATTGTAGTTGTGTGATGTGAAGCAAAATGTTGTTAGCAAGGTGGAGACCAATATGCTTCGGTGGTTTGGCTATGTTGAAAGAATGAGTGATGAAATGCTTACTAAGAAAATATTTTCAGCCCAAGTGGCAGGAAGGAAAGGCAGAGAAAGGCCAAGGAAGACATGGGTGGATCAGATTCAGGAGTGTCTGCATGAGAAAAAGATTATGAGTATGAAGTATAAAAGATCTTTTGTACGGCCTGTAATGGATATCAGTGAAGCACGAGTTGTATGTCAAGATCGCTGTAAATGGCGAAGTTTGATACGACAACAATAAGTAAAAATATCTGGAAGTTTGTATTTCTTTTTGGAGCTAACCTCTGAATCTCAGAGAACAGCTTAGTGATATGTATGTATGTAAGAAATACTGTGTAAGGTTATTAATCAGCCAATCAGGATTAACACAGTGCGCGGACCAATGCATGGACATGAATGTTATCGCAAGGAACGAGTACAGCAAAATATATTTAAATGGTTAAGGTTAATAATTATTAGATTTCATAATCATCCCTTTTACTTTCATTTTTTTTTCAGAACTGCTTAGTTTTTGTCAAAAGACAGCTTCTAAATTTTGAACAATTGACGAGCTAAACAAATCGTCACTCTTTTCATAAGAAACGTCACTTGAGCTTAACAGGCTCAACGTAAAAAGAGCTGCTTGGGTTTGGGAAGTTTCTTCGCGCACTCTCCTTTTCTTTTAATCCGATACTGTGCTCCACTTGGACATTTTTGTAACATGTTGCAAATGGGTGTTGTTTGCTTGTATATTAAAGTTTTTACACAGTGAATCACAAAAATCTTCGCTCCGTCCGACTTTCGTTTTCGGAAATGAGATCGACATGCCTACTATAAGGAAGCACTGAAAGCAATAACAACATTTAATTGTTTCGTTCAAAATAAAACATATCATTTGAAGAAATCATCCTCTTATACATCGCAGATCTGCGGCTGCTGTGAGTAAATGCGCCTGTCGTGTTTGTAATCCCAAGTGACCGTTTTCGCACATCCTTCACGGGGATTACCACATGGCTTCGCACTTTTCCTCAGCGGCACAGAAGGCAATTGAAGAGCAATCATATAATTTACAACCCATTGCAGAGCAATCGTATTATATGCCGGAGCCAAAGGGTGGAATAACTTCAATCTGTAGGGTATCCAGTGTTGTAAAAGTGAAACTTGACATTTATTTACCTGCAAAGCTAAATATATCTTAAAGGAAAATATTAATCTTTGGGTAAATTATGTGTTTGTTTTTGTGCGTTCAGATTTTTTCATAAATCTATAACTGTCAACTGTAGTATGCCCTTTCTTTACCTGCACCACCCCCACCACCACCCCGCGCAACTGCGGGGGTGGTAGTTACGCCACAGCATTCTTTTGATATAAGGAATGTCCAGTTTTTCCCTTTGCAGCTATTTATAGAGAGGAAAATAACATTTAACAGTAATTCAGGACAGTTGAAACACAGCGAAAAAAAATTATGATTACAAAAAAATCTTCGCTCCATCCGACTTCCGTTTTAGGAAATTTTTCCTTCGTTTTCAAGCTGAAGCACAATTGGTTATCAAACAAAATTATATTTTACAATAACATTGAGCACAGGGAATATCGCGATAAAAAATTACGATCACAGATTAAATCTGCAGTTCGTCTAACTTCCATTTTTGAAAGTTTTGAAAGACGAAATTCCATCCCCAGCCAGAAAACGCTCCACCGCCACACACACACACCAACGCCCCACCCCCAAGAAAATTATCTTCAGTTTTGCATCAATCTGTAGAACGGCGCAAATGAAGACAACAAAGAGTTTCTCGAATCCGCGGAAGAAACTAGTTTCTAAAGTTTACAAGGAAATGTTTGCTCTGTCCAACTTTTTTGCCTACAGTTTCAAGCTAAAATACAAACATTTATGCAATAAATTGGTATTTAATAACAATACTGGACAGGGAAACTTCGTGAGAAAAAGAAATTATGATTGCAGGAAAATTTTTCACTCCATTTAACTTTCGTTTTGGGAAGTTGTAAAAAACGGAATTTGACAGAGGGAAAATGAGACCCCCCCACTACACTAATCCTCCTAAAATAAACCATTATCTTCAGTTGTTTTTTTCATCGATCTCGAGTATAACTGAAATATGGCGAAAAAAGCGTAATTCCGAGTATCCGAAGAACAATCTCATGCCTGATTCGTAACAGTCCACGATATGTAAAATAAACTGCTCATGCGGTACGCATGGAAGCCGATTCACCAGTCCATAAACTGATTATGTTCCCGACACGAATAATGTATTTGATTGCGATTTTCAGAACTCTGAACGGTCTTGTTTCTAAAGCACATACAGTCGAAATCTGTTAAGACGAGCTCTTCGGGATCGAACAAATTGCTCGTTATATCTGTTACTCGTATAATCCGGGAAAGACCCAAAATATCAAGGAAATCATTCAAAAAATAAATTTTGTTATCAAATATAGTACATACAATGTTTAATTTTTGGAAATACATAGTACTTACGTTTAGTTGAAATTACCGTACAATTTTTCGGTTAGTTGTGGGATTCTTGAAAAATGCGTACGTACCGTACTACACACACACAGAACTATACGTATTAGTATACATACTGTATTACATACATATGGAAGTACGTACGATGTGATGCAGATTAAGTTGAAACTCTTGGATAATGGACATGTAAACTACATATGTACTTTATGAAATACAATATGTACTATACAGTATTGTAATTTTTGTACCATACAGTACTATCTGCCGAAAGCACATATCCTTTTTATTTCGTATGAAAAAATTTGGTTAATTTTAGCTGCGTTGTCCTTGACTTCAACCGAAAATCCATCAGATTACGCTTAACAACTGATAATGCACTGAACACACACTCATTACCAGAATTAATTTCATAAAATCTAGTCAAAACATCCAAAGCATCTTGTGCTTGATTGTAAGTCACAACTTCTTGTGTTTCTGTAATGTTTTCGCCTTCACTTTCTTCATTCACCGCAATGACTTCTTGCACAATTTGTTCCTCTGTTAAAATTCCAGTTGTTAGGACCGCAGTGTCAATGTCGATACAATCATCAAGAGAATTGCAATTGATAAAGGTGCTTAAATCACTACTTTTTAACCATTCTGATAAGGGGAGATCATCGTCATCAATCACTTCAGTGCTTTCTACTAAAGTCTCCTTTAGAAGACCAGCCTTCCTATAACAATTTTTAATGGTTGTCGGAGTGACACTTATCCCAAGCTTCTCTCATAAGACGAACAGCATCCAATACGGAAATCTTAATTTCTAGCTTCTTCATTTTGTGGATTAATTGTACGGTTAGAAATCACCGAAAATGGCACTTAAAGCTCCTAATAATCCCTTGGTCCATAGGCTGTAGAATTGATGTTGTGTTTGGTGGTAGGAACACAAGTTTGATATTTGTCAAGTTTTCTACTTTGGGATGTGCTGGGCAGTTGTCTATTAACAGCAAAATGTTTCTGTTTTTCTTTCGTAGTTCGCGATCCAATTTATGAAGTTCTCCCGTAAAGATATCTGATGTCATCCACGCCTTTCTCTTTGCTTTATAATCAACCGGGAGATGCTGAACATTATTAAAACATTGAGGCTTTAACAATTAGACAATTACCAATAATATTCTTTTTTCATTTCCAGCCATGTTCGCACAAATTAGAACGGTTAGCTGATCCTTTGCCAATTTACCTCCAATGCATTTCTCGCCTTTAAAAGTTAAAGTCATGTCAGGGGTTACCTTGTAAAAAAATGCCCGTTTCATCAGCATTGAATATGTTCTGCTCACTGAATTCAGAAATGAAGCTGGGCCAAACACTTTTAGCCATTGACTTACAGATTCCGTATCCACAGACATTGATTTCCCTGACATTTTTGCGTAAACAATATTGTGTCTGTTCTTGAAGCGATTAAGCCACCCATTACTGCATATAAAATTCTCATGACCGAATTGTACTGCAAATTTTTCCGCTTGCACTTTTAAAATCGGTCCATTGATAGGAAAACCAGCATCACGTTGAACTTTAAACCAACAAAGTAAAGCTTCATCAATATAATTTTTTTCACACTTTTTCATTTTTTTTTTTTTTTTGCAATCTGTAAGATTGTTTTCAAATGCTGACAAAACTGCATCTTTGTTCTTTCACAATTTAGATACGGTAGATGAGGAAAGCCCATATTTTTTTGCAAACAGCTGAATTTTTCTTGCAGTTCCTGAATAATATCCATTTTCTCCCTGATGGAGAGAGCCTTTCTTTTAACACCAACCATTTTGCTCACAATATCAGTCCTAATAAAAAAAAGGGGGAGGGAAAGCATAAGTGATATCGCAAGAGTAGGGCTGCGTGCGACTTTCTGATTAAAAAAAGGTTACGATATGTCCCGTGCGAAGTTGAAATACTGAATGCACTAAGAAAACATGCGTGGGGTTAGACCATTGCAGCCAATGAGAGAAAGCGAATTCCAGGAACCCTCTCGTAAACAGTGGCAAAGGAAAGGGTGGGAAGCTTTCCCCACAAAATGCCACCCCCACTTACCCTTGGGCTGAAATGCAAGACGTCATAAAACACTCCCCGCTTTTCTCTCGAAGCAGGTGACAGACAGACGGCCACCTTTCAATGCTGCACTATCTTTACTGGGTGTAAAAAAAAAAAAAAAAAAATCTGAAAGTCTTGCAAATTTGCTCGCTATAACAGAGTTGATGCTCGTAACAAGCGGGATAATTTAACACTAATTGCATACGAAACCAAACTTCTTCTGGCATTTACTCGCTATAGCCGGGACCTCGTTATACCCGAGCTCGTTTTAACCAAGTTCGACTGTATTTTTTTTTTTACAAAGGATACATTTTTAGCGCGCAATTTTCGAGAGTGGTCCAAAAACGGACCCAAGATTTTATATTTATACAGGGTGTCTCAGCACCAGGTTTACAAACTTCGAGGAGGGGTAGGGTACACCTAGACGACTGGGAATCACATAGCAATGCTGGTCGGAAATGGCAATAGGTACGGTCCGATGAGGTGATCGCGAACAATGCCGGCCCAAACATTTACCATAAAACACCTCTGTGCTGCACGACTTCGTGTCGCATGAGGGTTCACCACCGACCACACATGGGCATTATGAGGATTGAAGATTCCCTCCCTTGTGAACAGCGTCTCGTCTGTGAACAACACAGAAAGCTGGGAAAAGGGGATCTGTAGTGCACTTTTGCAGATACCATTGTGCAAAAGCTATCTGAGGTGCATAATCAGCTTCTTCAAGTGCCTTAACGTGCTGTACGTGATAAGGATGCATGTTGTTTTCACGCAGAATCTTCCAGATGCTGCAGCGGAAAATCCCAACACGCTGTGCTATACCTCGCATACTCGAACTTGGAGTGTCTTGTACCAGACCTAGCATAGTCACCTCAATGTCCGGAGTCCGTACCATCCGTTCACAACTCATGACGGCTCTCTGGAAAGAATCCCTGTCAGATAACCGCAGGTGCAGGCATCCAAAGAAGCTATGGCTGGGAGTGCGCCTCATCGGAAATCGTTGCGCGTATAAGCGCTGTGCGGCTTGCCCATTGCACTCCGCAGTCCCCTATGTCACATGCATATCTGCTAGCTCCGCATTTGTAAGATCAGCCATCCTACTACCGCTGCGTCAGTGTGTGAAATGAAGAGTCTGCAAGAACGCTCGGAAATCCCGCGCACGTGCAATGCCATCTACCACGTCTGGAAAACATTTTCGACCCAGCATTGCTATGTGATTCCGAGTCATCTAGGTGTACCCTACCCCTCCTCGAAGTTTGTAAACCTGGTGCTGAGACACCCTGTACATATTTTTTCTTAAAATTTTGTAAGGCGAGAGACTCCCGCCTGAGAACTTTATTTCTGCGGGAGCCTAAATTTTTTGGCGGGAATCCTGCCATCCCCCTGAATTTTAACCCCTGTAAGTAGTACCCACTAGATCAGCGATGGCGAACCTTTTACGACTAGTGTGTCACTTACAGTTCGCTTTACTGCTTTCAAGTGTCGAATGTGCCACCTCTTCTTTGCGTTTTTTTAAAAATTAACTTTAGTGTAAAACTTGTTGCTGAATGCCACTAGCCAAGGCATTTATGTTCAGTTCATAACCTATTATCTTCAGGGTTATGGGCACCATCAGTAGTCATAAATACTATTTTATTTAAGTCAATCCCAATATTTACTACAAGTTCCTGCTTCACTTCACACATTACATCTTCCCCTGTGATTGTAGTTGGCAAACTAAGCAATCAATCCCCCCCCCAATCACATTTCCACAAGGAAATCTAACAAAAATATCTAACCTTACTTGTGACGTCACATCAGTGCTTTAATCAAGACATATTGAAAACTTATCAGCGTTGTCCAAATAAGATTTAATATGATTTGTAACATCTTCACTCATTCTTGTTATTCTATCTTTAAGACAGTTCCTTCTGGCGGGCATTTCCTTAATTCTATTCACAATTTGTTACTTGTTGGGAAAACCTTTGAGTAATGTGTCAGACTTGGCTAAGAAAGCCGCCTTCAAAATATCACCGTCACAAAGTGGCTTCCCACGCTGTGCAATACAGTGAAATAGAAGAAAACTAGCCGCAGTGATATTATTCCTTGGCCTGGAAGAAAATACGGAACAATTTGATTGTTTTTCATATTGTTTCACTTTTTATGAAGCGTACTCCCTTCTTTCTTCATTTGACATGAAACAAAAACTTTTATGATTCCTCTCAAAATGACGCTATACATTGAATTTGCGGAACACTACTGTTTCTGTACACAGGCAGCAGAAAGCTTAATTTTTTCTCAATGATTCTGAACCCCAATGTCTATTGTCCTTGAAATACTCTGCCACTATCTTTGTTAAGTTTCTGGTTTTTTTTTTTTTTTTTTGGCACCAAAGACATGTTTTCATGGTTTGGATACAAAAACACCAGCAAAGGAACAATTACAGTACACAAGAGAAATAAGTAGCAGCTACAAACAAATCGACCTTCTTTGACAAATTGAAATTCTAGACTGGCGTCGCAGTGTTGCCAAGTTATAAATTTGAAATCTCTCCATTCAATGTTCAAGGTTACTTTCAGTTCTCACAGGAACTCGCTGTCTCATGCACGTCTTCCTATCAGATTGGTTTTCCCTCCCTCCTACAAAGGTAAGGGAGAAGCAGGAGAGAGGGGGCTTGAGCTATAGCACTGTGGACGTCTCGTGGTGGAAGTCTATAGGAGCAGAATGATAAAATAATTGTGTGCATGTGATGCTTAACTTTTGGGAATTAATGCATAAGGCGATTGAAGGAGATGAGGTTGATTTACTTGTTACCTGTTTGGAGCACACTTCTTGGCTAGATAAATTTTCTTGTTAAAGGTCAGTCATTTGCAAGAAAACACTACAGACATGCTGTTGAAAAATTCTCTCTAAAAAAACTAAATTTTTAGTTAACGTTAATGTTTTCATATTGGTGTGCCACTCAAATCATGTTCGTGTGCCATAGGTTTACCATCCCTGCACTAGATCAACATACCAGGCAACTAAAATTGAGGTATTTAGCAGCCTAAATTATTTCATCGGAAATGTTGAACATTTTCGAAAACGGGAGGCGTACAAATTTAAAAGTATGTAATTTCATGGCAAATGGTGAAAACATTTCATCTGTGAAACACATTTGAAAGTTTTTTTACCTTAAAACTGACCTCCAAGTATGATGACGTGAACACTGCTGCGGAAGGTCTAACACAACGCCGCTGCCACCATGTGAAGTTTGGCTTCGCTGAAACGATAGTCTCGTCCCAATGGCCAGTTTGCTGGTGGAAGAATACAACAGGAACAGGGAGCGTTCTTGCCAGGAAAGCGTTCCATTTTGTTGTGCTATGCTACTGAAAATAGCTCATCATTTCTGTATCAGTTGCTCACATTATAATCTGACAATTTCTTGTTTTTTTTCGCATATGAGACCAAATATTGATGACGAAGAAACAGATGTATACTCTTCGTTGGGGAATTTGCAGGAGAGACCTAAGAATTGTCACACCAAAAATGCTTAGCGTCAAGAAGGTTTCATGAGGTATGTTTTACGTATTTGTATGAATTTTCCATATATGACAAATTATATCATATAATGGTGTGATTGAGACAGTTGAATGGTTGAAAGCTTCCACTTAATGAATTTTATTACTATACATAACTCTGTGTGTTCTCACTTAATTCTATACGGGTTAATGTTGTGTGTGTAGATTGCTGTATGCTGATGACACTGTGCTGCTGGCAGAGAGCAAAAGTGAGTTGCAGAGTACGTTGTCCCAGATGTACAAAGTTTGCATGAAATTCAAATTGAGTATAAATAAGGGAAAACCCAAAGTTATGGTTTTTGAGAGAGGAACTGGTTGTACTGAATGTAATATAAGTCTAAATGGCACAGTGATTGACCAGGTGAATGTTTGTGTATTTAGAAATATGTTTGACAGAGAGAACAAATTGGATGGTGAAATTAGTAGGCGAGTGAATTCTTCATTGAAAGTCATGGCTGCTTTTGGAGGTTTTCATAGGAATGATGGGCTCTCAAGAGAGTCCCACATGGTTGTGTCTGGTGTATGGCAGTGAGACCTGGGTACTACAGAAAAAACATAGGAGTTGTTTGTGTGCTTGGGGAGGGGGGGGGTAGCAAGACATGTTCTGATTGTGTGAGGAATGAAGATGTGTTGCAGTTATGTAATGTGAAGCAAAATGTTAGCAAGGTGGAGACTAATATGCTTCGGTGGTTTGGCCACATTGAAAGAATGAGTGATGAGATGTTTACCAAGAAAATCTTTTTAGCCTAAGTGGCAGAAACGAAAGGCAGAGGAAGGCCAAGGAAGTCATGGGAGGATCGGATTCAGGAGTGTCTGCATGAGAAAAATATTGAGTATGAAGTATAGAAGATCTTGTGTATGGCGTGTGATGGATGTCAGTGAAGCCCGAGTTGTACGTCAAGATCGCTGTAAATGGAGGTTTGATACAGCTACAGTACGTAAAAATTTTCTGGTAGTTTGTATTTCTTTGTGGAGCTAACCTCTGAATCTCAGAGAACAGCTTAGTGGTATGTATGTATGTATGTACTATATTATAATGGTATGTTTCCTGTTGGAAGTATTTTAATACTCAATAACATATTACAATAGTGGTTATTGTTGAAATAAGCTTCCTGTTTTCAACTGTGATGTTACATAGTGAACAGGAAAAGTACACAACTGAGGATGTCCTATTTTCTGTGTTTATAATCCTATAGAGATAATTGTCCTCCACTGATTACAGAAAGTAATGGGGGAACCATTGTGGTCTATCAGTTGTCCATGCATGATCAGTACTGAGATCAGAAACTTCTTCCATTTCCCATAATTTTCAGAAATTTGGATGAATGCATATCCTACCATATGAATTCTGTTTTTTTATTATTTCCTCAGTTTGTCTGATTTACAAAGCTTACCACACACACATCCATTTCTTACGTAGCATTAAAATGCATCTTGGCTTATATTTTTATATAAGATGAGAGGATTTATAAAATTTACCCTGGATTTTTGAAACAGAAGTCCATCAGAAGTGGAGGAGCATGCGCATAACAAAAATTGCACACACTTATAAAATATATTAAAAACATGAAAAAAAATACAGTATATATGTGGTGTTCTCTCCCGCCGCAAATGAAGAAATGTTGCATTGGGCACTTAGTTTAGCATATTTTTTTGCAAAATTTGGTAATGGTAAAAGTTGCATTGGGTCTCTATTTCTTGAGTGAACATCTGTTCAAATATACCTGAATGACTGGCATCAGCACAGCCAAAAGAACATTTCTTGCATTGCAGCTTTTAGTATTTCATGACACATCATGCTGAGTTGAGGGTGAGAGTCCCTCATATTTTTTATGTCAAGCAACCGTATTAAACTTCCATTAGCATCAGCACAGCCATAAGAACATTTCTTGCATTTCATGACAGATCATGCTGAGTTGAGGGTGAGAGTACCTCATATTTTTTTATGTCAAGCAACCTTATTAAACTTTCCTTATCAGCTTGGAATAGTGAGTATGAGGAGGCTGGGTGACGGTTGGGTTTCTGCACGAGTGTAATATATTTGTGCCATGTTTCTTGCTTGTAATTTTTTTTTCTTTTTTTAAATTCTTTTTGCAGTTTTTGCACATTTAGACATCTAGATTTTAAAAATCTGTGGCTTTGTTAGAATTTAAATTTAATTTACTTTTGCAGTTAGATATCATATGCGACAAAGGGATCAATTATTTTATTGCTATATTGTATATACACTATATTAAAAAAAGTCACCAGACACCTAGAAGAGAAACACAACATAGCATTTATTGACATACATTTGTGCGGTGTCAGTCCACCTTTGTCCTTAATGCATGCGCTGACCCTTCGAGACACGCTTTCGACAAGGTTTTGGCACACACCGATAGGTATGCACTTCCATTCAGTACTTAATTCTGCCAGTAACTCTTGTTTGGTAGTAAGCTTTCGTTCCAAACTTCTTATGTGGTGCTCTAATTCATGGTGCTCGATGGGATTAAGGTCAGGGCTCCGTGCTTGCCAGTCCACACACGATACAGAATCATATTATTTGCATGTTTAAGGTATTAAACACCAGCAAAGGGCGCATATTTACGTGCAAGTCATTAATGACATATCATTAAAGAGCCAATCACTTACCTGAAAGTTCTTGGTCACTTTTTTTCTTTACATTTCATGCACGTCGATTATAACATTAGGTAATGTAGTTGGCCTTCAAAGGCTGAAAAAATTCCTTGCTTATAAGATTCGTTCTTCCGGTCATGAAACATTGTATATATCATCATCATCATCATTGTCAACCATTATCAATCCACTGCTGGATGAAGGTCTCCCCAAATTTCCTCCACAACGGTCTGTCTTGTGCCAGTCTCCTCCATGTCACCCCTGCATACTTTCGAATTTCATCCACCCATCTCCCATGTGGTCTTCTTCTGGGTCTTTTCCTGTCCCTTGGAATCCAATCTAAAATTTCGGCTGTCCATCGATGATCTGTCCTTCTGGCAGTATGTCCAGCCCATTGCCATTTCAGGGATTTAACTCTGATCATGATGTCTTCCACTCTTGTCATTTTTCGGATCCACGAGTTCCTCTTCTTATCTCTCCTGGTTACACCAAGCATGCACCTCTCCATGCTGCTTTGAGTTGTCTGCAGCCTTTGTATGTCTCTTTTAGTTAAGGTCCACGTCTCTGCACCATACGTAAGCACTGGAAAGATGCATTGATCAAACACTTTTCTTTTAAGACATAATGGCATATTGCTCTTGAAAATTATGCTGTTTCTTCCAAAAGCTCTCCAGGCAAGTTTTGTACGCCGATTAATTTCTTCATCAATGTGACCCTCACTTGATATCTGCTGTCCAAGATAAACGTACGTGTCTGTTATCTCCAGCTTTTCTCCATCAATCGATAAATCTTCATTTACTGTAAAAGCATTGAACATCACTTTTGTCTTCTGAAAGTTCATTTTTAATCCTACTTCTTTACTCTTGTCAGCAAGTTCCTGGATCATACTCTGTAGCTCCGATGGGGTAGTTGCAAAAATGACTATGTCATCAGCAAAACGAAGGTGGGTTAGATAATCTCCATTAATCTTTATCCCTTTGTTTTCCCAGTTCAGTGATTGAAAGACATTTTCCAATCTAGCATTAAAGAGCTTCGGAGATATGGTGTCACCTTGTCTCACTCCTTTTCCAATTTTTATGTGTGTTGTATTACCAAATAGCAGAATCTTTGCACTTGCATTTTCATAGATGTTATTAATAATATTAATGTATGCATCTTCAATACCGCAGGTTTTCAGAGCCATTGTAACTGCTGATGGTTTCACCGAATCAAAAGCTTTTTCATAATCGATAAAAGCCATGCACAATGGAAGTTCATATTCCCTCGCTCTTTCAATTAGTTCTCTCAGCACATGGATATGATCTATTGTGCTGTAGCCACTCCTGAATCCAGCTTGTTCTCTCGGTTGAGCCATGTCCAGTGTTACCTTCAAGCGGTGTGAAAGAACTTTAGTGAAGATTTTATAAACTACTGATAGGAGGCTGATAGGTCTATAGTTTCCGAGATCCTCAATGTCACCTTTCTTATGTAGCAGGATCATTGTAGCGGTGTTCCAATCCTCAGGAATCTTTCCTTCATTAAGGCATCGAGTGAAAATTTGGGCAAGTACTGTTTCGATTTCTCCACTTGCTTCTTGTATGATGTCTACAGTAACTCCATCTTCTCCTGGAGCTTTTCCCCGCTTCATGTTCTTGATTGCATGTGCAACTTCTGCTGGAAGGACTGAAGGAACTCTGGTACTGGTATCTTTCATGATGTCTGGAGTGCATGTATCATCCCTTTCATATAATTTGGAGTAGAAATCTTTCACTCTTGTCAAAATTTCGCCTCTATTTCTTGTTACAGAACCATCTTCTTTTCTCAGTGCCATAATCTGTTTTCTTCCCTTACTGAGATGTCCCTTTGCTATCTTTAGGCTTTGGTTGTTTTCAATGGCTTTCCTCACTAGTTCACAGTTGAATTTTCTTACGTCTTCAGTGATACTTTTTCTTACTGTCTTGCATAGCTCTATATATTCCACTTTGGAAGTCACATCTTCTTTAGTTGTCCTCATCTCTCTTCTTTTTTGCATCAACATTTTCGTTTTTCCTGATAATTTATTTACATGCAACTTGTTCTTAGACCCAGCTAATTTTGTTGCTGTTTCCATAAGAGCTTTGGTTACTTTTCTGTTAACTTCAGAGATGTCCACTTCTTCCGATGTTAGGCCTTCTAAAGCAGAGAACCTGTTCTTCAGTTCCAACTTGAAGGTATTATGGTGTTTTTTAAGGTTGGTTATGTCAATAGATTTTGTTTGTCTTATGAGCTTGCCACGTTCAAGTTTAGTGTTGAGGTGCATCTTACATCTCACCAATCTATGGTCACTACCTGTGTTGAACTTGTTTAGCACACTGCAGTCTTCTATGACGAATTTTTTGTTACACATAATAAAATCAATTTCACTTGTCGTCCCATTTGGATGTCTCCATGTCCATTTCCTGTGTGGCTTTTTCTTGAAGAAGGAGTTCAAGATGAAAAACCCTTCTGCCTCTGCAAACTCTACGAGAGTATTTCCATGCTGGTTTCTGTTGCCATGACCGAATTTACCTACTGAAGTTTCATTCTGTTGCCGTTGCCCTATTTTTGCATTGAAATCTCCCATAATTATTTTCAAGTGCTGCTTACCTTTATTATTTAGATGACAAATTTCCTCATAAAATTCTTCAATTTCTTCTTCAGGATGACTTGTGGTGGGTGCATAAGTTTGAATAATCTGAGCCTGGTATCTTTTCGAGAGTTGGATAACAAACCGTGCAGCTCTGTCAGAGGAACTTTCAACTTCTACAACTTTATCCTTCAGTTTCTTGTTTATTATAAATCCAACACCACTAGTTCTGCCAGTATCTGTCCCACGATAGTAGAAGAGATGTCCACTTTTCAGTTCGATGAGATCTTCTCCTTTTCTCCTTACCTCACTTAGCCCCACGATGTCCCACTTGATCCTTTGTAGTTCCTCTTCCAATTCAAGAAGCCTTGAATGAGAAAATAGGGAGCGTCCATTGTACGTTGCCAAGGTCAGCATCAGATGGCAGCCTAGTCCGGTCCTCCGGGGATTCTTAGCACCCTCTGCCTTCATGTCGCACTGGCCGCTGCCTTGGCCAGGTACATTCTAGCTGCCGGAGACTGAGGGCCAAGATTTAAGTTGTGGAGTCATTTTGGAGGGGTTTGGCCATAACTCACCACGCTGGCCAAGCGGGTTGGTGAGTGTGGGATAGAATTTCCTCTAATCCCGATGGTATAGTTATACCGCTATTGGCGGTCGTCAGAGCCCCTTTAGTAGGAACAGGATGCACCATGAGAAGGCGGGGTTGACATTTGTCAAGGAGAGGCTGTGATGTTACGCATCACCTGACCTTACATCCCAAAGAATATATATATATATACGATGGGATGTAAGGTCAGGTGATGCGTAACATCACAGCCTCTCCTTGACAAATGTCAACCCCGCCTTCTCGTGGTGCACCCTGTTCCTACTAAAGGGGCTCTGACGACCGCCAATAGCGGTATACCTATACCATCGGGATTAGAGGAAATTCTATCCCACACTCACCAACCCGCTTGGCCAGCGTGGTGAGTTATGGCCAAACCCTCCAAAATGACTCCACAACTTAAATCTTGGCCCTCAGTCTCCTGCAGCTGGAATGTACCTGGCCAAGGCAGCAGCCAGTGCGACATGAAGGCAGAGGGTGCTAAGAATCCCGGAGGACCGGACTAGGCTGCCATCTGATGCTGACCTTGGCAACGTACAATGGACGCTCCCTATCTTCTGATTCAAGGCTTCTTGAATTGGAAGAGGAACTACAAAGGATCAAGTGGGACATCGTGGGGCTAAGTGAGGTAAGGAGAAAAGGAGAAGATCTCATCGAACTGAAAAGTGGACATCTCTTCTACTATCGTGGGACAGATACTGGCAGAACTAGTGGTGTTGGATTTATAATAAACAAGAAACTGAAGGATAAAGTTGTAGAAGTTGAAAGTTCCTCTGACAGAGCTGCACGGTTTGTTATCCAACTCTCGAAAAGATACCAGGCTCAGATTGTTCAAACTTATGCACCCACCACAAGTCATCCTGAAGAAGAAATTGAAGAATTTTATGAGGAAATTTGTCATCTAAATAATAAAGGTAAGCTGCACTTGAAAATAATTATGGGAGATTTCAATGCAAAAATAGGGCAACGGCAACAGAATGAAACTTCAGTAGGTAAATTCGGTCACGGCAACAGAAACCAGCGTGGAAATACTCTCGTTGAGTTTGCAGAGGCAGAAGGGTTTTTCATCTTGAACTCCTTCTTCAAGAAAAAGCCACACAGGAAATGGACATGGAGACATCCAAATGGGACGACAAGTGAAATTGATTTTATTATGTGTAACAAAAAATTCGTCATAGAAGACTGCAGTGTGCTAAACAAGTTCAACACAGGTAGTGACCATAGATTGGTGAGATGTAAGATGCACCTCAACACTAAACTTGAACGTGGCAAGCTCATAAGACAAACAAAATCTATTGACATAACCAACCTTAAAAAACACCATAATACCTTCAAGTTGGAACTGAAGAACAGGTTCTCTGCTTTAGAAGGCCTAGCATTGGAAGAAGTGGACATCTCTGAAGTTAACAGAAAAGTAACCAAAGCTCTTATGGAAACAGCAACAAAATTAGCTGGGTCTAAGAACAAGTTGCATGTAAATAAATTATCAGGAAAAACGAAAATGTTGATGCAAAAAAGAAGAGAGATGAGGACAACTAAAGAAGATGTGACTTCCAAAGTGGAATATATAGAGCTATGCAAGACAGTAAGAAAAAGTATCACTGAAGACGTAAGAAAATTCAACTGTGAACTAGTGAGGAAAGCCATTGAAAACAACCAAAGCCTAAAGATAGCAAAGGGACATCTCAGTAAGGGAAGAAAACAGATTATGGCACTGAGAAAAGAAGATGGTTCTGTAACAAGAAATAGAGGCGAAATTTTGACAAGAGTGAAAGATTTCTACTCCAAATTATATGAAAGGGATGATACATGCACTCCAGACATCATGAAAGATACCAGTACCAGAGTTCCTCCAGTCCTTCCAGCAGAAGTTGCACATGCAATCAAGAACATGAAGCGGGGAAAAGCTCCAGGAGAAGATGGAATTACTGTAGACATCATACAAGAAGCAAGTGGAGATATCGAAACAGTACTTGCCCAAATTTTCACTCGATGCCTTAATGAAGGAAAGATTCCTGAGGATTGGAACACCGCTACAATGATCCTGCTACATAAGAAAGGTGACATTGACGATCTCGGAAACTACAGACCTATCAGCCTCCTATCAGTAGTTTATAAAATCTTCACTAAAGTTCTTTCACACCGCTTGAAGGTAACACTGGACATGGCTCAACCGAGAGAACAAGCTGGATTCAGGAGTGGCTACAGCACAATAGATCATATCCATGTGCTGAGAGAACTAATTGAAAGAGCGAGGGAATATGAACTTTCATTGTGCATGGCTTTTATCGATTATGAAAAAGCCTTTGATTCGGTGAAACCATCAGCAGTTACAATGGCTCTGAAAACCTGCGGTATTGAAGATGCATACATTAATATTATTAATAACATCTATGAAAATGCAAGTGCAAAGATTAGGCTGTTTGAAAATGCAACACACATAAAAATTGGAAAAGGAGTGAGACAAGGTGACACCATATCTCGAAGCTTTTAATGCCACATTGGAGGGTGTTTTTCAGTCACGGAGCTGGGAAAACAAGGGGATAAAGATTAATGGAGATTATCTAACCCACCTTCGTTTTGCTGATGACATAGTCATTTTTGCAACTAGCCCATCCGAGCTGCAGAGTATGATCCAGGAACTTGCTGACAAGAGTAAAGAAGTGGGATTAAAAATGAACTTTCAGAAGACAAAAGTGATGTTCAATGCTTTTACAAGAAATGAAGATTTATCGATTGATGGAGAAAAGCTGGAGATAACAGACACGTACGTTTATCTTGGACAGCAGATATCAAGTGAGGGTCACATTGATGAAGAAATTAATCGGCGTACAAAACTTGCCTGGAGAGCTTTTGGAAGAAACAGCATAATTTTCAAGAGCAATATGCCATTATGTCTTAAAAGAAAAGTGTTTGATCAATGCATCCTTCCAGTGCTTACGTATGGTGCAGAGACGTGGACCTTAACTAAAAGAGACATACAAAGGCTGCAGACAACTCAAAGAAGCATGGAGAGGTGCATACTTGGTGTAACGAGGAGAGATAAGAAGAGGAACTCGTGGACCCGAAAAATGACAAGAGTGGAAGACATCATGATCAGAGTTAAATCCCTGAAATGGCAATGGGCTGGACATACTGCCAGAAGGACAGATCATCGATGGACAGCCGAAATTTTAGATTGGATTCCAAGGAACAGGAAAAGACCCAGAAGAAGACCACATGGGAGATGGGTGGATGAAATTCGAAAGTATGCAGGGGTGACATGGAGGAGACTGGCACAAGACAGACCGTTGTGGAGGAAACTTGGGGAGACCTTCGTCCAGCAGTGGATTGATAATGGTTGACAATGATGATGATGATGATATATATTCTTTATTCACAGGACAAAAAACGCTGATTTCATTCTGCCGTCTGAGATGTAACATAGCTTGTCATCTCCATAAAAACCACTCAAATGCACACAACATACAACACATTCATACATTCAATTAAAACCACTATGTACATAATTACACTATTTATTTATTTTTTGATTGCCAAGGAATGAAAATAGTGTAATTATGTACATAGTGGTTTTAATTGAGTGTATGAATGTGCTGTATGTTGTGTACATTTGAGTGGTTTTTATGGAGATGACAAGCTATGTTACATCTCAGACGGCAGAATGAAATCAGCGTTTTTTGTCCTGTGAATAATAATAAAAAAAAAAAACGATGTTTCATGACCGGAGAACGAATCTTATAAGCTAAGAATTTTTTTAACCTTTGAAGGCCAACTACATTACATGATGTTATAATCAATGTGCATGAAGTGTAAAGATAAAAAGTGACCAAAAACTTTTGGGTAAGTGATTGGCTCTTTAATGATATGTCACAATACAGAATTATCGTCAAACTATGCCGTAACAGTCCTTGCTTTATGGCTCGGTGCATTATCCTGCTCGTACCAATGAGGCTCGGTTCCATAGTATTGCCACAGAGTTGATAGGGCATAATTATCCAGAATATCGAGGTAGACATGCCGGTTAATAGGTTTGTCCACGATAACTAATGGGCCGGGACCATACCACGAAAAACATCCCTGCACGAGTACACTGCCAGCTCCAAACTTGGCCGTAGGAACAGTACACTATGGTAAATAGCATTCCCCTGGCTGCCGCCATACCCACACACTGCCATGAGACTGATGAATCGTGCATTTGGATTCATCAGTCCATAGGACCTGTTTTCATTGATCTATGGTCCATGATAAATATCCTTTACACCATCCTAAACGCCGAGCAACATTCTGAGTGGAGATGAAAGGCTTATGAGCACCTGCACCTCCATGGTAATCCATGGAATGAAGTTCTCTGTGAATGGTACATGTACATACCAAGGTTGTAGCATTTTACTCACCAGTACATTGAAGTCTTGTGAAGTAAGTACTCCGTCGATTAGCTGTAACGACTGTCCTGGGGCTTTGACGTCTCCTATCACTGATTTTCTTTGGTCTGTCAGTACGTTTTGCTGCTTCAGGCACGCCATGTGTCTTCCACGTATTCAATACATCCAAAAAGTTTACTTGAGTATGTTTAAATGCCTCTCGGTTTCTCTTGTGGACAACCCACTAATACAACACCCAACAATCTTTCCTTTCTCAAAATCAGTTCTCTTCCGCCCCAACATTTTCACTCAGCCTCACAGTGCTATATGATCACGGTCAGCTGCAGGCTTGATTTTATACCGTTTGCATCTGTACTGCACATCTAAGCAAAGCAGCGTATCCGTTCATTTGCTTTTGAAGGGGTGTCCGGTGACTTTTGTCAATATAGTGTATATGCGTATATCAGTGGCATATCTTGGGTCCAAGACTTGGGCTATCTTGCCCGTACCCCCCACCAGTGGCGGCTTCTCAGGTGAAGTAGGTGAAGTGCCTCTTCACCTATTTTACTCAAAATAAAGTTTTATTCAGTATTTTTGTATAATATATTCTTTTTTGCCTTTATTCAGTTCCAAAATACTCAAAATTTTGAATAGATATTAATTCACATGGCGCGTTCAATACGGAAAACAAATCCTTACACGCAAAACAGTGCGAGTGAAGAGCTGAAATGAGAATGCTTGGAAGTCTGCATTTTTCGGCCGAGTTGTCATGGTAACCGTGACGTCACCCTCCCCAATCTGCTCGCTCAAGTGAAGTGTTTCAGCTGCACGCGCCTTACCTCTGCATCTTTCAGTTTTTGAGCGTAAAGTCGTGAGAGATCACGGTGGAGTGGGTGTTTTTTTTTTTTTTTTTTTTTTTTTTTTTTTTTTTTTGGCCCTGCTTACTTTTTAGTAATAAACATTCAGCGTTGAATAAAGACGGATTCTCAGATTTATTAAGCGTAACACAGTCACTTCATAAACATCAAGATTCTAGCGAACACCTAAAATGCGGATTAATGTTAAGGAATTTTGAAAAAATTCAAAACACCATTGCCGATGCCCTGAGGGAAAATGCTAGGCTTTTGAAAACGCATTTTAACGAAACCGTTCATTTAAATAGACTTTTCCTGCATACAGTGATTGATGCAGTATTAGTCTGTACTATATTTGAGCAAACAAGAACTAGCATTCCATGGCCATGACAAAAGCATGGGCTCGATAAATCGTGGAAATTTCATTGAATTACTTTCATTGTTGATATGAAGAAGTTCTTTAGAAATTGAAAATCAATACGAAAGGATAAAGAAACTATTCAAAATGAATTAATTGAATGTATTTCTGAATATATAAACGATCACATCAAAAATTAAATAATTTTTTATTGTTGATTTGGAAGATGTATTGGTTGAGGGATTTTTGGGTTTCCATGATGTGAATGAAGATAGAACGTCAGGAGCTTAATACAAAATGCTAGACAAAATTTTAGAACAGTCTGATTACCAACACAAATAAATAGGACAATGTTACGTTGGGGCAAGTATAATGTCTGGACACTTAAATGGGCTACAGAAAAAAAAGTCAAGGATAAAGCTTCTCAAGCTGTTTTTGTTCATTGCTTAGTTCATCGTTTGAATCTTGTATTACACCAGAGTTTTTCTAAAATTTCTAAGTGTCAAATACTTTTTGCAAGCCTCAGTGGATTTGCTTCGTTTGTTCACCATTCTGCGAAGCGGTCTTATACACTTATATCAACAACCGCAAGATGATTGATTGATTGGAGGTTTTAACGACCACCGCAAGCAACTCAATGGGCTATAAGCAGTTGCCCGTCCCTAATTTAGGGTCACTGGTTCCAGGGAAGGGAGAGAGCCAGTGCCGTAAGACAAACACAACATCCATGCCTCACCGGGATTCGAACCCGGACCCCGTTCGGACGAATGATCAGAAGCCATCGCTTAGACCACTGCGCCACCGGGGTGGCAAAACCGCAAGATGCAGACCAACCATAGCAGAAACTCGATGGTCCTCCACTTCGAAATTAGTGTAGTTGTTGAAGATTGGAATAAATTGAAGGAAGTGTTCAGATTTCTGACGAATTGCGAATAATCAGACAAAAAATCAATTCATCTTGCCAAGGGGTTTTTGAATGATATTAACACTTTCGAATTTACATTTTTGGCTCCACCGATCTATTATTCGAACTTTTGAAGAAAAAATAACTAAACATAAACTACTGTGTAACTCAAATTAAAAAAAAAAAAAACTCGTGAAATTTTGAGCCATAAAAAGAACGATGAGTTATTTGAAGCACAGTTTGGAAAAGCTAGCAAAATCACAGAAATAAGCACGGGAATATGCTGCTCTTAGACAGGAAACAATTTTTCAAAATTGTAAACAATTGTATTTTAAAATTTTGGACCACATTCTTATGGGAATGGATATAAGATTTGTCTGACTTGCTGACACAACCAAATTCGAATAATTTAATGCATGCTTTCCCTCTCGTGCTCTTGAAAATCTACATTTTTATGGAAACATATTTATTGAACACAGCGCATTAAACACGAACTGAGTCTTGTATATGCCGATGAAAAATTAAGGAATATATTGACTCAAGAACTCCTTCGAGTGTTTCACGGAGACAAAGACATTTTTACAGAAGATTATAAATTGGTTTTCCTCAGTTTAACAATTCCATCTACAAGTGTGCCAGTGGAAAGAAGTTTTTTAAAAGAATACAAACTTGCTCAAGAAACACTAGTTCCCAAGGTAGACTTGCTTCTCTGGCAAATATTTCTATTCAGGAAGACATTTTATTGATGCTCACGAAGAAACAATCATCTAAACATCTTATGACGACATAATCGACAAATCTGCAGCTTTAAAAGGAAGAAAAATTGATTTAATATAAAAAAAAATAAGTAAGTCCTCATTAAGGGATTTTCATTGTAGACAGTAGATATATTTTCATACTGCTCTTGTACCTCTTCACCTATTTTCCCAACCACGAGCCACCACTGCCTCCCACCCCCAGTTCTGTTTTTTTTAAATTGAAAAGTACATTTTTCAGTTATTAAGTAATAGATGTAATTTTTCTAAATTTTGTGTATATGCTATTGCTAACATAACACCAAATACTTATGAGAATTAGGATTTTAACACTTTATCTTTTGATACTTTATTTGTACATGAACTCTATTCTTTCCTTTTGTGTGAACTTTAGTGTTACATTCTCATTAAAAGTTTCTTACGAGTATTTTTTCATATTTAAAAAGAATGTTTTTTCTCTATTGACAAAACAGTGAAGTTTCTCAAGTGTACATGTCCTTGTGTGGCTCTAAGATATGTCTTGATTCATTTTAATGCGGCAAAATTTCTTTTGGCAGTTGCAGTTCTTGATGGAAACTTTAATATTAGGTCTGTTAATTTGTACACCTCATTAAACACAATGTCCAATTTATTCAATTTCATGTAACAAGTAATGCCTCTTACTGATTTCTTTTTGTATTCATCAAGGAAATAAAACACCTTCAGTTCATTTTTAGTTGAACTGTATCAAAATTGTTCAGGAGAGCTTTCGCGAAATTTACCAAAACTGTTTGAATCCAACAAAGCCACGAATTTAAGAAGTGATATCACTTATTTTAATTCATTGGCACCTCACACTACTGAAACAACTCTCGCAAAACAGGGGCTGTTATGGGCAGTAGCATGCAAGTGACTAATGTAGTCCTAAGGCTTCTCTTATCTGAGCATTCATCCTTCACTCATTCATTCACGTTGTCATGGAAACGCTAGCTGGTGATCGTATCAAAAGTCTTTGAATCACACAGCGAAGACTTGCAGAGCTGATTTTGTTACGATGACACCATCTCTCCACTAGGAATCGCGTTGGTCTTCCAGCACCAGACTGATTCTCTTAATCAAAGCAAGCAAATTTGCACGTTTTTTTCACAGCGAAAGCATCGACATATCTTAATAACGATGGTAATTTACTTTTATTTATGTATATCTGGTGGTTCTGGGTGGTGTACCCAGAACCACCAGATATACATAAATAAAAGTAAGTTACCATCGTTATTAAGATTTATGTATATCTAATTGACTCCTGTTTGTGTATATCTAATTAAGTTTATGTATATCTAATTGGCTTCTGTTAATTTAAGTTATATATCTAATTGACTTCAGTTAATTAAGTTTATGTATATATCATCCTCTTCATCATGTATATCATCGTCCTCTTCTTCATGTATATCTTCCTCTTCATCATGTATATCTTCACCCTCTTCATCATGTATATCTTCACCCTCTTCATCATGTATATCTAATTGACGTATATCTTCGTTCTCTTCATCATGTATATCTAATTGACGTATATCTTCGTCCTCTTCATCATGTATATCTAATTGACTTCTGTTAATTAAGTTTATGTATATCTAATTGACTTCTGTTTGTGCATTCTCTGGGCTTTGCAGTTAGCCTCAAATGTACACCACTGATGATGTATATATCATCATCATTGTCAACCATTATCAGTCCACTGCTGGATGAAAGTTTCCCCAAGTCTCTTCCACAATTGTTTGTCTTGAGCCACTCTCCTCCATGTTACTCTGGCATGCTGTCGAATTTCATTCATCCATATCCCATGTGGTCTTCTGGGTCTTTTCCTGTCCCTTGGAATCCAGTCTAAAATGTCAGTTGTCCATCTGTAGTCTGTTCTTCTGGCAATATGTCCCATCCATTGCCATTTCAGGGATTTTACTCTGATCATGATGTCTTTCACTCTTGTCATTTTCCTCATCCACAAGTTTTTCTTCTTATCTTTCCTGGTTACACCAAGTATGAATCTCTCCATGCTTCTTTCACTTTTCTGCAGCCTTTGTATGTTGTTTTTTAGTTAAAGTCCATGTCTCTGCTCCATACGTAAGAACTGGAAGGATGCATTAAACACTTTTCTTTTAAGACATAAATGACATATTTCTTTTGAAAATTGTACTGCTTCTTCCAAAATCTCTCCAGCCAAGTTTTATATGCCGATTAATTTCCTTTTCAATATGACCTTCATTTGATATCTGCTGTCTAAGGTAAATGTAGGTACCGGTTATCTCCAGCTTTTCCCTATCAACTGATAAATCTTCATTTATTGTAATAGCATTGTACATTACTTTTGTCTTCTGAAAGTTCATTTTTAATCTCACTTCTTTACTGTTGTCAGCAAGTTTCTGGATCATACTCTGCAGATCAGAAGGGGTAGTTGAAAAAGTTATTATGTCATCAGCAAAGCGAAGTTCAGTTAAATAATCTCCATTAATCTTTATATAGGGCAGTCTTAGTGAGAGATGGGTTTGCCTCCTCGGGGTGCTCAATGGCACACACCAACAACTAGGGCCTCGGTGAATCTTGGAGAGGTGCCAGCTAATTCTGTGTGACATTGGCAAAAAGACCCCAACTCACTGGGTTTTTTTCCAGAATCCTTAGGTTGAATGACCAACTGGAACCCTCAGCTGTGGGCTAATCCCCCACACTGATGTACTTACCTGATTAAAAAGACACAAAGAAATATTAAAAATGACTCAAGTGTGGGATATGGTGGACCTACCACACTTGAGAAGGACGGTCCACCACGGAATCGACCTGGACTTTCTAAACAGCGCATGAGAAAGAGATCTCGGCTGAGTGAGTGTAAGATTGATGTATGGAATACTAGAGGTATAAACGGCAAGATGAATGAGGTGATTGAAGAGATGAATAAGTATAGATTGGATGTGCTGTGTGTAAGTGAAACCAAAAAGAAGGAAATTGGGATAGAAGTGAATGGAACGGTGAGTGTGTGGTCTGGAGTATTGGATAATGTGAGAGGACAGGTTGGTGTAGGTGTGATTTTAAGTGAAAAGATGAAAAACAACCTGATTCACTATAGTTGCATAAGTGACAGAATTCTTTGAATTCATTTGAAAGTGAAACTTCATAGAATAGTAATTGTTGTAGTGTACATGCTCCTTGTGACTCTGAACCCTCTGATAGGAAGGAAGATTTCTGGAATGAGCTAAAAGCTGTTTTGAGCCAGTTTGGTGCTAAAGAGAAATTTATAATGGCAGGGGATTTCAATCCTAGAGTAGGTGTGCATAATGCAATTTATGACAATGTTCTGGGTAAGTTTAATGATCCTTATGTAAATGATAATGGTGAAAGATTAATTGAACTCTGCATTGAGAATGGCTTGTATATATCTAATACATTTTTCAACCACAAGTATATCCACACATATACTTGGGAAAATCGTACTATTGGTCAAAAGAGTGTAATAGATTTTGTTGTCTACCATCAGCGTCTGAAAAACTTAGTTGTTGGCACTCGTGCGATGAGAGGGGCGGATGTTGGTTCTGATCATTACTTGGTAGTGTCACGGGTGAAACTGAATGTTGGTTGGAGGAATAGGAAGAGGCCCAGGATGGAAAGAACAAAGGTTGAAGGGCTCCCTGAAAATTAGCGTTATTCTGACGTACTCAGAGAACGACTGAAGGAACTGAAGTTTTGTGAGAATGATGTAGAAAAGAAGTGGAAATGTTTTAAGAACTGTGTGGTCACTGCTGCTGAAGAAGTCTGCGGCACCACAATAGTGGGTAACAATAGAGGTGATGCTTGGTGGAATAATGAGATTGAAGAGGCAGTAAAGAGAAAGAAGGAAGCCTATTTGGGGATGTTGCAAGGTAGAGTTTCTGTGGATGAATATCACTGTAAGAAGTGTGAAGCCACTAAGCTGGTTTGCCAGAGTAAGGCAAAAGATAGGAAGGTGAAGATGGAAAGGCATGAATTAGCTTTTTGGAAAGATAGGAAGTCTTTCTGGAAGTACATGAGACTCGGGAAAAATGGGGGAAACAAAGTGTTAAGTGGTGTGAAAAATAGGGTTAGGGAACTGATATGGGAGCCCAATGAGTTAAGGGAAAGATGGGGTGAGTACTTCTATGAGTTATTAGATCAGGAAAGGAAAGATTATTCTGAGACAGATGCAGATGATGGCACAGTGAAGGATGAAAGCACAGGAGGGATCTCAAGAGAAGAAGTGTGTAAAGCTCTAAAATATCTTCAGAATGGTAAGGCTCTGGGAGTTGATGGCATAACTGCTGAGATGTTGAAATATGGTGATGACTCTGTAATTGACTGGTTAACTGAAATTTTCCAGTTGTGCTGGGAGTTAGGAATGGTCCCTCGGGATTGGAAGAATACTATCATTGTTCCCGTGTATAAGGGAAAAGGTGATAGACTGACTGCAAGAACTATTGTGGTATTAGCCTACTGAGTGTGCCAGGGAGGGAAAGTGTTTGGTAAGGTCGTTATTGAAAAAGTACGGGGTCTTACATCAGAGAAAGTGTGGGATATTCAGAGTGGTTTTATGCCTGGCAAAGGCTGCACTAACCAAATTTTTGCATTATGCATGATGATTGAAAAGTATCTGGCTGTAGGTAAGAAACATTTTGCTGCCTTCATAGATTTCGAGAAAGCTTACAACCAAGTAAATAGGACAGTTTTGTGGAAGGTATTGAATGAATATGGTGTTACTGGGAATCTACTTAATAGTGTAAAAGCCATGTATGCTGGCAGTAGAACTTGTGTACGAGTGAATGATGTTTTATCAAAATGGTTTTCCATTGGTGCAGGAGTCAGGCAAGGTTGTGTAATGTCACCATGGCTGTTTAATATATTTATAGATGTGTGATGCCAAAATAGATAATATTGCTTTATGTCTTGGTGATATCTGTGTGTGCAGATTGCTGTATGTTGATGACACTGTCCTATTGGCAGAGAGCAAAAGTGAGTTGCAAAGTACGTTGTCCCGGATGTACGAAGTTTGCATGAAATTCAAACTGAGTATAAATAAGGGAAAAACCAAAGTTATGGTTTTTGAGAGAGGAACTGGTAGCACTGAATGTAATGTAAGTCTAAATCGCACGGTGATTGACCAGGTGAGTGAGTTTGTGTATTTAGGAAGCATGCTTGACAGAGAGAACAAATTGGATGGTGAAATTATTAGGCAAATGAATTCTTCATTGAAAGTTTTGGCTACTTTGGGAGGTTTTCACAGGAATGATGGGTTCTCAAGAGGGCCCCGCAGGACTGTGTATGGGAGTGTACCGGTAATTGTTCCTACTCTGATGTATGGTAGTGAAACCTGGGTACTGCAGAAGAAACATTTGAGCTGTTTGTGTGCTGGAGAAATGCGTTGCTTGTGGGGAGTTTGTAGCAAGACACATTCTGATTGTGTGAGGAATGAAGATGTGTTGCAGTTGTGTCATGTGAAGCAAAATGTTGTTAGCAAGGTGGAGACTAATATGCTTTAGTGGTTTGGCCAGGTTTAAAAAATGAGTGATGGGATGCTTATTAAGAAAATCTTTTTAGCCCAAGTTGCGGGAAAGAAAGGCAGAGGAAGGCCAAGGATGTCATGGGAGTATCAGATTCAGGAGTGTCTGCATGAGAAACAAATTATGAGTATGAAGTATAGAAGATATTGGGTACAGCGTGTAATGGATGCCAGTGAAGCCCGTACATGAATATGATCTCAGTACATGAATATGATCTATGTCAAGATCACTGTAAATGGAGAAGTTTGATACAGCAAAAGTAAGTGAAAACTATCTGGTAGTTCGTATTTCTTTTTGGAGCTAACCTCTGAATCTCAGAGAACAGCTTAGTGATATGTATGTATGAATTAATCTTGATCCCCTTATTTTCTCAGTTCAATTATTAAAAGACACTTTGCAATGTGGCATTGAAGAGTTTGGGAGAAATGGTGTCACTTTGTCTCACTTCCTTTCTAAGTTTTATTGGTGCTGTATCCTCAAATAGCTGAACCTTTGCATTTTCATAGATGTTATTAATAATGCTAAGGTAAGCATTTTCAATACCGCAGGATTTCAAAGCCAATGTAACTGCTGATGGTTTCACGGAATCCAAGGCCTTTTCATAATCAATAAAAGCCATGCATAATGGGAGTTCATATACTCTTGTCTCTTTCAATTAGTTGTCTCAGTACATGGATATGATCTATAGTGCTGTAGCCACTCCGGAATTTAGCTTGTTCTCTCGGTTGAGCCATGTCCAGTGTTACCTTCAAGCGGTGTGAAAGAAGTTTAGTGAAGATTTTATAAACCACTGATAGGTCTGTAGTTCCTGTGATCCTTAATGTCACCATTTTTATGTAGCATTGTTCCAATGCTCATGAATCTTTCCTTCATTGAGACATCTAGTGAAAACTTGGACGACTGTAGTTTCTATTTCTTCTCTTGCATCCTGTAAAATGTCTACGGTAATTCCATCTTCTCCTGGAGCTCTTCCCCATTTCATGTTCTTAATTGCATGTGCAACTTCTGCCTGGAGAACAGGAAGAACTTTGGTACTGGTACCTTTCTTAATGACTGGAATAGGTGTATCATCTCTTTCATATAGTTTTGTGTAGAAATCTTTCACTCTTGTCAAAATTTCACCTCTATTTCTTGTTACAGAACCAACTTTTTATCTCAGTGCCATAATCTGTTTTCTTCCCTTACTAAGATGTCCCTTTGCTTTCTTCAGGCTTTTGTTGTTTTCAATTGCTTTCCTCACTAGTTCACAGTTGAATTTCCTTGTGTCTTTAATGATTCTTTTTCATTCTGTTTTGCATAGCTCTAAATATTTCCCTTTGGAAGTCACCTCTCCTCTATTTGTCCTCATCTCTCTTCTCTTTTGCATCAGAATTTTTGTTTTTCCTGATATTTTCTTCAAATGCAACTTGTTCTTAGTTCCACCTATTTTTGTTGCTGTTTCCATAAGACTCTTGGTTAGTTTCTTGTTAGCTTCAGAGATGTCCACTTCTTCCGATTGTAGACTTTCTAGAGCAGAGGTACGGTTGTTCAGCTCCAACTTGAAGGTATTATGATGATTTTTAAGGTTGTCCAGTTCAATACATAATGTTTGATTTATGAGCTTGCACGTTTTAGTTTAGTGTTGAGGCACATCTTACATCTCACCATTATATGGTCACTACCTGTTTTGAACTTGTTTAGAACACTGCAGTCTTTGATGATGAATTTCCTGTTACACAATATAAAATCAATTTCACTTGTCATCCCATTGGGATGTCTCCATGTCCATTTCCTATGTAGCATTTTCTTGAAAAAGGAGTTCATGGTGAAAAACCATTCTGCCTCTGCAAACTCTATGAGAGTATTTCCATGCTGGTTTCTGTTGCAATGAGCAAATTTACCAACTGAAGTTTCATTCTGATGCTGTTGCCCTATTTTTTGCATTGAAATTTCCCATAATGATCTTCATGTGCTGTTTGCCCTTGTTATTTAAATGCTGAGTTTCCTTGTAAAATTCTTCAACTTCTTCCTCAGGGTGACGTAGGTGCATAAGCTTGAAGCTGCCCTGCTGGCTTATGACCATTTGTCCGTGAAGGGTCCAGGTTGTTGCTCACGGTGGTCGTTAAACCTTCATTAAAAAGGGGGGCACCCCAGTGGCGCAGTGGTCTAAACGATGGCGTACGAAAGGGGTCCGGGTTTGAATCCCGGTGAAGCATAGATCTTGTGTTTGTCTTACGGCACTGGCTCTCTCCCTTTCCTGGAACCAGTGACCCTAAATTACAGACAGGCAACTGCTTATAGCCCATTGAGTTGCTCATGGTGGTCGTTGGGCCTCCAATCAGGGAAAAAAAAAGGGGGGGGGGTCTGGGTTCAAATCTCGGTGAGGCATTGATGTTGTGTTTGTCTTACGGCACTGGCTCTCTCCCTTCCCTAGAACCAGTGGCCCTAAATTAAGGGCAGACGACTGCTTATAGCCCATTGAGTTATGGTGGTTGTTAAACCTCCCATAAAACAAAAACAAAAAAACATAAGCTTGAATAATCCGAGTCTGGTATTTTTTTTTGAAAGTTGGATAACGAGTCGTGCAGCTCTGTCCAAGGAACTTTCAACTTGTAGAACTTTATCCTTTAGTTTCTTGGTTATTATAAATCCAACACCACTAGTTCTACCAGTATCTGTCCCACGATAGTAGAAGAGATGTCTGCTTTTCAGTTCAATTAGATCTCCTTTCCTTCTTACCTCACTTAGCCCGACGATGTCACACTTAATTCTTAGTAGTTCCTCCTCCAATTCAAGGATCCTTGCATCAGAAGATAGAGAGCGTCCATTAAATGTAGCCAAGGTCAGCATCAGATGGCAGCCTCGTCCGGTCCTTCGGTGATTCTTAGCACCCTCTGCCTTCATGTCGCACTGGCCACTGCCTTGTCCAGGTACATTCCAGCTGCCGGAGACTGAGGGCCAAGATTTAAGTTGTGGAAGGGTTTGGCCATAACCCTCACCAAACTGGCCAAGCGGGCTAGTGAGTGTGGGATAGCATTTAAAAAAAAAACACACACACACACACACAATGGTTGGAAAGCTACTTTTTAAAAGTAAAAGTTGCTAGCTACTGCTGCAACTACATTTTTCTGAAAAAACAGCTAGTTGTAACTACTTTTTTCGAAAAGCAGCTACTTTTCAGCTACTTTTTTATCTTTAGGTTTGAATTAAAGATACAAATTGTAACGGTGATACTTATGTATATATGTACATTCATGCCTATGGCACTGAGAGTAGAATACCAAGGTGATGTACAAAAATATAATTTATCTTTGTATTTGCCTGTTAGCTGTGGTCACCATATGTAACCCATTTTAATATTTAATTCAGAAAATGCAGATTTCAGAGTGTCAAAATATGTGATAATACTGATGGAAACATTTATCTTTTGGACATTACATATTAAGTTATTCATTAGCTTTTTTTGGAAGTGAGGAAGTTAACTAAAAGCAGAAGCTATTACAAGGGCTGTAAAAAGCTGCTCATCCCTAATTTGGGGTTACCAGTTACAGTGAGGGAAGTGAAGCAGTGGTGGACGACAAACAAATAACCCGTGCTTCCTATGGGATCAAACCTGGCACATCTCGGACAATTGTCAGAAATCAGCACTTCATCATCTGGGCAGCTTAACCATCATCTGGCTTTTATAGTTTTCTATACGTAGACATGCATCTTGTCTACAAAGACACCCTGGATATCAAGTGGTCTGATGCGTAGGCTTCGTATCATTCGTCCAAGAAAGGCTAGGGCTTGCGTTCCACACGAGGAATAGGTGGGTGGTATTTTTGTTTCATGGCACTGGTTTTCTCGCCTCCCTGGAACAAGTGGCTCCCGAGGTCAAGCTACGGTCAGTATTTTAACAAAGTGCGATGAGTTCATCCAAAATGCAAGAGAAAAATTGGTGTCTGTTGCAAAATGGCGCCAGTCGTTTAAACATCAACCCATCAACAGTTTCTGCTCTGGTTTTTCTATTTCAGTAAAAATTACAGTTTCCAAAATTCTGGCAGTGATTTGCACTCCGCTGTTATTTTCTTAATCCATAATGTGTGTTCCTACATCACCTGTTGGCTCAATAACCTCCCCACCCCTTCCATTACACTTTAGAGCACTCCATAAAGGGTGGGGAGGGGTAAGATTATAGAGGTAAGAGGCATTAGACTCCTTCCCACCCATTCAAAGTTTAAACCAGAATCAGCTGTGATGTCTACAGCCCCCTGCTCCCCAGGCCATAAACAATCCCTTATTTTTGTTGCGTTCATTACCAGAGTGCCCTTTCTAACTCTCTCAGATCACACCTAGACATAGGCGTAGCATGACCAAAAATTTGTCGGGGGGAGGGGCACAAATAAGTGTAAACTGATGTTTAGGGGGGCATTCTCAGAAATAGTTTCTCTAAAAATGCTCCTTTTCAATTGTCATAACTTAGGTTTCTACATGCCTAATATATCCGAAACTACAAGGTGTACCAGGCTTGGTTGTTTCACACTCATGAGGATGTAAAAAAAAACATGTCCTTCAAAGCACCTCATGCAGTCATCCAATGATGAAAACCATCATCAGATGACTGCATGCTATTGTGTATGGAAGGACTGATGGAAAGCAGTCATAGCAATGCAATATTGCGTAGCATTGTTTCCTTAGCTGTGTGTCACACTTTATAACATTTAAAAGGCAAACAAGTAGTTTTAATTATTTCTAAATTTTAAGTTGAGGGGCACGCCTCCACACACACACTGCACCTATGCATCTAGATGTAACATGGAATAGGAAAGAAAAGTGAACGCTAGAGGCTTTTCTCCACCCTCGTGCCATCTATCGTGCACGTGCCGCCATTGCTATGGATAAATTTGTTGTTGAGAAATGCAAAGAATTCAAAGGTAGTGCTGATAATTCAACAGAAAAAACTTGTGAGTTAAAAAAAAAAAAAGTAAAACTGCTACTGAATCTATACTTTCTGAGAAACTTGGGCAAAAGTGGTGCTCCCTTACAAATGGGTGCAAGTTTACTGGACTGACAAAATGCCATATTTGAACTGTGAATTGTGTGTTGCAGCAAGAAAAAGTAATGTCCTGGCAAGTGATAAAGATTTAAATTTTAAACTTATTTCATCATGATTTTAGAAATAAGTGATTATCTTTTACTTACATGTTAGTTGTATATCAAATTTTATACTGCCCAATGCACTTTTTTTTAATGTATTAGTATCATATCTTTCAATATAGTTAGTTTTCTACTGATGTCCAAAGCGTTACTGGTGTGACCGATTAAATTGATGTTACGAATTACACAGCGACAAATGCGGCTAACTGTCTTTAGCATTTTGCTATAACTTTTACCCCCATTTTAGCATTTTTGGAGCCAACTTAAACTCTGAGTGGCTCTAAATGGGGAAAGGTGACTGCATTTAGACCTTAGATTTGCTCACGGCTGTGGTTAAACTGTGGGTGGCTCTAAATGGGGAAATATGACTGTATTTAGCTCTTAGATTTGATCACAGCTGTAGTTAAACTCTGAGTGGCTCTAAATGGGGAAATATGACTGCATTTAGCCTTTAGATTTGCTCACTGTTGTAGTTAAACCCTGAGTGATTTTAAATGGGGAAATGTGATTGGATTTAGCCCTTAGATTTGCTCATGGCTCTAGTTAAACTCTGGGTGGCTCTAAATGGGGAAATATGGCTGCATTTAGCCTTTAGATTTGCTCATTGCTGTAGTTAAACCCCGAAACAAACAAAAACTCAGCATCAAACAGAAGTCAACGCTCTTTCCATGTTTATAAGTGAGTCTTCCAGAGTTTGGCAGTTAGTGTATGCGAGTCTGGAAGAATTAAAGGCCGCTGTGGTGCAGTGGAAGCATGTCCGGCGTGTAACTGGTAGACCCCGAGTTCGATTCTCGGTGGCGGCCAATGAGAATTTTTCTGTGACTCACTTATAAACATGGAAAGAGCGATGACTTCTATTTGATGTTCATCCACATCAAATGTCTGTATTAATTAAAAACTCAGCATTTGCTCAATGAATTTTAATAAGCATATTGTGCTTCAAAGTGTAATAGGTATTAGATTCTTCTTCCTGAACAAAATGGAGAATGAGAAGATAATTAATCATTTCTTTGTCTCCCTATGAGGGATGTAATAAAACGTCAGTTCAGAGTGATGCTCTATTAAACAGTTTATAGGTGGAAGAATAATTTTCCCCAAATAAATTGAGAGAGAATATTTACCTCTGCATTTCTGCCAATGCTATGGTTTCAACATGTTTGTTGTGTGTTCTTTTTAAATAGTAAATATACATTCAGCAGTCGAGAAAGGGTGTATGGAGAACAAGAATAACAAGAAATTTTCAAAAACTCTGCATTTGCTCAATTAATTTTAATAAGCATATTGTGCTTAAAAGTGTAATGTGTACTAGATTTATATTCCTGAACAAAATGGAAGCCGCCCCGGTGGCGCAGTGGTCTAAGGCGTTGGCCTCTGATCATTCGTCCGTAAGGGTCCGGGTTCGAATCCCGGTCAGGCATGGATGTTGTGTTTGTCTTACGGCACTGGCTCTCTCCCTTCCCTGGAACCAGTGACCCTAAATTAGGGACGGGCGACTGCTTATAGCCCATTGAGTTGCTCACGGTGGTCGTTGAACCTCCAATCAAAAAAAAAAAAAAAAATGGAAAATGAGAAGATAATCATTTCTTTCTCACCCTACAAGGGATATAATAAAGAGTCAGTACAGAGTAAGTTTGTCAGTACATTAAGCAGTTTGTTGGTGGAAGAAAAATTTTCTCCAAATATATTGAAAGGGAATATTTATCTCCACATTTCCACAAATGTTTATCTAGCTATGGGTTCAACATGTTTGTTATATATTCTTTTTAAATAGTAAATATACGTTCACCAGTTGAGAAAGGGTATAAGGAGAACAAAAATAACAAGAAATTCCGGACTTTAAACAAAAGTCGGGGGAAGACATTGAAAAATCGTTATGTTGGAAAAAAGAAAAGAAAAAAGAATTATACGCATACAGAATGGGTATTTTCATTGCTAAATGATCTGGTATTTAACAAAACAAAAAGCAACGCTATGTGAATATAATGTACTCATCCATGGGTTAGTTACACAAGATTGGAAGAATTCGCTGCTAAAAATAATCGGAAGTAAAATAAAGTATCTTTCCTATTTAGAACAAATGTAGCTTCCGGCTGTGAAAAAAGATAAAAAAAAAAAAAAAAAAAAGGATTTAACTTAAAAAATGTAACAGAACGTGACATGAACGGGTAAAATATTAATTAAACAATCACATTTCAAGACCACAAGGATAGCACGAAATTTTGGAAAACGTCTTCAAGTTGGTACAGTCCTTGAAAGTGAGTGAAGTTCCCTTAAGGTAAATAAAAAAAATCGTTACGTTGAAAATAAAAATTTACGGTATGAATTATATGAAACGGACATTGCCGCCCAAGTGGCGCAGTGGTCTAAGCAATGGCCTCTGATCATTCGTCCGAAACGGGTCCGGGTTCGAATCCTTGTAAGGCATGGATGTTGTGTTTGTCTTACGGCACTTGCTCTCTCCCTTCCCTGGAACCAGTGACCCTAAATTACGGACGGGCGACAGCCCATTGAGTTGCTCACGGTGGTCGTTAAACCTCCAATTAAAAAAAAAAAAAAAAAAGAAACTGACATTTATGAAAACTAACTCACGATACTGTAAACTTAAGAAGAGAACTTAGTTACAGATCGCGCAGGAAAGAGACCCACCTTCAAGCAATCGAGCGCACGTGCCGAACTAGTATAGTGGCTAGAACGTCCACTTCGCAAGCAAGAAGTCGTTGGTTCGCTACCAACCAGATCCACCGGGCGTTTTTCCAGACTTGGTGACGAAATTTACCCAGCTTCATGACGTCGTGCATAAGTTTCGTTGGAAAAGAAAGAGGAAGTTGTCGGTTGGGTGTTTTTTTTTTTTTATTATTATTACTACTACTACTACTACTGCTGGGTCGTTGGTTCGATACCAGCCGGATCCATCGGGCGTTTTTCCGGACTTGGTGAGAAAATTTCCCCAGCTCCGTGACCTAGGCTGATAAGATTCGGCAAGCCATCAATTACGTCACGTAATTGCCGCTGCCTGGAAATTGACTGACCACATTAGGCTAGCCATCATTTATGGCACATGCTTGCAGGACCGCTTAATGAGCGCTTGAGGCAGCCACTGCCAGTGATAGATAACTGGTGGCCCTGTTCTGGTATATGACAACTGATGGGGGTGCCAACTGTTGGACGCCGCCCCGGTGGCGCAGTGGTCTAAGACGTTGGCCTATGATCATTCGTCCGTAAGGGGTCCGGGTTCGAATCCCGGTCAGGCATGGATGTTGTGTTTGTCTTACGGCACTGGCTCTCTCCCTTCCCTGGAACCAGTGATCGTAAATTAGGGACGGGCGACTGCTTATAGCCCATTGAGTTGCTAACGGCGGTTGCCGCCCCGGTGGCGCAGTGGTCTAAGGCGTTGGCCTCTGATCATTCGTCCGTAAGGGGTCCGGGTTCGAATCCCGGTCAGGCATGGATGTTGTGTTTGTCTTACGGCACTGACTCTCCCTTCCCTGGAATCAGTGACTCTAAATTAGGGACGGGCGACTGCTTATAGCCCATTGAGTTGCTCACGGTGGTCGTTAAACCTACAAACAAACAAAAACTAACGGCGGTCGTTAAACCTCCAATCAAAAAAAAAAACTGTTGGCCAGCTGGTGGCCGCAGGGACATAGTGCTGGCCCAGCAAGATTGTTTTTGCTGGGATAAATCTTGATTCGTCGGGGAAGGCAATTTTTTTCCTCTGTCCAATGATGGTAGTCCCATGCGAACTGCAAGCGTTGTTGCCGATGGACATGGGTTAACATGGGCGCCTTGACGCAGCATGGTTCGCTCTACTATTATCGGGGACACATACCTGAGTGCCCAAGTGTTCATTTGCGTGGTCGATTGCCTTTTACCAGTCGACGGAGGTGACGTTCTCCTCTGGGGTTGATAGCCTTTGGGGCTCTACAGTTATGACGTCGGAAGGTACTTGGTGTTCCATTCTTTGTACACCCTACAGCATCTCGCAAACAGCCCACGCTGTTTCTGAGATGCTTCCACTCCTGGCACGGTAACCTATGATCATTCGTTTCTGAGCGTTCCTCAAATCACTACCTCTGCTCATTGTGCTCACGTCACGCTCTCTATGGCTTATCCATCATATATGTAGAGGATTTTTAGGAAGTGAGTGTCCGACCCAAGGTCTTAAACAACCCTTAGAAATAGGAAGCTAGGAGATTTGGGCTAGAGTGCTCGATAGAAAAGTGACACGGAAGCGAGATAGGCCGCCCCGGTGGCGCAGTGGTCTAAGCGATGGCCTCTGATCATTCGTCCGAACGGGGTCCGGGTTCGAATCCCGGTGAGGCATGGATGTTGTGTTTGTCTTACGGCACTGGCTCTTTCCCTTCCCTTCCCTGGAACCAGTACCATAAATTAGGGACGGGCGACTGCTTATAGCCCATTGAGTTGCTCACGGTGGTCGTTAAACTTCCAATAAAAAAAAAAGATGCCCTTATTACCGGGGAGGCCATCCGACGCACGGCGGATAATTAGTGGTTCGAGCGTTCGTACCTGCCTGGGATCGAACCCGAGTCTTCTCCGTGACAGTCACAAACGTTGAACACTAGGCCACCCGCGACTCATCTGTCCTGGCCGGCTGCTTATATCTGCGTGTGGTCGACCTTGTCACGAGCACTCTGTGACGCTCCTGGGTGGGTACACTATGATTCCGGGGGTGGTCATATTATTCTGATACGACTGTATATGTACATATACCGAAGATCCAAAACCTTACACGTCGTTATGCAAAATTTGTCAACTGCAGGTAAACAACGACGGCGCTTGTGAAGGGCATGAAGTAATATAAACAACAAACTGAGCTCTGTTAATCAGTAATATTCGTCTTCAGATGGGAAAGATATACCTTGGGCTTTACCAAACTCTGTTTTGTCAGCTATAGCTGACATTAACGAGTTTGATAAAGCCCAAATTGTAATGACTAGACGATTTGGGTCAGATCATTTCTCAGCCGCAGTGGTCTAAGAGATGGCTTATAACCACTCGTCCGAGAAGGGTCTGGGTTCGAATCTCGGTGAAGCATGGATGTTGTGTTTGTCTTACGGCACTGGCTCTCTTCCTTCCCTGGAGACAGTAACCCTAAATTAGGGACAGACGACTGCTTATAGCCCATTGAGTTGCTCACGGTGGTTAAAACAATAAAAAAGATTTCCGAGAAGTCAAGGCTTAAGTGGCGGTCACGGTCAACTGTGGTTAGAACCTTCGGAAAGTGGTCCAAGGAGAAAACCACGTCTTATCGTTGCTAGAGGTGACCGATGGCAATCCCATATGGTACAAACCAACAGAAGGAATACAGTGACTCAACTTCGAATGCTGGTGACGAGGATAATGTATCACAACCCGCAGTGCATCGAACACTGGTGAAAATGGACTATGGTCTAAGGCGTTGGCCTCTGATCATTCGTCCGAAGGGGTCCGGGTTCGAATCCCGGTGAGGCATGGATGTTGTGTTTGTCTTACGGCACTGGCTCTCTCCCTTCCCTGGAACCAGTGACCCTAAATTAGGGACAGGCGACTGCTTATAGCCCATTGAGTTGCTCACGGTGGTCGTTAAACCTCCAATCAAAAAAAAATGGACTAAGTACACTCTTAAAAAAATTTGTGGTAGGTTGCACCAAAAAAGTGGTGCTGCACCACTTTTAGAAAAAGGTACACTATTGTGTTTTGCAAACAAAACCCAAAAACGTGGTTCAACTTTTCACCACGTTATGGTACAAGGTTGCACCATGTTGTTGGGTTTATTTTGCACCATAGAATGGTGCATCTTTTCTAAGAAAGTGGTGCAGTTGGTGTAGCACCACCTTTTGGTGGAACCAACCACAAAATATTTAACAGTGTATCCACAAGCCGCTACGGGTGCCCATGCCAACCTCTGTTCACCGCCGCCGAAAGCGCCTACAGTGGGTACGCGAGAACCAAAATTGGACCTGGAGTGATTAGAAGAACGTTGTCTGGTTCGATGAAAGCTCGTTTCTTGTTGCACCATGTGAACAGCCGGGTGAGTGTGCGTCGTTTACCTGGGGAGCTGTTGGCACCAGGATGGATCGTGGGACGAAAACAAACCGATTAAAGAAGTGTAATGCTCAGGACAATGTTCTACTAGGAACTCCTGGGTCATTCGTCCGAAGGGGTCCGGGTTCGAATCCCGGTGAGGCATGGATGTTGTGTTTGTCTTACGGCACTGGCTCTCTCCCTTCCCTGGAACCAGTGACTCTAAATTAGGGACGGGCGACTGCTTATAGCCCATTGAGTTGCTCACGGTGGTCGTTAAACCTCAAAAAAAAAAAAAAAAAAAAAAAAAAAAACTCCTGGGTCGCCGCCCCGGTGGCGCAGTGGTCTAAGCGATGGCCTCTGATCATTCGTCCGTGAGGGGTCCGGGTTCGAATCCCGGTGAGGCATGGATGTTGTGTTTGTCTTACGGCACTGGCTCTCTCCCTTCCCTGGAACCAGTGACCCTAAATTAGGGACGGGCGACTGCTTATAGCCCATTGAGTTGCTCACGGTGGTCGTTAAACCTCCAATAAAAAAAAAAAAAAAAGAACTCCTGGGTCCACTCATTCATGTGCCGGAAACTATGACGTCGAAACCAAACATCATTGTAGACAAGGTACAACCTTTCACGACAAAAGAGGTGCCTTCTAGTAGTGCATTCTTTTAGAAGGATGATGCACACTGCTCGGATTGTTCGAAAATCATCCGTGGAACAGAGGAAGATTTTCAGATATTTTCTTAGCCTCCAAGTTCCCCAGACAGCAATACAATCGAATATCTGTGGTTTGTGTTAGAGCAGTAAGTCCTCAGACAGGAGTTATTCGGCGGCTCAACCACTCAGCTTACAAGAGTTAAAGGATCTGCTGGTAACGGATTGGTGCCAGATACCACATGACTTCTTTAGAAATCTTGTAGCGTCCATGCTCGCCAAGTAAGAGCTGTTTTGCAACATGTGTAGGACCAACATCATATTAGGCAGGTGGTCATGATGCTTCGGTGTATGTACACATTATAACAGTGGCGTAGGCAGAAAGCTCCATGGGTTTGGTTCATTGGTGAAAGCCTTTTATACACATATACATCGCTTTAAATTCGTGCTGTTTACCCTCAAGGAGGAGGGTTCAAATCCAGACACCCCCCCTCTGGCTGCATTACACTAAGTGGCCACTTTATTATGACCACCCCTCAGTACTTTGTTGGGCCACCTTTTGCCTTTAATACTGCGTCGATTCTTCGTGGCATGGACTCCACGAGATGTTGATAGGTGGTTTGTGGAATCTAAAACCATGCTTGATGAATTGCTCTTTCCAGGAGTGAGATTGCAGGGTTGTGGATCCAGCGGTCTGATTGCTCGTTCAACTTCATCCCACAAATTTTCAATGTGGTTGAGATCTGGAGATTGTGGGGGCCACCTAAGCAAAGTAAACTCACCGGCATGTTCCTGAAACTAATCCTGTACAATACGAGCACTATGGCAGTACGCATTATCTTGTTAAAAGTAGCCATTACCATAAACTATTCACATGACAGGATGCACTTGGTCCGCCACGATGTTTAGATATGATGTGCCAGTAAGACGTTGATCAACACGAATTAAAGGGCCCAGAGCATGCCAGGAAAACTTTCCCCAAACCATAACGTTGCCTCCACCAGCTTGAAGGGTTGTAGCATTGCATTTGGGGTCCATGCTTTCGTGCTGTTTTCGCCAAATTTTCACTCGGCCATCGGCATGGTGCAACTGAAAACGTGATTCATCGGACCACATAATTTGTTTCCAATTATCGACTGTCCAATCCTTGTGCTCCTGTGGTAACTGGAGACGTTTTCTCTTGTTAACTGCAGACAGCAAAGGTGTTCGAACAGGTCTTCGGCTGCCATATCCCATCCGATGCAGTGTACAGCGAACAGTGCGTACAGAGATCATTTGAGGGGGATCCTTGATTAAGATGGTCTGTAATTTGCTTCACTGTTGCCCTTCTGCTGTCTGTTACCAGTCTGGACACTCTCCGTTCCGCCCGATCAGTCACTAGTCGATGACGACCACACGTTGCACGTAGAGACCCAGTTTTTTGGCTGACAGTCCAGTCTTTAAACACTTTAATAACACCTGCTCTGGAACATCTCACGAATGCGACGGCTTCGGTGATACTCACTCCATTGCTCCGAGCTCCTTTAATCATTCCACGTTGTGTAAGTCCGTCCAATCGCATTTTTTACCCATCTCGTCATCCAAAAATCACTTCTACTACTGTCGCAAGCACTAAGCTTTCCCTTTTCCCTCTGGCGGCAACAGCGTGCAGCCATAGCTAATTTGCTTAAAACTGTCAGGTGGTCATAATAAAGTGGCCACTCAGTGTATAATACAACGCATTTTACTTGTACCGTGGAGTTCGGGTACTTCTACCTTAAAGAAATTCTGTGTGCGCCACTGCCTATACATGTATGTTGTCACGGGAATGTGAAAGAGACATCAGTTCAATGAATGAAATTTTTATACCAATGAGGATAAAATGTTATGAATAACAGTTGTTTGCACATAAATACGCGTCCTTCACAATATAATGAACTAAAAGATGTTCTTCGCGAGGACGAAGAAACAGAGACCTGTGTCATTTTTATTGTAAGTGTCAAAACGAAAAACAAATACTTTATGCAAAAATTTTAGTCTTATGTAACGTATTTTTTTTATTTTCAGTAGTAAGTTATTTAAGTAGTTTTGCATTTTTGTGTCAACATTATTTTTCGCAATCAGGTGTTAGCACTGGAGATGTTGCACGAAGAACAGTAAACAACAGCTGATTCAGAGCTTTAACCTGATTGAACAAAATATAACCCCCCCCCCCATGCACTTAGACTAGCTCTCCCTTAACTTCTGTGACCATTTTCTTTTATTGGATGTTTAACGACCACCGTGAGCAGTTGCCCGTCACTAATTTAGAGCCACTGGTTCCAGGAAAGGAGAGAGCCAGCGACGTAAGACAAGCACAACATCCATGCCTCACCGAGATTCGAACCCGGACCCATCTGGGACGAGTGATCAGAAGCCATCTGTGACCAAAACAGATAGGTTACATGTGATTTACCATAAGGGCTGCTGTTAGCAATGTTCTGTCCTTAGGTAAAATTAATAACCTTTATGTGTTGCATAATATCTGCTGTGACCAGATTTCCCTATTTTGCAAATTCCAAATTATTGAACATATGCTTTGTTAGCAATAAACTCCACAATTTGTCCTTGATGAATCCTCTGTCTAGTAATAAATAAATATAACGAAGAATATAGCCTTTCTTGTAAATTATATATATACACAGGGTGTCCCACGATTCATTGGACAGTGGAATGTCTCTTGATCGGACGAAGCTATTGAGGTGAAACGAAAAGCAATGTAAATTAATGAAGATGAGCTACCACGGAATGTAAAAGTTGACCCCCTTTCTCTGGGTTTGGGGGAATGGGAGGAAAATGAAAACGAAAATCTGCGATAAAAAATTTCGTCAATGTACAACGTATGTCCAAAGACTGCTCATTTGAAAGCCATGCTTATGAACAGATCATTAGAGAAAACTGAATTGAATTTCACCGAAAGCGCGCGAAATGGCGGGGGTGCGAAATGTGATGTTCCATGTCTCCAAAACCCCAGAAATAACCCAGAAAGGAAACTGTTCGTTGCAAATATAGATGCATGGAGGCATGAAACAACGTTCGCCCAGACCCTTGTAGTCGTACACATCCACGTAAAGTAGTGTGTGCCGTGACGAGCCAGTACTGTTTGTTGTGTGGATGCACCGATGATATTACGCATGCTAACTAAACAACAAAATGGATACAACACCGAAGAGTCACTGTTTAGAGACAGAAAAAACAATTTTTATTTCCATATTTGAAAGTACAGGTCTTATGACCTAAAATAAAGTGCCCAAATGTGTTCGTGCCTGCATGCACAAGTTCGGGTCAGCGTTAATGCAGGAGTGTGGAACTTGTTGGATGTCAGAGCAGTCCTCAGCCCAGACAACATATCATGTGTGCAGATTAGCTGTTCAACTGGATAACAAAACATAAAAGGAATCAAACTATGACCACATCACATTACGTGTTCAAAGTAACCACCAGTGTTCTGGAGACACATTTCGAATCTGGTCATAAGTGCTTTCTGTGTTGCAGGTTGCACAGTCCTGGGCGATATTCTTCCACATTCTGAACATATTCTTTGTTGCAGTTCGTCCAGTGTATGCACTTCATTTGAATAAACAGCTGTTTTCAAATGACCCCATAGGAAATAATCTAGTGGTGTCAAATCAGGAGATCTCGGAGGCCACTTGATTGGTCCATGGGTACCAATCCATCGGTTAGGAAAGTGAACATTCAAATATTCTGTCACAAGGCGAAAAATGTGTGGTGGTGCACCATCGTGCTGAAACCACACGTCCTGCCTTTCACTTAGTGGTATGTCCTCCAGCAACCCAGGTAAAATATTCCTCAGGAAATGAAGGTAGCGATTGCCTGTCAAAATACCTTCGTAAAAATAAGGACCTACAATGTAGTTATTCAGCATGCCACACCATACGTTTATACCCCAAACACGTTGAAACCGTGTTTGTCTCATCCAGTGAGGATTTATGTCATTCCAATAATGGCAATTGTGCCGATTTACAACTCCATTGTTGTGGAACCGTGCTTCGTCGCTCCATAGAATGTTCGCCTTAACGTTGACATTGCTCATGAGGACAGAGAAACAGGCCAGGAATTCTAACCTCCTTTCCGGATCATTGGCGTCCAATCCTTGTGTTAAGTGCAGCTTGTAAGGGTAATATTTGTTATTGCGTAAAATACGGTGCACAGATGTTTTCGAAATGCCTACTTCACCGGATACTTGTCGCACTGAGGTACATGGAATAAAATGAAATGTACCCAGTACTGCAGTAGCATGTGCCTCATCAGTTGCAGTTTTTGGATGGTACGCCTTTTTCCTGGATGGCAATGTGCCACTACTGCGCAGTTTGTGCTCCACATGTCGAAATACGTTTTTACTAGGCGGATGACGGTCTGGATATTTCTCTCTGTACATTTGGGCTGCTGAACGACAATTTCGTTTACACTCTCCGTAAATCAGTAGCATATCTACATATTCATCATTGGAGAACACCATCGAACCTTATGGTCTCCGCAGATTAAAGAAAACAAACTGACCTGAAAAACTTGGTCGACAACGCTGTGCAATAATTACGGAATACCACTGAACGACACTACTGTCTACAACACGATTACAGCAGGAAATTCCAGCATTCAGTAAGAGTACTAGAACACCGTTCATACGTCGTCTGACATCTCACTTCAGGAAACGTAGTCTCATACGATATTTGCATAATCCCTTGCACTGCGACATGTATTCAGTTGGTTTAGGTGTTGCAGAGCAAGGAACGTATGACCTCCCACTTCTTGGTACGTAGCTTCGTACAAAATCTGCATAATCCCGTGAACGCTAACATGGCGATAATCCCTATGACGACATCGAAAGCAACTGTCTTTTGGTAGATATCTTTTACACCGCAAATTCATTTTCGCGATGTTTTTCGTCCACTTCTACCTTACACCCTCCAACACGGGAGAACAGTTAACTGCACAAGCTGTTGTGTCTACTGCTCGGTATTTCATGTGGTTTCTTTACATCGCATAACACAGACCAATGGAATCGGCCAACGGCACAATTGTATTTATTCGCGGAATGTCGTACATTCACCCTCGATGAGCCGTAATCTGTTTCAATGAGTATGGGAATTACACTTATGGCGCAGCATGCGTTACCACCTCAATGGTATTTTGCAATATTCTGCGTAGTTTGCTGGAGGACCTACACTAAGTGAATCGGAAAACCCACGGTTTCAGCCAGATGGTGCGCCGCCTCGTCCTTATGACCCGATATGAGGATCGGGGAGGTGTCAATATCCTATAGCACGTTTGTTTCACGCCTCCATTCATTTACACTTGCAACAAACAGTTTCCTTTCTGGGTTATTTCTGGGGTTTTGGAGACATGGAACATCACATTTCGCACCCCCGCCATTTCGCGCGCTTTCGGTGAAATTCAATTGTGTTTTCGCTAATGATCTGTTCATAAGCATGGCTTTCAAATGAGCAGTCTTTGGACATACGTTGTACATTGACGAAATTTTTTATCGCAGATTTTCGTTTTCATTTTCCTCCCATTCCCCCAAACCCAGAGAAAGGGGGTCAACTTTTGCATTCCGTGGTAGCTCATCTTCACTAATTTACATTGCTTTTTGTTTCACCTCAATAGCTTCGTCCGATCACGAGATATTCCACTGTCCAATGAATCGTGGGACACCCTGTATATGTCTATGGTCTACAATATAAACTGTATATTTCAGAAACCTTGTTAAAAATCCTTGTGTCATATATATGCATGCCTATTTCATTTACTACTTAAAATCCATTAACTTATTACTTTATGTACGTGTCTCCGTAATAGTGATGTGTATTAGAAATATGTAAAATCTTTTATTGCAGTTGGATTTATTTAAAAAAAAACATATTAAAGTAGGGATATTTTCGCTATTCTCGCAAATTTAATTTTACCAGGGCATTTGATGAACTCGAATTTTGCTATTGCCAAGAAGTTGTAGATTTTATTCACACAACCAAATATAGTGTATATTTTCTTCCTATATTTGTTTGTACATCGGTTAAGTTTGAGTTTCGCAAAAGTTGCAACCAAGATAACGTGTTACCGATCAATTTGTCAAGAAAACGCAATGTAAACAAACGCTATGATCCTTGTGTCGTGTTATCTTAGCAAATTGAAAAATGCTGTCCAGTAAATTCTTACTGGCGAATACTGAAGAAGAAACAACAAATAAAATGCAACATCATTGTCGAAATTCAGATAATGACATTAAATACGAAAGCGCAGCATGAAACTTCTCTACCGTAGAGAATCAATGGCTGCCACAACCGATACCGGGTGGCGCGATGGTCTAAGACTCTAAGCGATGGCCTCTGATCATTCGCCTGAAAGGGGTCTGGGTTCGAATACCGGTGAAGCATGGATGTTGTGTTTGTCTTACGGAAGTGGCTCTCTCTCTTCCGTACAACCAGTGATCCTAAATTAGGGACGGGCGACTGCTTATAGCCAGTGTGTAGTCTTACAATTTGCAGAGGGCAAATCCTATGTGCAAATCCTAAAAAATCAGAGGTTATACTACATGGATAAAAACAAAACAAAAAAACAAACAAACACGGTACCCTCGTGGGGGTACCGTGCCCTTTAAACAGTTGTGACTATGAGCTTACTAACCGATATGAATAAAGTCTCTTCTCCTGTCTCCTGTCAATTATGACATGTTGAAGAGCATGCACAAGATTATTTTAATTTTTATTGAAAAATATCCCATAAAGCCTGAGCCGCCCCGATTTCGCAGTGGTCTAAGTGATGGCCTCTGATCATTCGTCCGAATGGAATACGGGTTCGAATTCCGTGAGGCATGGATGTTATGTTTGTCTTTTGACATTGGCTGTCTCCCTTTCCTGGAACAGTGACCCTAAATTAGGGACGGGCGACTGCTTATAGACCATTGAGTTGCTCACGGTGGTCGTTAAACCTCCAATAAAAAAAAAGCTATGCTTGGGCACGATGAGGGGATATCGCACGCCTCCGCGTGCTCCACTCCCCGGAAAATTCTATTTGGGCATGGCCCTGATTCAGCCACACTTTTTTATGGCCTGATCTGATGGGAACTCGTGAAATAATATTTACATATTTTTTTCTTATTACAAGCCGTGAAAACGAATTGTATTTTGTTCTATATAGCAACAGTTTCTTTTTAAAACTGTAAGTTTTTTTGTTGTTGTTGTTTTTGTTTAAAGAAACGTTAAGTATTTCAAACATGGAAAATACAGTAAAATCTGAAAAATCCGGCATCCAGAAAACCGACAACTTCAGAAATCCGGCACTTTTCCGAGTTCGTTTTCGAGAACATCGTGAGAGCATCCGATGTTTCTCCAATAACGGTGGAAATCTCTCTATGTACCGTCTTAACAACACATCGCGAGATCATCTGATCTCAGGTTGCGAATTGCCGATAGCCTCATTCGTGTGATATCCGGAGGTTGCTCAAATTCGTCATCTCATTGCGCCGCACTAAAGTCACGCGGACCAATGAGGCGACGAATCGGCGTGTACATTTGAAATGCGTGTCGAACGTGTGATGATGATCTGTACTTGGTGGTGGGAGTATGTAGATTCGATCGTGTAATAACAGTAATTAATGACTTCATGGCTTCCTCATATTACTTTCAGTATTATAAATATATCAGCACTAAATATAAAATTAGGTTAGCGCCAGGTTTGAATAACAAAATTGCCACCCCGGTGGCGCAGTGGTCTAAGCGATGGCCTCTGATCATTCGTCCGAAAGGGGTCCGGGTTCGAATCCCGGTGAGGCATGGATGTTGTGTTTGTCTTACGGCACTGGCTCTCTCCCTTCCCTGGAACCAGTGAGCCTAAATTAGGGACGGGCGACTGCTTATAGACCATTGAGTTGCTCACGGTGGTCGTTAAACCTCCAATAAAAAAAAAGCTATGCTTGGGCACGATGAGGGGATATCGCACGACTCCGCGTGCTCCACTCCCCGGAAAATTCTATTAGGGCATGGCCCTGATTCAGCCACACTTTTTTATGGCCTGATCTGATGGGAACTCGTGAAATAATATTTACATATTTTTTTCTTATTACAAGCCGTGAAAACGAATTGTATTTTGTTCTATATAGCAACAGTTTCTTTTTAAAACTGTAAGTTTTTTTGTTGTTGTTGTTTTTGTTTAAAGAAACGTTAAGTATTTCAAACATGGAAAATACAGTAAAATCTGAAAAATTCGGCATCCAGAAAACCGACAACTTCAGAAATCCGGCACTTTTCTGAGTTCGTTTTCGAGAACATCGTGAGAGCATCCGATGTTTCTCCAATAACGGTGGAAATCTCTCTATGTACCGTCTTAACAACACATCGCGAGATCATCTGATCTCAGGTTGCGAATTGCCGATAGCCTCATTCGTGTGATATCCGGAGGTTTCTCAAATTCGTCATCTCATTGGGCCGCACTAAAGTCACGCGGACCAATGAGGCGACGAATCGGCGTGTACATTTGAAATGCGTGTCGAACGTGTGATGATGATCTGTACTTGGTGGTGGGAGTATGTAGATTCGATCTTGTAATAACAGTAATTAATGACTTCATGGCTTCCTCATATTACTTTCAGTATTATAAATATATCAGCACTAAATATAAAATTAGGTTAGCGCCAGGTTTGAATAACAAAATTGCCGCCCCGGTGGCGCAGTGGTCTAAGCGATGGCCTCTGATCATTCGTCCGAAAGGGGTCCGGGTTCGAATCCCGGTGAGGCATGGATGTTGTGTTTGTCTTACGGCACTGGCTCTCTCCCTTCCCTGGAACCAGTGAGCCTAAATTAGGGACGGGCGACTGCTTATAGCCCATTGAGTTGCTCACGGTGGTCGTTAAACCTTCAATCAAAAAAAAAAAATAACAAAATTAAAAAATACTTACCATCCCTAAAACAAAAAGAAGAAAATACTTTACTCCAGCAAGGAGTCATTTATAAAATAGAGTGTTCTTGTGGATTACCATATATAGGAGAAACAGGAAGAAGATTAACCACCAGAATTAAAGAACACAAAGCAGCAATAAGGAACAGCTCGAATAAAACAGGATTAGACAGGCACATACAACGGAGTCATTTATAAAATAGATTGTTCTTGTGGATTACCATATATAGGAGAAACAGGAAGAAGGTTAACCACCAGAATTAAAGAACACAAAGCAGCAATAAGGAACAGCTCAAATAAAACAGGATTAGACAGGCACATACAACGGAGTCATTTATAAAATAGATTGTTCTTGTGGATTACCATATATAGGAGAAACAGGAAGAAGGTTAACCACCAGAATTAAAGAACACAAAGCAGCAATAAGGAACAGCTCAAATAAAACAGGATTAGACAGGCACATACAACGGAGTCATTTATAAAATAGATTGTTCTTGTGGATTACCATATATAGGAGAAACAGGAAGAAGGTTAACCACCAGAATTAAAGAACACAAAGCAGCAATAAGGAACAGCTCGAATAAAACAGGATTAGACAGGCACATACAACGGAGTCATTTATAAAATAGATTGTTCTTGTGGATTACCATATATAGGAGAAACAGGAAGAAGGTTAACCACCAGAATTAAAGAACACAAAGCAGCAATAAGGAACAGCTCAAATAAAACAGGATTAGACAGGCACATACAACGGAGTCATTTATAAAATAGATTGTTCTTGTGGATTACCATATATAGGAGAAACAGGAAGAAGGTTAACCACCAGAATTAAAGAACACAAAGCAGCAATAAGGAACAGCTCAAATAAAACAGGATTAGACAGGCACATACAACGGAGTCATTTATAAAATAGTTTGTTCTTGTGGATTACCATATATAGGAGAAACAGGAAGAAGATTAACCACCAGAATTAAAGAACACAAAGCAGCAATAAGGAACAGCTCAAATAAAACAGGATTAGACAGGCACATACAACAAACTGGCCACAAAATGGACTGGGACTCCTTAAAAGTGATCAAACATCAATCCCATGCAATTATCCGGAAATTAGAGGAATCCCTGGAATTTTACAAGACACAAGGTGGCAACATCAATGACCATGCTGGATGGAAAATCCATCAGGCTTGGTCACCAGACCTGTGGAAGTAGAAGGAAGCAAGAACTCCTGACGAAGATCTAGTGTTTAGATCGAAAACTTGAGAGGTAATGTACCTAATAAATTTATCCTCGATAATTCCCGTTAAATATTTATAATACCGTGTAATAACATCTACATCGCGTAAATCGCCTTCGCGATGTATCGTAGTTTCGTCCGTTAAAACACCGTAACATCGTGTAAAATTCACATCGGGTTGTATCGATGCAATGCCCACCCCTAGCCTGTTGCCCTGGCTGTTTTCAAGTTTTTGCCTAACCATTCGCCAAATTCAATTCAATTCTTTTTTTTTTTTTTTTTTTTTTTTTAGTTGGAGGTTTAACGACTACCGTGAGCAACTCAATGGGCTATAAGCAGTCGCCCCATCCCTAATTTAGGATCACTGGTTTCAGGGAAGGGAGAAAACCAGTGCCGTAAGACAAACACAGCATCCTTGCCTCACCGGGATTCGAACGCGGACCTTTTTGGACGAATGGTCAGAGGCCATCGGTTAAACCACTGCGCCACCTGGGCGGGCCTTACAGAGATTCGTACCCCCTGACTCTTCTCAGATGAATGGTCATAAGCCAGCGCTTATGCCACTGGGAGGGCCAATTCTTTTTCGACAGAGTTTTTACATAAATAGTTCAAAAAGTAATCGCCAATATTTTGGTCAAAACAAAACTTTTTTTTCCATCGCCAAAAACGATTTTTTTTCTCTTGCAAAAATGCAGGGTCGTCGCAGCGCGACCCTGCATTTTTATTAGGCGTAGGCGAGCAAATTTTCGTTAAAGTTACCTGTTACGTGTAAGTACGTACTTTACGCAACGCCCGTTATGCAATTTTTAGACAGCTTCAGAAATCCGGAATTATCGTAAATCCAGCACTCGTCAGGTTTCTTCGATACCGGATTTTCGAGGTTTTACTGTGTACCTTTTATGCTTTAGGATGCAGTGGCATCTAACGGCGAAAATCATCTCTAATGTCAACTGTCAAATTATCAGTTCGACCGAGAACAGACTTTTGTAAAGCATAAATTGGGTAAATATTTTGGTAAAGAAAACTTCCTTATTTATTATGTAATAAACGCCTAATTATTTGGAAAGATGAGAAGCATAGGACAAGACCCCCAATTCACAAAGTCAGGCCTCTGACGTAATCGTTGAAATTCGTCGTACAGACAGACTGCGTCCTGTGAATTTGTTTTTTAACAGTTTTTCGGGAATGCTGGTGAAGTGTTATTAAAGAAATTGAGTAATGTGGATGAACAGGAGTTTGCGTGAATGTTGTAATTTTCTGCAAACATAATTTCCAGTGCTCACAATTTTACACGTACTAAAAGGTCGTATATTTATTTTGATTTTGTTCTGCGATTTCAGAAAATATGCTTTACAGAGGTATGGTGTTATTTCTATTTTTCTTATCCTATCGTTGAATTAATGAGATGTTTTAAAGTATTCCTTATGTATGATTGATATGCAGCACGACACTGTTTAGAGTTTTTCTGTATGTTCAAACACAGTGGCATAAACATCAAAATTGAAATTATTGGGTTTGCTGTCATTTGAATAAACGAAAATTGTTAAATTTATCAGCATGGAGCCACTGAAAAGTACTTTTGGAGAAGTCACTGAAGAATTGATTATAAAGGAAGTGAAACCAAATGCTTTAACACACAATGAGACAGATACAGGTGAAGACAGTTGGGAGTGTGAAGTATGCTTCCAGAAATTCACAACAGAATCCAACTTCGAGAAACATGTGCAACTTCACACAAGTGAAAAATGTTTCCAGTGTGATGTGTGTCTCAAGGCATTCACGCAGAAAGGTAGTCTTTTAAGGCATGCAAAGGCCCATGTATTGAAACAGTCTTATGATTCTGGTATTTGTTGCAAACAGTTCAAAGAAGAAGGAAACTTCTCAAAGCATAGGCTCCTTCACTCAGGTGTGAAACCTGTCCAGTGCCTAAAACACTTTGGAGAAGGCCATCTTTCAAAACATAAGTTGTTTGACGCAGATGAAAAATGCAGCCAGTGTAATGTATGCTCTAAACAATATGCACAGGAAGCTCAGCTTTCAAAGCATATACTTCTTCACACACAACAGAGCCCACCTACATGTGATAAATGCTTCAAAGGATTTACTGAGAAAAGTGCTCTTTTAAATCATATGCTTCTTCACACAGGTGAAAAGCCTTACCAATGTGATGTATGCTTCAAACGATTTACTCAAAAAAGTGCTATGTCAAATCATGTGCTTCTTCACACAGGTAAAAATCCTCACCAATGTGATGTATGCTTTAAACGATTTACTCAGAAAGGTGCTCTGTCAAATCATATGCTTCTTCACACAGGTGAAAAGCCTCACCAATGTGATGTATGCTTCAAACGATTTACTCAGAAAGGTGCTCTGTCAAATCATATGCTTCTTCACACAGGTGAAAAGCCTCACCAATGTGATTTATGCTTCAAACAATTTACTCAAAAAGGTGCTCTTTCAAATCATATACTTCTTCATACAGGTGAAAAGCCTCACCAATGTGATGTGTGCTCCAAACAGTTTACTCACAGAAGTTATCTTTCAAAACATATGCTCAGTCACTCAGGTGAAAAGCCTCACCAATGTGATGTATGTTCCAAACAGTTTACTTACAAAAGTGATCTTTCAAACCATGTACTTCTTCACACAGGTGAAAAGCCACATCAGTGTGTCGTATGCTCCAAACAATTTACTCAGAAAGGTAGTCTTTCAAAGCATATGTTAGTGCACACAGGTGAAAAGCCTTATCATTGTGATGTATGCTCCAAACAATTTACTGACAAAAGTAATCTTTCAAAGCATATGCTAATTCACACAGGTATAAAGCCTCACCGATGTGAGGTATGCTTTAATCAATTTATTCAGAAAAGTCATCTTTCACAGCATATGCTCATTCACACAGGTGAACAGCCTCACGAATGTGATGTATGCTCCAAACAGTTTACTCAGAAACGTCATCTTTCAAGGCATATGATCCTTCACTCAGGTGAAAAAGCATCACCGGTATGATGTATATTCTAAACATTTGCTTAAGGCATATGCTCCTTCACTCAGGGCAAAAGGCTCACCATTTTTATGTATGCTCCAAGCGATTTGCTGGCAAAAGTTATCTTTCAAATCATATGATCATTAACACAAACAAAAAGCATTGGAAATGTAATATATGCATCAAACAATTTATTCTGATGGGTGTTCTTTCAATGCATGTGCTCCTCGACACAGGCGAAAGTCTCACTGATATGGTGCTCCAATCAATTTACTAACAGAAATGTTCCTTCAGTTTGTCTGCTTTGTTACACATATGAGAATTGTCACCATTGTGTTGTATGCTCCAAATTATTTACTCAGGAAATGAATCTTTCAGGGCATATGCTATTTCACACAGGTGTTTTATAAGCCATACCAATGGTATTATTGCTTCAAACAGTTTGCTCACAAAAATGATCTCCCATAGCATATTATTTTCCAGAAAGGTAAAAAGCCTAGCCAATATTTTACATGCTGCAAAGTATTTGCTTGGAAAAGGGATCTTTTAGAGTATATCATCATTCTTATATTATAGAACGGAATCCACTACTAATCGGCCCTATAAAATGCAAATAAGTACAATAATAAAATGAAGCAAAATGTAGTACAAGATAAAAATGTTAGCCTAACAGTTGAAATTAAATTAGCAAAACTTATAAGAGTCCCAAAACAGTGAAAAATAATTCAAAGACAAAACAACCAGCAAAGAAGTTAACTAAAACGTAGAAATAAGAACAATGTGGAACGGTGCAAATAACAATGATAAAATGAAAAATATTAAATCAAAGAAAGCTAAATATAGAATTGACAGAAATAAACTCTCAACAAAAATTCTTATAGCTAAAAATAAAATTACTAAAAAATATAGAAGAAATAAAGTATTAAATTCAGCCAACTCTGGGCCACAAGCTCCGGTTAGTTACTCAAACTGTAAACGAAAAAAAATTAAAGAAATAATCAATTAAGAAGGTAACTATCAATAGAAAAAAGTATTAACATACATTTTTGGAATGCACATGGGCTTCTAAGACAACAGAGAATTTATCACATTGCTTGGTGGTGCAAATATAGATATTGCCCTAATTAATGAGACATGGTTGACAAAGTATAATATATTCAAAGTTTTTGGATAGATACCACGTCTACAGACTGAATACCTGCAATAACAAATCACTAGGGATACTTATTGCAGTAAAACAAACCATTAAACAATTTGAGAATCCAGAAATAATTGGAAATTCTAAGAGTGTTACAGTCACATTTGGAAAAACTGAATTCAGAGTGACTGCTTTCTACAATAAACCTAAGTAACTAATAATGATCAAAGATCTCAAAAAGCTGCTCATACACAATATACCTACGATAGTAGCGGGTGACTTGAATGCACACCACATGCCTATGATAGTAGTGGGTGATTTTAATGCACACCACATACCTACGATAGTAGCGGGTGACTTTAATGCACACCATATACCTACGATAGTAAGGGGTGACTTTAATGCACACCACATCCTACGACAGTAGCGGGTGGCTTTAATGCACACCACATACCTACGATAGTAGCGGGTGACTTTAAAGCACACCACATACCTACGATATTAGTGGGTGACTTCAAAACACACCACATACCTAGGATAGTAGCGGGTGACTTTAATGCACAGCACATACCTACGATAGTAGCGGGTGACTTTAATGCACACCACATACCTACGATAGTTGCGGGTGACTTCATGCACACCATGTACCTACGATAGTAGTGGGTGACTTTAGTGCACACCACATACCTACGATAGTTGCGGGTGATTTTAATGCACACCACATACCTACGATAGTAGCCGGTGACTTTAATGCACACCACATACCTACGATAGTAGCCGGTGACTTTAATGCACACCACATACCTACGATAGTAGTGGGTGACTTTAATGCACACCACATACCTACGATAGTAGCCGGTGACTTTAATGCACACCACATACCTACGATAGTAGTGGGTGACTTTAATGCACACCAAATACTTACGATAGTAGCGGGTGACTTTAATGCACACCACATACCTACGATAGTAGTGGGTGACTTTAATGCACACCACATACCTACGATAGTAGTGGGTGACTAATGCACACCACATACCTACGATAGTAGTGGGTGACTAATGCACACCACATACCTGCGATAGTAGCGGGTGACTTTAATGCACACCACAGCTATTGAAAATCCCCCCAAAAAAATAGAACAGGAAATAACATAACTTTTCTCTGAAAAATGATGTTGAAATCTGTATACCGAATGAACCTACGTATATATATCATGATGCCCCATAGCAGAAAGTTCCTGGTCAGTCTGCGAAAGATATCATTGTGCCACAAAATAATCTGCAGGTGGTCACTGCAAGATAACTACTAAATGCAAAAAACAATAAAAACTTTTTATACCTAAAAAAATGTCTAACCTAGGTACTACAGCAATTGCAGTGTTAATTAGGATCAAGAACCTTCTGTTCCTCTGTATCTGGTATTTTGCCAATACTATTTTCTAGCTGAAACACAAAGATTTTTGGAATAAAATAATATTTAACAACAATAAAGCGCAGAGGCATCACTAGGAAAATTGTCTTAAGAGGAGAAATCTTCCTTCATTCTACTTCATTTTCAGAACATTATTCTCCATTTCCCATCTCAAGTGCAAACATTTATATAATTAAATGATGATTAAGCAATAATACAGAAGCACAGTGGGTGTAGGGTTATTAGAAGGAATTTTTTTGCTCTGTACAACTTTGGTTTTCAGAAAATTTTCCTCCATTTTCAATTATTAGGGGAGAAATTTTTTGCTCCGTACAATTTTGGTTTTCAGAAAATTTTCCTCCATTTTCAATCTTAAATACAAAAATTTATCTAATAAAATGATATTTAATGACCATATAGGTCTGAGAGAATATCGCAAGAAACAGAATTCAAGATTACTGGGTTCTGCCAAACTTTCGTTTTCGGAAATTGTTGCCTCCATTTTCAAACCAAAGCACAAATATTTATGCAATAAAATTATATTTAACAACAATATCGGATAATTTTCTCTTCAAGCATCGAGGAAACATCGGGAGAAAAAAATTGCGAGCACGGGAGAAATTCTCATTCTGCCAGCCTAACTTCCGTTTTCGGAAATTTTGAAAGGCGGAAAACTTGCATCTATGATAGGAAGTCTGCAAGATGGTTTAATAGGGTTCTGGGGATATCATTTCTGTCTGCAAGACCAAAATAAATCTGCGATGTGCGTCAGCCGCCGCCGCGATTCCGCTACGGGAATGAATACAAATTAAACCTGCAATTTATGTCGGCCATCGCGGTGATTCTTTTAGAGGAATGAGTACAAAATAAATCTGCAATGTACTTCACCGCAATTCTTCTACGGGGATGAGTACAAAATGAATGCAATGTACGTCGGCCGTCGTCGCGATCCTGCTACGGGGATGAGTACAAAATAATTCTGCGACGTATGTCGTCCTTCACGAGAAAAAAAAAAAACAATTACGGGAGAAATCCTCACTACGCCTTCCGTTTTCGGAAATTTTGAAAGGCGGAAAACTGGCATCTATCGGGTTGTTGGAAAAGTCATGACGTATTTTGGCACCCGATGGCGGTTGGGCGGTTTTGGAAGTACTAGAGGCATGCGCAGCTGTTATCGCTATGGCATTCGACAGGTGCCAGTTCTAGCTGCGGTCTAAAAAGAATAGTGAGCGATTTGGTTGATTTGCAAAGATTTGACATCAAGTTGAAGATGGAAGACCAAACTGTACATTTTCGCCATATTTTACTGTTTTACTTCCGTAAAGGGAAGAACTTGCATCAAGCTTGTAAAAATTTGCGTAAAGTGTACGGTGATAATGCTCTACAAGAACGTCAGTGCCAGCGGTGGTTCGCAAAATTCCGTGCTGATGATTTTGACCTCAACGATGCTCCTCGGTCGCGGAGACCCACCGAGGTTGATGACGACCAAATCAAGGCATTGATCAAGTCAAGCGCATGTTACACGACACGAGAGACTGCAGACACATTGCACATCCATCATTCAAGCGTCCACGACTCCCTGAAGAAGCTGGGATACGTAAGCAAGCTCGATGTGTGGGTTCCTCATGAACTCAAAGAAGCTCAATTGATGGCGCGTATAAACATTTGCGATAGGCTCATTAAACGTGAGGAAAACGATCCTTTTTTGAAGCGACTGATAACTGGTGACAAAAAGTGGATTGTCTACAACAATGTGCTGCGCAAACGGTCTTGGTCCCGATGTGCTGCTTCGCTTCAAACGACATCCAAAGCAAACATTTATCAGCGGAAGGTTCTGGCCTCAGTGTGGTGGGATTTTAAAGGTGTCGTATTTTTCGAGCTCCTACTACGGAACCAAACAGTCAGTTCGAATGTGTACTGTCGGCAATTGAACAGTTTGAACGAATCCATTATCCAGAAACGTCCAGAGCTTGTTCATCGTAAAGGTGTGTTCCATCACGACAACGCGAGACCACACACAAGTTTGATCACCCACCAAAAATTATTGGAGCTTGGGTGGGATGTGTTGCCACACCCAGCATACTCGCCTGATCTTGCGCCGTCAGACTTCCACTTGTTTCGCTCTCTTCAACAGTCCTTGCGTGGTATAACGTTCAATTCAGATGAGGCTGTATATCAGCACCTTGTACAGTTTTTTGCCATGAAAGACAGGTCCTTCTATGAACGAGGCGTTCTGCAGCTCACTAAAAGATGGCAAAAGGTTATCGAACAAAACAGGCATTATATCATTGATTGATCTGTGTTCTTTCTATCAGAAAATGACCTTTGCAAAACATGGCTAAAATACGTCAAGACTTTTCCGACAACCCAATATGATAGTCTGCAAGATGGTTTCAATAGGGTTCTGTGGATATCGTTTTTGTCTGCAGGACCAAAATAAATCTGCGACGTACGTCGCCCGTCACAAGGATTCTGCTACGGGGTCATGATGGAAGTAGTAAATATCTTGGTCTTGCATTATGTAGAAATTTTAACTATTGGGCTGTCGGAAAAGTCATGGCATATTTTAGCCATGTTTTGCAAAGGTCATTTTTTGATAGAAAGAACAAAGATCAATCAATGATATAACGCCCGTTTTGTTCGATAAGCTTTTGTTATCTTTCAGTGAGGTGCAGAATGCCTCATTCATAGAAGGACCTGCCTTTTGTGGTGAAAAACTGTACAAGGTGCTGATTTACAGCCTCATCTGAATTGAACATTATACCACGCAAGGACTGTTGAAGAGAGCGAAACAAGTGGAAGTCTGATAGCGCAAGGTCAGGCGAGTATGCTGGGTGTGGCAACACATCCCACCCAAGCTCCAATAATATTTGGCGGGTGATCAAACTTGTGTATGGTCTCGCGTTGTCATGATGGAACACAACACCTTTACGATGAACGAGCTCTGGACGTTTCTGGATAATGGATTCGTTCAAACTGTTCAATTGCCGTCAGTACACATTCGAATTGATTGTTTGGTTCCGTGGTAGGAGCTCGAAAAACACGACACCTTTAAAATCCCACCACACTGAGGCCAGAACCTTCCGCTGATAAATGTCTGCTTTGGACGTCGTTTGAGGCACAGAAGCACGTGAGGACCAAGAGCGTTTGCACAGCACATTGTTGTACACAATCCACTTTTCATCACCAGTTATCAGTCGCTTCAAAAAATGATCGTTTTCCTCACGTTTAATGAGCATATCGCAGATGTTTATACGCGCTGTCAATTGAGTTTCTTTGAGTTCAGGAGGAACCGACACATCAAGCTTGCTTACGTATCCGAGCTTCTTCAGGTGGTCGTGAACACTTGAATGGATGTGCAGTGTGTCTGCAGTCTCTCGTGTCGTGTAACATGCGCTTGACTTGATCAATGCCTTGATTTGGTCGTCATCAACCTCGGTGGGTCTCCGCGACCGAGGAGCATCGTTGAGGTCAAAATCATCAGCACGGAATTTTGCGAACCACCGCTGGCACTGACGTTCTTGTAGAGCATTATCACCGTACACTTTACGCAAATTTTTACAAGCTTGATGCAAGTTCTTCCCTTTACGGAAGTAAAACAGTAAAATATGGCGAAAATGTACAGTTTGGTCTTCCATCTTCAACTTGATGTCAAATCTCCGCAAATCAACCAAATCGCTCACTATTCCTTTTAGACTGCAGCTAGAACTGGCACCTGTCGAATGCCGTAGCGATAATTGAGCTGCGCATGCCTCTAGTACTTCCAAAACCGCCCAACCACCATCGGGTGCCAAAATACGTCATGACTTTTCCGACAACCCAATATATTAAGGATTGTTCCACGTTAAATGCAGGCTCGTCAGATCACTTCCCTGTGTTATTGCAGATCCACACACAACAAAAGACTGCTGAAACTAATAAAGTGAATGTAAATCTCAAAAAATTGGTGAAATTAATCCGCCACAAATAAAATTTTGCTTTAATCCTAGAGAATTAAACACATTAGTTTCCAAATTTACTAACTGCATTAAAGGTGCAATGAATGAATGTAGTCAAATTGCTATACCTGTAAAACACCCTTACTATCTTCCATCACATATTAAAAGGCTGATCACGGATAAGAATACAGCAAGGAGAGCTTGGATCAAACATAGAACAAACTCTAATAAGAAAACCTATTTTCAACTGAATAGTATTAATAATAAGCTTTATAAGTAAGCACATTAATAAAGCCTGGAATGAACTCACTGAAAAATTCAACCCATACAGCAAACCCTCAGTCTGGAAAATCATCAAATCACTCAAAAACGGGAATAACAAAATTCTAAATAAGCCTCCCATTAATGAGAAAGGTATTGTAACTTATTCCAATGAGGAAAAAATAAAGATTTTTTTTGAATTGCTGAAAAACCAATTCTCTTATATGATAACTTACTCAAAAAATATCCTCTCATTAAAAGAACAATAAAGGACTATATATCATGAAAGAAATACGGGATTACGCCATATAATACAAATTTTGAAGATGACAATCCGATTTTTGGCGTAAATGTGACAAGGATGGTAAGTCAGATAATATGCGAAAACTTGAAAATTTTCATCGTCCTGGAGCGGGACTCGAACCTCTCCGCTCCAGGACGATGAAAATTTTCAAGTTTTCGCATATTATCTGACTTACCATCCTTGTCACATTTACGCCAAAAATCGGATTGTCATCTTCAAAATTTGTATTATATGGCGTAATCCCGTATTTCTTTCATGATTTATCTGCTTCTCCGGGCAATCACGGGATAGGATTGTTAACCTCCAGATTCGCTAAACATGAATGCCGGTTGCTTCGACTAGCGAATCCTGTGATGGTTAAATTCAAATTGATCGGAAACTTGAAACTTGGTCGTTCTGGGTGGTGTAGTGGTTAGCATACCTAGGCGTTTTCTGGGAGACGCGGGTTCGAGTCCCGCTCCAGGACGATGAAAAAATTTTCAAGTTTTCGCATATTATCTGACTTACCATCCTTGTCACATTTACGCCAAAAATCGGATTGTCATCTTCAAAAAAGGACTATATAGTTAACGAAAATTCAGTATGTAACTCCGATGTTAATAATGAAGACAATGAGCCTAAAATCTCAGTCTTGAAAGTTAAAAACATAAATAAAAAACAAGAAAGCACCTGGATTAGACAATATTAATAATGCTATATTAAAGAGATTACCATATAATTTTTAAAAGTGCTCACTTGCATTTACAACTGAGCAATAAAATTGAACTACGTTACTATTTCATGGAAAAAAGCAAAAATTACTTTTATTCCCAAACCTAATAGTGATCTTTCAAATCCTCAAAACTTTTGACCTATTTCCTCGTTGTCCTCATTAGGCAAAATACTTGAAAAGTTAATTGTTTATGAATTTTTTTTTATTGGAGGTTTAACGACCACCGTGAGCAACTCAATGGGCTATAAGCAGTCGCCCGTCCCTAATTTAGGGTCACTGGTTCCAGGAAGGGAGAGAGCCAGTGCCGTAAGACAAACAAAACATCCATGCCTGACCGGGATTCGAACCCGGACCCCTTACGGACGAATGATCAGAGCCCGACGCCTTAGACCACTGCGCCACCGGGGCAGCGCTTATGAAATCATTAGATTCTGTCAAGCTAATAACATTATTCCACCTGAACAATGTGGATTTAGAAAAGAACACTTATGCCTACATCAGGCCTCTAGAGTTGTAGAAAAAAATTAAGTAAAGGCTATGTATAATAACCTTCAATGTACTGCAGCACTCTTTTTTGATATCTCAAAGGCGTTTGATAAAGGCTGTCATGACTCATTATTATACAAGCTAATAAAAAATGGGTTCCCTAGATGGATGGCCTTAGTTATAAAATCATCTTTAGGAAACAGAAGATTTCAAGTACAATATAATGACAAGTCCAACTTTCATAAACTAAAAGCGGCGTTCCGCAAGGATCTGTTTTAGGTCCGTTGCTATACAATATATATATATACCTCTGATTTTCCTAAAGATAATATTAGCAAAATTAAAGACAAAGTTTTCACAGCACTATACGCAGCTGACACGACACTTCTAAGTACATCCACCAATGCATTACATGCAGTCAATAAGCTTCAAGAATTTATTCCAATCTTTGCAAAATACTTTGAAATGTGGAATATTAAGATTAATTCAGATAAATCCCAAGCAATTTTATTCACTAAGAGATTCCTGCATCATATACCTAGAATTAAACAATATAGGAGGTAAAAAACTACTCTGGTGTGACCAAATTAAATCGTCATCATCATCATTGTCAACCATTATCAATCCACTGCTGGACGAAGGTCTCCCCAAGTTTCCTCCACAACGGTCTGTCTTGTGCCAGTCTCCTCCATGTCACCCCTGCATACTTTCGAATTTCATCCACCCATCTCCCATGTGGTCTTCTTCTGGGTCTTTTCCTGTCCCTTGGAATCCAATCTAAAATTTCAGCTGTCCATCGATGATCTGTCCTTCTGGCAGTATGTCCAGCCCATTGCCATTTCAGGGATTTAACTCTGATCATGATGTCTTCCACTCTTGTCATTTTTCGGATCCACGAGTTCCTCTTCTTAGCTCTCCTGGTTACACCAAGCATGCACCTCTCCATGCTGCTTTGAGTTGTCTGCAGCCTTTGTCTCTTTTAGTTAAGGTCCACGTCTCTGCACCATACGTAAGCACTGGAAGGATGCATTGATCAAACACTTTTCTTTTAAGACATAATGGCATATTGCTCTTGAAAATTATGCTGTTTCTTCCAAATGCTCTCCAGGCAAGTTTTGTACGCCGATTAATTTCTTCATCAATGTGACCCTCACTTGATATCTGCTGTCCAAGATAAACGTACGTGTCTGTTATCTCCAGCTTTTCTCCATCAATCGATAAATCTTCATTTCTTGTAAAAGCATTGAACATCACTTTTGTCTTCTGAAAGTTCATTTTTAATCCCACTTCTTTACTCTTGTCAGCAAGTTCCTGGATCATACTCTGCAGCTCTGATGGGGTAGTTGCAAAAATGACTACGTCATCAGCAAAACGAAGGTGGGTTAGATAATCTCCATTAATCTTTATCCCTTTGTTTTCCCAGCTCAGCGATTGAAAAACACCCTCCAATGTGGCATTAAAGAGCTTCGGAGATATGGTGTCACCTTGTGTCACTCCCTTTCCAATTTTTATGTGTGTTGTATTTTCAAACAGCCGAATCTTTGCACTTGCATTTTCATAGATGTTATTAATAATATTAATGTATGCATCTTCAATACCGCAGGTTTTCAGAGCCATTGTAACTGCTGATGGTTTCACCGAATCAAAGGCTTTTTCATAATCGATAAAAGCCATGCACAATGGAAGTTCATATTCCCTCGCTCTTTCAATTAGTGCTCTCAGTACGTGGATATGATCTATTGTGCTGTAGCCACTCCTGAATCCAGCTTGTTCTCTCGGTTGAGCCATGTCCAGTGTTACCTTCAAGCGGTGTGAAAGAACTTTAGTGAAGATTTTATAAACTACTGATAGGAGGCTGATAGGTCTGTAGTTTCCGAGATCCTCAATGTCACCTTTCTTATGTAGCAGGATCATTGTAGCGGTGCTCCAATCCTCAGGAATCTTTCCTTCATTAAGGCATCGAGTGAAAATTTGGGCGAGTACTGTTTCGATTTCTCCACTTGCTTCTTGTATGATGTCTACAGTAATTCCATCTTCTCCTGGAGCTTTTCCCCGCTTCATGTTCTTGATTGCATGTGCAACTTCTGCTGGAAGGACTGGAGGAACTCTGGTACTGGTATCTTTCATGATGTCTGGAGTGCATGTATCATCCCTTTCATATAATTTGGAGTAGAAATCTTTCACTCTTGTCAAAATTTGGCCTCTATTTCTTGTTACAGAACCATCTTCTTTTCTCAGTGCCATAATCTGTTTTCTTCCCTTACTGAGATGTCCCTTTGCTATCTTTAGGCTTTGGTTGTTTTCAATTGCTTTCCTCACTAGTTCACAGTTGAATTTTCTTACGTCTTCAGTGATACTTTTCCTTACTGTCTTGCATAGCTCTATATATTCCACTTTGGAAGTCACATCTTCTTTAGTTGTCCTCATCTCTCTTCTTTTTTGCATCAACATTTTCGTTTTTCCTGATAATTTGTTTACATGCAACTTGTTCTTAGACCCAGCTAATTTTGTTGCTGTTTCCATAAGAGCTTTGGTTACTTTTCTGTTAACTTCAGAGATGTCCACTTCTTCCGATGTTAGGCCTTCCAAAGCAGAGAACCTGTTCTTCAGTTCCAACTTGAAGGTATTATGGTGTTTTTTAAGGTTGGTTATGTCAATAGGTTTTGTTTGTCTTATGAGCTTGCCACGTTCAAGTTTAGTGTTGAGGTGCATCTTACATCTCACCAATCTATGGTCACTACCTGTGTTGAACTTGTTTAGCACACTGCAGTCTTCTATGACGAATTTTTTGTTACACATAATAAAATCAATTTCACTTGTCGTCCCATTTGGATGTCTCCATGTCCATTTCCTGTGTGGCTTTTTCTTGAAGAAGGAGTTCAAGATGAAAAACCCTTCTGCCTCTGCAAACTCAACGAGAGTATTTCCACGCTGGTTTCTGTTGCCATGACCGAATTTACCTACTGAAGTTTCATTCTGTTGCCGTTGCCCTATTTTTGCATTGAAGTCTCCCATAATTATTTTCAAGTGCTGCTTACCTTTATTATTTAGATGACAAATTTCCTCATAAAATTCTTCAATTTCTTCTTCAGGATGACTTGTGGTGGGTGCATAAGTTTAAATAATCTGAGCCTGGTATCTTTTCGAGAGTTGGATAACAAGTCGTGCAGCTCTGTCTGAGGAACTTTCAACTTCTACAACTTTATCCTTCAGTTTCTTGTTTATTATAAATCCAACACCACTAGTTCTGCCAGTATCTGTCCCACGATAGTAGAAGAGATGTCCACTTTTCAGTTCGATGAGATCTTCTCCTTTTCTCCTTACCTCACTTAGCCCCACGATGTCCCACTTGATCCTTTGTAATTCCTCTTCCAATTCAAGAAGCCTTGAATCAGAAGATAGGGAGCGTCCATTGTAAGTAGTCAAGGTCAGCATCAGATGGCAGCCTAGTCCGGTCCTCCGGGGATTCTTAGCACCCTCTGCCTTCATGTCGCACTGGCCGCTGCCTTGGCCAGGTACATTCCAGCTGCCGGAGACTGAGGGCCAAGATTTAAGTTGTGGAATCATTTTGGAGGGGTTTGGCCATAACTCACCACGCTGGCCAAGCGGGTTGGTGAGTGTGGGATAGAATTTCCTCTGATCCCGATGGTATAGTTATACCGCTATTGGCGGTCGTCAGATTAAATACCTGGGGCTAATTATGGATAAACAATTAAATTGGTTACCCCTATTGATAAAATGATCATGAAAGCTAATAAGGTTAAGAATGCACTAATGCCACTCCTAAGGAGTAATAGCAAACTAATATTAAAAAACAAGATACTAATTTTTTTATTTTTTATATTGTAGGTTTAACGACCACCGTGAGCAACTCGATGGGCTATAAGCAGTCGCCCGTCCCGAATTTAGGGTCACTGGTTCCAGGGAAGGGAGAGAGCCAGTGCCGTAAGACAAACACAACATCAATGCCTCACCGGGATTCGAACCCGGACCCCGTTCGGACGAATGATCAGAGGCCATCGCTTAGACCACTGCGCCACCGGGACGGCGTCTGCATTTTGAATGTAGCTACCCGTCAAATTTTTTTTTCATTGGAAGTTTACCGACCACCATGAGCAACTCAATGGGCTATGAGCAGTCGCCGGTCCCTAATTTAGGGCCACCGGTTCCAGGCAAGGAAGAGAGTCAGTGCCGTAAGAAATACACAACATTCATGCCTCACCTGCATTCGAACCCAGACCCCTTTCGGACGAATGATCAGAAGCCATCGCTAAGACCACTACGCTACCCGGACCGCCGAAATGTTTGGCAGACTGTGTCAATGAGCAAGCATCTCGCATCTAGTAATCTGTTTTCTTCAAAGGTTTTCGTTACTTTCAAGTTCCAGCAGAGAAATGCAAGGGAGCAAAAATTTAGAATATTTTATAATTTATTAAATTGCCAAAAGAATTTTTCATCTTTTTGAAACAGCCTCTTAACGAAATGCTTTTAAAGCACACAAGAACCCGCTTATGACGAGGAGCTGGGGATCGACGAAACCCTCGTTCACTTTGGGCTCCTGCTAAATCCGTTTCTGCCTGAAACTTCCCAGCATGTAAAAATTTATTTGAGAGGTATAAGTCGGCTTCGAAGGTGCGTGATGGCCGGTTGACACGATACAGTGGAGCTACTCACTGGCCGAATGAACCAGGGGCTACCGGAAGGGTGTCTGAAACAACCGTTCAGCGAACTCTGCTGCGTATGGGGCTCTGATGCAGACGGATGGTCACTGCACCTATGCTAACGGAGATGCATCGGCAGAAAAGGCTTACATTTGAACAACAGTATCGCAGTCGGATTTCCCCTGATTGGCAAAAGATTGCCTTCTCCGATGAGTCACGTTTTCTGCTTCATCGAACGGATGGACGTTGGCGTATAAGGCGAGAAACATCGGAGAACAAACACTCTTCAACCACTGCTAACAAAGCACAAGCTGGTGGCAGTGGTGTAGCCAGAAATTTCTTAAAGGGGGAGTCCATGGGTTTGGTTCATTGGTGAGAGCCCAATGTATACTTATATATCGCTTTAAATTCATACTAAATCTTCTCTCAAGGGGGTCCGGACCCTAGAACCACCCCTTGGCTACGCCTATGGCTGCTGGTGTCAGCGTTATGGTTTGGGGACACCTGTGGAAGGCATTATGGACCGAATTCGCTATGAATCCATCTCTGCAGACCACGTACACCCATACATGGGATCTTTCAGCACGACAATGAGACTTGTCACACAGCTAGAAATGTCCGAGAGTGGTTGGAAGAACACGATCAAGACTTCAAAGTCTTGACCCTGGCCCCCCTAATGCCCCAGACTCAAACCCAATTGAGCATCTGTGGGACTACCTCGATCGTGTTGTTCGCTCTATGGATCATCCACCACACCCTCCACCAGCTAACAGATGCACTGTAGGCAGCATGGCTCCATATACCTGTGAACACCTTCCAGCCCCTTATTGAGTCACTTCCAGCCCGTCTAGCTGCTTTTCACGCTGCACACGGCGGTTGTTCTGGATATTAGCTGATGGTCACAATAATGTGACTCGACTGCGCATTATGATTACTTGCTCTTCGCTGGTTAGCGTGAATTTTAGAATAGCAAGAAAACTGGACTTAAATTCCACGAAATCTTTACTCAGCAAACTTAACACCAGTCCCTGTTTACCACATAGGAAAGATTTCCGATGTGTTTTAGCAGTGTTTTTCATCATCTTGTACATGATTTGTAAATACTTTTATACATATGTTGTTCATTTTTGTTGTTATATTTTATATGTAATGTATTGGTCTCTGGAAAAATTTGAACTGATGCTTTTAGGCACGTAGTTAAAAAGTACATGCTTTCAGCATAAATTTGTACGTCCACATAATAAAAAAATAAGCGCCGCCCCGGTGGCGCAGTGGTCTAAGCGATGGCCTCTGATCATTCGTCCGAAAGGGGTCCGGGTTCGAATCTCGGTGAGGCATGGATGTTGTGTTTGTCTTAAGGCACTGACTCTCTCCCTTCCCTGGAACCAGTGACCCTAAATCAGGGACGGGCGACTGCTTATAACCCATTGAGTTGCTCACGGGGGTCATTAAACCTTCAATAAAAAAAAATAAAAAAAAAATGAGCTGATTCAGTACCGTGACCTGATTGCAGAAAATATAAACTATTTTCCCCATGCACGTACACTATCTCTCCATTAATGTCGGTGACTGTAAAAGATAGGTTAAATGTGAATTAGCATAAGGGTTGCAATGTTCTGTCATCAGATAAAATCAAATGTCTTGACATCTCGTGTGATCAGATTTCCCAAAAATTAGTAGATCTTTTTCCAAATTCCAAATTATTGAAGCCACCACCGGTGACGCGGGGGTCTAAACAATGGCTCCTGATCATTCGTCCGAGATGGGTTCGGGTTCGAATCCCGGTGAGGCATAGATGTTGTATTTGTCTTATGGCACCGTCTCTCTCCCTTCCCTGGAGTCAGTGATCCTAAATTAGGAAGAGCGGCTGCTTATCACGGTGGTGGCCTTGTCTGTTGTTTTTTTATCTTCTTTTTATTGGAGTTTTAACGACCACCATGAGCAACTTAATGGGTTATAAGCAGTCGCCCGTCCCTAATTTAGGGTCACTGGTTCCAGGGAAGGGAGAGAGCCAGTGCCGTAAGACAAACACGACATCCATGCCTCACCGGGATTCGAACCCGGACCACCACTCTTGGACGAATGATCAGAGGCCATCTCTTAGACCACAGCGCCACCGGGGCGGTATAGCCTTGCCTGTAAATTGTACACATTTGTATCTATGGTTTGCAATATACGTGTATATAAAATGGCGTGCAAAAGTTAAGGATGAGACAGTTTTTCGAATGTAACGTCGAGCAGAAGTGCTCCACATCAACTCAAATCATACCATAAGATCCCCAAGATGTAAGAATATGGGACAAGTGAGCAAAACCGTCCAAACAAGGAATCCAAAGGATACGAAGGCACTTTATTGAAAAGTTAGTTTCGAGCACAACTGGACAGAAACGTCCATGTGTCATGTGGCTGCCAAGAAAAATCTAGTCTTTAGTAGGGGATATTATCACCCCTGACTGCGTTGCAGGATTTACAACGTCTGCCCATGCTGAGGACGAGGTTGTAAAGGAGCTGCTGAGGCATCGCGGCCCATTCCTCTTGTAGCGCCAATCGCAGCTGCAGAATCGTTACTGGCAGCTGGTGACGTGCTGCCAAGCGTCTCCCGAGAAGGTCCCACACATGTTCGATTGGATTTATGTCCGGGGACCTTGCGGGCCAATCCATGCGTTGAATATCTTCAAGCTCCAACAGCACTGCGACAGCCGCTGTACGATGAGGTGTAGCGTTGTCGTCCATGAAGAGGAACTCAGGGCCCACAGCACCTCTAAACAGACGCACGTGAGGCAGGAGAACCTCGGTACAATAACGGGCACCAGTGACTGAACCTCCTTGGATGATGTGGAGGTCAGCACGGCTACCAAGCATGATACCGCCCCAAACGAGAACTCCGCCACCTCCAAACCAGTCCCTTTCGATGATGTTGGAGGTGTGTTTGAGTGTTCCCTGCTCTCTCCAGATGTGTATACATCCAGAATCACTCGTCAGACTAAATCGGCTCTCATCCGTAAAGAGAACTGAACCCCATTGCTGATGTGTCCAGTTCTTGTGTTTCTGGCACCACAGAAACCACAGAAACCGCCGTCTTAGATGAGCAGGCGTTAATACCACACACCATACTGGTCGTCGTGCATATAGACCACCTCTGTGTAGCCTTCTGGCCACGGTAAAACGCGACGTCCAGTTGTCTGTTGCATGTGCCTTGCGATTTCTCCCGCTGTCTGCCGTCTGTCTCTTCTCGCCTGTAGGACAATATACCGGTCGTCCGCCGCCGTGGTTGCTCGTGGACGACCACTGCTAAACTCTCGGACAGCTGTTACTGTCGTTTGAAATGCTCTCCAAGCTCGTGAAACGATGCTGTGAGCGATCCCGAACTCCTCGGCCACACTAGTCACACTTCGACCTTCTTCCAACTTCCCAATGACGCGATCTCGGGCAAAGTCATCCAGATGTCGTCATCTGGATTGCCTGTTGGCCATATCACACCGTGGCAGCAACTCGACGTCGTTCAAACCGATGTACACCGTGCAATAGCTTTCACCGAATTACTGAGCGTACACCGCCCGTGTGCTTTATACCCTTCCGAACCCCCCCACCCTACGTCTTGCTGCATATAAGCACATGCCCTACCGTACCGAACCATAGTCTATCTCCTGAGTGGTCTTTCGGTCCGTTCAGCCTGCTCGTTCCGCTGTTATGCTAATTTCTCCTTTTCGTCTTTAATTTTTGCACACCAGTGTATTTTACAAACCCAGTTAAAAATGCTTGTCATATAATCATGCCTATTTCCGCCGCCCCGGTGGCGCAGTGGTCTAAGGCGCTGGCCTCTGATCATTCGTCCGTAAGGGGTCCGGGTTCGAATCCCGGTCAGGCATGGATGTTGTGTTTGTCTTACGGCACTGGCTCTCTCCCTTCCCTGGAACCAGTGACCCTAAATTAGGGACGGGCGACTGCTTATAGCCCATTGAGTTGCTCACGGTGGTCGTTAAACCTCCAATCAAAAAAAAAAAAAATGCCTATTTCATTTACTACTTAAAACACATTAACTTATTACATTATGTCCGTGTCTCCGTAATAGTGATGTGTATTACAAGTATGAATTTTTTTATTGCAGTTGGATTTATTTTTATAAAAGATATTAAAGTAGGTATAGAGCCTTTGCATCGACGTCATTGTTGACTCACGGTTACTTCCGGGTGGCTAAGAGAAAGTTCAGCTGCTAAGGTTCTCATAGGATTAACATGGGAAAGCGATTTCTGGACCCTCTGTCACTCGATTGTCTGAAGTTTTAGAAATGATTAAAAGTTGTGAGGCGTATGGGTGCTTCTCAAAGTACGAGTAAGGCAGTGGAATTTCCTTTTATCGCTTTCCAATAGCACAAAAACGCCTGATTATGTGGAAAACAGCCGTAAATTGGAAGGCTTGGTCGCCCAGGCGTATGACAGGATCTGCAGTAAACACTTCATTTCAAAAACCCCTGGAGAGCACGCCCCAGCACGCGAACTGCGAAGGGGTGTGACGTAACGGTCATAGGACCATAGCAGTCCCTCTCTGCAGAAGCAGAAGGGTCAGAGGGTCCTGTGTAGGTTTTAGTTTTAGTATCAGTTTGTTTTGTTACTATCTTAAGTATCAGCTTGATTGTAAAAAACGCGTAATGGGGGAGATTTCAGAAGCATTTTTCCACTGATGTGTGAGTGTTCTTTAGAAGTTTTCGTTTCTTTCTGCAAATAGCACATCAGGAAGGGATGGGGGGGGGGGGAGAAGAAAGTACTTATATATAATGAATGAGCACATTTGTTGACGCTTCTCTCTTCGGTTTAATCTTTTTTTCTTTTTCTTTCTTTTTTTTTTTGTTTTTTTCTTGTGGGAATCTGTTAATGTGTTAATTGATATTTTCAATATCTGTTTCAGTTGAAAAGAAAAAGCTTGCTTTAGAGTATACTGCTGGAGAAAATTAGTACGTTTTGTGTAATGGTTTTTTTTTCCGAAAGTTGCGAAGAAAAAAAGATATGACATTTAGATTTGCAGCATAAAATTTGCGACGTTATGTGCATAAGTTCAAAGATATCCAAATTAATACTTTCCATGTAAATTTGATAAAAAAACCTTTTCCTAAATGATTTCAATTTATATATATATATTTTTTACCTTCTAGAAGTAGTTGCAAGATTTGAGCATATATCTTACTGCAATTTCAGGAAATGTACTCACCAAATCAGATTTTTTTGTTTGTTTTCGCGTTCGTTTCGTAATTAGAGAACTTTTTTTTTAAATAAATCGAAAGCGAAGGGAATTTGTATAGGTTTTGAGGGAAATGATTATGTTCCTAAATTCCTGCCAATTTGCCATCCATGCACATAAAAAAATTGAAGACTGAAAGAAAAATTTCCTGAAACATTAATTTTTAAGACCGGTACATGAAATCCTTTCGCAGGACAAGAGCAAAGGTTTAGAATTCCCCCATTTGTACATATCATTGTAGGAAACTGAGAATACAAATGAAAGCTGAGGATGTAATCTTTTGACGTTATCTAAGGACGAAAAATATTGAAAAAAACAAAAAAACGTTCGATTTATTGTGGTCTGCGGGAATTATTTAGTGTCTCACTTGCGAAAATATTTCTCAGGGTAAACACCGCGGTACTTCATCGGCGTCCACAGGAATGGCGAGTCTCGAGTCAGCCATTCGGCCAGCTAGCTCTGACGTCACAGACCAGTTCAGAGGCTTTCTGTAATCTTTAGGTGGTTCATTCACAGCCCCTAAATGTTTCAACAGTATCTAGGGGGCTGTGGTTCATTTCGGGTATCGTAAATCTAGCTGATTGTATCGTAAATCTGGCCGATGGGGTCCTTGGGCTGACAGAGCGGAAAATTATTACGTCGAAGTTTGAAACTAAAAGTCACTATACACGATCTACATATACTTCTTAATCATTTACCGTATAACTATAACATAAAATAATTATGACGGAGTAGTTCTGTTAAATAAATTAAAAAAAAATCTAACCAGGAAAAGAATTTCATCTACTGCTTCTTCTAATCATTTAACTTTCTTGTACTGCAACATTACTAGTAATTGGATAAGAATCTATTTTCCCCGTTAAATTTAAAGGGTCACCCCCACCTTGGGAAAATTCTGGGTGCCACTGTCCACGCCCCCCCTTCCTATTGGGAAATTTCTCGGTGCGCTACTGCTCTGATGTATTATTTTCAAGTTATTACGTAAATTACTGTTATTCTGTTTAAAATGATCTCAATGCATGTCGAATTAACTTTGCTGTTGAATCGGAAATTGCTAAGCTTTCGTGAACTTTTCAAGATTTTCTACTGTTACTCATTTCTAAATACTGGAAACAGAATCCGTTTTTACCGAACTGAAATTTAAGGATATGCGTCCACATAGAATTAGAGAGTGCTGTCATACATTATTGTGCCGTCCGTTTTCCCGGACCTTTTTTTTTTTTTTGGGGTGAAAAAATAGTCTGTTTTTCGGGATATGATAAGTCAGTATTTTCTTTTTTTTTAATTGCAATACACCCTGGAACCACCCATAAATATTGGAACCAGCCAAAAATGTAACAACTTACCTTAGACCTGATAAATTTCTCGTTTTCAATCCTCAGAATTAATACATTTCTAACCCACCCATTGGTAAAATTTTTGTATGCATCAAGGCTTGTATATGCTTTTAAAGCTTTTTCGGTATAACACGAAAAATTGCCTATTAAATATAGTTTTAAATATCGTGATAGTTCAGGTCAGGGAGGTCCGTAGCAACACAAACTTCCAGACGATAAAAATATCTTTCGGGTATGTCCGTATGTTATATGAATCTTCTATGCCATTATTTCTAAGCTTTTCTTCGTAACGTTGCTTTTCCACCACATTGAGATTACAAACTATGTCAGAAATAACTTGTTTTTTTAACTCTATTTACAGCAGCAGCAGCCATTGAAAAGCATGGAGAGAGATCAGCTCGGGTGCTTTCTAACCACCCGGAAGTCTAGCAGACACAAAGACCTTAGAGAGAATAGACTGGCAAATACCTAGCTACTTCCGTGAGTTTTTGAAAGCCGTACGTTCCGCCATTAGCGAGGAGTGAAAGCTGTTTCAGATCATATGCTTGTTGCGTGGGTATTGCAAATCGTGCTTTAAATAGTTCTCATAAAAAATAAATATTGTCAGGTTTGGGTCAGGTACTATTTTAGACATGTACACAACATAACGGCCGTCAGAAAGAACGAGTATTTTTACAAGTAAGTTCAATGTTTTGCTCATTGTTGTTCATAATGTCTTTAGCTGTAGTTCAAAATCGCTTTATTAAATTTGAAAGGTACAGAGAAATACATTGCAGTAATATAGAGTAACAGAGAGTATAACAGGAAATAACATGATGTATACAGCTGGGAATGAAGTACACAAACGTCAAGGACACAATCGTAGGAGTAAAGCAATTAACATTTTACATTAGCGGAGAAAAAGTTAGGAAAAAGTCACGTATCGAGAAACAATTCACCAAGATGGGGAGAACATCCGGAGAACTTTTCAAATTGGGTGCAATAATAGTCTATAAACACAAGCCACGGTCCGAGAGCTGGATACGAAGACACTGCAGTGCTAAAAGCACTTTGAAGAGCATGTAAAGAAGCACAAACAGTCTCATAGTCAATAGGATCATAAAATGAGCAAAAACGGGCAAAGGCCGCTTTCGCATCATGTGCAAAAACTAATCATAGCCCATGTAGGGGGTCACAAAAGCACGATAACGAGAATCAGCATTTGCGAGCATATACATGTGTTCCAGAAAAACCTCTGGAAGAGGAAGAAGAGCAGCACATTTAAGATGAAGTTTATAATCAGGATTAACCACAAATTGATCCGGAAAATCCAGAGCAGCCGAGTTGGATATTTCACAGGAAGCTAAGAGCTTCTTTCGATTTTTCTTACGAGGAGGGCGTCGTCGCTTCTTGGGAACAGCACCTTGAAAGTCCTGCTCAGATAACATCGAATCGTCGACTCCAGTTGGAACCAGAGATGGTGTTGTAGAAAGAGGTGCAGACGAAGCATCAGCTAGAACCAGGGACCCATCTATAGGGCAGGGAAAGCTTGCCACTAAACCTGGAGCGAATAGCAAGGGCTTAGGCGAAACAATATCACTCGAAAAGGCACTGGAACTCGACGAATCGAGCACTAGAGCAGTAGTAGGCACAATAGCACTTGCCTCTCCAACAGAAGACACAGAAGAGTCAATATGCTGAATCGATACTGTGGCATCATCTCTAGAAGAAGCAGACGCAAGTTCTGGGATGTCAAAAGGCTCCAAATGTTAAACATCAAGGGAGTCATGGAGATGAGCAATAACTAGTGTGAACGAGCCAGTAGACACAGGCGGTGGTGTACACGGTGGAGAAAGTAGAGGAATAGATATTGATACTGTTGAAGGCAATTCAGCAGGAAGTCCAGCAGACAAAGGCGCAGACAACCCTTCAACAGCAGAGGAGACAGGAGTCGAGCAAGCAGCATAATGAGAAGTGGGCATAGGAGTTCCTGGCAAAGTCGGAGCATGGGATAGTGCAGACTCTGAAGAAGACACAGGCACTTCCAATGTCGTTGCAGTAGAAGGAACAGTGACCGGAGGCACAAAAACTGACGGGCATTTTGCTTGATGGTGGCCAAAACCAAGACAGGCGTAACAAAGGAAAAGTGTAACAACATTTATGGAGTAGGAATGGTGACCAAGTTTAATCAGTAATTTGGTGGGAAAGGAAGAAATTGCAGAATCTGAGGGGAAAATCAGGAGCGCCTGCCGGCGACACCCTGAGATAGGATTACCAAACGGATCAGTAATGTTTGAAGGAAGTGTACGCACCAACCCAACGGTGCGACCGCTGTACGAAAGAAAGTGCTGCAAAAAAGAATCGGGAATTTCAGCTGGAACCGGAAAGAACGAGATCAAAACTGGACGCTGGGAGAGAAGTTCAGCATAAATAAACTGATCACCAATCTGAATGGCAGTGGATAAAACCTGCGCTACATATTTTGAGGCAGCTAAATAAATAATGAAAGATCGGGGTTTGCGAGCAATATGCGTGATAGAATCGGATGTCAAAAAGGAATACAGCGCTGATGAATATGCTGTGAGTTGAGTGTTAGGTAGGGCATCAAAAACAACACCAAGATGTAAAACACAAAGCATTGACCTACCTGGAACCGAGGCCGGAGGAACAGTAATGGTAAAATTGGTACCTGCACGATGAAACATAGTATCCAAAGCACGAGGATATAATCCATCAAAACAGTAAGACGCCTGATCCACAGCACCTGACGATCGAATGTCGACGTTGACGTTGACGCAGTCAGCAAGCGGTGCGGTTACAGAAGAGCCAAGCGTAAGAGTAGAAGCCATGACGTCACAACAGTAGAGCAGTCAAACCAACACAAGCCAAAGCACTAGGAGCGGTCAACCGAGGCATCAACGCCGGCAGCGCTAAAAAGCTACCGAGTGAGAACCGAAGCAAGCAGCAGTTGCTGCTCGCAAAATGCAAGCGCGTCGGCACCTAGTCCAGGCAAGTCTGCAACGGAAGGGGTGACGGGAAGAAAATAAGCAAAACCTATGTACGAGCACGTAAAAAACGAATAAATATAAAAAATAAGCAACTCACCGACCTGGTAAGTGAATTCATATCATAAAGAAGAACTTCATACACGTAGCGGAGAACGTTTATCTGGAAAAAGGGCTCAGAAATCGTAAAACTAGAAGAAAACTCGGGAGCAACGAAGAAACGTGACTGTCCGTAGTTCAACCAATCTTTATTGGTCTAAAATCATTACAGAATCATACACGCTGTTAAAACATGAGAAATAACTTGAGAACAAACATGAATAATTACAAATGCCGGAGCATGGCCTCCATCCAGAAATAAACCAGAAAGTTAAAACGGGTGAGAAACTATCACAGTGTCTATAACTTTACACATAGAAATCAAAACATTAAACTAAAGGAATAAGAACACATAGGGTACCTCAAGGAGTAATTTGATAACAATATATGAGAACGACACATGTCGGAGCAAAACTAGCCTCCGAAAAAAACATAAAGTTAAAAGATTTAAGTGGCGAAACATTGGCAACAATGTCTCATGAATAGACCAAAAGAACCAAAACATGGCGCAAATGTTACAGGAAAACATAGTGGTCGACATAGGTAACCAACTTATAAAAACACAATGCAAAACCACAGGGAGGAAACAACAAACTTATACACTATAAAAACGAAACACATGTGCAAATCTCAAAAAACAGCTGGAAAATAAAAAAATGCCACATGCAAGGAGCTATGCAAGTGATTAACAGATAAAACACGTGGGCACTAAGAAAACTCCTCTGCTATACAATGCACTGAAAGTTTGCACATTACGCAACATAATCAAAAAACAAAAACTGCGGCAGAACAGTACATGAAAAAATATATAATGATAACTAAGGAAATAAGCAAAATGTAACAATACGGTAGACGCAAACACAAGACAGAAGTACTAGGAAATGAGCAAATAAATTCTCATAACGAACCCTGGGTTATGTCATATAGTGAGAAACGTAGGAGTCAGCCGATTTCCATGGCACCAAACAACTCATCCAGGAAATGCACAATTTATAAACAATAATCATATATACATAACAATTCCTCCATTAGCACATGGTACAGTAGAACATAGTAATACTGAGGCAAGTCAATGGTTCAGCACCGTACCAAGATACAATACGAATTGCTCGGGATTACAGCTCCAGCACAAATATACTACAGAACACATACACAGAACAGCAATGAAAAGGTTAGAACAGGTCGTTCAACGCATTCGAAAACAAGAGTCATCAAACTCATGAGGACACCACCATAATAGAACAACACTTGGTGGATAACCTGTGTCAGGAGGAAAGATACAGAGGCACAGTAGTCAATCTCCAAAATAATTATCCTCTTAATGCAATTTAAATGTAGCACAATAGTCCCGACAATCCGAGGGAGAAACAACAAACAAAAGGCTACAGAACAAAGAAAACTTCTCACGTTCCAACTTGCAAGAAGCACTGAGTGGTTAAAACGATGGACTAATGGTGTTACCATCAATCCGGAACCAACCGGCATCCTGCACCCAGACCTGACGAAACCGTACTAAAGAATTAGTTGATTGTGCTTCTGCATATTCGAGGCGGAGGTGAGCTGTTAAACATCTGCGAAAATAGGTCAGAATTGTGTCGCTCGCAATAAGTGGATTAGCAGAGTCTGCGGCATTCCGGAGATAAAGATGATAGATATATATTGCTTGTTTCACCAAAACAAAGAGAAAGGCGCAAACGTCCGGCAAACGAGATGGTGGGTGCTTCGTTAAAAGCAACCAGGAATAGGCGAGAAAAGGTAGCTCGCGAGAAATGATATGGTTCACGAAACGAAATACACAATGCAAAACAGAAATCAGGATAGAACAATGCCAGTAAATATGGTCGATATATCCTATGGACTCACAAAATGGGCAAATGGAAGAAGAAAGGAGAGACATACGGGATAGAAGAAGAAGAGTTGGTGAAGATATCGACAGTGAATGTTAAACTCCAACGGTGCGAAAAGAGGAGAAGAAGGAGCAGACCAGATGGCCTGAGAGAGGGAAGAAGGAACATCAGAAATTGGGTGCGGAGCTGCGGTAGGTGTACGAAAGAAACGGTAAAAGGAAACAGTGGAAACTTAGAGAATAGGGACAGAAACACCTCTAATAGAGAGAAAAAAAGGAAATAGGGAGACTGGGATCATGGACAGAGACGAGGCCATGAGAGTTGACGAGAGATGGATAAAGAAAACCTAGGGAAGAGCGAAGAAGAGCATAATCAGTGGCATGGGAAGGTGAAGGATCGGAAAAAAAGGAGATAAGGGGTTTCCGTGTCAAGTCGGGATTAACGAGTGTGCGAACAGTTAGTAAACCGGAGCGGATCCAGGAAAGGCAAAAGAAAAAAAAGCTGTCGGGAGGAATGGACGAGGGTGGAAAAGAAAAGAGGTTCATTCAAGAGATCAAGGGTGATTGTCGGAGGGGCCCGGGAAAGACGAAGAGCGCAGAGGAACGTCAGAGCTTCAGAAAGAACAGAAGGAAAATTAATGGAAAGAAGAAGAGTAGGAAACCATCTTGAGATAAAGGGGAAAGGAGAAAGATGGATCGTGAAATCAGAGAAGAACATCAAGGGTAGAAGAAAGGGACGAAGTGGGAGCGACCAAGATCCGAAGAAAGGAAACAAGTCGGTGAGCACGATAATATATGTGCACATCCGGTAAACTGATGCCTCCGTGCTCCTGTGAAAGGTTGAGCTTCGCCGCCGCGACCCAGTGCTTTGTGGTCCAAATCATCGATGTACACAGACTTTTGATATGATCAAGACGATACGTAGGCAGTACAGTAGAAGACCAGGTAAAGGAAACAAAGTGGCAAGAGGTAACGATGTACAATAGCAGCACGCTGATGGTAGGAAGTGTACGAGTGCGTTGATTTCCAGAATCCCACTGTGCGGTGAAGACGTGGGCGTAAAGCATCCCACGAAGCAGCTGCTGCCGTAAACGAATGCCCAATATAAGTACCAAAAATTTTCTGAGACGAAGAGGACCACACCGCACCCCATGGGGTATCAATAAGGCGCACCCACGACCCACACCATAAACCGGTGCTTTTTGCAGCATTAAGAGTAGCACCAGATAAGTCCGCATAGGATCGATAAACTTGATATAAAACATCAAAGAGATGGTCGTAACGCAAGCAGGACGTAGCATCATCGGCATACGCAGTATATACACAGCAGTGATGCCTAGTGCTAGCGACTGTAGGTCGCATAGCAGAGAGAAGGGATCGTTTCGCTGCAAGGAGAAAGGGCTCAAAGGCCAAGGCAAAGAGTTGTCCCGAAAGGGGACAACCCTGCCGGATCCCACGTTGGAAAGGCACAGCCGCCGTCAAAAAGTAGGCCGTCCGAACGTGAAGACGAGCACCCCGGTAGAGACTTAGAAGGATAGAAACGAAAGAAGGAAGGAAACCAAAAGAAGCAAGAACAGTACAGAGATAATAGTGAGAAACGTTATCAAAGGCAGATTTTTGATCGATATTAAGGAGTGCCAAAGGTTCAGAAAATTTACGAGCAAGGAAGGTAAGAAGAATTAGAAAAGTGGTATTACATGTATTATTAATGGACCGACCAGGCACAGTGTTTGACTGGTCGGGAGAAACAAGAAAAGGAAGGACAGTATTTAATCGGCGAGAAAGTAATTTAGTGTAGAATTTATGATCTAAGTTGAGAATTAAAATGGGGCGCCAATTCGTCAAGTCTAAAAGGTCACCATTTTTAGGCAGGAGAGTAATATGTGGTACAGTGAAGTCCGGCGGTAACGCAGAAGAAGAAAGAGCAGAAGAGAAACATGCTGAGAGAAAGGGTAGTAAGGACGGAAAGAAAGCACGGTAAAAGGAAAGTGGAAGATCGTCAGGTTCTGGAGAAGCATGCTGGTTAAGAGACCCGAACGCCTCTCGGAGTTCAGAAGGGGAAAAATCCGATTGTAAGAAAGAGCAAAGGTGAGCTGGGACCTGAGGGAGATTAGAAAGAAGCAAGGAAGAAGAAAAACCGTTAGTCTGCTGTACCGCTCGGTACTTGTCCACAAAGGCATTCCGAACATGGGACCACACGATGGATTGATCATCGGTAACGGTACCATCAGCGAGGCGTAGATGTCGTATGGAGAATGAGGCACGCTTCTTAGACTTCATTTTAGCAAAGTATTCATACGACTGCGCAGACGAGGAGATATGACACCAGCGCATCCGCCGGACAGCTTGCCGTGTCAATGGTTTAAGAAGTGCAGAGAGATCACTTTGATACACGGGGTACTGAGGTTCTGGCGGAGTCAGAATTGGCAGATGACCTCGTAGATTGGCAATCTTCTGAAAACGTTCGGTGCAAACAGTAAAGGAGTAATTGCGAACAAAGAACTGCAGATCACTCTTAATCTTCAACCAAAGAGGCAGAACACTCGGTGTGGAGTCTAAAAGACATTGCCTATCGGCCAGAAATTGGTTTACTGCGGCACAAAATCCAGAGTCCGTGAGAAGCTCATCATCAAAAGTCCACGTGCGGCGTGTACGAGAAGGTGTAGAAGTCTCACAGACAATGAGACATACTGCACAGTTGTCTGAGGAAACCGTAGGAAGGTGCACCACGTCTGTAATGGACGGAGTCATCGTCGTCGAGACATACACACGATCAAGTCGTGCCAATGGTGAGCCAAGTGTCACCGGACCATGCCACGTGTAGGAAATGTCAGTTGGTCGTAAATGCCGAAAAACGTCAACAAGCTGAAAGTCATGAATGATAGGTGAAAGCAAAGATGTAAGATTACGACGGTATTCACCTCTAGATGAACACCTATCGAGGGAAGGCTTGAGAGTACAGTTGAAATCCCCACCCAGTATAACAAAATCCTGAGTGGGGAGAGCAGCAAGGGCATCTCGAAGACAATCACAAAAGGTTGTCACCAGAGATTCATTCTGCGGGAAGTGTGCATTAAGCACATGATAGGTAACATTATCAATAGTAAACGAAAAACATTGTAGTCGACCCGGAGATATAGATTGAAATGCATAAGACGAGAAGCGATGCAACAGACGGTGATGGACACCAACTGCTACACCGCCCCGTCTCCCAATACGATAGTCATGGGAAAAGGTATATGTCCATGTACGCCATAAATGGTACGAGGTATGTGCATCGCAATTAGTCTCCTGTAGTAGTAGAAGATCTGCCTGGGCAGAAACCAAATCCTCATACACAAGAGAGTTAACATCCGGGGTACCCCTACAATTAAACGTCGTAATCTGGAATATTCAAATCCACTGTCAGCTGATGTATTGTGGAAGTAACAGTCTTAAACTTCTATACTTGGCGGAGAATCTTTACAACACGTTCGCCATAATCACCAGAAGCTTCGTCCACACTCTGAATAGCCGCTGCCACATGGGTGAGCTGTTGAAGAACAGACGGTATGAGCGCACCCGCTTCAAGAACAAGAGCTTTTATTGCAGGCCTTTTCACATCAAAGCAGAGCAAATTATAAATTTGCTTATGAGATAAAGGTTGCTCTAATATTTTGTAATGCCGCGGTTGTTGTGCAAAATCACCAACGGGAGGAACACCCGAGGACACCTCAATGTCCATTGACATTTCATAATCTTTGAACGCAGCTGGAGAAGTACGCTTCCTACTTGAAGCACGAGGAGAGTGACCAGGAGGCGTTCCGCGTTTAGCCTTCGCGCCGCGACCGCGGGAAGCCAGTAGCTTCTCATTTCGAGAACTGGAGTCTGCCACAGATTCATCACTGGGAGCAGGGTCACCAGTACTACAAGAGGTATCCTCTGAATCTGCGATTGAAGCCTCAGCATCCGAAACACCGCTGCCACCATCTGAATGTCCAGGAACATCTGGGGTGCGGAAAGGTGCAGTCGATGGAAGATCAGGGTAGTGAGCAACAGTAACAGGTGGTGGTTGAGGTACTGCCGACTCAGCATCCAACGTTGTGGAAGATGCTGAAGAACGAAGTGCAGAGACAGTTGCTTCTGCGTTCCGAGAAGGAGGTGAAGGATCCATAGTAGGAAGCGCTTGAGAGGAGATGTATCTACACTCTGCCTGATTATGTCCAAATTCTTTGCACTTCCCACAGTGAAATTGAGTAAGCACGTCAATACGTCTCACATGATCACCCCATTTAACATTGTACTGAGTGGGACAGGCTTCAATGGAATCTTGTGTAGGGAATACAATCCGGGCAACTCGTCGAGCTCACTGGATCGAACGGGTGACCGCTCTGCCATCCGACTTAGCGGGCGCCGCGGAATGGGTGTGTACCGGGCCGACAACACGACCCAAACTTGAAGCAACAACATATAACAAGGAATTTGACACTTCTGGTGGCACTCGATAGAATGATACACTCACAGGACGATGTGCAACGGGATCAGGGTACAAATGCTGATCTCGAATAGCGAGACCCTTCAAAATAACGTCGTGAGCATATTCAGCTTTTGTAAAATAAACAATTACAATAGTAGGACGATGCGCCATAAATTGAATACAATCAGATGGAAACATACCTTTTAGGGCGTCTTCATACACATAGAGAGGTGTATTCGGCAATGCGACAAAACAAACTCCTCGATCCAGGATTATAGTGAAGGCTTGTCCTTCTGGAGAAGCTACTGGTATGTCCAATTGGAAAGAGTTCCCAACACGGTGAAGGTGAGATTTCAAACTAGGTGCATCAGCGTACATCTCAGCAGCAGCAGGACGAGATTTTGTGGTCGCAGCTGAATATGAAGGTGGAGCTGCTTGGCACGAAGCTATAGGCCCAGGGGATGCAGCAGGAATAGTGTCCATGTTAACAAGATCCTTGAGGAGCGCTGACGAAGTCGAGCTGATCGGTGACATCACAGCAGGAGGGTAGCGAGAAGAAGCATCATCGGAAGGCAGCTGAACTCCGACGGAAGGGGAAGACGGCGTAGGAAAGCCAGGCATCGAAGAAGAAGAACGAGTGCCATCGGAAGTGAGGTCGGGAAACTTGTCCTCACCTCCGGAAGTCGCCATCTTTAATGGCGGCGCCCAGACAGGGCCAACCGGCCCGGTCAAACGTAAACAAACGAAGAAACAACACAAAATAAGCACTCACCAGCTCGGGAAGTAAACCAAAACGAAGCCCCTGACCTTTAACTGAAGTCTGGGACAAAAGGAACCACTCAAAACACGAAAACACTCACTCACGAAGTCAAAATTACGAGAGCTCGAAACTGGCTGTAGTTGCAGAGATGATGCTTTTTACCAGTATGAACGAATATATGTTTTAAGTATGAAGGAATATATGGATATTACATCATGTTCAAAATATAATAATTATGTATAGAACAATGTTTTTTGGTTTTAATGTACGACTGTTAACAATTTCTGAACATCCTCTCTTGTTCATTTCAATTTTTCGTATTCAGTAAAAATCCAACCACGAAACACATGTTCGACATCCAAATAGTGACATTTGGAGCCTAAGGATTGTTTACAATTGAGGTTTTCGAACATGGGATACTAAAAATTTCAAAAACTGCGTGTTTTGAGACATCAGAATTTCTAAATTGGGCCTGGGAGCACTAAAAATGCTAATACAGTTCCTCGACAATCACCCCTGTAAAAAGCGACTTGCTGTTCCTCCCCTGTGAAAAGAAGAAATATATTTATTGCCTCACATTTTTTTAATTTGCTGAAAAACACCAGTTGGAAACTATTTCCTCATATTAATTAACATTTTTAATCACTTTTTTGAATAAGATTGCACAAAACATGGTGAAAAGCCTCCAAGGCTCTCTGCGTAAACAGCTATGTATGTGTGTTCCTAACCTGTGGAAAAATGAATATATGCATTGCCTCACATTTTTTTAATTTGCTGAAAAACACCAGTTGGAAACTATTTCCTCCTATGAATTTAAATTTTTAATCACGCTTTTTGAATAAGATTGCCCAAAACATGGTGAAAAGCCTCCAAGGCTCTCTGCGTAAACAGCTATGTATGTGTGTTCCTACTCTGTGGAAAGATGAAGTATTTGCATTGCCTCATTTTTTTTTAATTTATTTTTTAATAAAATTACTTTTCAATAAAACAATTTCAGGAACATAAGTGTGTGATTAAGGTAAATATGAAGGAACGATAATGCGATGTATTTAAATTCGCATTGCTGCAACTTCACGTATCAGGTGTTCGTTGTATGTAGCGGCGTATTTTTCATTTCATAGCTGATTTTCATCGAAATTGAGAATTTGCTAATTAAATCTTGATCTAGGAATTTGTTGGTTCTCATTCGCACCCGAATATTCCTTCTGCGCTATTTGTACGATATATTATGCGTTGAATCAAACACTGTATGCCACCCCGGTGGCGCAGTGGTCTAAGCGATGGCCTCTGATCATTAGACCGAACGGGGTCCGGTTTCGAATTCCGGTGAGGCATGGATGTTGTGTTTGTCTTACGGCACTGGCTCTCTCCCTTCCCTGGAACCAATGACCCTAAATTAGGGACGGGCGACTGCTTATAGCCCATTGAGTTGCTCACGGTGGTCGTTAAACCTCCACTCAAAAAAAAAAAAAAAACATCGCGGTGACAAAACATCGCAAGCCATAACATCGCGGACACAAAACATCGCAGGTCAAAACATCGCGGTGACAAAACATCGCAAGTCATAACATCGCGGGCACAAAACATCGCAGGTCAAAATATCGTGGTGACAAAACATCGCAAGCCATAACATCGCGAGCCATAACATTTCAGGATCGGGCATTAATTAAACGGCTTTTTTCTTCTCATTTTTTTTTCTTTTGTATTTTTCTAAACATTTGATTTTTGGTAAGAAAAATTCGTTCAGACACTGATTTAATTTGCGGAAGACTAGTACGTGGCACTTATCAAAATATTTCTAGAGGGCGCACTAATTAAACTCTCATCTCATACAAAATTTTCGTAAAATCTACAGTTTTCAATTTAAAACCACCAAATTTGTTATACTAACTCACGGTGCTCTAACTTAGACCGTAGATGGTTTTGGAAAGTGTACGCGGCCCGGGTTCGAGGGGCCCCCATACAATATTTTCGTAAAATCTAGTTTTCAATTAAGAACCACCAAATTTGGTATACTACCTCATGGTGCTCTGACTTAGACCGTAGACGGTTTTTGGAAGTGGTCTGAGCCCGGAGTCGAGGGGCCCCCATAGAAAATTTTCGTAAAATCTACAGTTTTCAATTAAGAACCACCAAATTTGGCATACTACCTCATGGGGCTCTAACTTAGACCGTAGACGGTTTTTGGAAGTGGTCTGAGCCCGGGGTCGAGGGGAAATTTTTCGTAACATCTACAGTTTTCAATTTAGATCCACCAAATTTGGTAGTATAGTATCTCATGGTGCTCTGACTAAGACCGTAGACGGTTTTTGGAAGTGGTCGGAGCCCGGGGTCGAGGGGCCCCCATAGAATATTTTCGCCAAATCTACAGGTTTCAATTTAGAACCACCAAATTTGGTATACTACCTCATGGTGCTCTTATTTAGACCGTAGACTGTTTTAGGAAAGATATGGGGGCCGGGATCAAGGGCCCCCATACGCAATACTCGTCAAATCTACAGTTTTCAATTTCAAACCACCAAATTTGGTATACTATCTCATGGTGCTCTGACTTAGACCGTGGATGGTTTTTGGAAGTGGTCGGAGCCCGGGGTCGAGGGGCCCCCATAGAATATTTTCGCCAAATCTAAAGTTTTCAATTTAGAACCACCAAATTTGGTATACTACCTCATGGTGCTCTAACTTAGACCGTAGACAGTTTTGGGAAGTGGTCGGAGCCCGGGGTCGAGGGGCCCCCATAGAAAATTTTCGTAAAATCTACAGTTTCCAATTTAGAACCACCAAATTTGGTGTACTACCTCATGGTGCTCTTACTTAGAAGGGGACGGTTATTGGCACGGGTGGAGGCCCGGTCTGAAGGGGGGCCCTACAAAATTTTCGTAAAATCTACAGTTTTCAATTTAGCACCACCAAATTTGGTATACTACCTCATGGTGCACTAACTTAGACCGTAGAGGATTTGGGGAAAGGGGAGGGGGTCGAGGGGGCCCCATATGAAATTTTCGGCAGTTTACAGTGTTTCTTCAAATTAAAGTGCAGTTCTCGTTTGCCTTACGTAGAACGTTTTCTCCAAATTGTTTAGAGTTCCCAATTCTACTCTCAAAAAAAATATGTATATATATATATGCCAAGAAACGGCGATCTTTATTCATACACCCCCCCCCACTCGTTGAACTTTTGTGGCCAGTTGCCGTAAACTCGTATGAACCGGCATGAAAATATTGATAAACAAAAGAACTCCTTCCCGTCATTAGGCACTTTGTAAAACTGCCACACAGAATTCGCAAAATGGGAAAACTGACACACATTCAAAGTGTTCCTCGGAGGAACAGCAATTTGTGCTCGGTCCCTTAATGAAAAGCATGTGGCAGTTTTCCAAGTTGCTGAAAGATGTGTGGCAGTTTTCGTGTGTGACGTTTTATCGGAGACCAAGAATTTTAGAAAGTTCTTTGGATCGAATTAAAACTTTAAATTAAAAAATTCCCGTGTCAGCGGCGGGGTAGATTCGTTTAGGACGAAACAACATAGTAATTCCTCAACTTCATGTATGTTTGAAATGTGAAAAGATGAAGGAGAGTAAAAGGCTGCAGGAAAAATATCTGATCTTGAAAGTGTACTAGGTGCTTTAAAGAATGAGAAACGCGAGATTATTAAATATCTCTGCACAAATAAGAAATGCATATATCATTACAAGGTTCTGGTCAAAACAAATTATCCAACTCCAGAAGCAATTAAAAGAAATTAGGAGAAACTATAGTACGTTGGAAAGATTAGGGAGAAACTATAGTACGTTGGAAAGATTAGGGAGAAACTATAGTACGTTGGAAAGATTAGGGAGAAACTATAGTACGTTGGAAAGATTAGGGAGAAACTATAGTACGTTGGAAAGATAGATTGGTGAGATTTAAGATGCACCTCAACACTAAACTTGAACGTGGCAAGCTCATAAGACAAACAAAATGTATTGACATAACCAACCTTAAAAAGCACCATAATACCTTCAAGTTGGAACTGAAGAACAGATTCTCTGCTTTAGAAGGCCTAACATCGGAAGAAGTGGATATTTCTGAAGTTAACAGAAAATAAACCAAAGCTCTTATGGAAACAGCAACAAAATTAGCTGGGTCTAAGAACAAGTTGCATGTGAACAAATTATCAGGAAAAAACAAAATGTTGATACAAAAAAGAAAAAAAGAAGAGAGATGAGGACAACTAAAGAAGATGTGACTTCTAAAGTGGAATATATAGAGCTATGCAAGACAGTACAATAAAATATCACTGAAGACGTAAGGAAATTCAACTGTGAACTAGTGAGGAAAGCAATTGAAAACAGCCAAAGCCTAAAGATAGCAAAGGGACATCTCAGTAAGGGAAGAAAACAGATTATGGCACTGAGAAAAGAAGATGGTTCTGTAACAAGAAATAGAGGCGAAATTTTGACAAGAGTGAAGGATTTCTACTCTAAATAACATGAAAGGGATTATACATGTACTCCAGACATCAGGAAAGGTACCAGTACCAGAGCTCTTCCAGTCTTCCCAGCAGAAGTTGCACTTGCAATCAAGAACATGAAGCGGGGTAAAGCTCCAGGAGAAGATGGAATTACTGTAGACATCATACAAGAAGCAAGTGGAGAAATTGAAACAGTACTCGCACAAATTTTCATTCGATGCCTTAATAAAGGGAAGATTCCTGAGGATTGGAACAACGCTACAATGATCCTGCTACATAAAAAAGTTGACATTGAGGACCTCAGAACTACAGACCTATCAGCCTCCTATCAGTGGTTTATAAAATCTTCACTAAAGTTCTTTCACACCGTTTGAAGGTAACACTGGACATGGCTCAACCGAGAGAACAAGCTGGATTCAGGAGTGGCTACAGCACAATAGATCATATCCACGTACTGAGAGAAATAATTGAAAGAGTGAGGGAATATGAACTTCCATTGTGCATGGCTTTTATCGATTATGAAAAAGCCTTTGATTCGGTGAAACCATCAGCAGTTGTTACAATGGCTCTGAAATACTGCGGTATTGAAGATGCATTCATTAATATTATTAATAACATCTATGAAAATGTAAGTGCAAAGATTCGGCTGTTTGAAAATACAACACACATAAAAATTGGAAAGGGAGTGAGACAAGGGGACACCATATCTCCCAAGCTCTTTAATGCCACATTGGAAAATGTATTTCAATCACTGAACTGGGAAAACAAAGGGATAAAGATTAATGGAGATTATCTTACTCACCTTCGTTTTGCTGATGACGTAGTCATTTTTGCAACTACCCAATCAGAGCTGCAGAGTATGATCCAGGAACTTGCTGACAAGAGTAAAGAAGTGGGATTAAAAATGAACTTTCAGAAGACAAAAGTGATGTTCAATGCTTTTACGAGAAATGAAGATTTATCGATTGATGGAGAAAAGCTGGAGATCACAAATACGTACGTTTATCTTGGACAGCAGATATCAAGTGAGGGTCACATTGATGAAGAAATTAATCGGCGTACAAAACTTGCCTGGAGAGCTTTTGGAAGAAACAGCATAATTTTCAAGAGCAATATGCCATTTTGTCTTAAAAGAAAAGTGTTTGATCAATACATCCTTCTAGTGCTTACGTATGGTGCAGAGACATGGACCTTAACTAAAAGAGACATACAAAGGCTGCAGACAACTCAAAGCAGCATGGAGAGGTGCATGCTTGGTGTAACTAGGAGAGATAAGAAGAGGAACACGTGGATCCGAAAAATGACAAGAGTGGAAGACGTCATGATCAGAGTTAAATCCGTGAAATGGCAATGGGCTGGACATACTGCCAGCAGGACAGACCATCGATGGACAGCCAAAATTTTAGATTGGATTCCAAGGGACAGGAAAAGACCCAGAAGAAGACCACATGGGAGATGGGTGGATGAAATTAGAAAGTATGCAGGAGTAACATGGAGGAGACTGGCACAAGACAGACCGTTGTGGAAGAAATTTTAGGAGTCCTTCGTCCAGCAGTGGATTGATAACGGTTGACAATGATGATGATGATGTCGAATGTATGCCGCACCGGTGGCGCAGTGGTCTAAGGAGCTGGCCTCTGATCATTCGTCCGTAAGGGGTCAGGGTTCAAATCCCGGTGAGGCATGGATGTTGTGTTTGTCTTACGGCACTGGCTCTCTCCCTTCCCTGGAACCAGTGACCCTAAATTAGCGACGGGCGACTACTTATAGCCCATTGAGTTGCTCACGGTGGTCGTTAAACATCCAATCAAAAAAAAAATGTCGAATATATTTTCATTTGTTGGTATTAGTTTGGGAGATATTTTCTTCGGGGCATTTTCATTTGCATCTTCAAAATTTTGGGATATCCCATAAAGAAATCCGGAATGCGCCACTGAGCTCTTGGTAACATGTGATTGACCCAGGTAAAGTACTTTTATATGTCGGAACAAAGCGTTTACAAGGCCCGTTGTGATTGGGGTGTAGGAGAACTGGCCACCCGGAGAAGTGTCCACCGGAGAACCGGCCACAAAAAATTTAAGGGGCAGTATAAAAATTGCGTTTTTTGACCGCTTCGTAGCCACGACCACCAGAGGTTGGTTATCTGAGTCATATAAAGTTTCCGTAATTTCGTCTTTTCTTAATTGCGATAATTAATGTAATTCTTTATAAAAATGTTTATGATCTACAACTGAACAAAAGATTTCAAGGTTTACAAAGTACGCACAAGTCTACAAATTATCTGAGGGCATGTGCTGAGTGCTGACTCAGGAAGCCTGTTGGGCGGGGGGATACCAAAAGTGTAAAATATAAGGAATTTTTGGTCCGATCGGGAAATTTTCAGTAATTAGAAGCTACAACTCGACACATTATCTGAGGGCATGTGCCTACTCAGCAAACCTGTCGGAGGGGATTCCAAAAATGTAAAATATAAAGTATTTCTGGTCCTATTAGGAGATTTTCAGCATTTAGAGCCTACAAATCAACAAATTATCTGAGGGCATGTGCTGCCTCAGGAAGCCTGTCGGGGTGGGGTGGGGGTGGGGGTGGGGGTGGGGGTGGGGGTGGGGGTGGGGGGTGGGGGTAACACTGAAAGTATAAAATATAAAGAACTTCTGATCCGGTTGGGAGATTTTCAGCATTTACAACCTACATCTGAACAAACTCTGTGAGGGCTTGAGCTGACTCAGGAAACCTGTCGGGGCTTAATTAATACCTAAAATATAAAACAAAGTATTTCTGGTTGTAAATGGTGAAAATCTCTCTATCGGACGAGAAATTCTTTATATTTTACACTTTACACTTTTTGTATTACCCTGCCCCCTAATCCCCGACAGGTTTCCTGCGTAGGCACATGCACTCAGACAATCTTGTAAACACTGAAAACTCCCGATCGGACCGGAAATTTTTGATATTTCATATTTTAGGTTTTAAGCAACCCCCCCCCCCCCCCCGAGAAGTTACCTGGGTTTGCACATACCAGCAGAGAATTTGTTTAGCTGTAGTCTATAGACCTAGAAAAATATCGTAGATAAGAATATACGAAATTATGGAAATTTTATGTGTGTCAGATATCTCGGGAGACGTAGAGTCTAGAACGCAATTTTTATACGGCCCCTTAAAATTTTTAGGGGTTGTGATTGATACGGAAATTTTATATCAAGTTTGTTAAAACATATGCAATTCTACTAAAGAATAACAGACTTACTTTGCCGGTGATAGGTATAATCAATATTTGATTCTAGCTTCAATACATCGAATATTTTTTTCTTTTTTTTGATTGGAGGTTTAACGACCACCGTGAGCAACTCAATGGGCTATAAGCAGTCGCCCGTCCCTAATTTAGGGTCACTGGTTCCAGGGAAGGGAGAGAGCCAGTGCCGTAAGACAAACACAACATCCATGCCTCACCGGGATTCGATCCCGGACCCCGTTCGGACGAATGATCAGAGGTCATCGCTTAGACCACTGCGCCACCGGGGCGGCCATCGAATATTTGATCTGATATTAAAAGAAAATATTCTGCACACGACCTCTTCCCTCTGAACTACAGCCGGATGGAGGAAGCTTTTACAGGGCCCCGGGCGAAATTTTATTGAGGGGCCCGAACCAAAAATTCATTGCTGGCACTAGGAAATAAATCTCATATTTTAATAAAGTCGTTACGTGAAATATGTTCTCAAAGAACACACACGATATGAAACTCACAAATTTTGACGGTACAACGAATCCTCATCCCTCTACTCCAGAGCCGAATGCTTTACCAGATAAGCTACACCGAAATAATTTATTGTTGCAATTTCTCCGTCCTGACATGTGCTTCACCTATGTAGTATTTCATAAAGAAAACTATCATAAAGACGAAATGATTATGTCAAAGAAATATTTGCTATAAGCTTAAGAAAAGACCCTAATATGATTAAAGGTTCAGAGATAGAGAGAGAAAGAGGGAGGGAGAGAGAGATAAAGAAAGAGAGAGAGAGAGAGAGAGAGAGGAGAAGAGGGAGGGAGAGAGATAGAGAGAGAAGAGGGAGGGAGAGAGAGAAGAGGGAAGGAGAGAGAGTAAAAAGTGTTGAAATCTACGATTTCCTTTCCGGGGAGATGGGGTTGAGATTGTATTATGACTCTTATAAGAACTTCCTTACAAAATGATAAAAAAATACCTGCATAGCGAATTTTTTTGAATTGCGAATATTTTAGTGTAGGAAATAATAAGTATTCCTCTAAAATAAATTCGTACAAATTGTTGTTTTTCCCCTGATACAAGGTTTTAGTGATTGATTTTTAATGTAAAGTAGAGCAAGTGACAAATTAGCGACTTTTTAAACTTTTATACGCGCTCATATATGATTTTTTTTAATTTCCCGTAATGTTTCTAAAGTCACTGAATAAATGGCCTCTATATGTAACCCGAAATCAACTTTGATATTGTTCTTTTCATATCTTTAAATTTAAGTATCTGGTTTTTTTTTTTTTTTTTTTGATTGGAGGTTTAACGACCACCGTGAGCAACTCAATGGGCTATAAGCAGTCGCCCGTCCCTAATTTAGGGTCACTGGTTCCAGGGAAGGGAGAGAACCAGTGCCGTAAGACAAACACAACATCCATGCCTGACCGGGATTCGAACCCGGACCCCTTACGGACGAATGATCAGAGGCCAACGCCTTAGACCACTGCGCCACCGGGGCGGCGTATCTGGTTTGCACGCAAATTGTTAAATAGATAAAAGTAAGGGCCACAAAATGATGAAATTTAATTTGCTATTTATCAATGCGGAAAATAGAAACGTAGTTTCAATAACCACTTAAAATTCCCAAATTTCTGTATTTGTACGGCAAAGGACGATAACCTATTCGAAAATGGAGTGATTGTAAGCACAAAAAAAAAAAAAAAAAAACTTCGCACCCCAAAACTTACACACACACAAAAAAAAATAATTGTTAAAAATTCTACCAAAAATGATTTTTTCCCTAAACTGCGGGGCCCCTTGAAGGCGAAAGCTCCAGTTCCCCTTATGGTCTAGGTTTAGTGGGCTTTGCTCTGTACTGTGGATTCAATTTCAGGACTGATTAGAGCAGACGGGAACAGCTGAAGGGTTCTTTGTTCATCAGCTCCATATTCCTTTTCCGTAGAGCTGAAACTTACGGGGGACGCAATTGTTTAGACACAGGGGACATCCTGCGTGACCTTATAACATTGCTCCTGGGAATAGTTAACATTCGAGTTTTGACCTCCCCGATGTTTTGAATGTTCTTAGATTCAACCTTGGATTCTACTAACGGATATTTCACTTACAAAACACGGGACCTAGAAACAGCGGCGTCGGAACCGCGGGGGCAGAGGGGGAAGTTGCTCCCGCACGCAGATGAGTGTGGGGGCAAAACATCACATTTGCCCCCTCAGTTTTCTTCCTTTTTAAATTACATATGTTCGTGATTGGAGATCTCAAACATTCGTTTTTTTGGGTTTTTTTTTTTTTTTTGAAGTTCATTTTTTTTTGCTTGGAGGTTTGACGACCACCGTGAGCAACTCAATGGGCTATAAGTAGTCGCCCGTCCCTAATTTAGGGTCACTGGTTCCAGGGAAGGAAGAGAGCCAGTGCCGAAAGACAAACACAACATCCATGCCTCACCAGGATTCGAACTCGGACCCCTTTCGGACGACTGATAAGAGGCCATCGCTTAGACCACTGCGCCACCGGGGCGGCGAAGTTCATTTTGATAAAAATTGAGTATTGCTCTTCATTTTTTATCATGAACTATCTAGAAATCTGAATATTTTTTCTTAATGTCCTTCACTCCTGAGACGCCAAGAAATGCTAGTTGCATTAAACAGTCCAAAGGGCTGGTTCCCGTTTGAAGACCAGCAATGCTTTGTCTCATTAGGAGTGCAAAATTAGTCTTTCTCTAAAAAAATGAGTAAAAATAAATAGGGAAGTGGAAGTAGGATGAGGAATGAGATATAAGTTCTTTCAATATTTAATTACAGCGTCTACGGCCCCAATTCCTGCGGAATTCATGCCAATCCGGAAGTATCAAGATCTATAGTTTAATGCCGTTCATGTGTACAGTTAGTTTACATTGAGAAACTATATGGATATGAAAAATGCTTTTCTTTTATAGATTAATGTTTAATAAGAAAAATGTTTTTCAGAAAATTTTCGTAATGAAGTCAGCACATCTTCTTTTACAGTAGTACGATAAATTTTATGCCAGGGTGAAATATTTTGTTCTCCGACATCTTGCCCCGCTGTCAGAAAAGTGTTTCGACGCCACTGCCTAGAAACGACAGCCACGGCCAGGAATAACAAGACGCTGAACACGGTTCCTTTCGCAGCATGAAACTGTTACCCTCTATGAAAATAGCGCCACAGAACACGTGATAATGTGCCTATATTATCGTTATTATTTTTTTATATTTTTACCAATTAACAAAACAACGGAAATAAAAAAATAAAATTTAAGTTTTGTTTTTGGTATTTTGAGGCCCCTGCGATTCAGAGGCACCAAGCGCACGCTTCCTGCCCTTGTGCGGTGATCCGCCACTAGTAGAGGCTATTTAAAGTTTTGTAATCGAGTAAAAGCGCAACACAATAAACTTGACTTTCTGTGAACATTTTATGCATATGAGCACGGTTGGGTTGATTGAAAACTGATAAAAAGGCCTAAAGCCTGTTTATTAATTTTAGTGCTTGTGTAAAAACGCATTACCATAACCTTGGCATGTTATCGAAACCTTATGAATACGTCGGACTAAAAATTCCTAAAAAGGCCTAGACCTAAGGTCTTGCAATTAAAGTTTAGTGACAGAGTAAAAGTGCAACATTAATAACTTGACATGTTATGTTAACGTTGTGAATATGAGCACGACGGATTAAAAATTTCAAGAAATCGCCTTTGGGATTAATGTGTTGTAGCAGAGTAAAAGTGTAACATTATTTTTAATTTCTATATAAATCATACTACGTGCTGAAATGGCCCACCTATATATACGTATACTTCAACCATAGACCGAAGCGCGGACACGGGGAAACAAAAGTGCGATATTGTACGGTCCCTTAAAATTTTGTGGCCAGCCCACATGGAAGAGGTCACGTTGATGTCGAAAACGTACTTTTCACACTGCGCCATAACAGATAGCAATGGACATGTCGCAATATTTTTTTATATAGTTGGGCGGTTTAACGACCACAGTGATCAATTCAGTGGGCTTTAAGCAGTCGCCAGTCTCTAATTTAGGGTCACTGGCACCAGGGAAGAGACAGAGCCAGTGCTATAAAACAAACACAGCATCTATGATTCACCAGGATTCGAACCCGGACCTTTTTCGTAATTTAATTTTACCAGAGCATTGATGAACTCGAATTTTGTTATTGCCAAGAAAGTTGTAAATCCTATTTCCACAATCAAATAAAGTATATGTTTTATGTCAAAAACGTACTTTTCACACTGCTCCATAACAGATAGCAATGGACATGTCGCAATCTTTTTTATATAGTTGGGCGGTTTAACGACCACCGTGATCAATTCAGTGGGCTTTAAGCATTCGCCAGTCTCTAATTTAGGGTCACTGGCACCAGGGAAGAGACAGAGCCAGTGCTATAAAACAAACACAGCATCTATGATTCACCAGGATTCGAACCCGGACCTTTTTCGTAATTTAATTTTACCAGAGCATTGATGAACTCGAATTTTGTTATTGCCAAGAAGTTGTAAATCCTATTTCCACAATCAAATAAAGTATATGTTTGCTTCCTTTATTTGTTTTTACATCGGTTAAGTCTGGGTTTCGCAAAAGTTTCAGCGAAAATTTCCTGTTTCCTATCAATGTGTCAAGAAAACGCAATATAAACAAAAGCTATAATCCTCGCTTTATGTTATCATAGCAAATTGAAAATGCTGCCCAGTAAGTGCTTACTAGGGAATACTGAAGAATAAACAACATAAATAAAATGCAACATCGCTCGCGAAATTCAGATAATGACATTAAATACGAAAGAGCAGCATGAAACTTCTTTTCCGTAGAGTATCAATGGCTGCCACAACGTGAACTGAAAGGATCCTTTTCGTGACGTTACAAAACCTATGCTTGGGCCCCGGTGAGAAACAACAAAGTGAAGGAGATGATCTTTCAAGGTCCCGCGCTGCGCCCAGTCTCTGGAAAGTTCTATCTGGCTACGGCCCTGATCGGATGGGAACTTGTGAAATGACATTAGCACATTTTTCTCTCTAATTAGAGCACGTGAAAACGAATTAAATATTGTTCTAAATAACAGCAGTTTCTTTTTTAAAACTGTAAGTTTTCTTGCTGTTGTTTTTTAATTTTTTTTTTTTTTTTTAAATGTCGACAAGCAAAGGTCTTTGGGTTTATGCTTTACGATGCAGTGGCATTTAACGGCGAAAATCGTCTTTAACGTCAACACCTCAAGCTGTCCAATCACCAAAAACTCTTATTTTCAAGGTAAATATTTTAGCCTGTTATGCAGAGAACAGGCTTTTTGCAAAACATTCTTTGGGTTACTATTTTGGAAAGAAAAACTCCCTCGTTTAATATGCCATGAAAACCTAATTAATTGGAAAGATGAGAACTATAGGACAAGACCGCCAATTCACAAAGTCAGGCCTGTGATGTAATTTGTCAATAAAATTCGTGGTACAGACCTAAAAGGCCGTATATTTGTTTTGATTTTGTTCTGCGATTTCAGAAAATATGCTTTATGTGGTTTGTTGTGATTTCTGTTTTTCTTACTACATGTTTGAATTAATGACTTGGTTTAAAGTATTTACCTAATCTTCCTTTGACATGCAGCATGACACTCTCAAGAGTTTTTCTGTATGTGCAAACAACACAACTGCATAAATATAAACATTGAATTATTGTGTTTGCTGTCTTTTGAATGAACGGAAGTTGAACATTTAACAGCGTGGAGCCAGAATTGAAAAGTGTTTTTGGAGAAGTCGCTGACAAATTTATTATAAAGGACGTGAAAAAAGAACCAAATACAAGTTTGTACTTCAACACATAGTGTAACAGATGCAAGTGAAAATATTTGGAAGTGTGAAGTATGCTTCCAGAAATTCACAACAAAATCCAGCTTTGAAAGACACACGACTTCACACAAGTGAAAAATCTTTTCAGTGTGATGTGTGTCTCCTTGTGTGTGTCTCAAGACAGTCACACAGATAGGTTGTCTTTTAAGGCATGCAAAGGCCCATGTAGGGGAACAGCCTTGTGATCCTGACATGTCTGGCAAGCAGTTAGGCAAAGAAGGAAACTACTCAAAACGTAGCCTCCTTCATACAGGTGAGAAATCTTTTCAGTGCCTGGAGCACTTCGAAGCAAGCCATCTTTCAAAACATAAGTTGTTTCGTGGAGAGGAGAAATGCAGCCAATGTAATGTGTGCTCTAAACAATATGCACAGGAAGCTCAACTTTCAAAGCATGTGCAAGAGATCTCACATAAATGTGATGTTTGCTTCAAAAAATTTACTCAAAGGTGCTTATTCAAAGCATATACTCATTCACACAGGTGAAAACACTGATCAATGTGATGTGTGTTCCAAACAGTTTACTCAGAAAGGTAACCTTTCAAAGCATATGCTAACTCACACAAGTGAAAAGCCTTATAAATGTGATGTTTGCTCCAAACAATTTATTCAAAAAGGTAGCCTTTCAAAGCATATACTAATTCATACAAGTGAAAAGCCTCCACAATGTGATATATGCTCCAAACGATTTACTCGCAAAGGTGCTCTTTCAAACCATATGCTAATTCACACAGGTGAAAAGCTTCATCAGTGTGATGCATGCTCCAAACATTTTACTCAGAAAGGTAGCCTTTCAAAGCATATGCTCATTCACACAGGTAAAAAGCCTTATCAATGTGATGTATGCTGTAAACAATTTACTTTCAAAGGTCATCTTGAAAACCATGTACTTCTTCACACAGGTGAAAAACCTCATCAGTGTGTTGTATGCTCCAAACAATTTACTCAGAAATGTAGTCTTTCAAAGCATATGCTAATTCACACAGGTGAAAAGCCTTATCAATGTGATGTATGCTCCAAACAATTTACTGAGAAAAGTAATCTTTCAAGGCATATGTTAATTCACACAGGTGAAAAGCCTCACCAATGTGATGTGTGCTTCAAACAATTTATTCAGAAAAATCATCTTTCAGAGCATATGCTTATTCACACGGGTCGAAAGCCTCATCAATGTAATGTATGCTTCAAACAATTTACTCAGATAGGTGTTCTTTCAAGGCATATGGTCATTCACACAGGTGAAAAGCCTTATCAGTGTGATGTATGCTGTAAACAATTTACCGAAAAAATAAACTTTCAAAGCATATGCTCATTCACACTGGTGAATCGCCAATGTGATGTATGCTGAAAACAGTTTACATGGAAGTGTCATCTTTCAAGGCATATGATCCTTCACTCGTGAAAAAGTATCACAGATGTGGTGTATAATCCAAACAATTTTCACATAATTCATCTTTCAAGGCATGTGCTCTTTCATGAACACAGTAGGGAATTCCTCTCCATTGTGTTATGTATGCTCCAAATGATTTGCTGACAAGAGTTATTTTTCAAATCATACCATTAACATGAATGAAAATCCTTAGCAATGTACTATATGCTTGAAACAATTTATTCCAATGGGTTTTCTTCCAATGCATGTGCTCATTACCCATATAAAAAGCCTCACTAATATGATGCTCCAATCAATTTACTTACAGAAATGTTCCTTCAGTTTGTCTGCTTTGTTATACAGGTCAGAATTATCACCATTGTGTTGTATGCTCCAAACAATTTACTTGGGAAAGTCATCTTTCAACTCATATACTCACTCACAAAGGTGTTTTGAAAGCCTTACCACTGGGGTGTATGCTTCAAAATGTTTGCTCACAAAAATGATAAAAAAAAACCCTTGCCAATGGGTTGCATGCTGCGAAGTATTTGCTTGGAAATATGATCTTTTAAAGTATATGATCATTCACATATTATAAAAGCATCACAAGTGTTATGCATACTGTAAACAATTTGCTCAGAAAAGTGATCTTTTGAAGCATATGTTTCTTCAGGAAAGATGCGTAACTGCATGCGCACTCTGTGTGCTTAAAGAACACCAATCATAATTTCAATTTGTGACGACTCATTGAAGCAATAACCAAAAGGTAAAAAATAGGTACCACAGGTAAAATGATTTTCCTTTTACCAGTGTCTTGTTGTTATTAGTAAAATCTTTCTCTTAAAACAAATTAAAAGAGATGATTTTTTTTTATTTGGCTTGTAACAATGGCAATAAGGAAAATGTGGGTTCAATCTTTATGAGAATAATTGCACTGAATGGAAAGCGATCACTAATAAATTTCATTTTTTTCTTTGAATTTAATATTTTCTAGATTTTAAAAGAAGATACAACCTGAGAATACTTACATATTCTTGAAAATTGTTCTTATATTTTATGTGCAAATTGTAATTAACATCGTTAATTAGCAACTCACCTAAAGGTTGTCGCTTCTTGGCACATTTACCGCACGTATCTTTCCTGCTCACTTGTCATACTGTGTGATAGGCCTTACACGGTCGTCGTATCTCTTCCCTGTGTCTTTACATATAATCTTGCTATTTTGGTTTTTGAGCCAACATCTTACAACTACTTTCACATATTTCTTACATATGGACATCTTTCATTATCTTCATCATATATTAAAATACGACGAGAGAATTCTGTATTGAGTTTTAGAGTTTTTAATATATGATGAAGATAATGAAAGATGTCCATATGTAAGAAATATGTGAAAGTAGTTGTAAGATGTTGGCTCAAAAACAAAAATTGCAAGATTATGTGTAAAGACACAGGGAAGAGATACGACGACCACGTAAGGCCAATCGCGCAGTATGACAAGTCGGCCGGAGAGGTACGTGCAGTAAATGTGCCGAGAAGCGACAACCTTTAGGTGAGTGGCTAATTAACAATGTTAATTTTCTAGATTGATCGTTAAAAATAAATTCTGTAAACTTTTGAAAACAGTTTTACTTTGTATTGCCCTTGTGATATACTGCCTAGGTGATTGTTTTACCTGGGTAATGGATAGTGTCAGCCATAGACGTAACCACTGGGGGAGGGGGGGGTCAGGACCCCTCAGATTTTCAGAGTTGGGAATCCCCAATGTAAAGGACCCCCCCCATTGTTTTGGGAATATAATGCACACTTTTAATGATATGAACCAACTAAATTTAATAATAGAAGATTTTCGCAGAATGCAAACACGTGTATAATGTGTACTTAATAAAACAGCGATATCAATTAAGCATGGTTACCAAAATCGTTGGCGTATATATATAATGTAACCGTATATACAGGGTGATTCAGCGAAGCGTGTACAAACTTCTGGGACGGGTAGGTTGCGCAAAGATAAATCGGAATCACATAGCATTGCAGGATCAGAAATGCCATCTTCCTGTGCTAGTGTACAGAGAGGGCGAGAAATGAAAGAGCAGCATGTAAGAGAACAAAATGCTTTTTATTACTCACAAAACATTTGCGAAATGCATTAAGGTTACAGAAGGTGTTGAAACTATGAGCTGTAATGCACGGTTGACATCGTCGGTACATTTTGGAAAATTCTGACGTGTCTCGGACTTCCGAAGCAGCTACAGAGATGCGTGCTACAAGATCCTCATCACTTTCAACGGGGGTGTCATACATCAGTCCTTTGATGTAACACCAGAAGAAGTAATCAAGGCATGTTAAGTCCTGCGACCTTGCAGGCCAAAGAAACGGGACCACCATGGCAGATCCATTTATGTCTTAATATCATGTTTAACTGATCACGAACATCACCGCTGCAATGGGCGGGGGCCCCATCGTGCTGCAACAGCATTGCACGAAAGAACTCAGCCATCATACTATCTCTGCAGGCGGTTTACAAATGACGGTATCCTGAAAGAACGTATGAGCAGTTTCGCTGCCGAACAACGCCATCTACCGCATGAAGATGGCGTTTCGACCCTGCGTTGTTATGTGATTCTGATTTGTCTTTGTGCAACCTACCCCTCACAAAAGTTTGTACACACTTAGCTGAATCACCCTGCATATATACTGTATATGCATAATATGTGTATGTGTGATTGTCCCCCCCCCCCCCAAGATTTTGAAACATGGTTACACCACTGGTGTCAGCTGAGTGATTACTGGCACTCCTTGACTTATGACATATTGCGACCAGTCAGAGTCATGATGCAGGTGACGCGTAACATCATAGCCTCTCCTTGACAAATGTCAACCCCGCCTTCTCGTGGTGCATCCTGTTCCCACTAAAGGGGCTCCGACGACCGCCAATAGCGGTATAACTATACCATCGGGATTAGAGGAAATGCTATTTCCACACTCACCAACCCGCTTGGCCAGCGTGGTGAGTTATGGCCAAACCCCTCCAAAATGACTCCACAACTTAAATCTTGGCCCTCAGTCTCCGGCAGGTGGAATGTACCTGGCCAAGGCAGCGGCCAGTGCGACGAGAAGGCAGAGGGTGCTAAGAATCCCCGGAGGACCGGACTAGGCTGCCATCTGATGCTGACCTTGGCTATGTATAATGGACGCTCCCTATCTTCTGATTCAAGGCTTCTTGAATTGGAAGAGGAACTACAAAGGATCAAGTGGGACATCGTTGGGCTAAGTGAGGTAAGGAGAAAAGGAGAAGATCTCATTGAACTGAAAAGTGGACATCTCTTCTACTATCGTGGGACAGATACTGGCAGAACTAGTGGTGTTGGATTTATAATAAACAAGAAACTGAAGGATAAAGTGGTAGAAGTTGAAAGTTCCTCTGACAGAGCTGCAAGACTCGTTATCCAACTCTCGAGAAGATACCAGGCTCAGATAATTCAAACTTATGCACCCACCACAAGTCATCCTGAAGAAGAAATTGAAGAATTTTATGAGGAAATTCGTCATCTAAATAATAAAGGTAAGCAGCATTTAAAGATAATTATGGGAGATTTCAATGCAAAAATAGGGCAACGGCAACAGAATGAAACTTCAGTAGGTAAATTTGGTCACGGCAACAGAAACCAGCGACGAAATACTCTCGTTGAGTTTGCAGAGGCAGAAGGGTTTTTCATCTTGAACTCCTTTTTCAAGAAAAAGCCACACAGGAAATGGACATGGAGACATCCAAATGGAACAACAAGTGAAATTGATTTTATTATGTGTAACAAAAAATTCGTCATAGAAGACTGCAGTGTGCTAAACAAGTTCAACACAGGTAGTTACCATAGATTGGTAAGATGTAAGATGCATCTCAACACTAAACTTGAACGTGGCAAGCTCATAAGACAAACAAAATGTATTGGCATAACCAACCTTAAAAAACACCATAATACCTTCAAGTTGGCACTGAAGAACAGATTCTCTGCTTTAGAAGTCCTAACATCGGAAGAAGTGGATATTTCTGAAGTTAACAGAAAAGTAACCTCAGCTCTTTTGGAAGCAGCAACAAAATTAGCTGGGTCTAAGAACAAGTTGCATGTGAACAGATTATCAGGAAAAACCAAAATATTGATGCAAAAAAGAAGAGAGATGAGGACAACTAAAGAAGATGAGACTTCCAAAGTGGAATATTTAGAGCTATGGAAGACAGTATGAAAAAGTATCACTGAAGGCGTAAGGAAATTCAACTGTGAACTAGTGAGGAAAGCAATTGAAAACAACCAAAGCCTAAAGATAGCAAAGGGACATCTCAGTAAGGGAAGAAAACAGATTATGGCACTGAGAAAAGAAGATGATTCTGTAACAAGAAATAGAGGTGAAATTTTGACAAGAGTGAAAGATTTCTACTCCAAATTATATGAAAGGGATGATACATGTACTTCAGACATCATGAAAGGTACCAGTACCAGAGTTCTTCCAGTTCTCCCAGCAGAATTTACACATGCAATCCAGAACATGAAGCGGGGAAAAGCTCCAGGAGAAGATGGAATTACTGTAGACATCATACAAGAAGCAAGTGGAGAAATCGAAACAGTACTCGCCCAAATTTTCACTCGATGCCTTAATGAAGGGAAGATTCCTGTGGATTGAAACAACGCTACAATGATTCTTCTACATAAAAAACGTGACATTGAGGATCTCAGGAACTGCAGACCTATCAGCCTCCTATCAGTGGTTTATAAAATCTGCACTGAAGTTCTTTCACACCGCTTGAAGGTAACACTGGACATGGCTCAACCGAGAGAACAAGCTGGATTCAGGAGTGGCTACAGCACAATGGATCATATCCATGTACTGAGAGAACTAATTGAAAGAGCGAGGGAATATGAACTTCCATTGTGCATGGCTTTTATCGATTATGAAAAAGCCTTTGATTCGGTGAAACCATCAGCAGTTACAGTGGCTCTGAAATTCTGCGGTATTGATGATGCATACATTAATATTATTAATAACATCTATGAAAATAGAAGTGCAAAGATTCGGCTGTTTGAGAATACAGCACACATAAAAGTAGGAAAGGGAGTGAAACAAGGTGACACCATATCTCCGAAGCTCTTTTATGCTACATTGAAGGGTGTCTTTCAGTCGCTGAGCTGGGAAAACAAGGGATAAATATTAATGGAGATTATCTAACTCACCTTCGTTTTGTTGATGATTAGTCATTTTTGCAACTACCCCATCAGAGCTGCAGAGTATGATCCAGGAACTTGCTGACAAGAGTAAAGAAGTGGGATTAAAAATGAACTTTCAGAAGACAAAAGTGATGTTCAATGCTTTTTCAAGAAATGAAGATTTATCGATTAATGGAGAAAAGCTGGAGATAACAGACACGTACCTTTATCTTGGACAGCAGATATCAAGCGAGGGTCACATTGATGAAGAAATTAATCGGCGTACAAAACTTTCCTGGAGAGCTTTTGGAAGAAACAGCATAATTTTCAAGAGCAATATGCCATTATGTCTTAGAAGAAAAGTGTTTGATCAATGCATCTTTCCAGTGCTTACATATGGTGCAGAGACGTGGACCTTAACTAAAAGAGACATACAAAGGCTGCAGACAACTCAAAGCAGCATGGAGAGGTGCATGCTTGGTGTAACCAGGAGAGATAAGAAGAGGAACTTGTGGATCAGAAAAATGACAAGAGTGGAAGACGTCATGATCAGAGTTAAATCTCTGAAATGGCAATGGGCTGGACATACTGCCAGAAGGACAGACCAACGATGGACAGCCGAAATTTTAGATTGGATTCCAAGGGACAGGAAAAGACCCAGAAAAAGACCACATGGGAGATGGGTGGATGAAATTCGAAAGTATGCAGGAGTGACATGGAGGAGACTGGATTCCAAGGGACAGGAAACTTGGGGAGACCTTCGTCCAGCAGTGATTGATAATGGTTGACAATGATGATGATGAACATCCATATCTTATAGAGAATTTATGAATAACTTGAGGTTATCCCGCAATTGATAATTATGTTACAGGCATTTAATATTAAAAAACGCAGTCACAATTTACTGTGATATACACTGGCGTGCAAAAATTAAGTACGAGACGGTTTTTCGAATGTAACGTTATGCAGAAGTGCTCCACATCGACTCAAATCATACCATAAGATCCAAGATGTAAGAATATCGGACAAGTGAGCAAAAGCATCCAAACAAGGAATCCAAGGGATGCAAAGGCAAATTATTAAAAAGGTAGCTTCGAGCACAACTGGACAAAAGACAGAAGCGTCCATGTTACAGGCGGCTGTTAAGAAAAATCCAGTCTTTAGTAGGGGATATAATCATCCCTGACTGTGTTGCAGGATTTACAATGTCTGTCCATGCTGAGGACGAGGTTGTCAAGGAGCTGTTTAGGCATCGCAGCCCATTCCTCTTGTAGCGCCAATCGTTGCTGGCGGCTGGTGACGTGCTGCCAAGTGTCTCCTGCTAAGGTTCCACACGTGTTCGATTGGATTTAGGTGTGGGGACCTTGCGGGCCAATCCATGCATTGAATATCTTCATTCTCCAACAGATTTGGGACAGCCACTGTACGATGAGGTGTAGTGTTGTCGTCCATGAAGAGGAACTCAGGACCTACAGCACCTCTAAACAGACGCACGTGACGCAGGAGAACCTCGGTACAATATTGGACACCAGTGACTGAACCTCCTTGGAAGATGTGGAGGTCAGCACAGCTACCAAGCATGATACCGCCCCAAACGAGAACTCCGCCACCTCCAAGCCTGTCCCTTTCCATGATGTTGGAGGTGTGATTGCGTGTTCCCTGCTCTCTCCAGATGTGTATACATGCAGAATTGCTCGTCAGACTAAATTGGCTCTCATCTGTAAAGAGAACTTGACCCCATTGCTGATGTGTCCAGTTCTTGTGTTCCTGGCACCACAGAAACCGCCGTCTCCGATGAACACGCATTAAAGGCACACACCGTACTGGTCGTCGTGCAAATAGACCACCTTTGTGCAGCCTCCTGGCCACAATAAAACGCGATAACAGACGTCCAGTTGTCTGTTGCATGTGCCTTGCAATTTCTCCCGCTGTCTGCCGTCTGTCTCTTCTCGCCTGTAGGACAATATACAGGTCATCCGCCACCGTGTGGCTGCTCGTGGACGACCACTGCTAAACTCTCGGACAGCTGTTCCTGTCGTTTGAAATGCTCTCCAAGCTCGTGAAACGATGCTGTGAGCGATCCGAACTCCTCGGCCACACTAGTCACACTTCGACGTTCTTCCAACTTCCCATTGACGCGACCTCGGTTAAAGTCATCCAGATGTCATGTACTGGATTGCCTGTTGCCCATATCACACTGTGGCAGCAACTCGACGTCGTTCAAACAGATGTACACCGTGCAATTGCTTTCACCGAATTGCTGAGCATACAGCACTCGTGTGCTTTATACCCTTCCCTCACACCTCACGTCATGCAGCATATATGCGCATGCCCTACCGTACTGGACCCTAGTCTATCTCCTGAGTGGTCTTTCGGTCTGTTCTGCCTGCTCGTTCCGCTGTTATGCTAATTTCTGCTCTTCGTCCTTAATTTTTGCACACTAGTATTAATGCTTACAAATATGCTTAAATCAGATTTTCATCACCTATCAGTGCTTGATGTTAAACTTACCACTTTGTGTTGCTGTTCTCAACATCAGTGTCTTCATGGATCTGTAGTTACTTGAGGTCTCGATTGTAGTACCAGTGCGTATACACTATATAGACAAAAGTCAGCGGATGCCCCTTCAAAAGCAAATAAACGGATCCGCTGCGTTGTTAAGTTGTGTGGTACAGCTGCAAACGGTATCAGAACATAGTGATTGTCCATTGAACATAGCCAAGGTCAGCATCAGATGGTAGCCTAGTCCGGTCCTCCAGTGATTCTTAGCCCCCTCTGCCTTCATGTTGCACTGGCCCTGCCTTTTGAGGTACATTCCAGGGGACGGAGCGCCATGATTTAAGATCAAGAAGAATCGTATTGGAGGGGGGCATAACTCATCACACTACCCAAGCAGTTTGGTGAGTGTAGGATAGTGTTTCCTCCACTTTAAATAGCCGAACATGATGTCACCTCGTGTCATTCCTTTCCAAATGTTTCTTAATGCTGTATCAATTTTATAATTTTTATTGGTGCTTATCCTTTGCACCTGCATTTTCATTCATGTTATTAATAATGCTAATGCATGCATCTTCAATATCACAGGATTTCAAAGCCATTGTAGCTGCTGATGGTTTTGGTGGTCCTCTATTTCTCAGTCATTAGAGCCCCTTTAGTGGGAAAAGGATGCACCATGAGAAGGCGAGGTTCACATTTGTCAAAAGAGGCTATGATATTTTGCGCATCACCTGACGTATCATCATTGTCGTCAACCATTATCAATCCACTGCTGGATGAAGGTCTCTCCAAATTTCTTCCACAGCGGACTGCCTTGAGCCAGTCTTCATGTCACTTCCACCTGCTTTCGCATTTCATCCATCCATCTGCCACATTGTGTTCTTTTTCTGGGACTTTTCCTGTCCCTTGCTGTTCAGCCTGAAATTTCGGTTATCCATCTGTGGTCCATTCTTCTAGCAATATGTCCAACCTATTGCAATTTCAGAGATTTTACTTTGGCCATGAAGTTTTCCACTCTTGTCATTTTCTTGATCTATGAGTTCCTTTTCCTATCTTTCTTGGTTCCACCAAGCATGTATATCTCCATTCTTGTTTCAGTTGTCTGCACTCTTTGTTTTTTTTTGTTTTTTAGCTAAGGTCCATGACACTGCTCTGTACGTAAGAACTGAAGGAACATGTGCATACTTTTCTATTAAAACATCAGAGCATATTGCTCTTGAAAACCATAGTGTTTCTCCTAAAGACTGCAAGTTTTATATACACATATTAATTTCTTCATCAATGTGACCCTTGCTTGATATCTGGCACTCAAGGTAAATGTAGGTATTGATTATCTCCAGCTTTCTACCATTAATCAATACATCTTCATTTCTTGTAAAAGCATTGTACATCAGTTTTGTTTTGTCCAGCTGATTTTATGGTCTTTTAAGTAAGTTCCTGGATCATACTGTGCAACTCTGAAGACGTAGTTGGAAAAATTACTATGTCATCAGCAAAACGAAGGTGAGTTATATAATTTGCATTAATCTTTATCCCTTTGTTTTGCCAGTTCAGTGATTGAAAGACACTTTGCAATGTGGCATTGAAGAGTTTGGTGGATATGGTGTCATTTTGTCTCACTGCCTTTCAGGGTTGTCTACCCACCTACCTGCCAAAAAAAAAAAAAAACCACTTTGTAGTGGGTTTTATTGTTGTTTTTTTTAAACTGGAGCATACTTTTGAGTTTTACTGCAATTTGGGGATATTTTCTCAAAGAATTTCAAAAGCAACATTTTAAAATGGGAAATCTTGGTGCTCAAATTGTTTTTTAATTATACCTATTTTGCATTTATTATTACGAGATGCATTATACCAGTTTGTTAAATACTCAAATGATCTGGAAATTCCCCAAACATAAATAAAATTCTAGAGAATGTAATAATTTACAAAGATACAGAACACATACTAAAAGAGGTTAGTAGAGTACTAGACATTCTCCAGGCTGAAAGCAAACAAACATTTCTGAGGCAGTGGAACTGTGGCAAGATCTTATGGAAAATGCAGATCTTGAACCATATACACCGTTGATAAAAAATAAGGATTAAGCAAGCACTTCAGCCTTGCCACTACTTGGCAAACTTAATAAATCCGAAATGGCCAGGGAAAGAAAATGAGCTCTGAGCAAGAACAAATTGCTGATAACAGGGTGTTAGAAAAGAAACCTGAATGGATAATTTTTGTAATGGGTTTTAAAATATGTCACACAAAAGTACAATCCAAAGTCTATGTAAGTAATGTTGTGCAAAACTTCAGTGCTTCCAAATGGTGGCAGCTGATGGAGCGACATGCAAGTGTGACCAAAGCTGGAACCCTGAAAGATTTCTGCTCTTACATGTCAAGTCTGTGTGGTTGCCCAGCCAGTTCATCTGCAGTAGAAAGGATATTTTCTACTTGCGAACTAGTCTGATCAAAACCCCGCAATCGCTTAAGTGTTGATAAAGCACAGAGACTTGTCAAGATTCACAAATATTTAAAAAACAAACAGTAAATTTGTCACACAAAAATATTGAAATTTGTGGTTTTACCCAAATTTAATTAAACATCTCAGAAATGTTTGATGAGGGCTGAGAGTTTGATCAAATACTAGTTTATATATTGCAGTGAATGGTGTATAAATTATCTTAACCTTTGTGTAGATTTAAATAAAATTCTTTTAGGACTACATAAAAAAGCAATTTTTGTTAACCAATAGGTAAGTTGCATGGATTTTTCATTAATAATATTTAATCATTTGAAGTTTCAATGAAAGGATAGGAAAACCAAATAGAACCCCCACCCCGAAACCTCATCGAAACCCAATAAAACCCAAAAAAAGCCCAACAAAACCCACCCGGGTTGGGGTTTTCTTTTCAACCCTGCTGCCTTTCTAAATTTTTATTGGTACTGTATCGTCAAATATCCGAACCTTTGCACTTGCATTTTCATGGATGTTATTAATAATGTTAATGTATGCATCTTCAATACCAAGGGATTTCAAAGCCATTGTAATTGCAGACAGTTTTGCAGCATCAAAGGTCTTTTCATAATCATTAAAAGTCATACATAGTGGGAGTTCATATTCCCTTGTTCTTTCAGTTAGTTCTGTCACTACATGGGTATACATAACTGTACACTGTTTGACATATCTTGAATGTCACACTGCAATATTATCTCTCTGGGTGAGGTACAATCAAACTGTAACTGACAAACTTTTACCAACTGCTTCGGAATTCATACCTTCGGTACTGTATATACCAGAAGGGCCAAATGTAGCAGGAATCATGGCTTGCAATGGCAATAAAGATCATGTTGCCCCCATAGAATTTTCATCACTCTGAGACATAATATTTTGTCTTGCAATGTGCGTACAACTGCCTCTTCATTTTTGTATGTGAACATCTAACATCCCCTATACAGTTAAAGGAAGAAATTAGTACTGTATTATAATAGGCCAAGGCTACGGAAATTGGCAAAGCCTATTACAAGCAAATTTGGTAAACACACAAATGAGTCATAAATAAGGCGATAAGAAACTATAGCAGAAACTGGTGCAAAGGTTTCAGTTCCAATTTTAATATACTTGTAGGCGGTGATTTTTGCACCCTTTCTTGAGCTGTCCCCAGGCAGCCGCCCTGATTGCTCTACCATAGTTACACCTCTGAAGATGTTATTTACTATCTCGATAGCAGTTTAAACAAAAACATGTACAAATAGGTGCTGACTGTAGTGAAGTACACTTAAAATTATTTGAAGGGTTCTCTGCATTTTTCAAACTTTTGTTGTTATATAGCACTGAAACCATACTAGATATTTGTCCTCAATAAATGGATAAAACTTAGATATGGAAGATGCATGTTGAGAAATGGCTTCCTAGTTTCTTAATTCAATTGCTAATCAAAAACAACTATTATGGGAATTTTACTAGGAAATTTTTTATTTAAATTCCAAATTTTCGGAGGAAACTCTTCTCCTTCTTCCGGCTGTCTTTTTGTTGTCACTATCGCGGTTATGGTTAACCTTGAAGGTTACGGTTATTTTTCATCAAATCCTGCCAGATGTTAGGCAGGGAAAATCCTTTGCAGTCATTGATGAAAAATTACCGTAACCTTCAAGGTTAACCGTAACCGCGATAGTGACAACAAAAAGACAGCCTGAAGAAGGAGAAGAGTTTTCTCTGAAAGTTTGCAATTTAAATAAAAATTTTCCTAGTAAAATTCCCATAATAGTTGTTTTTGGTTAGTAATTGAATGGAAGATGCAGTCGCTTGTTATTAAGTTACTGATGTTTTTGCCAATCTAGTTTATTTCAGTTATAAATAGTACCAGTAATTGAAATTCTGAAACTTTTAATTTGTTGTAAATTCTTCAAATTTTGTAATTGGGCAATTTAAATTCAAATCTGAAAGTGAATTTAACTTATTCACCAAGATATTAAATTTAACTTACTGTATATGATAATAGAAAAACAGTTTTAAAATGTTAATGGTGTAAACAATTGCTTAATTTTTAGTGGTGCAAGCTTGGTTACAAGCCCTATGTGAGGTCTGCCTGTGCATAAAGCAGTGCTGTGAGTTTACCCGTCGTCTCTCTACCGGTCTACCCTCACAAAAAATAAAGTCTCCACAGTACATTCATGAGTCTTTTTGAGCCAATACATAATCAGAATACTAATGGCAGAAGGAAAATTTCATTTAAATTTTTCAGTAATCTGTTCAGTGACATCACAGATTCTACACAAGATGAAAATAGATTTTGCGACCCCATTTTGTGAAGAAAGTATTATGTGTGATTAGCATTCATACCAGGGGTGGTTTTACCAGGAAGCCCATGGAGCCAGGTGTAAAGCTTGCTGGCACTCCCCCTCAGCATTAAAAAAAAAAAAAGAGTTGGGGAGAGCATGAAACCACTCGAAATTGTGCTATTAACTAGCATTTCACAAACTTGAATTCTTTAGGAACTTACTAAAAATCTCTCTCTGTTATTCTCACAGTCAGTCTGTCTGTGAGAGTTACAATTCTTTGTGCTACATTACAACTGATCTCAGAGATTGGGATGTTATTTGTGGCCAATCTTCTTAGAACATAGTGAACATTTTGTTCTTGCATTCGATTTTTGATATGACCACCCATTTTTCTTTCAAAAATTTTTCTCTCCTTCAGTCCAGTTTGAGACAATTTCAAGACAATTACCATGTGAAAAAAATGTTGGAAACACTGATTTTCTGAGAGACACAAATTTCATTTATCCATATTCCAGATGTTTAGATAAACTGTCAGTGGGATGGAATCTAACTATATGTGACAGCAAATCACACATTGCATATAAAAGAAATGTTAATTAAAGCAACATGCTGAACTTACCATATGTCAAATGGCAGAACTGTGCTTCACTGACTATCCTTATTGAAGTTCTTACTTTTCTTCCATAACAAAGGCTTTCTTTCTGTCTTGTAAATTCCACTATTTCTTCTTCACCAGGGTATGATGAAACCCCTAAATATAAAATTTCATCTGGGCAGCTAAAATAGTTTATTTATAGCGGCAACAAACCACATAGAGATACTGCCTGTCTCACACAGACACCATAAAAATAATCAAATTATGTTCCAGGGATCCCAAAATGCATATTTCTATTGAACTATCCAAGTCAACTTTTTTTGCAATTTTGATAAGTTTCTATAGGAAGTAAAAATTATATGGGGTACGGTATGCAGCAAAAGAAAACATTTGTTTTACTCATGAATGTATACCAAAGTCAAGCTTTGCAGTAAGGCCAAGGTAACTTTAAATCTGGCACTGATTCTTACACTTTGTCAACAACCGGTGTGACATCAAATAGAACGAAATTATTCCCAGGAACAAAATTCCCAGGCTGCCCCGATGAGGCATGGATGTTGTGTTTGTCTTACGCCGCTGCTTCTCTCCTTTCCCTGGAATCTGTGGCCCTAAATTAAGGATGGGCGACTGCTTTATAGCCCACTGAGTTGCTCACAGGGGTCGTTAAACCTCCAATAAAAAAAACTCCCACGACAATATTTTAATTTATAAATTGCATTAAAATTTTCCCATTATATCATTCAGTTAGTCTGCCTCAAGTTATTTTATGAGGTTTATGGCCATTTATTATTTCCTAGCCATTGGAAAGAATGGAATTGACCATTTTTAAGGGAATTCCAGATTTCAAGAGAAAAACGTGTCATTTTCTTAGATACACAAAGATCCTCCACTTTTTGGCGAACAACAACGTTTCTCTCTAAAAACAACAACCTCCCATAAAACTCTATTTTTCCCAGCTGACAGGAAATAATAAATAAGCTGTACACTTCGTAAGATGTGTTTTCCACTGAACAGCAATAAGTTTCGTGTTTTTGTGTAGGTACGATATTTTATATTTCTCTTACAAGTACTGATATTTCAACATTGGAAATAATATCCGCCTTTTGAATGTAGCCGTCTGTCGAAATGTGTGGAAGACTGTGTCTATGAACAAGCATCTTGCATCTAGTAATCTGTTTTCTTCAAAGGTTCTTGTGACTTTCAAGTTCTGGTAGGGAAATGCAAGGGAGCAAAAATTTAGAATATTTTATGATTTATTGAATTGCCAAAAGAATTTTTGGACTTCCTTAGCCTCTTAACAAGATGATTTTAAAACACACTAGAACTCGCTTATAACGAAGCGCTTGGGATTGACGAAACCCTCATTAACTCTGGGCTTTTGCTAAACCCCTTCCTGCCTGAAACTTTCCAGCATGTAAAAAAAATGCATATGTGATAATATGCATACACTCTTCTATTATATACGTATCCATAACTACTAGATATACTTGAAATATATAATTATTAACTACATTAATACTACTTATTTAATTAAATCTCTGATTTTTATTCTACTTTACAGCCACTTGAAACTGACAGCTATTTAACTATGCAACACACATGAAGCAAAGGGCCCTGATCCTCCCAGTGCAATGCTCACTTGGACAGTGGAAGGGGCAGCAGACACAAATCCCTGAATTGTTATTTCCTGTTTCCCATACAGAGACATGCCCATTCCATTATTTCCCTGTCCTACTCTGTGAAATACATCTGCATGAGCCCCACCCATTCTCTTTTTTGCCTAGCATGGAAGGCCTGTTTTGAATTCTGCTGACGCAATACACTCTACAGCCAAGGCACAGCCACCTAGAGTGTCTTGTACAACTCGCTTGTTCAGCATTTGCAGTGCCGCTTAATTCCCTTCTATCAACATCCTTCCACTAGCACTCACCATTTTTGTGTGATGTTATTGATGCACTCAACAGCCAAGGCATAGCCACCTGGAGTGTCTTGTACAACTTCCTTCTTGAGCATTTGATGCACAACCTCTTCATTCCTTACTATCAACATTCCTCCACTAGCACCCAATCATTCCTGTGTGGTGTTATTGATGCACTCAACAGCCAAGGCATAGCCACCTCGAGTGTCTTTTACAACTCGCTTGTTGAGTATTTCATGCACTGCCTCTTCATTCCTTACTATCAACATTCTTCCACTAGCACCCAATCATTCCTCTGTGGTGTTACTGATGTACTATACAACCAACGCATAGCCACCTCGAGTTTCTTTTACAACTCGCTTGTTGAGTATTTGATGCATTGCCTCTTCATTCCTTACTATCAACATTCCTCCACTAGCACCCAATCATTCCTGTGTGGTGTTACTGATGCACTCAACAGCCAAGGCATAGCCACCTCGAGTGTCTTTTACAACTCATTTGTTGAGTATTTGATGCCCTGCCTCTTCATTCCTTACTATCAACATTCCTCCACTAGCACCCAATCATTCCTGTGTGGTGTTACTGATGCACTTAACAGCCAAGGCATAGCCACCTCGAGTGTCTTTTACAACTCGCTTGTTGAGTATTTGATGCATTGCCTCTTCATTCCTTACTATCAACATTCCTCTACTAGCACCCAAACATTCCTCTGTGGTGTTACTGATGCACTATACAGCCAAGGCATAGCCACCTCGAGTTTCTTTTACAACTCGCTTGTTGAGTATTTGATGCACTGCCTCTTCATTCCTTACTATCAACATTCCTCCACTAGCACCCAATCATTTCTATGTGGTGTTACTGATGCACTATACAGCCCACGCATAGCCACCTGGAGTGTCTTTTACAACTCGCTTGTTGAGTATTTGATGCACTGCCTCTTCATTCCTTACTATCAACATTCCTCCACTAGCACCCAATCATTCCTCTGTGGTGTTACTGATGCACTATACAGCCAACGCATAGCCACCTGGAGTGTCTTTTACAACTCGCTTGTTGAGTATTTGATGCACTGCCTCTTCATTCCTTACTATCAACATTCCTCCACTAGCACCCAATCATTCCTGTGTTTTGTTACTGATGCACTTAACAGCCAAGGCATAGCCACCTCGAGTGTCTTTTACAACTCGCTTGTTGAGTATTTGATGCACTGCCTCTTCATTCCTTACTATCAACATTCCTCCACTAGCACCCAATCATTCCTCTGTGGTGTTACTGTTGCACTATACAGCCAACGCATAGCCACCCGGAGTGTCTTTTACAACTCGCTTGTTGAGTATTTGATGCACTGCCTCTTCATTCCTTACTATCAACATTTATCCACTAGCACCCAATCATTCCTCTGTGGTGTTACTGATGCACTATACAGCCAACGCATAGCCACCTGGAGTGTCTTTTACAACTCGCTTGTTGAGTATTTGATGCACTGCCTCTTCATTCCTTACTATCAACATTCCTCCACTAGCACCCAATCATTCCTGTGTGGTGTTACTGATGCACTATACAGCCAAGGCATAGCCACCTCGAGTGTCTTTTACAACTAGCTTGTTGAGTATTTGATGCACTGCCTCTTCATTCCTTACTATCAACATTCCTCCACTAGCACCCAATCATTCCTCTGTGGTGTTACTGATGCACTATACAGCCAAGGCATTGCCACCTCGAGTGTCTTTTACAACTAGCTTGTTGAGTATTTGATGCACTGCCTCTTCATTCCTTACTATCAACATTCCTCCACTAGCACCCAATCATTCCTGTGTGGTGTTACTGATGCACTATACAGCCAACGCATAGCCACCTGGAGTGTCTTTTACAACTCGCTTGTTGAGTATTTGATGCCCTGCCTCTTCATTCCTTACTATCAACATTCCTCCACTAGCACCCAATCATTCCTGTGTGGTGTTACTGATGCACTTAACAGCCAAGGCATAGCCACCTCGAGTGTCTTTTACAACTCGCTTGTTGAGTATTTGATGCACTGCCTCTTCATTCCTTACTATCAACATTCCTCCACTTGCACCCAATCATTCCTCTGTGGTGTTACTGATGCACTATACAGCCAAGGCATAGCCACCTCGAGTGTCTTTTACAACTCGCTTGTTGAGTATTTGATGCCCTGCCTCTTTATTCCTTACTATCAACATTCCTCCACTAGCACCCAATCATTCCTGTGTGGTGTTACTGATGCACTTAACAGCCAAGGCATAGCCACCTCGAGTGTCTTTTACAACTCGCTTGTTGAGTATTTGATGCCCTGCCTCTTCATTCATTACTATCAACATTCCTCCACTAGCACCCAATCATTCCTGTGTGGTGTTACTGATGCACTTAACAGCCAAGGCATAGCCACCTCGAGTGTCTTTTACAACTCGCTTGTTGAGTATTTGATGCACTGCCTCTTCATTCCTTACTATCAACATTCCTCCACTAGCACCCAATCATTCCTCTGTGGTGTTACTGATGCACTATACAGCCAACGCATAGCCACCTGGAGTGTCTTTTACAACTCGCTTGTTGAGTATTTGATGCACTGCCTCTTCATTCCTTACTATCAACATTCCTCCACTAGCACCCAATCATTCCTCTGTGGTGTTACTGATGCACTTAACAGCCAAGGCATAGCCACCTCGAGTGTCTTTTACAACTCGCTTGTTGAGTATTTGATGCACTGCCTCTTCATTCCTTACTATCAACATTCCTCCACTAGCACCCAATCATTCCTGTGTGGTGTTACTGATGCACTTAACAGCCAAGGCATAGCCACCTCGAGTGTCTTTTACAACTCGCTTGTTGAGTATTTGATGCACTGCCTCTTCATTCCTTACTATCAACATTCCTCCACTAGCACCCAATCATTCCTCTGTGGTGTTACTGATGCACTATAAAGCCAACGCATAGCCACCTGGAGTGTCTTTTACAACTCGCTTGTTGAGTATTTGATGCACTGCCTCTTCATTCCTTACTATCAACATTCCTCCACTAGCACCCAATCATTCCTCTGTGGTGTTACTGATGCACTATACAGCCAACGCATAGCCACCTGGAGTGTCTTTTACAACTCGCTTGTATAGTATTTGATGCACTGCCTCTTCATTCCTTACTATCAACATTCCTCCACTAGCACCCAATCATTCCTGTGTGGTGTTACTGATGCACTTAACAGCCAAGGCATAGCCACCTCGAGTGTCTTTTACAACTCGCTTGTTGAGTATTTGATGCATTGCCTCTTCATTCCTTACTATCAACATTCCTCCACTAGCACCCAATCATTCCTGTGTGGTGTTACTGATGCACTATACAGCCAAGGCATAGCCATGGAGTGTCTTTTACAACTCGCTTGTTGAGTATTTGATGCACTGCCTCTTCATTCCTTACTATCAACATTCCTCCACTAGCACCCAATCATTCCTGTGTGGTGTTACTGATGCACTTAACAGCCAAGGCATAGCCACCTGGAGTGTCTTTTACAACTCGCTTGTTGAGTATTTGATGCACTGCCTCTTCATTCCTTACTATCAACATTCCTCCACTAGCACCCAATCATTCCTGTGTGGTGTTACTGATGCACTATACAGCCAAGGCATAGCCATGGAGTGTCTTTTACAACTCGCTTGTTGAGTATTTGATGCACTGCCTCTTCATTCCTTACTATCAACATTCCTCCACTAGCACCCAATCATTCCTGTGTGGTGTTACTGATGCACTATACAGCCAAGGCATAGCCACCTGGAGTGTCTTTTACAACTCGCTTGTTGAGTATTTGATGCACTGCCTCTTCATTCCTTACTATCAACATTCCTCCACTAGCACCCAATCATTCCTCTGTGGTGTTACTGATGCACTATACAGCCAAGGCATAGCCACCTCGAGTGTCTTTTACAACTCGCTTGTTGAGTATTTGATGCACTGCCTCTTCATTCCTTACTATCAACATTCCTCCACTAGCACCCAATCATTCCTGTGTGGTGTTACTGATGCACTATACAGCCAAGGCATAGCCACCTCGAGTGTCTTTTACAACTCGCTTGTTGAGTATTTGATGCACTGCCTCTTCATTCCTTACTATCAACATTCCTCCACTAGCACCCAATCATTCCTGTGTGGTGTTACTGATGCACTCAGCAGCCAAGGCATAGCCACCTCGAGTTTCTTTTACAACTCGCTTGTTGAGTATTTGATGCACTGCCTCTTCATTCCTTACTATCAACATTCCTCCACTAGCACCCAATCATTCCTGTGTGGTGTTACTGATGCACTCAACAGCCAAGGCATAGCCACCTCGAGTGTCTTTTACAACTCGCTTGTTGAGTATTTGATGCACTGCCTCTTCATTCCTTACTATCAACATTCCTCCACTAGCACCCAATCATTCCTCTGTGGTGTTACTGATGCACTATACAGCCAACGGCATAGCCACCTCGAGTGTCTTTTTACAACTCGCTTGTTGAGTATTTGATGCACTGCCTCTTCATTCCTTACTATCAACATTCGCACCCAATCATGTGGTGTTACTGATGCATTTGATGCACTGCTTGTTGAGTACTCTCATTCCTTACTGATCTTACATTCACACATTCTCCTCAAGCACCCAATCATTCCTCTGTGGTGTTACTGATGCACTATACAGCCAACGCATAGCCACCTGGAGTGTCTTTTACAACTCGCTTGTTGAGTATTTGATGCACTGCCTCTTCATTCCTTACTATCAACATTCCTCCACTAGCACCCAATCATTCCTGTGTGGTGTTACTGATGCACTATACAGCCAACGCATAGCCACCTGGAGTGTCTTTTACAACTCGCTTGTTGAGTATTTGATGCACTGCCTCTTCATTCCTTACTATCAACATTCCTCCACTAGCACCCAATCATTCCTCTGTGGTGTTACTGATGCACTATACAGCCAACGCATAGCCACCTGGAGTGTCTTTTACAACTCGCTTGTTGAGTATTTGATGCACTGCCTCTTCATTCCTTACTATCAACATTCCTCCACTAGCACCCAATCATTCCTCTGTGGTGTTACTGATGCACTATACAGCCAACGCATAGCCACCTGGAGTGTCTTTTACAACTCGCTTGTTGAGTATTTGATGCATTGCCTCTTCATTCCTTACTATCAACATTCCTCCACTAGCACCCAATCATTCCTCTGTGGTGTTACTGATGCACTATACAGCCAACGGCATAGCCACCTCGAGTGTCTTTTACAACTCGCTTGTTGAGTATTTGATGCACTGCCTCTTCATTCCTTACTATCAACATTCCTCCACTAGCACCCAATCATTCCTGTGTGGTGTTACTGATGCACTATACAGCCAACGCATAGCCACCTGGAGTGTCTTTTACAACTCGCTTGTTGAGTATTTGATGCATTGCCTCTTCATTCCTTACTATCAACATTCCTCCACTAGCACCCAATCATTCCTCTGTGGTGTTACTGATGCACTATACAGCCAACGCATAGCCACCTGGAGTGTCTTTTACAACTCGCTTGTTGAGTATTTGATGCATTGCCTCTTCATTCCTTACTATCAACATTCCTCCACTAGCACCCAATAATTCCTGTGTGGTGTTACTGATGCACTATACAGCCAAGGCATAATGGAGTGTCTTGTACAACTCGCTTGTTGAGCATTTGATGCACTGCCTCTTCATACCTTTCTATCAACATTCTTCCACTAGCACCCAATCATTCCTCTGCCCTTTTGGAATTTCGTCGTGTATGCCACAATTTCTATTGCTCCATTTCAGTACAGTGCCCAGCAGATTTTTGTGCCTCTTTAAACATGGAATTTCGCAATAAAGCGCAATAATTTTGGTTTTACGGAAAATACTTGTAGGTCAGAAAGAACGTGAATTATTAAAACACCCACAGAATCTAATTAATACACATCTGTTTGTGACAATTGCAATACTATAAAGGACTGCTGGTATTAGGATGAATCCATGTCCATTTCCTGTGTGTGTGTGTGTGTGTGTTTTCTTAAAAGGAGTTAACGATGAAAAATCTTTGTCTCTGCAAACTGTAGGGAAGTATCAAATCAGGTCACACGTAGAGGATTTTAGGAAGGGCGTGTCTGACCCCAGGTCTTAAACAACCCTTAGAAACAGGAAGCTAGGAGATTTGGGCTAGAGCTCCTGATAGGAAAGTGACATGGAAGCGAGGTGGAAAGGGGGAGGAAGACGCCCTTATTTATTACCGGAGGGCCAGTACCCGAAGTCCGACGGCTTAACGTGCCTAATTGACGTACGGCGGATATTCAGTGGTTCGAGCGTTCTTACCTTCCCAGGATCGAACCAGAGGTTCATCCGTGGCAGTCACGAACGTTGACCACTAGACAATACACAGCCCCAACGCTGGTTTCCGTTGCCGTGACTAAATTTATACGTACATACCGAAGTTTCATTCTGTTGCTGTTGCCCTATTTTTTGCATTGGAATCTCCCATAATGATCTTTACGTGCTCTTTGGCCTTGTTATTTAGATGCCGAATTTCCTCGTAAAATTCTTTAATTTCTTCCTCAGGATGACTTGCGGTGGGTGCGTAAGCTTGAATAATCTGAGTCTGGTATCTTTTTGAAAGTTGGATAACGAGTCGAGCAGCTTCGTCCGAAGAACTTTCAATTTTTAGGCCGCCTCGGTGGTCTAAGCAATGGCTTCTGATCATTCATCCGAGATGTGTCTGGGTTCGAATCTTGGTGAGGCATGGATGTTGTGTGTGTTACGGCACTGGCTCTCTCCCTTCCCTGGAACCAGTGACCATAAATTAGGGACGGGCGACTGCTAATAGCCCATCGAGTTGTTCACGGTGGGCGTTAAACTTTCAATCAAAAAAAAATTTTTTTGAACTTTATTCTTCAGTTTTTTGTTTATTATAAATCCAACACCACTAGGCCACCCCGGTGGCGCAGTGGTCTAAGCGATGGCCTCTGATCATTCGTCCGAAAGGGGTCCGGGTTCGAATCCCGGTGAGGCATGGATGTTGTGTTTGCCTTACGGCACTGGCTCTCTCCTTTCCCTGGAACCAGTGACCCTAAATTAGGGACAGGCGGTTGCTTATAGTCCATTGAGTTGCTCACGGTGGTCGTTAAACCTCCAATAAAAAAAAACAAAAAAAACACCCCTAGTTCTGCCAGTATCTGTCCCATGATAGTAGAAGTGATGTCCAGTTTTCAGTTCAATAAGATTTCTTCTTATTTTTTTACCTCACTTAGCCCGACGATGTCCCATTTGATTCTGTGTAGTTCCTTCTCCAATTGAATCAAGAAATAGAGATCGTCAATTGACCGTAGCTAAGGTAAGCATAAAATGGCAGCCCAGTCCGGTGATTCTTAGCACCCTTTGCATTCATGTCGCTCTGGCCCTGCCTTGGCCAGGTACATTCCAGATGTCGAGGATTGAGGGCGAAGTTTTCAGTTTACAGCCGTCTTGGCGGTGGTTGGTCATAACTCACCACTCTGGCCAAACGGGTTGGTGAGTGTGGGATAGCATTTTCTCTGATCCCGGTGGTATAGTTATATCGCTATGTGGCGGTAGTCAGAGTCGATTTAGTGGGTACAGTATGCACCACGAGAAGTTAGGGTTGACGTTTGCCAAGGAGAAACTACGATGTGTTTACCCATCGTCTGACTTTTCATCCAATATGCACAGTCCTATCAGAATAATATGACCACCTACGTAATAATGGGAATAAACACCCTTGGCCCGGATGACCGCGGTGTGACATGGACGAAATGAGTACCTGAAAAGTTGACCGAGGCACTAGTGCCTATTTGGACTGTCGCAAAGCACAGAGGTATGAAAACATAGACCTAAGTCATTGCACGATCCAATTTCATGTAAAAATATCCTCAAGTGCTATACTGAACTATATTTGTTTACATGAGGTTAAAAGCTGTACACAATAGATTAAAAACACAAGATCTTACGTAGTAGTAGCTACCGCATCATCGGGTGACACCTAGCATATGGAACCGGAATTCTTAAATTGTTTTAATATGATGGTACTGAAGAAACTATAAAGCGCCGCCTGACGGTTCAGTAAGGACATACATCATTGAAATACATTCGTAACGCCCTCTGCAAAAAAAAAAAAAAAAAAAACACTCAGAATAGTAATTATAAAGGTAATGGTAAAACGGAAATTCAGTATCATTAGGGACATTGCTCTTAGCCATGGGTACACCCAGAGTTGTATCTCCCGTATCATTGCTCATGTCTCGAGGTTGAGACTTACTGCTCTTGCATGCCCGTCCCGTGAAATCAGATTTGTGGATTCCCTGGATTACCTACCGAGTGTTTGCTCTGGTTTGAGTAGTCTGTGCCGAGGTTGCCATTTGGCCTTCGGTCTAAAGACTAGGTCGTTATTTTCTTTTATTCGTAAAGATCGGGACCCTCTTCACAAACTTTCCAGACATGGGGTTTATTGTGTTCTACTTAGGTCGGTTGTTCCTGATGTACCTGATAGTAGATACATAGGTTCGACTTTTAGAAATTTTGGTATCAGGTTGGCTGAACATCAGTATAATGTCAAGCGTAAATCTACTGATACTTCTCTCTCACGCCTGGTAAGTGCTGGTACCTACATTCCTGACTGGAATGCTTGGCACCTGTTGACTTAGGCCCAAAGGACAAAGTTTCTTTATTGTATATGGAAAGCATATTTATTCACCAGTTCGGTGATAAATGTTGCAATGATGATATGCCGTACCATATTCCTCGAGCCTGGAAGAACTTGTTAAATGGACTACCATTACCTTTATAATTACTATTCTGAGTTTATTTTCGCAGAGGGAGTTACGATTGTATTTCAGTGATGTATGTCATTACTGTACCGTCAGGCTGCGCTTTATAATTTCTTCAATACCATCATATTAAAACTATTTAAAAACTCTAGTTCCATATGCTATGTGTCACCCAATGATGCGATAGCTGCTACTGCGAAAGATTTTGTGTTTTTAATCTATTGTATATAGCTTTTGGGATGTAAGGTCAGGTGATGCGTAACATCACAGCCTCTCCTTGACAAATGTCAACCCCGCCTTCTCGTGGTGCATCCTGTTCCCACTAAAGGGCTCTGACGACCGCCAATAGCGGTATAACTATACCATCGGGATCAGAGGAAATTCTATCCCACACTCACCAACCCGCTTGGCCAGCGTGGTGAGTTATGGCCAAACCCCTCCAAAATGACTCCACAACTTAAATCTTGGCCCTCAGTCTCCGGCAGCTGGAATGTACCTGGCCAAGGCAGCGGCCAGTGCGACATGAAGGCAGAGGGTGCTAAGAATCCCCGGAGGACCGGACTAGGCTGCCATCTGATGCTGACCTTGGCAACGTACAATGGACGCTCCCTATCTTCTGATTCAAGGCTTCTTGAATTGGAAGAGGAACTACAAAGGATCAAGTGGGACATCGTTGGGCTAAGTGAGGTAAGGAGAAAAGGAGAAGATCTCATCGAACTGAAAAGTGGACATCTCTTCTACTATCGTGGGACAGATACTGGCAGAACTAGTGGTGTTGGATTTATAATAAACAAGAAACTGAAGGATAAAGTGGTAGAAGTTGAAAGTTCCTCTGACAGAGCTGCACGACTTGTAATCCAACTATCGAGAAGATACCAGGCTCAGATTATTCAAACTTATGCACCCACCACAAGTCATCCTGAAGAAGAAATTGAAGAATTTTATGAGGAAATTTGTCATCTAAATAATAAAGGTAAGCAGCACTTGAAAATAATTATGGGAGATTTCAATGCAAAAATAGGGCAACGGCAACAGAATGAAACTTCAGTAGGTAAATTCGGTCACGGCAACAGAAACCAGCGTGGAAATACTCTCGTTGAGTTTGCAGAGGCAGAAGGGTTTTTCATCTTGAACTCCTTCTTCAAGAAAAAGCCACACAGGAAATGGACATGGAGACATCCAAATGGGACAACAAGTGAAATTGATTTTATTATGTGTAACAAAAAATTCGTCATAGAAGACTGCAGTGTGCTAAACAAGTTCAACACAGGTAGTGACCATAGATTGGTGAGATGTAAGATGCACCTCAACACTAAACTTGAACGTGGCAAGCTCATAAGACAAACAAAATCTATTGACATAACCAACCTTAAAAAAACACCATAATACCTTCAAGTTGGAACTGAAGAACAGGTTCTCTGCTTTAGAAGGCCTAACATCGGAAGAAGTGGACATCTCTGAAGTTAACAGAAAAGTAACCAAAGCTCTTATGGAAACAGCAACAAAATTAGCTGGGTCTAAGAACAAGTTGCATGTAAATAAATTATCAGGAAAAACGAAAATGTTGATGCAAAAAGAAGAGAGAGATGAGGACAACTAAAGAAGATGTGACTTCCAAAGTGGAATATATAGAGCTATGCAAGACAGTACGAAAAAGTATCACTGAAGACGTAAGAAAATTCAACTGTGAACTAGTGAGGAAAGCAATTGAAAACAACCAAAGCCTAAAGATAGCAAAGGGACATCTCAGTAAGGGAAGAAAACAGATTATGGCACTGAAAAAGAAGATGGTTCTGTAACAAGAAATAGAGGCAGAAATTTTGACAAGAGTGAAAGATTTCTACTCCAAATTATATGAAAGGGATGATACATGCACTCCAGACATCATGAAAGATACCAGTACCAGAGTTCCTCCAGTCCTTCCAGCAGAAGTTGCACATGCAATCAAGAACATGAAGCGGGGAAAAGCTCCAGGAGAAGATGGAATTACTGTAGACATCATACAAGAAGCAAGTGGAGAAATCGAAACAGTACTTGCCCAAATTTTCACTCGATGCCTTAATGAAGGAAAGATTCCTGAGGATTGGAACACCGCTACAATGATCCTGCTACATAAGAAAGGTGACATTGAGGATCTCGGAAACTACAGACCTATCAGCCTCCTATCAGTAGTTTATAAAATCTTCACTAAAGTTCTTCACACCGCTTGAAGGTAACACTGGACATGGCTCAACCGAGAGAACAAGCTGGATTCAGGAGTGGCTACAGCACAATAGATCATATCCATGTGCTGAGAGAACTAATTGAAAGAGCGAGGGAATATGAACTTCCATTGTGCATGGCTTTTATCGATTATGAAAAAGCCTTTGATTCGGTGAAACCATCAGCAGTTACAATGGCTCTGAAAACCTGCGGTATTGAAGATGCATACATTAATATTATTAATAACATCTATGAAAATGCAAGTGCAAAGATTAGGCTGTTTGAAAATACAACACACATAAAAATTGGAAAGGGAGTGAGACAAGGTGACACCATATCTCCGAAGCTCTTTAATGCCACATTGGAGGGTGCTTTTCAGTCACTGAGCTGGGAAAACAAGGGGATAAAGATTAATGGAGATTATCTAACCCACCTTCGTTTTGCTGATGACTTAGTCATTTTTACAACTAGCCCATCAGAGCTGCAGAGTATGATCCAGGAACTTGCTGGCAAGAGTAAAGAAGTGGGATTAAAAATGAACTTTCAGAAGACAAAAGTGATGTTCAATGCTTTTACAAGAAATGAAGATTTATCGATTGATGGAGAAAAGCTGGAGATAACAGATACGTACGTTTATCTTGGACAGCAGATATCAAGTGAGGGTCACATTGATGAAGAAATTAATCGGCGTACAAAACTTGCCTGGAGAGCTTTTGGAAGAAACAGCATAATTTTCAAGAGCAATATGCCATTATGTCTTAAAAGAAAAAGTGTTTGATCAATGCATCCTTCCAGTGCTTACGTATGGTGCAGAGACGTGGACCTTAACTAAAAGAGACATACAAAGGCTGCAGACAACTCAAAAAAGCATGGAGAGGTGCATACTTGGTGTAACCAGGAGAGATAAGAAGAGGAACTCGTGGATCCGAAAAATGACAAGAGTGGAAGACATCATGATCAGAGTTAAATCCCTGAAATGGCAATGGGCTGGACATACTGCCAGAAGGACAGATCATCGATGGACAGCCGAAATTTTAGATTGGATTCCAAGGGACAGGAAGAGACCAGAAGAAGACCACATGGGAGATGGGTGGATGAAATTCGAAAGTATGCAGGGGTGACATGGAGGAGACTGGCACAAGACAGACCGTTGTGGAGGAAACTTGGGGAGACCTTCGTCCAGCAGTGGATTGATAATGGTTGACAATGATGATGATGATGATGATATAGCTTTTAACCTCATGTAAATAAATATAGTTCAGTATAGCTCTTGAGGATATTTTTACATGAAATTGGATCGTGCAATGACTTAGGTCTATGTTTTTATACTTTACCCATAGCGCGAAATGATGTTACAGTAAAGCACAGAGGTCCCGGAGATAACGTGGTTTTGGGTCGGCACGTCGATCCAAATAGTCTCTCAAGTGCTCTATGGAATTGAGATCGGGTGATTTCGCCGCCCAAGGGAGAACGGAAACATCGCTGTCGTGTTCCTGGAACCAGTCGCGCACCTCCTAAGCGACGTGGTACAATGCGCCCTGCCACATTGCCCGGATAGTTTGAGAATCGTTCTTGAAACAGAGGAAGATTTCCAGATATTTTCCTGGCCTCCAAGTTCCCCAGACATCAATCCAATCGAGCATTTGTGGTCTGTGTTAGAGCAGTAAGTCCTCCAACAGAAATCATTCAGCGGCTCAACCACTCAGCTTACAAGAGTTAAAGGATCTGCTGGTATCCTGTATACCACAGGAACCCTTTAGAAATCTTATCGCGTCTATGCTTCGCCCGGTAAGAGCTGTTTTGCGGCACGTGGAGAACCAACATCAAATTAGGAACGTAGTTTTAATATTTTGGCTTTTCGGTGTATCTACACATTATACACTGAGTGGCCACTTTATTATGACCACCCCCTCAGTACTTCGCTGGGCCAAATTTTGCTTTTAGTACTGCGTCGATTCTTCGTGGCTTGGACTCCACGAGATGTTCATAGGTGGTTTGATGAATCTGAGACCACGCTTGGTGAATAGCACTTTTCAGGAGTGTGAGATTGCAGGGTTGTGGATCCAGCTGTCTGATGGCTCGTTCAACTTCATCCCACAAATTCTCAATTAGGTAGAGATCTAGAGATTGTGGGGGCCACCTAAGCAAAGTAAAGTCACCGGCAAGTTCCTGAAACCAATTCTGTACAATACGAGCACTATTGCAGGACGCATTATCTTGTTGAAAGTAGCCATCGCCATTGGAATAAACCATCCACATGACAGGATGCACTTGGTCTGCAACGATGTTTAGACATGATATGCCAGTCAGACGTTGATCAACACGAATTAAAGGGCCCGAAGCATTCCAGGAAAACACTCCCCAAACCATAACGTTGCCTCCACCAGCTTGAAGGGTTGTAGCAATGCATTTGGGGTCCATGTTTTCGTGCTGTTTCCGCCAAATTCGCAATCGGCATGGTGCAACTGAATACGTGATTCATCGGACCACATAATTTGTTTCCAATTATCGACTGTCCAATCCTTGTGCTCATGTGCGAACTGGAGACGATTTCTCTTGTTAACTGCAGACAGCAAAAGTGTTCGAACAGGCCTTCGGCTGCCATATCCCATCCGATACAGTGTACGGCGAACAGTGCGTGCGGAGATCATTTGAGAGGGGATCCTTGATTAAGATGGTCTGTAATTTGCTTCACTGTTACCCTTCTATTGTCTGTTACCATTCTGGACACTCCGTTCCGCCCGAGCAGTCACTAGTTGATGACGACCACACGTTGCACGTAGAGACCCAGTTTTTTTGGCTGACAGTCCAGTCTTTAAACACTTTAACAACAACTGCTCTGGAACATTTAACGAATGCGGCGGTTTCGGTGATACTTGCTCTATGGCTCCGAGCACCTACAATCATCCCACGTTGAAGGTCCGTCAAATCGCATTTTTTACCCATCTCGTCACCCAAAATCACTTACTACTGTCGCAAGCACTAAGCTTTCGCTTTTTGTACTAGCCTCGCCCTCTGGTGACAACAGCGTGCAGCCATAGCTCATTTGCTTAAAGCTGTCAGGTGGTCATAATAAAATGGCCACTCAGTGTAATATATAATGCATTTTTCTTGTACCGTGGATTTCTTGTTGGACTTCTACCTTGAAGAAGTTCTGCCTATACCTGCATGTTAACACGAGAATGTGAAAGAAACATCAGTTCAATGTATGAAGTTTTTGTACGAATGAGGACAAGGTGTTATGAATTACAGTTGTTTGACATAATTACGCATCCTTCACAATATAATGAACTAAAAGATGTTCTTCGCGAGGACGAAGAAACAAAGACCTGTGTCATTCTTATTGTAAAAGAGTCAAAACGAAAAACAAACACTTTACGCAAATATGTATAAAGTGTACTTTTTATTTTCAACAGTAAGTTACCTAAGTAGTTTTACATTTTCGTGCCAACATTATTTTTCGCAATCAGGTAGTGGTACTGGAGATGTTGCACGGACAACAGTGAACCAGAGCTAATTCAGTACTATAACCTGACTGAAGAATAGTGGCGCATCCAGGAGTTCTTGTTGGAGGGGGATGTATATATATATATATTATACGTACACAATGTGTGTACATACCTATATATAGTGTACGCCTACAGTTTATATACGGTTGTGACGTACGTCGCTCTTAATCCCTTTGGGACTTTGTGAAAAAGACACCATGTAATAGAAGACACTATGTCAGACACGACGTAATTTTTTTGAACATGAAAAATATTTTTGAATGTTTAATTTGTGACGTACTTCCTTCTTACTCTCCTTGGAGAGCCCCCAATGAAAGAATATAAAAACTTTTGGGTGGGTGCGCCAATAGAAGAATATAAAACCTTTTTTTTCTCCATGCATTTAGACTAGCTCTCCATTAACTTTTGTGACCATAAAAGGTAAATTAAGTGCGATTTAGCATTAGGGCTGCTGCTAGCGATGTTCTGTCATTATCTAAAATTAATCACCTTGATATGTTGAATAACATCTGGGGTGATCAATTTCCCAGAAACGAATAGATCTTTTTGGAAGTTCCAAATGATTGAACATATACTATTTTAGCAATGACCTCCACAATTTGTCCTTCATGAATCCTCTGTCTTGCAATAAATAAATATAACGTAAAATATAGCCTTGCTTCTAAATTTTATACATATATGTCTATGGTCTGCAATATATATATTTCAGAAACCCAATTAAAAATCTTGGTCACATATCCATGCCTATTTCATTTACTACTTAAAACCTATTAACTTATTACATTATGTACATGTCTCCGTAATAGTGATGTGTATTAGAAGTATGTAAATTTTTTTATTGCAGTTTGATTTATTTTTAAAAAAGACATTAAAGTAGGGATATTTTCGCTGTTCTCGCAAATTAGATTTTACTAGAACGTTTTATGAACTCGAATTTTACTATTGCCAAGAAGTTGTAAATCATATTTCCAGAATCAAATGAAGTGTGTAATTTTTTCTATATTTGTTTTTACACCGGTTTCGCAAAAGTTTCAGCCAAGATCAGCTGTTACCGATCAATTTGTCAAAAAAAAACGCAGTGTAAAAAACGCTATGATCCTCGCGTTGTGTTATCTTAGCAAATTGAAAATGCTTCTTTGAATAAAGCTCATGTTGAGAGTTGGCTTCCTAGTTTCTTAATTCAATTCCTAATCAAAAGCAACTATTATGGGAATTTTACTAGGAAATTTTTTTTTATTTAAATTGCAAATTTTCGGGCCGCCCCGGTGGCGCAGTGGTCTAAGCGATGGCCTCTGATCATTCGTCCGAACGGGGTCCGGGTTCGAATCCCGGTGAGGCATGGATGTTGTGTTTGTCTTACGGCACTGGTTCTCTCCCTTCCCTGGAACCAGTGACTCTAAATTAGGGACGGGCGACTGCTTATAGCCCATTGAGTTGCTCACGGCTGTCGTTAAACCTAAAAAAAAAAAAAAAAAATTCGGAGAAAACTCTTCTTCTTCAGACTGTTTTTTTTTGTCATTATTCCCGTCACTATCGCGGTTACGGTTACACTTGAAGGTTACGGTTATTTTTCATCAAATCCTGAGATGTTAGTGATTTTTCTCAATTAGCTTTCTTTTTTGAAAATTGCTTTGGAAACTGATGACTTTAAGGGAATTCCAATCCATGCTGTGACTAGTTTCTCTAACATGCCTATCTAAACCAGTCTTGTTGGAGCAATTTTTTATAGCAGCTTTATGCTCAGCTATACGAGTTTCTAGTCTGCGACCTGTTTCACGTATGTAAGATAATCCACAATTACACTTTACTTCATAGACTACACCTTGCATTTTTAAAATATTTTCTTCTCTTTGAACTATTCTAGGGAAATTTTTTTTAACTTTGTTCTCTAAACTTGGAGCTAGCCTAATATTTAAGCTGACCAGACGTCCCCAATTCTTGAGGACAGTCCTCGAATTTAGTTTACTGTCCCCAAGAACGTCTGAAGCCTTTGAGGACCTAAATTGTGCTCAAATTTTAATGTTTGTCCCCAAATGTCCTAGAATTTACATTTCGTCATTAACCCTTTAGATTTCCAATGAAAAATGTTCTTAAAAGTAGTTTTCGTTGTATTAATTTTCCAACATGCTTCTTGTGAAAACAAATTTTGGCTTTTTTTTTTTCCGTCTTTCTGGGGTTTTTTTTTTTTAGATTGGAGGTTTAACGACCACCGTGAGCAACTCAATGGGCTATAAGCAGTCGCCCGTCCCTAATTTAGGATCACTGGTTCCAGGGAAGGGAGAGAGCCAGTGCCGTAAGACAAACACAACACCCATGCCTCACCGGGATTCGAACCCGGACCCCGTTCGGACGAATGATCAGAGGCCATCGCTTAGACCCCTGCGCCACCGGGGCTGCCTTTCTGGGTTTAAGGACCATTACGAGCAACTCTAAGGACTATAAGCAGTCACCTGTCTCTTATTTGGAGACATTAGTTCTAAGGAAGAGAGACAGCAAGTGCTGTAAGACAAACACACCACCCATGGCTCATTCGGGACTCGAACCCGTGCCAACTTGTACGAATCATCGTCAGTGACCAGCACTAAGACACTGCACCACTGGCACGGTCAAATTTCAAATGCACTTGTTCTGAGTTTCACCAAAAACTTTGGCAAAATGAAAACTTCGCCATGCTATTACTATGGTGTGCAGTCTAATTTTAATTTTTTTTTTTTTGATTGGGGGTTTAACGACCACCGTGAGCAACTCAATGGGCTATAAGCAGTCGCCCGTCCCTAATTTAGGGTCACTGGTTCCAGGGAAGGGAGAGAGCCAGTGCCGTAAGACAATCACAACATCCATGCCTGACCGGGATTCGAACCCGCACCCCTTACGGACGAATGATCAGAGGCCAACGCCTTAGACCACTGCGCCACCAGGGCGGCAATTTTAATTCAGCGCATGTACGTAAGGTAAAGCATTTCCCTTTTTCTAATACTGTATGTTCTCGCCATAATAATTCTACTTTGTTAATACAAATTACGAACATTCTACAAGATATATCCTTTTAAGACACAGATTTTAATGTGTAATATCACACTTATTGAAGCAATGCTGTTTTATGACAAAAATATTTGCATATTTATTTTGAGTACGTATATGTCCCCAAATGAACTGCTGATTTCGGGACGCCACGCCCTTTTGTCCTGAAATCAGTGTCCCGATATTTAGTCTCCTTACTAATATTGTACTTCTTACTAATTCTCTTTAAAGACTCAAATTAACCTTGGTGATAAGAATTTTTTTAGTGAATTTTACTTGTTGCTTTTGCGGGTTTTCGTACCATTAAAATTCAGAAGCTTCTCAATTTCTACTTTAGGATAGTTATTTTCTTCAAGTATGATTTTAAGTTCTTCTTTATGGGCTTCTTTCTTATCTGCTGTAGAAATTATATTATTATTATTTTTGTAAAACTGACTTGCTACATTTTTATTTATAGAAACTGGATGATAGGAATTCAAATCCAATAGTCTGTTAGTATTAATTGTTTTTTATACCAACTAGTGAGGAATTTTTCATCTTCATAATAGATAGTAATATCTAAGATAATTCTTCTTTCTTTTTGAAGTTCAAATAGTGAACTTAAAGGAAATATCTAATTAATTGAATGAGTCTTTATAGATGATTCCCAAAGTTCACTATTGAACTTCAAAAAAGTCAAAATTTCATCATCAATGACTGCAATTTTGCAAAGGATTTTCCCTGCCTAACATCTGGCAGGATTTGACGAAAAACAACCGTAGCCTTCAAGGTTAACCGTAAACGTGATAGTGACGGAAATAAGTGACAACAAAAAGACAGCCTGAAGGAGGAGAAAAGTTTTCTCTGAAAATTTGCAATTTAAATAAAAAAATTCCTAGTAAAATTCCCATAAGAGTTGTTTTTGATTAGTAATTGAAAATGCTGTCCAATAAGTGCATAGCCGCCCCGGTGGCGCAGTGGTCTAAGGCGCTGGCCTCTGATCATTCGTCCGTGAGGGGTCCGGGTTCGAATCCCGGTGAGGCATGGATGTTGTGTTTGTCTTACGGCACTGGCTCTCTCCCTTCCCTGGAACCAGTGACCCTAAATTAGGGACGGGCGACTGCTTCTAGCCCATTGAGTTGCTCACGGTGGTCGTTAAACCTCCAATAAAAAAAAAAAAATAAGTGCATACTAGCGAATATTGAAGAAGAAGCAAGATAAATAAAATGCAACATCATTCGCGAAATTCAGATAATGACATTAAATACGAAAGCGCAACATGAAATTTCGCTTCGGTAGAGAAGCAATGGCTGCCCCAAGGATCCTTTTCCTAACGTCACAAAATCTGTGCTTGGGGGCGATAAGGAACGAAGTGAGTCAAAACGGTACTCGTTTTGAAGTGAGTGAGGTGACCTGACATGCTCCAACTAACCTGAAAATTCTATCTGGCTATGTCCCTGATCAGCCACAAGTGCTTCAGGCCTGATCCGAGGGGAACTCGGGAAATGATGTTTCCATGTTTTTCTTCTAATTAAAAGATGTGAAAGCGAATTACATTTGTTCTATATAACAGTTTCTTTTTAAAACTGTAAGTTCTCTTGTTTTTTGTTTTTTTTATGTCAACGTGCATTTCAAACATTAAAAATATACCGTTTATGCTTTAGGATGCATTGGAATCTAACGGTGAAAACCTTTTCCAATAAGAACTTGCCGCCCCAGTGGCGCAGTGGTCTAAGCGATGGCCTCTGATCATTCGTCCGAACGGGGTCCGGGTTCGAATCCCGGTCAGGCATGGATGTTGTGTTTGTCTTACGGCACTGGCTCTCTCCCTTCCCTGGAACCAGTGACCCTAAATTAGGGACGAGTGACTGCTTATAGCCCATTGAGTTGCTCACGGTGGTCGTTAAACCTCCAATCAAAAAAATAAAATAAAAAATCATTCGTCCAAAAGGGGTCCGGGTTCGAATCCCGGTGAGGCATGGATGTTGTGTTTGTCTTATGGCACTGGCTCTCTCCCTTCCCTAGAACCAGTGACCTTAAATTAGGGACGGGCGACAGCTTATATAGCCCATTGAGTTGCTCACAGTGGTCGTTAAACCTCCAAAAAAATATAAGAGCTCGTTAACCGTCAAACACCCGACTGGATCGAGCTTGTGGGGATGGAGACGCTTTCTACGGCATGTACGATGAGAAGTAAACAACCTTACGCCAGGAATGACGACGGTTTGAGTAGTTCTGATTTTCTGCGTCTGGTGGCGCTGCTAGCTTGTTGTTGTTATTCTGAGCGACTGATATGCATGTATCTTGTACATGTATTTCTAAGCTTTCTTCGGCATTCCGAAGCCATCGTTTCTAATCGATCAACTTTATTTTTGGTATTCTCTGTTCAAATTTGGCATTTTGTGGGTTTTCGACTTATTTTTTTTTTCATTTCGTTATCATACAGAATAGTAGGCACGAAATTTTTTTCCTGCTTCCAGACGTTTGAGGGGAATATTTTCGCTTTATTTTGTGGAACAGTAAGTTTAAAGCGGCGGTTAATAGTTCTTTTTTTCAGCGTCGATAGCTTGCTGTCTTTTGTTTTTTTTAAATAAACGAATTTTTTACTTATACGTGTTTGCCAATGTTTCGTGCACGGCGCCATTTGCTATCTCCAAAACGTAAACGTCTTCCCTTGCCAGAACTCTAAACAGTGTTCTATAAAAAATGTCAACTTCCTGTGCAGTGACTTATGTAAACAGATGATATTTATGGGTAACAGATCACACATTGCAGCAGTATTTTAACTCTGCCAGCGTAAGATGTTTACGTTTAGAAATTACAAATGGCGCCACGCAAGATAAGTTGATAAAAACATATGGGCCGCCCCGGTGGCGCAGTGGTCTAAACGATGGCCTCTGATCATTCGTCCGAACGGGGTCCGGGTTCAAATCCCGTTGAGGCATGGATGTTGTGTTTGTCTTGCTGCACTGGCTCTCTCCCTTCCCTGGAACCAGTAACCCTAAATTAGGGACGGGCGACTGCTTATAGTCCACTGAATTGCTCACGGTGGTCGTCAAACCTCCAAAAAAAAAACGCATAGGTAAATATTACGATTATTCTCTTGTTTTTGTTTAGAAGTTTTAAAATAGGCAATGAAAATTATTTTCCCTTTTAGTGAATGCGAATTTATTTCCTTATTTCATTGAAACTCATTTGTGGAAATCATTTGTTTTCAGGAATTCTGTATTTCATGGCTACTAGCATAATCACACTACCTTCCTATATTGCTTCAATGACTGATGTAATGCGATATGTTTTATTCGGTAACTCATTCGGATTTGTTCACCAGTTATAACATCATAACAATCCTTACCTCCTTTTGTTGTTTTTTCGTTTGTCTTTTGTTTTAGTACGAAAACAAATCGTGATGGAACAGCCATAGATTTAATTTGACTCAGTAATTACCAAGGTGGTTAGAATAGCCTTCCCGGTGGCGAAGTGGTCTAAGCGATGACTTCTGACCCTTCGCCCGAGATGGGTCCGGGTTCAAATCCCGATGAGACATGGATGTTGTATTTGTCTTAGTCCTTTCTTCGGGATATGATAAGTCGATATTTTCTTTTTTTTAATTGCAATACTCACTGGAACCACCTATTCACACTGGAACCAGTCAGAAATGTAACAACTTATCTTTAACCACATAAGAAATTTTTCGTTTTCAGTCTTCAGAATTATTGCATTTCTCACCCACCCATGGGTAAAATATTTATATGCATCAAGGCTTTTATAAGAATTTACAGCTTTTCCGATATAACACGAAAAATTGCCTATTAAATAGTTCTAAATATCGTGATAATTTAGATCAGGGAGGTTTATCGCAACACAAACTGACAGACGATAAATATTTCTTTCAGGTATGGCATATGGATCTTCTATGCCATCATTTCTAAGCTTTTCCCCGTAACGTTGCATTTGCACCACATAAAGATGACAAAATTTGATAGAAGGAACAGTTTTTTTAACTATTTACAGCAGCAGCAGCCATTTAATAGCATGGAAGAGACCAGCTGGGTACTTTCTAACCACACGGATGTCTCGCTACTTCCGTGCGTTTTTGAAAACAGGATGTTCCGCCATTAGCGAGGCGTGAAAGCTATTCCTGAGCATATGCTGGTTGCGTGCGTATTGCAAATCGTGCTTTAAATAGTTCTCATAAAAAAAAAATATTGTCAGGTTTGGGTTAGGTACTGTTTTGGACATGGGTACAACACAACGGCCGACATAAAAAACGGGTATTTTCACAAGTAAGTTAAATGTCTTGCTCATTGTTGTTCATAATGTCTTTGGCTGTAGTTTAAACAATCTTTATTGGTCTAAAAGCATGACAGAATCATACACGCTCATAAAATATGAGAAATAACTTAAGAACAAACATGAATAATTACAAATGCCGGAGCAGGACCCCTCCGGAAATAAACCAGAAAGTTAAAACGGGTGAGAAACTATCACAGTATCTACAATGGTACACACAGAAATCAAAACATTAAGCTAAAGGAATAAGAACACATACGGTACCTCAAGGAGTAATTTGCTAACAATATATGAGAACGACATATGTCGGAGCAAAACTAGCCTCCGGAAAAAAACATAAAGTTAAAAGATTTAAGTGGCGATACATTGCCTACAATTTCTCATGAATAGACCAAAACATGGTGCAAATGTTGCAGGAAAACATAGTGGTCGACACAGGTAACCAACTTTTAAAAAACACAATGCAAAATCACAGGGAGGCAACACAACAAACTTGTACACTACAAAAAACGAAACACATGTGCCTGTCTGACTGTCTGATTGGATCTTTAACGACCACCGTGAGCAACTCAATGGGCTATAAGCAGTCGCCCGTCCCTAATTTAGGGTCACTGGTTCCAGGGAAGGGAGAGAGCCAGTGCCGTAAGACAAACACAACATCCATGCCTCACCGGGATTCGAACCCGGACCCGTTCGGACGAATGATCATAGGCCATCGCTTAGACCACTGCGCCACCGGGGCGGCAAACACATGTACAAATCTCAAAACACCAGAAAACTCAAAAATATCACATGCAAGGAGCTATGCAAGTGATTAACAGATAAAACACGTGGGCACTAAGAAAACTCCTCTGCTATACAATGCACTGAAAGTTTGCACATTACGCAACATAATCAAAAACAAAAACGGCGTCAGAACACTACATGAAAAACAAAATAATGATAACACTAAAGAAATAAGCAAAATGCAACAATACGGTAGAGGCAAACAACAAGACCGAAGTACTAGGTAAGGAGAAAGTAAATTCTCATAACGAACCCTGGGTTATGTCATAGTGAGAAACGTAGGAGTCAGCCGATTTCCATGGCATCAAGCAACTCATCCAGAAAATGCACAATTTATAAACAATAATCATATATACATAACAGTTCCTCCATTAGCACATATTATAATAGAACATAGAAATACTGAGACAAGTCAATGGCTCAGCACATTACCAAGATACAATACAAATTACTCGGGATTACAGCACCATCAGAAATATACTGCAGAACACATACACAGAACAGCAATGAAAAGGTTAGAACACGTTGTTCAACGACGTTCTAACCTTTTCAGCTCCAAAATAATTATCCTCTTAATGAAATTTAAATGTAGCACAATAATCACGACAATGGGAGGAAAAAACAACAAACGAAAGGCTACAGAACAAAGAAAACTCCTCACGTTCCAACTTGCAAGGAGCACTGAGTGGTTAAAACGATAGACTAATGGTGTTACCATCAATGCGGAACCAACCGGCATAATGCGCCCAGACCTGATGAAACCGTGCTAAAGAATTAGTTGGTTGTGCTTCTGCATATTCGAGGCGGAGGCGAGTTGTTAAACGGCTGCGATAATAGGTGAGGATTGTGTCACTCGCAATAAGTGGATAGCAGAGTCTGCGGCATTCCGGAGATGAAGATGATACATATATATTGCTTGTTTCACCAAAACAAAAAGAAAGGCGCAAACGAGATGGATTGTGCTTCGTTAAAAGCAACCAGAAATAGGCGAGAAAAGATAGATTACGAGAAGTTATATGGTTCACGAAACGAAATACATAATGCAAAACAGGAATCAGAATGGGACAATGCCAGTACATATGGTCAACATCTACTATGGACTCACAAAATGGGCAAATGGAAGAAGAAAGGACTTACGGGATAGACCAAGAAGGACGGGAAGCCGGCGGTGAAGATATCGCCAGTGAATGTTAAACTCCAACGGTGCAGAAAGACGAGAAGAGGAGGCAGACCAGATGGCCTGAGACAGGGGAGAAGGAACATCAGAAATTAGGTGCGGAGCTGCGGTAGGTGTACGAAAGAAACGGTAAAAGGAAACAGTTGAAACTGAGAGAATAGGGACCGAAACACCTCTAATAGAGAGAAAAAAAGGAATAGGGAGACTGGGACCAAGGGCAGAGACGAGGCCATAAGAGTTGACGAGAGATGAATAAAGAAAACCTAGGGAAGAGCGAAGAAGAGCATAATCAGTAGCATGGGAAGGTGAAGGATCGGAAAATAAGGAGGTAAGGGGTTTCCAGATCAAGTCGAGATTAACGAGTGTGCGAACAGTTAGTATACCGGAGCGGATCCAGGAAGGCAAAAGAAAAAAGGCTGTCTGGAGGAATGGACGAGGATTGAAAAGAAAAGATGTTCATCCAAGAGATCAAGGGTGGTGGTCGGAGGGGCCCGGGAAAGAGGAAGAGCGCGGAAGAACGTCAGAGCTTCAGAAAGAACAGAAGGAAAATTAATGGAAGATGAAGAGAAGGAATCCGTCTTGAGATAAAGGAGAAAGATGGATCGTGAAGAGAGAGAGAAAAACATCAAGGGTGGAAGAAAGGGACGCAGTGGGAGCAACCAATATCCGAAGAAAGGAAACAAATCGGTGAGCACGATAATATATGTGCACATCCAGTAAATTGATGCCTCCGTGCTCCTGTGAAAGGTTGAGCGTCGCCGCCGCGACCCAGTGCTTTGTGGTCCAAATGATCGATGCACATAGACTTTTGACATGATCAAGACGATACGTAGGCAGTACAGTAGAAGACCAGGTAAAGAAACAAAGTGACAAGAGGTAGCGATGTACAATGGCAGCACGCTGGTGGTAGGAAGTGTACGAGTGCGTTGATTTCCAGAGTCCCCCCGTACGGTGAAGACGTGGGCATAAAGCATCCCACGAAGCAGCTGTCGTAAACGGATGCCTAATATAAGTACCAAGGATTTTCTGAGTCAAAGAGGAGGGCCGCGGGTGGCCTAGTGGGCAACGTTTGTGACTGCCACGGAAAGGACCTCGGGTTCGATCCCAGGCAGGTACGAACGCTCGATCCACTAAATATCCGCCGTGTGTCGGATGGGCACGTTAAGCCGTCGGACCCCGGGGACTGGCTCCCCAATAATAAATAAGGGACTCTTCTTCCTACTTCGCTTCCGTGTCACTTTCCTATCGGGCACTCTAGCCTAAATCTCCTGGCTTCCTATTTCTAAGTGTTGTTTAAGACTTGGGGTAAGACACACCCTTCCTAAAATCCTCTACGTATGATTATGATCATGATCATGAGTCAAAGAGGACCACACCGCACCCCATGGGGTATCAGTGCGACCCACCCACGACACACATCATAAGCCGGTGCTTTTTGCAGCATTAAGAGTAGCACCAGATAAGACCGCATAGGATCGATAAACTTGATACAAAACATCAAAGAGATAATCGTAACTCAAGCAGAACATCGGCGTACACAGTATATACATAGCAGTGATGCCTATTGCTTGCGACTGTAGGTGGCATAGCAGAGAGAAGGAATCGTATCGCTGCAAGAAGAAAGGGCTCAAAGGCCAAGGCAAAGAGTTGTCCTGAAAGGGGAGAAACGTGCACCCCGGTAGAGACTGAGAAGGATAGAAACGAAAGAAGGAAGGAAACCAAAAGAAGCAAGAACAGTACAGAGATAATCGTGAGAAACGTTATCAAAGGCAGATTTTTGATCGGTATTAAGGAGTGCCAAAAGTTCAGAAAATTTACGAGCAAGGAAGGTAAGAAGAATTAGAAAAGTGGTATTATTACTAATGGACCGGCCAGGCACGGTGTATGACTGGTCGGGAGAAACAAGAAAAGGAAGGACAGTATTTAGTCGCCGAGAAAGTAATTTAGTGTAGAATTTATAATCTAAGTTGAGAACTGAAATGGGGCGCCAATTCTTCAAGTCCAAAAGGTCTCCTTTTTAGGCAGGAGAGTAATATGTGCTACAGTGAAGTCCGGCGGTAACGCAGAAGAAGAAATACCACAAGAGAAACATGCGGAGAGAAAGGGTAGTAAGGACGGAAAGAAAGCACGGTAAAAGGAAAGTGGAAGATCGTCAGTTCTGGAGAAGCATGCGGGTTAAGAGACGCGAACGCCTCTCGGAGTTCAGAAGGGGAAAAATCCGATTGTAAGAAAGAGCAAAGGTGAGCTGGGACCTGAGGGAGATTAGAAAGAAGCGAGAAAGAAGAAAGATCAGTAGTCTGCGGTACCGCTCGGTACTTGTCCACAAAGGCATTCCGAACATGGGAACACACGATGGATTGATCATCAGTAACGGTACCATAAGCGAGGCGGAGATGTCGTATGGAGGGTGAGGCACGCTTCTTTGACTCCTTTTTAGCAAAGTATTCATACGACTGCGCAGACGAGGAGATATGACGCTAGCGCATTCGCCCGACAGCCTGCCGTGCTAACGGTTAAAGAAGTGCAGAGAGATCACTTTGATACACGGTGTACATAGGATCTGTCGGTGTCAGAATTGACAGATGACCTCGTAGATTGGCATTCTTCTGGAAACCTTCGGTGCATAGAGTAAAGGAGTAACTGCAAACAAAAAACTGCAGATCACTCTTAACCTTCAACCATAGATGCAGAGCACTCGGTGTTGAGTCTAAAAGACATCGCCTATCGGCCAGAAATTGGTTTACTGCGGCACAAAATCCAGAGTCCGTGAGAAGCTCATCAAAAGTCCACGGGCGACGTGTACGAGGAGGTGTAGAAGTCTCACAGACAGTGAGACGTACTGCACAGTAGTCGGAGGAAACCGTAGGAAGGTGCACCACGTCTGTAATGGACGGAGTCATCGTCGTCGAGACATACACACGGTCAAGTCGTGCCAATGGAGAGCCACATGTCACCAGACCATGCCACGTGTAGAAAATGTCAGTTGGTCGTAAATGCCGAAAAGCGTCAACAAGCTGAAAGTCATGAATGATAGGTGAAAACAAAGATGTGAGATTACGACGGTATTCACGTCTTGATGAACACCTGTCGAGGGAAGGCTCGAGAGTACAGTTGAAATCCCCACCCAGGATAGCAAAATCTTGAGCGGGAAGAGCAGCAAGGGCATCTCGAAGACAATCACAAAAGGTTGTCCCCAGAGATTCATTCTGCGGGAAATGTGCGTTCAGCACATGATAGGTAACATTAGCAACAGTAAACGAAAAGCATTGTAGTCTACCCAGAGTTATAGATTGAACTGCATAAGACGAGAAGCGATGCAACAGACGGTGATGGACACCAACTGCTACACCGCCCCGTCTCCCAATCCGATAGTCATGGAAAAAGCTATATGGCCATGTACGCCATAAATAATACGGGGTATGTGCATCGCAATTAGTCTCCTGTAGTAGTAGAAGATTAGCCTGGGTAGAAACCAAATCCTCATACACAAAGAGAGTTAACATCCGGGGTAGCAAAACCCCGACAATTAAACGTCGTAATCTGGAATGTTCAAACCCAGTGTCGGCTGATGTATTGTGGAAGTAACAGCCTTAAACTTCTCTACTTGGCGGTAAATCGTTACAGCAAGTTCGCCATAATCACCAGAAGCTACGTCCACACTTTGAATAGCTGCTGCCACATGGGTGAGCTGTTGAAGAACTGGCGGTATGAGCGCACTCGCTTCGAGAACAAGAGCTTTTATTGCAGGCTTTTTAACATCAAAGCAGAGCAAATTATAAAGTTGCTGGTGAGATAAAGGTTGCTCTAATATTTTGTAATGCCGCAGCTGTTGTGCAGAATCATCAAAGGGAGGAACACCCGAAAACACCTCAATGTCCATCGACATATCATAATCTTTCAACGCAGCAGGAGAAGTACGCTTCCTACTTGAAGCACGAGGATAGTGACCAGGAGGATTTCCGCGCTTTGCTTTCGCGCCGCCACCACGGGGAGCCAGTCGCTTCTCATTTCGAGATTTTCAGTCTGCCACAGATCCATCACAGGGAGCAGGGTCACCAGCACTGCAAAAGGTATCCTCGGAATCTGTGATTGAAGCCTCAGCATCTGAAGTACCGCTGCCACCATCTGAATGTCCAGAAACATCAGGGGTGCGGAAAGGTGCAGTCGATGGAAGATCAGGATAGTGAGCAACAGTTCCAGGGTTACAGGTTGTGGTTGGGGTACTGCCGACTCAGCATCCAACGTTGTGGAAGATGCTGAGGAATGACGGGCAGAGACAGCTGGCTGTGCGTTCCGAAAAGGAGGTAAACGATCCAGAGTAGTAGGCGGTCGAGAGGAGACATATCTACACTCTGTCTGATTATATCCAAATTACTTGCCCTTTCCACAGTGAAATTGAGTAAGCACGTCAATACGTCTCATATGATCACCACATTTAACACTGTACTGAGTTGGACAGGCTTGAATGGAATCTTGTATAGGGAATACAATCCTTGCAACTCATCGAGCTCATTGGATAGAACGGGTGGCCGCTCGGCCATCCGGCTTAGCGGGCGCTGCTGAATGGGTGTGTATTGGGCCGACAACACGACCCAAACTAGAAGTAACAACATATAACATGGAATCTGACACTTCTGGTGGCACTGGAAAAAATGATACACTCACAGGACGATGTGCAACGGGATCAGGGTACAAATGCTGATCTCGAATAGCGAGACCCTTCAAAATAACTTCGTGAGCATATTCAGCTTTCTTAAAATAAACAATTACAATAGTAGGACGACGCGCCCTAAATGGAATACAATCAGATGGAAACATACCTTTTAGGGCGTCTTAATACACATAGAGAGGTGTAATCGGCAAGGCGACAAAACAAGCACCTTGATCCAGGATTGTGGTGAAGGTTTGTTTTTCTGGTGAAGCTACTGGAATGTCCAATTGGAAAGAGTTCCAAACACGTTGAAGGTGTGATTTCTGTTTTTTTATTGAAGGTTTAATGACCACCATGAGCAACTCAATGGGCAGTCGCCCGACCCTAATTTAGGGTCACTGGTTCCAGGGAAGGGAGAGAGCCAGCGCCGTAAGACAAACACAATATCCATGCCTCACCGGGATTCGAACCAGGACTCATCTTGGTAGAGTGATCAGAAGCCATCGCTCAGACCACTGCGCCAGCGGGGCGGAGGTGTGATTTCAAACTAGGTGCATCAGTGTACATCTCAGCAACAGCAGGACGAGGTTTTGTGGTTGCAGCTGAATATGAAGATGAAGCTGCTGCGCGCGACACTGTAGGCCCAGAGGATGCAGCAGGAGTAGTGTCCATGGTAACAGAATCCTTGAGGAGCGCTGACGAAATCGAGCTGATCGGTGATATCAAAGCAGGAGGGTAGCGAGAAAAAGCATCATCGGAAGGCAGCTGAACTCCGCCAGAAGGGGAAGACGTCGTAGTGAAGCCAGGTATGGAAGAAGAGGAACGAGTACCACCAGAAGTGAGGTCGGAGCACTCCTCCGCACCTCCGGCAGTCGCCATCTTTAATGGCGGCGCCCAGACAGGGCCAACCGGCCCGGTCAAAACGTAAACAAACGAAGAAACAACACAGAATAATCACTCACCAGCTCGGGAAGTAAACCAAAACGAAGCCCCTGACCTTTAACTGAAGGCTGGGACAAAAGGAACCACTCAAAACACGAAAACACTTTCTTAACAGATCAAATTACGAGAGCTTGAAAATGCGCAGTAATTGCATAGATGACACTTTTTACCAGTAATAAGGAATATATGTTTTAAGTATGAAGGAATATATGGATATTACATCATGTTCAAAATGTATAATAATTATCTATAGAACAAAGTTTTTTGGTTTGAATATAGGACTGTTAACAATTTTTGAACATCCTCTCTTGTTAATTTAATTTTTTTGTATTCAATGTTCAAAAAATCAAACTTCGAAGTACATGTTCGACATCTAAATAGTTACATTTGGGGCCTAAGAATGAGGATGCAGCTGACACGTGACTCTCAGCATGGCAACAAGCCTTAGTAACGTAAGTGAAGGACAACCATCCCCGTTAAAATGATGGCGTCTTACTTTGAAACTTTAACTTCCGAGTACAAACTGCGGTACTTGGAAAAAAATAGAGAGATTGAATGAAACAATCCTTAAGTGCTGAATGCAAGTATCTTCGAAGGTGATGCGAAAAGTTTTCCGAAAGTGCAAATAGTCAATATTTTCGATTACTTCGTCTTTGGTCGAAATGCCTTTACCGCAGAACAGTTCGAGGCATATAAATATGTGTCGTCGTCGGTATTCTTTTACAGAGTAATTTAGTACGATCACAAATTCATGAGCAGCCCCGGTGGCGCAGTGGTCTAAGCGATGGCCTCTGATCATTCGTCCGAAAGGGGTCCGGGTTCGAATCCCGGTGAGGCATGGATGTTGTGTTTGTCTTACGGCATTGGCTCTCTCCCTTCCCTGGAACCAGTGACCCTAAATTAGGGACGGGCGACTGCTTATAGCCCTTTGAGTTGCTCGCGGTGGTCGTTAAACCTCCAATCAAAAAAAAAAAATTCATGAGTAATCAGTAATTTATGGAGAAAATGGGTACGCTGCCTTAATAAGTAAGGTTCTCTTCCCTTCCAGGTTCGGAGACCTCAGTAAATTAAGATAGGTTTTCTTTCTTTCCATAAATCGCTGATTTTGAATAAAACTCACCCTGGGAAGGTTCCATGCTTTTTTGAGAGTTTAACTTGTCAACAAAAAGTGTCTTTCTAAGCTCTGGGAAGCGTTTTCTAAGCCTTCGAAAAATGAACATTTTTTTCCCGTAAAATTGTGGTAAAAAAAACAAAACAATTTTGTTAAGATTCGTGCCCTATAATCTATTTATCCGTAACTCAATTTAGCAGCGTAACACCGGCCTATAAACGGACCTAGCCACCGAAAAGAATTTTATTCGGACAGTAATTTTAGCCATTATTTGCATTTTTTCGCAAAAGTGTGTGCTTCGGCTCCAGGTAAAAATCCAGTTGTACTAAACATAAAATCAACGGTAGTTTCGGAAGTAAATATCACATGGAACAGAGTAGTAAACTAAAAAACCTCAACACCGACAGCCAAATAACTTAAAAGTGAAAAGCCGAAAACTCGCAAAAATAAAGCTAGTCGGGTGTGTTCGAGCTCTAAAAACTACAAAAGAGCCAGAGATTTGATTTGGACTAAAAGTCAGATTTGCTAACCTATTAACTTTTAGCCCAATAAAAATTTTCAACACTCCCTAGATCAACCAAAAACCTTCTGAAAAGAAGTCCCTGGAGAAAAACAAAAAACAAAAAAACACGTGCACAGAAGTGCAGATTGGAGGCCGAAGAGTGTATTTAAGAAATCTTTTGACTAAGAGACAAACTTTAAAAGGTGTTCTATAAGGAAATAGTCAGTAGCAATAAAACCTACGCAAAAAAACATCCAACACCTTTTAAATTCAGCTTGAAAACTTTGAATCAACGAATGAAACGCCTGGCCCAATAAGTGCAAGCATTGCACTCCAATAGCGTTTGAACTAGTAAAAGATAGATTATTTTATTTACCAGACGTCACTGATTTCTGTATAAAACTAACATTTAAAAGGCTCTCTGTCTTTGAAGAGTCTAACTATTCAATAAAAAGTTTTTTCTAAGCTCTGGAAAGCGATCTCCCTTCGTTTGGCATATAAGCAAATTTTTTCGGCACTGCCTTTAGAGACAGCATAGTAGCCTGAAAAAGACTTACGTTCTCGATTTCCTCTATTACCGCAATTCATAATGCCACAAAATCTAGGCATTTTGGTTTCAAATTTTTATAAACACCGACCGCTAATGATTTGCACTTTACACACTAAGTGCAGGGCAGCCAGCCAAAGAATATAAACGCTTCGCGTGAAGAAGCTCAACTCTCGTAGAGAATAATGTAAAACAGGCGACAGCAGCGCCACCATGTAATGCGGCAGCAGATGCTCTGCGGGAAAGTTAACATTCAGGCGCAAAAAGCGTAGGAGACACGGGACGGGAAGCCTATTTCACGGAAAGGAAGCTAAGCTTTGATCTGCGACTGTTTCCTTCGGTCTCATTGGGTCTACTAAAGCATTTTTTTTTTGTTGTTGTTCTTTTCTGAGTATCCCTCCTGTCCCTTCTTTTGGTGAAACAAATATATACATTAGCAATTAATATTATTTTAAGGAAATTTTAGCAGTTTTATTCTCACTTTAAGCACCGTAGTAATACCAGGTTGCTTGGCATGAATTTCATATTTACAATATACCTTAAATGTCAAAAATGCTGAGGCTGGTTTCCCAGTAGCAGCCATAATAATAATAATAAAAAAAAAGCAAAGACAACCGCAGTTTCCCAAAGCTACAATTTTTTTTTCTACCCTTCCGAAGTTTGTAAATTAAACGCACTGCGCTGGAGAAATTTTCTCAACAGATCGGAAAAACATCCGTCTGTATCTGAGTAGGTTCGAACCTGGGCCGCTGGCGTGATAGCTGAGCTCTCTACCGACCGGACTAACTCGCCACGATTGAGTGTATGCTTAAAGCTGTCTGTTTGGTATGCATTGTGTAATCGAATGCTTCCCTCTTTCATTTTACAATATTACGAGGTATTTTTCATAAAAGTCAGTTTCATATAATTGATAAATTAATTTTTTCAACGTAACGATAGCTTTTTTTTTCAGCAAACGTTGTTTTAATGGTTTTCCAGGATATTTGTTTCAAACGGTTTCAAATTTGTTCTTGTTATTCATCCACTCCATTCCATGAATTGTTATTCATCGGAATGGAGTGGGTGTATTTCATGGCTGTAATATAAACGCAGATCTAGATGAGAACAACAAAACCTTTGAACAAAACGCCAACACAAACAAGCGTTTATATTCTTGTAACACAAACACGCATGCTCAGTCTAACTCAGTCTGCTCGGCATCCTGCGGCATCAGCCTGTAATGTTGGCTTCTGTGTAGTAATTCTTTGCCGCATAATATAGTGGCGCTAGTTACGTCTCGCTGAGCCTTACCTTCTTATCAGTTAGATATTCTTTGAGCCAGCTATGTTTGTCTTTCAGAAACTTGCAGGGACTGTTGCCACTTCACTGAAACTTTTAGATGACGTCACGTGCTACATCCTGATTGTTCGCAATTTATTTATTTTTTTTTATTGAAGGTTTAACGACCACCGTGAACAACTCAATGGGCTATAAGCAGTCGCCCGTCCCTAATTTAGGGTCACTGGTTCCAGGGAAGGGAGAGAGCCAGTGCCGTAAGACAAACACAACATCCATGCCTCACCGGGATTCGAACCCGGGCCCCGTTCGGACGAATGCTCAGAGGCCATTGCTTAGATCACTGCGCCACCGGGGCGGCGTTTGCAATTGAGGTTTTCGAACATGGGATACTAAAAATTTCGAAAACTGTGTTTTGAGACATCAGAATTTCTAGTTTGGACCTGGGAGCACTAAAAATTCAAATATAATTCCTCGCCAATCACCCCTGTAAAAAGCGACTTGCTGTTCCTCCCCTGTGGAAAGAAGAAACGTATTTATTGCCTCATATTTTTTTTAATTTGCTGAAAAACACCAATTGGAAACTATTTCCTCCTATGAATTTAAATTTTTAATCGCGTTTTTTGAATAAGACTGCACAAATCATGGTGAAAAGCCTCCAACTTTTAACTCCGTACTTTGTATTTGGAATGCTGTGTGAAAGAACGGATCATTTCTCAACATCTGCTTTAAAAACAATGACAAAACATGTACGAACTATAGTTTGCAGAGTATGACCACATGATGCTTCGCTCTCTTTGCAAGAACGTACACGGCTGCACTTGTAGTCATCCGCGCATGAATTACACGCCGCAGCGAATCTTCCTTTCAACGGAGCAAAGCTTGACTTCGTCGCGGTAGCGATGCGTCAAGCCTACCGCATCATCTCTGCACAGCATCGCACTTACAGTAAATGTTACGATAAAAATATTTGAGAGACATTTAAAACATGAAATTTCTGCACCATTTGCCATTAATTTCCATAATCTAAAATCTGTACGCCGCACTTTTCCCAAGTACTAACATTTTTCCGACGAAATCATTTAGGGCGCTAATCTACACATTTACCACGTTGGTAAACTTTTGTGCCTTGCATTTGAAACCCTTCCAGTGAAATACTACTAACCTAGTAACGTGTTTGAATGAATAATAAACAAGACAATATGTTTTATTGAATAGTAATAACTTAAATTTCGGTATTTCTACGCGCTCTTGAAAACAAGTAATTTCTATTATCTATATAAATTTAAACTCCATTAAGGAACGAAATTTGCAATGTTCTGTCAACAGTCACTTTGACTTTACTGATCCAATTGTTTTGTTTAATTTACAGCCGGAAAAAGCAACATTCTAACCTGCCAATATACCTATAGTAGTGGTGTGGCGGCTGAAGGGGGCATCAAAATGTGACTTTTCCAGGGTCCCAATAATTCTTGCTACATCCCTGTCGGTATTATTATATCACTTGTCTGAAAATGTAAAATAAAAATTACCTGTTACAGTAAAGCATTACTGCTACACATTGCTTACAGGTTCCACTTCTGCCTGTTTTACAAGATCACTCAAAGTAATTTACAGAAATTTTAACAATTATTTCTGTCTAAAGCACCGTTGATCGATTGAGGCGACCACGTTATTGGGGTGGATTGAATGCAATGTGAAAAATTTCTTTTCTATCTTCCTTCTTAATTCCACATGAAATGATATGACCTGCATTAAGAATCCCTTCCTCTGCTTTGATGCATCGTGAATTTTTTGTAGCTATCACAAATTTCATTATCTCAAGGATTGAGAGTGTTAAACCAGCCATTCCTACATACGACTTCACGGGAACACGTGTGACGTTATCTCCAAGGTCTTTGTGTTATCCCAAGGAGGATAGAATACAACAGGAGGCTCCCTGTCCCTTAAGCGCAACGTAAAGTTGATGAAGCCGCTTCTTTCCTTTCTCCATCAGCCGCCAGTCGGTGTTTTTTTTTTTTTTTTTTTTGATTAGAGGTTTAACGACCACCGTGAACAACTCAATGGGCTATTAGCAGTCGCCCGTCCCTAATTTAGGGTCACTGGTTCCAGGGAAGGGAGAGAGCCAGTGCCGTAAGACAAACACAACATCCATGCCTGACAGGGATTCGAACCCGGATCCCTTACGGACGAATGATCAGAGGCCAGCGCCTTAGACCACTGCGCCACCGGGGCGGCCCAGTCGGTGTCGGCCATTTGCATTGGTACACGAACAGAACCCTTCGCGTGCTACTCAACACTTGTTTAACTTATTTCTAACTGGTGTTGCAACGTCAATAACAATCTGCACGTATTTTATTGAAGTGGTGTGGTGTTTAGCTTCACTTGTATTTATGTATACCGTCCAGCCAGAAAGTTTCCAGTTGTTTAGAATTTAAATGAGATACATATTAAAGCCTGCAGTGTAAGCGAAAACACTGAAAAACACAAAGAAACGGCGGTTTCTTTACAAATATTTAAAGATCATGTATATGTTACAGCTCCCCGGATTTTTACTCCGATTTTTAAGATTATGACATAGAAGTCTTGTCTTACTTCTACGTTAACTTAAAACATCAACATACTAAGAAATAGTTCCTAAATGAAAGAAACCTTAACGGCCAGACGAAACATGTAAACAACAGAAGTCACACTTACGGAAAAAGATGCTTTATTCAGGATGTAGCAAACACATCGTAGTATAGCATACTGCACTAAACTCTCCACACACCACACAACGCTCTTTTCACAACGCTCCTTTCAATAATCAATTTACAATCCAACGCTCTCAAGCAATAGATTAGTCGTCGTTTTTATCTCTTGTTCTTATCAAAATTCAGGCATACGTCACGTTCATTCAACCTCAATTGTGTTGCCAAACGTATTCGTTTGAGAGAAAGATATCACGTTGAGAGTGAAGAATAACAGAATAAACTCAAGATTTACATAAGGAAAGAAACTAAAAAGGAAAATTAATTTAGAATATACGTCACAAGGTAGCTAACCAAAAGCAATCTAGCGTAAGAAACATGAAAACAGAAGCAAACCTACGAACGCATATATATATTACAGGTTTCAGACTGTTAAAATAAAGATTAGTGAATCTCCCCCTTGCCTAACCACTGGCCTTTAATCAAAATTGTATCTTGATATCTCGGCAAAGGAAACTGCTAAACTGAATTCAGTTTTTCTACCCTCCCGCCCAAATCTATAAAATCTAGTATTTCTTTCATTTACTAGATTTTACATTTTCTTCTGTGTTAGAGGAGAAAAAAAACTTTTCCTTTTTTACTTTCCTGAATTAAATTTTTTGAAGTTTCTTTATGTGTATTACACCAATTTTTGTCTTTTTAACTGAAAAAAAAATCCTGCTATTAGAGGATTAGTATCTCTCACCGAGCACTATTTATGTGGGTGAAGCTGGTTTATAAGTAAGAATCTCTACCCTGGGTCCATCAGCTTAATGTTAGTAGCACGGTGTATTATAGTTTTTTTTATTGGAGGTTTAACGACCACCGTGAGCAACTCAATGGGCTATAAGCAGTCGCCCGTCCTTAATTTAGGGTCACTGGTTCCAGGGAAGGGGAAGAGCCAGTGCCCTAAGACAAACACAACATCCATGCCTGACCGGGATTCGAACCCGGACCCCTTTCGGACGAATGACCACAGGCCATCGCTTAGAGCACTGTGCCACCGGAGCGGCATATGATAGTCAGGTGATACGACTCTGGAAATAAAAATCGTCCGTTAATGTCACTTGTCACTAGATGGCGCGACGAACGTGTGGGCCGATGATTTGGTACAACCTATGCTTCTTTATGGGAAGAAGCGGCAGAAACATTCGTATTTTACGAATACTATTTTGCTTCGAATTAAAAAAACAAGAACCTGGACGCTTCGCAAACATGTACTTTTGTGCCTATCACATGGAATTCGTCAAACAAGTGTTATATATATAAATTTTTGCCCACAGAGTGAAGATTTCTGAGCAGACGATGCTGAGTTTTTTTACTGAGGCAATAGAGAATGGACCCTTTATCGTAAAAAATATTGTACTTCTTGTAAAATGAGATGGTGCTGTACATTCGGAGGAGCAATTTTAACATGGAATATCAGTTTTTGCGTAAGTCATTGGAGCATCGTTAACGGAAACTACTGATTTTCAAATCTTACCGAAACTTTCGCAAAAAATAATTTTGATTAATCTTCAGCTCGAGAAATCATTTACTATTGATGTTTTCATTTAGTAATAAATTATATATCTCACACATCTGTTTTATATTATGCCGCCCCGGTGGCTCAGTGGTCTAAGGCGCTTGCCTCTGATCATTCGTCCGTAAGGGGTCCGGGTTCGAATCCTGGTCAGGCATGGATGTTGTGTTTGTCTTACGGCACTGGCTCTCTCCCTTCCCTGGAACCAGTGACACTAAATTAGGGACGGGCGACTGCTTATAGCCCATTGAGTTGCTCACGGTGGTCGTTAAACCTCCAATAAAAAAAATCTGTTTTATTTTTGTACCTAATCATAATAAGGCGCTTCCTGCATCTGTGCTGGTGATAACGGCAGAGAAAGTGCATCGTGGCAAAATGGCGGCTTTTTCTCAGCGGAGATTTCCCCGACCTGCGTGCCTATAGTACGATGAACATATTTGATATCAAGGGATAAAATTTGTGATCCTACATTTAAACAAAGGTTAATGCCCTTAACGTAAAAATGTTCCACATTGTAAGCTGTAGGAGAATGCCTCACATCCTAATGCTTGCTGCCATTTTTCTAACTCTTTTGGTGTTTCATATTAAGCCTTCATGAGAGACACGAACTTACTTCTAAGTAGTAACGAACTCCATTCGAGAGCATAAACTTTTATTTCATAACAACAATCATTCGTCCGCCTCATAACAGCTCCACCATTACCACACATACCTCCTTGCCACAACCCCCAACGTCCCTAGTAATTCCTTATTATGTTACAGTTGGGTCAACAAAGGTTTATACAAGTTCTTTATATGCTGCATAATCTGTCCGACAACCTATAGTTCGGTACAAAACATTTTCGCCCATACCTAAAACAGAGCTGAACAGATTCTAGTCCGACATTTAGCTACACTATAAATTTATCTCCAGTTAAGTAAAAACAGCGTTGACGCACTTTACCTTCTGTATAGAAACTTCAAATTTTCTGGAACTTCATTCAATATAATTACACAGATTAAGAAATAAAAAATACTCAAAATAAATACCGATTTTGCAGTGATGAACTCATAAACACCATATAATCTTATGATGGTTAGCGTGAATGATCGGCCCACAACTCCTGAGTGGCCCCTGGCGAGGTGTGACATTAACAGTGCGTTTTCAAACTGTTGACAGCAGGTAGAGTCGTATCACCTGACTTATTATACAACGTGGTTAGTAGCAATGAATTTAGAGATGCAGGAAACAAAAAATTATGGGAAAAAATATCAAGCTAGGGGGCACACAAGTTCACTTTGTAGGAAGCTGATGAATTACAAGTCCATTTGCTGCGGATGATAACTTTTAAAGGAAAAATATACTCATACATTAGCGCATGAATTGTGCCCTGGAACAGCCAAAAATTACAAAGCAGAACGTTGTGCGGTCGGTTTATTTTGCATTGACTTCAAATGACACCCACGAATTTGTTATTACACAATACAATACAATTATTTATTGCACACATTTAAAACTTACAGTTATATGAAAATGCAATACACCACGAGGAATCTGTACATATTGGTTGTAAGGCGATTTTCCTTATCAGATGTAAGAGAAAGAATAAAACATATGGCATATATGAAAGCATTTCCGAATCCCCAAAATTGCATTTCCAAATTCCCATCACTGCTTGCTCTTAACCAAACATCCATACCATATTTTAGTCTAATATAAGAAATACGAGTATGTACATGTGAACAGTAATCCCTGACATTTTTTTTTTTTGGAAGATCCATTAGTGCAGTCAATAGCAACACAACCCGGCATTTTGCAGATAAACCACTCAAATGTGATCCTGAGAATTATTCATACATCAGAACGTGTCAAACTTAATTCCCCAGGTTATCTGTTAATGCAGTCGATAACCGCTCAACTTTGCTTTCTCCAAATACATTTTTTATTCGATCCCGAAATAATCGTAACGTGTAAAAGCATGAGCCGCTCCGGTGGTGCAGTGGTCTAAGCGATGGTCTCTGATCATTCGTCCGAAAGGGGTCCGAGTTCGAATCCCGGTGAGGCATAGATGTTGTGTTTGTCTTACGGCACTGTATCTCTCCCTTCCCTGGAGCCAGTGACCCTAAATTAGGGATGGGCGACTGCTTATAGCCCATTGAGTTGCTCACGGTGGTCGTTAAACCTCCAATAAAAAAAATGCATGAGAAAACAGGCTCTAACACATGCAGCACGACAGTGTTTGGTCTCAAAGAAGATGGCCGCTGGGTGGAGGGAGGCACAGACAATCGGCTTCACGGGAAACGGCTTTGGGCGGGTCCTGTTGTACTCTAACCTCCTTGCGTTATCCATACTAAAAGAAGTTTGTTTACGTTTGCGCAGTGCCCCCTATAGTTCATTGAAGTTGCCAATTAAAGCACATGCGAGTTTCTTAGAACCGCCGAAATGCAGCGACATCTAGGGGCAAATTTATTCGCAAGGGCGATCATGGAGCTGGAGAAATGGACAGGTCCAGGTTATATCCAAAGCCGTATCTATTTAGGATGGTCTTGGACTGAACTGTTGTGAATCGAGGCCGCGGGTGGCCTAATGGGCAACGTTCATGACTGCCACAGAAAGGGCCTCAGGTTCGATCCCAGCAGGTACGAACGCTCGATCCACTAAATATCCGCCGTGCGTCGGATGGGCACGTTAAGCCGTCGGACCCCGGGTACTGGCCCCCTCGGTAATAAATGAGAGCACCTTACTCCCCCGTTCTACTTCACTTCCGTGTCACTTTCCTATCGGGCGCTCTAGCTCAAATCTCCTAGTTTTTTATTTCTAAGGGTTGTTTAAGACATGGGGTCAGACACTCCCTTCCCAAAATCCTCTACATATGATCATGTTATGAATCGGTACTTGTCCTGAGAGAAGAAAAAGTGACGAGTAGCGACTGAAATGTGAAAGTACCGATCTTCTGTACTCGTATGCAACGAGTACGGAAGTACCGACTCATCACTACTGGTAACATCGTATCTTAACAACTCACCAACATGGCGGCAGAGAATGTGACGCTACTATCATGTCGTTTCGTTTACTAGCGTCTCCATCGTACAATGGCTAAATCCTCATTCCCCTGTGATGCGCATGCCCGAGACTTAAAAAATGTTCCCCCATCTCTTGGACTCTCACTCTTTGCCCAGTAGTGGATAGTCAATATACGCTCCAGATTACGGAGCATATGCTGTGTCAATACGTCACCGAAGTATGACGTCACAAGATGGCGCTGGGTATAAACAAATGTCCCTTCCTCAACGATTCCCATAATGCTTCGATGTGATTGGTGAAATGTACTCATATTTTGCACATTCTTCATTTCTTGGTGACAATTTGTATCTAATTCGACGAAGTGAAAATACCGTGAACTCCTCTCACATCCAGACATTTTATATGAAACACATCGACGGAATCCATAGTCGGTTGGTATGGTGATCTAGCATGTGACGTCATCGAGAAGTTTCAGTTAAGTGCTGCTATTTTCTGAAGGACAAGCATAGTTGGCTGTCCTGCACTTAGTATGCAAAGTTACCGGTCGGTGTTTATAAAAATTTGAAGCCAAAAGCCAAAATGCCTAGGTTTTTTGGCATTATGAATTGCGGTAATAGAAGAAATCGAGACCGTAAGTCTTTTTCAGGTTACTAGCTGCTGTCTCTAAAGGCAGTACCGAAAAAATTCGCTTATATGCCAAATGAAGGGAGATCGCTTACCAGAGCTTAGAAAACATAAACTCTTCAAAGGCAGAGAACCTCTTAAATGTTAGTTTTATCTAGAAATCGGTGATTTCTGGTAAAGCAGAGAATCCATCTTTTACTTGTTCAAACGCTATTGGAGTGCAATTTTTTTTTTGATTGGAGGTTTAACGACCACCATGAGCAACTCAATGGGCTATAAGCAGTCGCCCGTCCCTAATTTAGGGTCACTGGTTCCAGGGAAGGGAGAGAACCATTGCCGCAAGACAAACACAACATCCATGCCTCACCGGGATTCGAACCCGGACCCCTTTTGGACGAATGATCAGAGGCCGTCGCTTAGACCACTGCGCCACCGGATTGGAGTGCAATGCTTGCACTTATTGGGCCAGGCGTTTCATTCGTTGATTCAAAGTTTTCAAGTTGAATTTAAAAAAGTGTTGGCTGGTTTTTTTTTTTTTTGTGTATAGGTTTTTTTATTACTGGCTATTTTGTTATAGAACATCTTTTAGAGTTTCTCTCTTAGTCAAAATATTTCTTAAATAAACGCTTCGGTCCCCAATCTGAAATTCTGTGCACGTGTTTTTTTTTGTTTTTTTTTCTCCAGGGACTTCTTCTCACAAGGTTCCTGGTTGATCTAGTGGGTGTTGAAGCTTTTTATAGGGCTAAAAGTTAATAGGTTACCAAATCTGACTTTTAGTCAGAATCAAATCTCTGGCTCTTTTGTATTTTTTAGATCTCGATCACACCGCTAACCTGACTAAATTTTTTTTACGAGTTTTCGGCTTTTCACTTTTAAGGTTCTTTGGCTGTCGCTGTTGGGAGGTTTTAGTTTACTACTTTGTTCTACATGATATCCCCGCCGCCCCAAACTATGATTGATTTTTTTTTTTTGTACACCTGGATTTTTACCTGGAGCCGAAGCACACACTTTTGCAGAAAAATGGAAATAATGGCTAGAGTTGATCGTAGCGGTCGTTAAACCCAGAAAGAAGAAAACAAATCAAAATTAGTTTTCACAAAGAAGCATGTTGGAAAATTAATACAATGGAAACTACTTTTAAGAACATTTTTTATTGAAAATCTAAAGGGTTAATGAGGAAGTGTAAATTCGAGGATACTTGGGGACAAACATTAAAATTTGGGGACAATTTGAGGCCTCAAAAGCTTCAGAAGTTTGTTTTTTTTTGATTGGAGGTTTAACGACTACCGTGAGCAACTTAATGGGCTATAAGCAGTCGCCCGTCCCTAATTTAGGGTCACTGTTTCCAGGGAAGGGAGAGAGCCAGTGCCGGAAGACAAACACAACATCCATGCCTCACCGGGATTCGAACCCGGAGCCCTTTCGGACGTATGATCAGAGGCCATCGCTTAGATCACTGCGCCACCGGGGCGGCGCAGAAGTTTTTGGTGACAGTAAACGAAATTTGAGGACTGTCCTCAAGAATTATATGGACGTCTGGTCAGCTTAATTCTACTAGTTGATTTAGCATTAGGCCGCCCTGGTGGCGCAGTGGTCTAAGCGATGGCCTCTGATCATTCGTCCGAACGGAGTCCGGGTTCGAATCCCGCTGAGGCATGGATGTTGTGTTTGTCTTACGGCACTGGCTCTCTCCCTTCCCTGGAACCAGTGACCCTAAATTAGGGACGGGCGACTGCTTATAGCCCATTGAGTTGCTCACGATGGTCGTTAAACCTCCAATAAATAAAAAAAAGAAATTTAGCATTAGTGCTAAGCACCGTGGTGCCAAGTAAAATATTCATTGATCGGTATTAGAGGACTTTAACATAACAAACTTCTCCCTTACTTTACTCCTTTATTTTTTCACGGAATCTTCCAAAAGTGGCATGGATACAAACTTCATAACTGAGGGATCAAGTATCACACAAAAAAGTTCGAGATAGAAAGTTCCCATCCAGCGTCCACTGTTAACCAACGAACTTGGAGAAAAAACACACGTGCTTTTGGTGGCGCAGTGTTCTAAGGCGATAGCCTCTGATCATTCGTCCGAAAGGGCTCCGGGTTCGAATCCCGGTGAGGCATGGATGTTGTGTTTGTCTTACGGCACTGGCTCTCCCCCTTCCCTGGAACCAGTGACCCTAAATTAGGGACGGGCGACTGCTTATAGCCCATTGAGTGGCTCACGGTGGTCGTTAAACCTCCAATCAAAAAAAAAATAATAATAAAGTTCAAGTAATTTCTAAGCCTTTTTTGCGCATTACAGGGAATGAGGATTCAGCCACTGTAGGACTAATCTGGAGCGTATATCGACCACAGATATCGTGTAAAGGACTAGATTGGCTGTCTGCTCTGTTGAGCCTGGGCTAACGCTGTGAGAAGCATGGAGCCACATTGAGCGGGTCAAGATGGCGGCGGAGCATGGCACGTTACGCAGGATAGTTTGGACTTGGTTATTGTATAAATCATGGTGAAAGCCTCCTTAGATAAAAATCTTACGCAGAGAGACAAAAATATAATTGCTGTTACTTATTTGCCTCTTGCCCAATGCTGAAAACAATATATATATATTAAAATTTAAAGCTGGTATTGTATGCAAGTATAGAAAATTATTGGAAAACATTTTTAAGAAAGTAATGCGGCAACGATTTAAAATAATGTAAACGCAAATAATAATTTATTTAAAATCAATAAGTAGCTATTAAATCCAGCAAACTATTGATTTGAACCCAAAAAAAAAAAGGCTTCCACATGCTTTACATAGAAAAGCTGAAATAATGTGAATCTTTTTCCTTGTTGCTATTACCTCTGTCATTCTGATTTATTTATTATGTTTGCTCAAAAAGTTTTGAATTTCACCAAAAATTTTGATATTTCGTCTTGTTATGCGCTAAGGAAATTTCAGTTTTTAACATTTCACATTTATTTGGGCAATATAGCAACGAAATGGCGTATTAAATGTAAGCATTCATTAACAAGGAACGTCAAAATCATATCTCACAGCAAATTAAAACCATCGTGATATTTTTTATATCGCAGATACCGGAATGTCTTCTCTGGAATTTAAGACCTGGCCGAATCTGAAATAACGCAATATTTTGCAAGACCCTTGGCATTCTATTTAGCACTAAGGAATATTACTGTTTTTTACTTAAATTTTATAACTTCCGCCGCTAAATGGGTACTGACTGCTTTGAATCTCAATATAAATAGAAAATCATAGTACCAAACTCGTATTTCTTTGACTTAATGCAAAGTAGCCTTGCTTAAATGGATCGTGATGACCCGCTGAAAATGGCGCCTACCTTCTCACGCCTCATGGGTTGGGTGTCCAATCTAGCTTCTTGTATATGATATCTGTGATATCGACTATCCGCTCCTACGCAAAGAGTGCTAGACCACAGATGGGGAACAATTTTAAGGATCGCGCATGCGCATTACAGGAAGGAAGAAGGATCCTTCCTTATGGTTTGCTTTGTTATCATCACAATTGGTATGGGAATGCTTCTCGATTTGTTCTGAACTTCTTGTTACAAAAAGCGTCCTACGAATTTTTTTTTAGCGGTTTTTCCGTAAAGTTGGTGAAATCTTAAAGCAATTGAGTAATGTGGATGAATAGGAGTTTGCATGGATGTATTTTTCTTCAACATGATTTCCAGCATTCACAACTACCTACCAAAAGGGCCTATATTTATGGCGATTTTGATCTGCAACTTCAGAAAATGTACTTCTTAAAGGTATGGTGTTATTTCTATTTTTTTTACTAAATCTTTGAATTAATGACATGCTTTAAAGTGTTCCTAATCTTCCTTTGACATGCTGCATGATGCTCTCAAGAGTTATTCTATGTACAAACAACACAACTGCCTAAACAAAATTATTGGATCTTCTGTCTTTTAAATAAACCGAAATTGAACATTTAACAGCATGGAGCCAGCACTGAAAAGTACTTTTGGAGAAGTCACTGAAGAATTGATTACAAAAAAAGTGGAAAAAGAAACAAATACTTTAACACACAGTGTAACGGATAAAAGTGAAGATATTTGGGAGTGTGAAGTATGCTTCCAGGAATTCACAGAAGAATCCAGCTTTGCAAAACATGTGCAACTTCACACAAGTGAAAAATCTTTCCAGTGTAATGTGTGTTTTGTGGCGTTCAAACAGAAAGGTAGTCTTTTAAGGCATGTGAAGACCCATGTAGGGGAATTTGAAAAATGCTACCAATGCAATGTATGCTGTAAACAATATGCACAGGAAGCTCAGCTTTCAAAGCATATGCTCCTTCATACACGAGAGAGCCCACATAAATGTGATGTATGCTTCAAACTATTTACTCGGAAAAGTTCTCTTTCAAATCATATGCAACTTCACACAGGTGAAAAGCCTCACAAATGTGATGTGTGCTGCAAACAATTTACTCTCAAAAGTGTTCTTTCAAAGCATATGCTTCTTCACACAGGTGAAAAGCCTTACCTATGTGATGTATGCTCCAAACAGTTTACTCACAAAAGTGATCTTTCAAGGCATATGCTCATTCACACAGGTGAAAAGCGTTATCAGTGTGATGTATGCACCAAACAGTTTTCTCAGATGGGTATTCTTTCAAGGCATATGCTTATTCACACAGGTAAAAAGCCTTACCAATGTGATGTATGCTCCAAACAGTTTAATAGAAAAAATCATCTTTCAACTCATATGCTCATTCACACAGGTGAAAAGCCTCACCAATGTAATGTGTGCTTCAAACTATTTACTCGGAAAAGTCATATTTCAAAGCATATGCTCATTCACACAGGTGCAAAGCCTTACCAGTGTGATGTATGCTTCAAACAATTTTCTCAGTCGGGTGTTCTTTCAAGGCATATGCTGATTCACACAGGTGAAACGCCTTATCCGTGTGATGTATGCTGCGAGCAATTTAATGAGAAAAGGAAACTTTCAAAACATATGATCCTTCACTCAGGTGAAGAAGCATCATCGATATGATGTATATTCCAAACAATTTACATACAAGTCAGCTTTCAAGGCATATGCTCCCTCACACAAGGGGAAATCCTCACCATTGTCAAGTGTGCTCCATACGATTTGCTGACAAAATTTATCTTTCAAATCGTATGATCATTCACACAAATGAAAAGCCTTAGGAATGTACTGTATGCTTGAAACAATTTATTCTGATGGGTATTCTTTCAATTCATGTGTTCTTAGACACAAGTAAAAAGCTTTCCTAATTTGTGCTCCAATCAATTTACCATTAGAAATGTTCCTTAAGTTTGTCTGTTTTGTTACACATGTGAGAATCATCACCATTGCATAGCTGGCAATCTTTCTGATTTGGGGGCATCTTTCCGATATTCTGATCGGAAAGTGATTTCTTCCAATTTTTCATTCTCATACCAAAAATCCCTGTATTTCCCCCCGTTCTTTTTCCCCCATTTCAAGAGCAAAAAAAAAAAAAAAATTATTCCACTTCAAAAAATCCTTAACACGAGATGATTAAAAAGCAAAAATTCTCCTTATTTCCGCTGTGAAGAGAGAGTGCGAGCGGCATGGTTTTCTCCTTCCACGTGAACTTTTGGATGGATCCAAGCACCCTTCCCTTGCGCCAGCAGCACAACACTGGTGACAATTCCCATCAGGCTATGCAGTTGCGTAACGTAAGGGTTACAATCACGCTCTCTCTCTTTCGCTGTTTCCCCCTCCCTCCATTCTCCTTTTCAGATAACGCATTGTTTGTCCCCCACGTCGCAGCTTCTCAGACGCCAACGTGGGTGTGTCTTTGCATTTGAGCACTCCCAGTTTGAAATGCTATTTCAGAACGTAGTTATCGTAGAAAAAAATTCAAACTGATTTTAAATCTGTGGAATTTTTAAGCTCCAGATTGATACCCAACATGATGAGAAATTACGCAAAAGCTGCCAGTTTTGTGAAATTAAAAATGCATTAGGCGTGGTTTTGTAACTTCTTCTGTGGCAATAAATTTGACCTAACGAAAGAATGCTACTATAAGAGGAAGTAAAAAAAAAAAGTCCAATGTTCATTCGATCCTGTGCTTTGCAATGATTTATTTTGATGGTCCATTAGTCAGTAAATTTCCTAAGCTTTCCAACTATGTTTTTTTTGTTTGTCGCTCGATAACTTGCATGAAAATGTCTTGGCTTGATTCAACGAAATTATTATGTTGGGGTACTATTTTTCTCTCTGCAAATTGCATCTCTTTAAGCTGTTACTGTTTTACTATAGCAGTTTTACTTGCATTTTTTTTTCAAGATGTGTATTCTGTGGAATTCCTGTGTATTGCAAAATTTTCAAAAAATGAAAAATATGCATTTTGCACTACGTATCGATGTAATTTCAGTGGTTTGCGCGCTGGAAGGAATGATATTACTAATCATATTTCTAGTGCCAAGCACAAATGTAATGACTACGTGGAAAAACAAAAATATGAAATTAACTTTCTTTGTTAAAAGTTATAATGTACTGGATGCATTTCGTGCAAAATGTTTGTTCACTTCGTTTTTAGTTGAGCATAATTTGCCAGTTAGTGTCCCTCAGTCACTCATTTATTTCATTTTTTTTATTTGACTCTCATTGTCCGTTTCTCCGTAAGATAATCCTAGCATGAAAATGGTTTGTTTTTGAAAACATTTTAGTTTGTTCCATGATGGCGTGGGATACGATCCTATTAGATTTGGGGGTCAAAGGGTATGGAACATCCTTCCCTATAGATGCAAGCTTCCATAAAAATAAATTTTTATTTCTTTATAGATCATAATGATATAGCATAGTAATGAGAAATTACGTATTGATAATCGAAATAAACGTACCGATAAATTCAAACATCTGTATTCATATCAATTAAAAGTTGATACTTGAGTTAGGTAACATATCGTTTTTAATCGATATGTTCAGAACATTTAATCAATATGGGCGATAAGTAATTTAGTTATATCGATTAAAAATTTCATCGAATATATCGATTATTATTTTTTGCGATTTTCGGTTTCTGAAAGTTGACAGGTATGCCATTGTGTTGTATGCTCCAAACAATTTACTCAGGAAAGTCATCTTTCAAGTCATACACTCTCACAAAGGTGTTTTAAAAGCCATACCATTAGGGTATATGTTTCAAACAGTTTGCTCACAAAACTGATCTTCCAAGTTAAAGATTAAAATTGATGATTTTTTCGAGTGGTCATTGGCCAATGGGTGGGCAAAATCTAGTGGCCACTTACCTTACGGCTATTTCATGTTGTATACACATTTTATCATGGCGCTGTATACAAGGGCCCACTGTCTATTGTCCAGTGCAACTAAATGAATAAATATAATCTTAAAAGTTACATATTTCTTCAACCACATCAACCAAATTTTCTAGACAGTTTTTATTGGAAAGATAATTTAATCATTTTTATTTGGTCTCTCCCTATGTTCACAAATAAAATCTCTCCACCATAAATTGATGGCAGCGGATGGGTCAAAATTTTCAAGCAGTACTTACTTTTGCTTTCTTTATTTAATTTCCTGTATTTTCTAAAGTCATTCTTTGCATGAGCATTGTCTTGTCATCAAGAACATTGCTCACAATACCTGCATTCTCTTAACTTATAACTTATTGCTTGGCATAAAAGTCAGCAGTATTGAATTTTTCAAGAATTTGTGCTATGACCTTCATGTACTAAAAATTGCTTGTTTTTAGTTTCTCTAGCAGTTTTTAATGAGTTATTGATGGTAAAAAATATTCAGACATTATGTTTCAAAGCTGCTTCCATTCTGCTAAATTTTTCTTTTCATTCCATTTATTTTTGGTTAGGTTCTTCTTGGTGTCAAAATGAAAACTGGCTGTATAGCTTTCAAAAATGAATTTCATATCTTATAGCAGAACCATTTTGTGGTACAGCTGAGATTGGGAGAAATGTAACACCAACCTGGTCTCTTTATTTTAGACTCGCAATGATTCCTGACCACTAACAAAAAATATTCAGTAATTTCCTGGGTTCTAATAAATATTACATAAGAAAACATTGATAAATCTTCACAGGTGTTGAAAAAATAGTCGTGACGAAATAAGAACACTTGCAGAATATCCTGATTCCATCAGATTCTGTCCGGTTTTCGAACCCAGTGTCAGGGTCTTTTTTTTTTTTTTTTTAGAAAACATCCAGTTTAGGTAGAATTTTAATGATTTGTCATTTTTTCTGTTTGCCCACCACAGACCTTCCAAATACGACAAATTCTCCATAGTCAACTACCGAAAATCGTCGATCGCTGCAGAGTACGGGAAACATCGAATATACTACAGAAATAAAAATCTGGTTTTCGGGGAAGGAGCTTTTTTCCCCCTTCAGAAAACGTTGTTTTGGTAGAATTTTAATGGGTTGTAATTTTTTCCTGTTTGTCCACCTCAGACCTTCCAAATGCTACGAATTCTCCATAGTCACTCCGGAAATCGTCGATCGCTGCGGAGCATAGGCATAGCCCTCGGGTTTGGACACCCCACCCTTGAGGGGAGATTTTGTATGAATTTAAAGCGATATATATGTATAGATGGGTCTTTTACCAATGAACCTAACCCATGGACCCCCCACCTTTAAGAAATTTCTGGCTACGCCACTGCTGCAGAGTACGGGAAACATCGAATACACTACGAAAATAAAAAATCTGGTTGTCGTTTTTTTTTCCTTCAGAAAAAGTTGTTTTAATAGAATTTTAATGATTTGCCATTTTTCCCTGTTTGCCCACCTCAGATTTTCCAAATGCTATGAATTCTCCATAGTCACTACGGAAATCATCGATCATTGCGGAATACTGGAAGCAATGAATATACTACAGAAATAAAAAAAATCAATGAAATAAAGTTATTCAATCATTTCTTCAAAGTTTTTTTTCATGTTTTCAAAATTCTAACATTTATCAAACATTTTTGGGACTGTTTATTGGATGTTTTTAATGTTGCGACATTTGTTCGATATAATTTGAGCATCTTCATGCCGTTCGTTGCCTGAAAATGATTGTTTTAGCACGGATGAAAATGTTCTGTAGTTTTCTAAATTTCGAATTTTCCTTACCCCAAGGAGCACTTTCTTTTCACTTTCTGGTTATATTCTTATGTTATATTTTTTCTGATTATGTTTCTCGTTTTTAATAGCTTCAGTAAAAGTGAAGAACAACAACTTCGTATTTTAAAAGTATTTTCTAGTGAAGCGCAGTTTTTGTTATTTCTAACAGCCTGTTTTTCAAAACCAATCAATACGGAAAGTATTTTTTCTTTTATGCTTTTTTAAAGCTAAATTAAATTTCAAAATCGGTACTTATTCCGCCCGTGATGGAATTTTTGTGACCAGTAAAATGACTATCACAGCAGAGTGAACAATACAATACTGATTTTTTATATATAATTTCACTGAAAAACTTGTTTACCTATTCCTTAGCAAAATTTTACTGTATTAAGGGGTAGACAAGTTTTTTTTTTTTTTATAGCCAACTTCACACGTGCAAAGGAAACTCCACTCTGCGTGGAATGAAAGACCGCCCGCTGCGGCGGAAAGTGAAGTCCCGATTTTCTCCCTTTGATTTTTTTGCAAACAAAAGGGAAAATGCTTGCCCATTTTGTTCGATGATGAGCAAGAAGTGCCTAAGCAATAGAAAATCGTGCATTTTCAGAGAAACAAAACTTTAAAAAGCGAGCTGCTGAAGACGAGTTGTGATGCCACAGTTCCATCTAAAGCCCCAGGTGTCCATTCCCGATATGGTTACTTTGTCCACCAACTTAAGTGGAAAAACAGCCGCCCCCGTTCTTGAAGAGTGAATCTATAAATAGATCGTACCCACTTATGCGGAGAAAAGGAGCTGCGGATGGCTTAGTGGTTAGTGTTTCAGACTATCGATGCTGGGTCCCCAGGTTCAAGCCTGGGCTGATCTTTCAGAGATGGTGTGATTTACTAACAATCGCTGAATATCTGCCGTGCATCGGACGAGCACGTTAAGTGACGGCCCCCAGGTTGGACCCACTGGTTAAATGGGTATCCTTTCCTATACCCCACCTGAAATTCTCTCACCCCTCTATGTGCAATATCGTACTTGTACGGTGGCGCCATCTACTGTACTCTAATCTCACTACAAACTGTTCTGTCAAAGTCACTAGACTTGCTCTCATTCCTTCCGTTTCTGTGTTCTGCCCAAAAGGCGATCTCGCTGTAGGTGGCTGGGACCTAAACTCTACTACCTGTGGACGGAAGTCCTACAAGAAAATGACGCTGAGCATCCAAACTGAACAGATCGATGCGGAGAAAAGGGCTGTTTTTAACGCCGCAGGAGTTGGATGATTTGAAAATGCATTTCCTATAACAGGAGCGTTTTAAAAATGCAAATTAATTCTTTAGCAATGAAAAACGGCAAATTTTCTAGCGTGGCGACTAAAGTTACTTTTTCTACTGGACATTTTATTCAGTTGCCATGTGGTGAGTGGCGACCGCTAATTTTAATCTTTTCGCCAAGGCATATTCTGTACACTAAGATTAAAATTAGCGGTTGCCACTCGCCACGTGGCGACTGGATGAAATAAAATGTCCAATAGAAAAAGCTACTTTAGTCGCCACGCTCGAAAATTTGTCTGTTTTCATTGCTAAAGAATGAATTTGCATTTTTTAAAACGCTTCTGTTATAGGAAATGCATTTTCAAATCATCCAACTAATGCGCAGTGAAAAACGGTCCTTTCCTTCGCAAATATGTGGTCATGATCTATTTATAGATTCACTCTTCAAGAACGGAGGCGGCTGTTCGTTTTTCCAAGTAAGTTGGGACACAAAGTAACCATATCAGGAATAGACATCTGTGGCTTTAGATGGAACTGTGGCATCACAACCCGTCTTCAGCAGCTCGTTTTTAAAGTTTGGTTTCTCTGAAAATGCATGATTTTCCATTGCTTAGGCACTTTATGCTTATCATAAAATAAAATGGGCAAGCATTTTCCCTTTTGTTTACAAAAAGAAATCAAAGGTAGAAAATCGGGACTTAACTTTCTGCCGTCGTCTTTCATTCCACCCAAAGTCGCGTTTCCTTTGCACATGTGAAGTTCGCTTTAAACAAAAAAAAAAAAAAAAAAAAAAACTCTTGTCTGTCTCTTAATACAGTAAAATGTTACTGAGGAATAAGTAAATATAAGTTTTTCAGTGAAATTAAATATCAAAAATCAGTACGCTGCCGTGGTAGTAATTTTACAGGTCACAGGAAAGGGCCGATTCCATCACGGGCAGAATAAGTACCGATTTTTAAATTTAATTTAGCTTTGAAAAAGCGGAAAAGAAAAAAACTTTCTCTACGATTAGTTTTGAAGAACAGGTTGTTAGAAATAACAAAAACTGTGCTTCACTAGAAAAAACTTTTAAAATACGAAGTTTCGTCCGTAAGGGGTCCAGGTTCGAATCCCGGTCAGGCATGGCTGTTGTGTTTGTCTTACGGCACTGGCTCTCTCCTTTCCCTGGAACCAGTGACCTTAAATTAGGGACAGGCGACTGCTTATAGCCCATTGAGTTGCTCACAGTGGTCGTTAAACCTCCAATCAAAAAAAAATATATATGAAGTTGTTCTTTTTTATTATTACTGAAGATATTAAAAATGAGAAACATAATAAAAAAAATATAACAAAGAAGAATGTAACCAGAAAGTGAAAAAAAAGCACATATTTGGGTAAGAAAAATTCGAAATTTAGAAAGCTACAGAACATTTTCATCCGTGCTAAAACAATCATTTTCAGTTGATGCATGAAGATGCCCAAATTATATCGAAGAAATGTCGGTTAAAAATATCCAATAAACAGTCCCAAAATGTTTGATGAATGTTAGAATTTTGAAGACATGAAAATAAACTTTGAACAAATGTTGAATAACATTATTTTAAAGAGATTTTTTATTTTCGTAGTGTATTCGATGTTTCCCGTACTCTGCGGCGATCGATGATTTCCCTAGTGACTCTGGAGAATTCCGTAGCATTTGGAAGGTCTAAGGTGGGTAAACAGGGGAAAATGACAAATCATTGACATTCTAGAAAAACATTTTCTGAAGGGAGGGGGGTGGCGACCCCCCACAACCAGATTTTTTAATTTCCGTAAGTATATTCGAAGTTTCCCATACTCCGCAGTGATCGACGATTTCCATATTCCGTAGTGACTAAGGATAATTCGTAGTATTTGGAAGGTCTGTGGTGGGCAAACAGGAAAAAATGGCGAATCATTAAAATTCTACCAAAACTGAACGTTTTCTGGAAACAAAAAAAAAAAAAAAAAAAACTGGCACTGGGTTTGAAAACCGGACGGAATCCGATATCCGATGGAATCGGGCAGTGGTGTACCCAGGATTTCTTCGGGGGGGTCATCCTTCAGGCAGGTTGTTTTTCCCCAGTGGCATCGTGAAACAGAATTATATATATATATATATATAATATATATACATATATTGTATTTTGACTCTGGTATATGCAAACAGTATATTTATATACAAACTCTTTTAGTGTTAAGTTAAGAACATGTATTTCAATATTTGCCATAAGAATGCAGCTTAAATTCTAGCACTATATTTTGGTTCAAGGGAGGGGTTTTAACCCCGTAACCCCCTCCTTGCGTACGCCAATGGAATCAGGATACTCTGCAAGTATTCTTATTTCGCCATGACTAGTTTTTCAATGCCTGTGAAGGCTTATCAATATTTTTAATGTAATATTTATTAGAACAACCCAGGAAATTACTGAATATTTTCTGTTAGTGGTCAGGAATCATTGCGAGTCTGTAAACTAAAGTGACCAGATTGGTATCACATTTCTCCCAATCTCAGCTGTACCACAAAATGGTTCTGCTATAAGATATGAACTTCATTTTTGAGTTATATAGCCAGTTTTCATTTTGACACCAAGAAGAACCTAACCAAAAATAAATGGAATGAACGGAAACATTTAGCAGAATTGAAGCAGCTTCGAAACGTGTCTGAACATTTTCGACCAGCAATAACACCAAAAACTGCTAGAGAAACAAAAAACAAGCAATTTTTAGTACATGATGGTCATAGCACAAATTGTTGAAATACTCAATATTGCTGACTATTATGCCAAGCAATGCAGAAGTTAAGAGAATGCAAGCATTGTGGGCAATGTTCTTGATGACAGGACAATGCTCATGCAAAAAATGGCTTCAGGAAAGAGACAGCAAATAAAGTAAGCCAAAGTAAGAATTGCTTGAAAATTTTGACCCATCCACTGCTATCAATTTATGGTGGATAGATTGAGAGATTTTATTTGTCAACATAGCGAGAGACCAAATAAAAATGATTATCTTTCCAATTAAAAGCTGCCTAGGAAATTTGGTTGATGTGGTTGAAGAAAAATATAACTTTTAAGATTATATTTATTCATTTAATTGCACTGGACAATAGACAGCGGGCCCTTGTAACTACTAAGCTTAAATTTAACAGTGTCTAAATAAATGAAAGGTTACAGTGCAGTGATAAAATGTGTATACAACACGAAATAGCCGTAAGGAAAGTGGCCACTAGATTTTGTCTACCCACTGGCCAATGGCCACTTGAAAAAAATCACCAATTTTAATCTTTACTCTACACAGGCAAAACAAAGCTTCACCAACGTGTTGCATGATGCAAAGTATTTGCTTGGGAATGTTATATTTTAAAGTATATCATCTTTCTTATTCAAGGTGTCTTATAATGATGGGACACATATACCGTGTTGGAATTTGAAATAAATCTTCTAATGGCCCAGCGGACCATTAGAATTTGCAAACCACTGGTCCACCAAAATGCTCACTGTTCCGTAAAAAAATAAATAAGTTTAAAGACATTTACACTATTTGTAGAAAATAATGTATCATTTCAATGGAATTATCCCCAGTATTTGTTTTTAAACTTATCATTAGTTTGCAGCCTAAAAAGAAAACCATACAGCTAAGTAAAAGAAGCAAAAATTCATTTTTTAACTTGTGACAAATTAGAAAAAAAACTTACTGGCCATCCGAGCCACTAAAATCAGTGGTCCGACGGAGGGTTTACTGGCTAACCCAGGAGCACAATTATGTTCAGTGTTCTGCAACATGACTTCCAAAATTTGTAAATGTTCTTTGGGCAAAGCACGAAGCACTTTGTCCAAATTTCATAAAAAAAAAAATTAAGTGAATAAATCACAGTAAAACAAACATTAAAACATTACTTACCATCAGTTGAAACCCCTTGTTAAATATAACAATACATAAAAAAACATTATTTTAATAAAATAAATTTATTTAGAACCAGGGTATTTAGAATTTGATATTTTGGCAATAACTTTTAAAGTTAAACAGTGTGCCACTGATGCAGGTGAATTATTTACAAAGTGTCTGCGGTAATTTGGTCCATACATTGAAACTAGGGTAGCTTTCACTATTTTTTGGTCTGATTTATGTCCAAACTGTGTTCTGTTTGACATTATAAACATTCATTTATCATTTGTTCTAACTATAACATCATCTCTGTCATTAAATTAGTATTTGGTCTTTTACTTATGCAATATGTCAATTGTTGAACCTGTGTTTATTCTTTCTCTGCCTGTTCTCAGACGCAATTTGTGAACCCCAGGATTCACAAATTGCCTCTGAGAACAGGCAGAGATTTTTGGAATCAAAATTTTGGAATCTCAGCTTTCATTTCATTTAGAACTTGTTTTAAGAGAGCTTTAATCTGGAAAAAATGTTCCACTTGTCCTACTTTCTTGCATATTTCTATAGGTCCAAGTGACAAAAGCAGTGTTCTCAAAGAATAAATCTTTTTTTTTTTTTTCTTCTTCAGAGTGTGGAACACATGGAAAAACCTTTAAAAATTCAATGAAATTGGAAAGATCTTATTCTTTCTACTGCTTAGAACTGACATGTGTTCTTGGAAATATTCAAATACAATTTGTATTAATTATTCAAAATTCAATAATATAGCTGCTCTTGTAATGTCAACAATCTCCTCATTTTCAAAATATATACTGTATTATTTTAATAGATCAGTTATGTAGCCTGTTATCTTCTGAATATCACAACATAAGGGAGCTATGTTAGAGTTATTCAGAGTGGAGCACAGTTTTTTCAAACACTTCGCTCAATGTGATTTCCATTTTCGAAAATTTTTCCTCCATTTTAAAGGAAACAATCATTTATTGAACAAAATCATATTTTTCATTAATACTGAACAGTGAGAATCGCGAGAGAAAAAAATTACGATTACGGGAGAAATCGTCATTCCGTCTAGCTTCCGTTTTCGAATGTTTTGAAAGACAGAATTCCGTTTATGGCCGGAAAACGTCATCCCTCAACCCACTTTGCAAATCTCAATTCTCTTCACTCTAAATATGGCACAAATGATGACAACAAAGACAAAATTTTCCGAATACGTGGGAGAAACTCGTGCCTAAAGATTACAGGAAAATTTTCGCTTTGTAGAATTATTTACGTTTTCGGAAAATTGTTGCCTACAGTTTCAAGCTGAAATACAAACATATATGCAGTAGACTGATATTTAGCAACAATACGAGGCAGAGGCAACTACGTAAGAATAAGAAATAATGATTACGTGAAAATTTTTAAGTTTTGAAGAACTGAATATTGTTCCCCGCGCGCGCTTATACACACACACACACATTAATCTCCTGCTCCCAAATTCTCTTCAGTTTTGTATCGATCCCAAATAATGAAAAACGCGGAATTCTGTGAAAGAATCTTTTGCCTGATTTGTAACAGTTGGCTACATGCAAAATGAATTGTCTTGTCCAGGCCGTTACGTATGGAAGCCGATTAACGTACCCATAAAATTATTTATTCCCGATGTATCCGACCAGAATACAAATTATTCACGATGTATCCAACCGCAATATTCGTAATTCAGAGAAGGATTCGTTTTTCAACGCACATAATTTTATGAAGGATACGTTTGTAAAGCTCGAATTTTTGAGTGGTCAAAATACAGACTCAGATTTTATTTATATATATATATATATATATACACTGAAGAGCAATTGAATTAGAGATACCTGTCTAGTAACGTGTAGCACCACCTTTCACCTTGATGACGGCGGCGATTCGTCTCGGCATGGACTCGACAAGACACCGGAACATTGGGAAGCCATACGGATCCACGACCCCGAACAAGCTCCCACAGTTCACGAAGATTTGATGGAAGGGGGTCAGAGCCTCGAACATCTCTCTTGATGGCATCCCAGATGTGCTCGATGGGACTGAAGTCAGGTGACCTAGCTGGCCAAGGAAGCGACGTCACGTCGGTGGAGTGTTCATCCAACCTTCGGATACAATTCGGGAGCGATGGCACAGTGCATTGTCGTGTTGCAGGATGAGGTCGCCAGTGGGATTTTGAAGACGCACAAATGGGAGCTAATGGTCGTCCAGGATATCCCGGTAACGTTTACCTGTGAGGGACGATGTCACACGTACCAGGGGCCCCATTTCAGTCCACGTAAGCAGTCCCCAGACGAGAATGCCACCCCCACCAGCTTGAAGAGTACCCTGCTGGCAAGAAGGATCCATCGCTTCATGTGGTTTGCGCCGTACTCGTATCCTGCCATCCGCATGTACCAACGTGAATCTCGACTCATCAGTCCATGCAACATTTTTCCACATGTCTAGGGTCCAGTGGCGATGTTCCCGCGCCGATGCTAGTCTTTGCACCCTGTGATGTGCGGTCAGCAGCGGTACCCTCGAGGGACGATGGCTTCTGTACCCCATAGTGAGGAGATGGTCCTGGATGGTGTGGCTGCTTACACGTTTTTGTGCACCAGCGTTCAATTTCTGTGTGAGTTCTTGCACTGTGGCCCGTCTATCTGCTATTACAATGCGAGCTAGGCGACGATGACCCCGCTCATCCACACGCTGTTGTGCACGGCAGTTGGCCCTTGCAGGGATGGTTTTACCGGATTCAATGTACTCACGGTGCACCTGTGACACAGTGGTTCATGAAAATCCCAGTGCCTGCACGACTTCGGTGACGGAGTGACCCATTCGTCGGGCCCCGACAATTTGCCCATGTTCAAATGCGCTTAGATCCTTCATATCTGAGCGCATCCGACTCTTACTGATTCCCATCGCATCACTCCTTATATTGTCGGATCGCTGCATACCTCATGTCGTTTCTGTTTACAGGTCCGCCCACAGCGCCACATTTGCATAATGCCAGCTGTCTCTAATTCAATTGCTCTTCAGTGTATATATACATAATATGTGTATGTGTGTATATAATAATTTTTTTTTTTTTTTCGTAAAAGTTTTCTAAGGACTTCTTCCTAGCAACTTTACTTCGGATTGAGTTTAAAACTTTCGGCGGGAATTCCGCATTCCCACTTGTTCTGCTGTTGTTGACTTGAGGGAATTTTTTGAAGATGGACATCTAACACTCTCCCCAGCAATATGTGGTTTAACATGGCTTGGTGCCTCACACTTTCACAACATACTAGCGGGGAGGGGGAAGGGGTCCTTCAAAAAGAACAATCGGCTACTATCCCAAATGGTAGGGGTGGGTGGATGGATATGTGGTGGAGTGCAAAGGATTGTTTGGTGCTCCGGGGAGAAGGGCGGGGAGTGTAGACGAGGAATTACCGGCAAATCGGACACGCGAGTGTGCGCTGCGCTTGCAAATTTAAGATAAAAAATGTTCTGCAAGGGATTGAAATTTAAGATTTAACAAAATATGTTCTACAAATAAACACATCCTACAAGAAAACTTAAATCTAAGATACAAAAAATATATTCTGCAAGACATTAAAATCTATGCTTAAAAAGAAAATGTTCTGCAAGGGGGGACTTTGTTCTGCAACGTACGTCGCAGTTTTAAGTACTTTTGCTCCTGGGCTGGCTAATGACCAGTGGACCACTTTTTTTTTTTTTGATTGGAGGTTTAATGGCCACCGTGAGCAACTCAATGGGCTATAAGCAGTCGCTGGCCCCTAATTTTGGGTCACTGGTTCCAGGGAAGGGAGAGAGCCAGTGCCGTAAGACAAATGCAACATCTTTGCCTCACCGGGATTCAAACCCGGACCCCTTTGGGCGAATGATCAGAGGCCATCTCTTAGACCACTGCGTCACCAGGGCGGTGCAGACCACTTGGTAATTCGAACGCTGCATATATATATATCATTATCATTGTCAACCATTATCAATCCACTGCTGGACGAAGGTCTCACCAAGTTTCTTCCACAATGGTCTGTCTTGTGCCAGTCTCCTTCATGTCACTCCCGCATACTTTTGAATTTCATCCACCCATCTACCATGTGGTCTTCTTCTGGGTCTTTTCCTGTTCCTTGGAATCCAATCTAAAATTTCGGCTGTCCATTGATGGTCTGTCCTTCTGGCAGTATGTCCAGCCCATTGCCATTTCAGGGATTTAATTCTGATCATGATGTCTTCCACTCTTGTATAAAACAAGTTCAACACAGGTAGTGACCATAGATTGGTGAGATGTAAGATGCACCTCAACACTAAACTTGAACGTGGCAAGCTCATAAGACAAACAAAATCTATTGACATAACCAACCTTAAAAAACACCATAATACCTTCAAGTTAGAACTGAAGAACAGGTTCTCTGCTTTAGAAGGCCTAACATCGGAAAAAGTGGACATCTCTGAAGTTAACAGAAAAGTAACCAAAGCTCTTATGGAAACAGCAACAAAATTGGCTGGGTCTAAGAACAAGTTGCATGTGAACAAATTATCAGGAAAAACCAAAATGTTGATGCAAAAAAGAAGAGAGATGAGAACAACTAAAGAAGATGTGACTTCCAAAGTGGAATATATAGAGCTATGCAAGACAGTAAGAAAAAGTATCACTGAAGACGTAAGGAAATTCAACTGTGAACTAGTGAGGAAAGCAATTGAAAACAACCAAAGCCTAAAGATAGCAAAGGGACATCTCAGTAAGGGAAGAAAACAGATTATGGCACTGAGAAAATAAGATGGTTCTGTAACAAGAAATAGAGGCGAAATTTTGACAAGAGTGAAAGATTTCTACTCCAAATTATATGAAAGGGATGATATATGCACTCCTGACATCATGAAAGATACCAGTACCAGAGTTCCTCCAGTCCTTCCAGCAGAAGTTGCACATGCAATCAAGAACATGAAGCGAGGAAAAGCTCCAGGAGAAGATGGAATTACTGTAGACATCATACAAGAAGCAAGTGGAGAAATCGAAACAGTACTCGCCCAAATTTTCACTCGATGCCTTAATGAAGGAAAGATTCCTGAGGATTGGAACACCGCTACAATGATCCTGCTACATAAGAAAGGTGACATTGAGGATCTCGGAAACTACAGACCTATCAGCCTCCTATCAGTAGTTTATAAAATCTTCACTAAAGTTCTTTCACACCGCTTGAAGGTAACACTGGACATGGCTCAACCGAGAGAACAAGCTGGATTCAGGAGTGGCTACAGCACAATAGATCATATACACGTGCTGAGAGAACTAATTGAAAGAGCGAGGGAATATGAACTTCCATTGTGCATGGCTTTTATCGATTATGAAAAAGCCTTTGATTCGGTGAAACCATCAGCAGTTACAATGGCTCTGAAAACCTGCGGTATTGAAGATGCATACATTAATATTATTAATAACATCTATGAAAATGCAAGTGCAAAGATTAGGCTGTTTGAAAATACAACACACGTAAAAATTGGAAAGGGAGTGAGACAAGGGGACACCATATCTCCGAAGCTCTTTAATGCCACATTGGAGGGTGTTTTTCAGTCGCTGAGCTGGGAAAACAAGGGAATAAAGATTAATGGAGATTATCTAACCCACCTTCGCTTTGCTGATGACGTAGTCATTTTTGCAACTACCCCATCAGAGCTGCAGAGTATGATCCAGGAACTTGCTGACAAGAGTAAAGAAGTGGGATTAAAAATGAACTTTCAGAAGACAAAAGTGATGTTCAATGCTTTTACAAGAAATGAAGATTTATCGATTGATGGAGAAAAGCTGGAGATAACAGACACGTACGTTTATCTTGGACAGCAGATATCAAGTGAGGGTCACATTGATGAAGAAATTAATCGGCGTACAAAACTTGCCTGGAGAGCTTTTGGAAGAAACAGCATAATTTTCAAGAGCAATATGCCATTATGTCTTAAAAGAAAAGTGTTTGATCAATGCATCCTTCCAGTGCTTACGTATGGTGCAGAGACGTGGACCTTAACTAAAAGAGACATACAAAGGCTGCAGACAACTCAAAGAAGCATGGAGAGGTGCATGCTTGGTGTAACCAGGAGGGATAAGAAGAGGAACTCGTGGATCCGAAAAATGACAAGAGTGGAAGACATCATGATCAGAGTTAAATCCCTGAAATGGCAATGGGCTGGACATACTGCCAGAAGGACAGATCATCGATGGACAGCCGAAATTTTAGATTGGATTCCAAGGGACAGGAAAAGACCCAGAAGAAGACCACATGGGAGATGGGTGGATGAAATTCGAAAGTATGCAGGGGTGACATGGAGGAGACTGGCACAAGACAGACCGTTGTGGAGGAAACTTGGGGAGACCTTCGTCCAGCAGTGGATTGATAATGGTTGACAATGATGATGATGATGATATATATATATATATATTTTTTTTTAATTTACAAAAGCATGAGCACTTGTCCATCTTTGAAATGTATTGAATTACGAAATCTGACCTTGTGGGAGTTAATATTGGTCTTCTTTCCAGGACATTGATCCGGTAAATGTGTAGATTAGCGTCCTAAATTATTTTGTCGGAAAAATGTGAGTACCTGGGAAAAGTGCGACATACAGATTTTAGAGTATGGAAATTAAAGGCAAATGGCGCAGAAATGTCATATTTGAAATGTCTTTTAATTTTTATCGTAAGATTAACCTGTAAGTACGGTGCTGTGAAGAGGTGCTGCGTTAGGCCTAACACATCTCTGCAGAGAAGATGTAAAGCTTTGCTCCATTGAAAGGAAGATTGGCTGTGGCGTGCAATTAATGCGCGAATGACTACATGTTGAAAATTTTAAAGAGGGAAAACTTCGCTACGCTTAAAGTTTTGATTATTTTCCCCAAGTATTTCGTTATAACATTTCATTTTTCTTATATAACTATATATAATAAACCAAACAAATTCACATTTTTTTTTTGTTGTAACATGCTTTTTGTTTTATCATATTTCGTTATAACATGTTACTATATACTGTATTTCTTATATAAATACGATAAGCCAAGTAAGTTCATGATTTTTTTCGTTGTAACATGCTTTTTTGTTATATCGTATTTCATTAAAACGAGTTTTGACTGTATAAGTGTATATATATCATCATCATGTCAACCATTATCAATCCATTGCTGGATCAAGTTCCTTCCACGGCAGTCTGTCTTGAGCCAGTCTCTTCCATATTACTTCTAGATGCTTTCAAATTACATCCACCCATCTCTTATGGTGTTCTTCTGGGTCTTTTCCTGTATGTTGGATTCCATTCTAAAATTTTGGTTGTCCATTGGTGGTTCATTCTTCAAAATATGTCCAGCCCATTGTTATTTCAAAAGATTTTACTCCGATCATGATGTTTTCCACTCTTGTCATTTTCCTTATCCATGGGTTCCTCATCTTATCTTCCCTGGTTACACCAAGCATGCATATCTCCATGCTTTTGTTAGTTGTCCGGAGAGCTGCCTGTGCCTTGTATTCAAGCTGGGTCCTTTTAAAAAATCAAAAGAATCGAGAGATAACGAATATTTATACTTACACAAGCAACTGAAAAATAAAGGTAATGTACATTGTTTGACCTTTAATTTATGCTCTTTGAAAGCAATCTTTAAAAAAATCAAGTACTGACAGAATTAAATTTTATCATTTTAAACTAAATTTTATCTTAATGGAACTAACTACACAAAGACAATGCATTTTAAGCAGCTCAAAACACCAGAGCGGTTTTTATTTTTCAAAACATAGGAATTGTGTTATAACTACTCTTGAATAGTTTTTTTTTTTTTACTTTTAATGAACAATCATTAAAGTAGACATACAACGTTTAGAGTTTAATCGTTCGCAGTGCTCTCATTAATTGTAAGTTTATTTGTTTTTCAAATTTAAAATTTCAACTCATCAAATATTGATTAAAAGAGATCAAAAGTTTAGGCAACGTTGTTTAATGTCACCATGGCTGTTTAATATATTTATGGATGTGTGATGACAAAATTGGTAATACTGGTTTATGTCTTGGGGATATTCATGTGTGCAGATTGCTGTATGCTGATGACATTGTCCTGTTGGCAGAGAAGAGTGAGTTGCAGAGTATGTTGTCCTGGATGTACGAAATTTGCATGAAATTCAAACTGAGTGTAAATAAGGGAAAGACCAAAGTTATGGTTTTTGAGAGAGGAATTGGTAGTACTGAATGTAATATCAGTCTAAATGCCACAGTGATCGAGCAGGTGAATGAGTTTGTGTATTTAGGAAGCATGTTTGACAGAGAGAACAAATTGGATGGTGAAATAAGTAGGCGAGTAAATTCTTCATTGAAAGTCATATAACAGCTTTGGAAGGTGTTCAAAAGAATAGTGGGTTCTCAAGAGAGTCTTGCATGGATATGTATGAGAGTGTAATTGTTCCTACTCTACTCTGGTGTATGGCAGTGAAACCTGGGTACTGCAGAAGAAACATAGGAGTTGTGTGCTGGAGAAATGATCTACTTACGGGGGGTTTGTGGCAAGACACGTTCTGATGTGTGAGGAATGAAGATGTGTTGCAGTTGTGTGATGTGAAGCAAAATGTTGTTAGCAAGGTGGAGACCAATATGCTTCGGTGGTTTGGCCATGTTGGAAGAATGAGTGATGAGATGCTTACTAAGAAAATCTTTTTAGCCCAAGTGGCAGGAAGGAAAGGCAGAGGAAGGCCAAGGAAGTCATGGAAGGAACAGATTTAGGAGTGTCTGCATGAGAAAAAGATTATGAGTATGAAGTATAGAAGGTCTTGTGTATGGCGTGTGATGGATGTCAGTGAAGCGTGAGCTGTATGTCAGGATCACTGCAAATGGAGAAGTTTGATACAGCAACTGTAAGGAAAAATTATCTGGTAGTTTGTATTTCTTTGTGGTGCTAACTTCTGAATCTCAGAGAGCAGCTTAGTGATATGTATGTACACTGAAGTGCCAGAAAAACTGGTACACCAGTGTAATACTTGGCAGGTCTTCCCCGGGAGCGCTGGGCTGCAGAAATACGACGGGGCATGAACTCCACTGGCTTCTGGAAATATGCTGTAGGCAATGCACACCATACTTCCTGCAGAGCGTTCCACAATTCGGGTGTATTCCGAGGTCTCGGATTCCTGTGTTCGATAGTGCGTTGCATGGCATCCCAAATGTCTTCTATCATGTTCAGATCTGGGGACTTGGGTGGGAATGGCAGCACCCCAAACTCGGATGAATGCTCCTCTAACCATAATGTGGCATCCCGACACTTGTGTGGAAGTGCATTGTCCTGTTGGAACAGGCCCAACCAATCAGTATGAATGCAGGACATGAGCGGGTGTACCTAATCAGAAAGGATGTGCACATAGCGTTGGTCGGCCACAGACATTTGTAGACGTACTAGAGGTCCCAGTGAAGTCCAGCTAAATACACCCCATACCATTACGGACCCACTGCCAGCTAGTACAGTTCCCTGTTGACAGGCGGGATCCATGACTTCATGGGGTCGGCGCCACACACAAATCCTTCCATTTGCCCGACACAGTTGGAAACGTGACTCGTCTGACCGGGCTACTTGTTTCCAGTTGTCAAGTGTCCATTGGCGGTGTTACCGTGCCTAAACGAGGTGCATGGCTCTGTGTCGTGTACCCATCAAGGGGACTGGAGTTGGGCATTGGCTCCCAAAGCCCATGTCGTGCAGGGTACATTGCACAGTCTGGACGCTGATGCTTGGCGAGGCTCCAGCATTGAATTCCGATGATACTTGCAAGAGTGTTGAACGCCTATCACGTTAAATGATTCTTGACAGCCAACGATGGTCACGTTCACCCAATGTCTTTTTACGGCCACACTGGTATTGTAGGTTGGAGGTTTTGCTGGAATTCTTGTAGTTACGGTACACCCTTGCAATGGTCATCCGTGAATACCCGAACTTCGTTTCTACTTCCAAAATACTATGGCCCATCTCTCGAACGCCAACTATGACACCGTGTTGAAAATTGATTAAATCGTTATTACTTGTCATTCTCATGCCGAAAACAGCTCTGACAGCTGGCAAGGATATCTATCGCTTTATATATACGCACTGGCGGACGCAACTGAGTATGCGCATGTGCAGACATTGCTATGTATTTTTCATAAACTTGTCTGTACCAGTTTTTTTTTGGCACTACAGTGTATGTATGTAAAAGTTTATTGAAATCTGGCAACTGATGTTGTACACATGTTTTATTCCATAGCTGATGAACGTAGAAGTTACTACCGAAACGTCCCACCACTTATAATTTTTAACGTAACTTATACATGATATGTGGACATCAAGAATTATTTTAATAAGTTAATCAGGACATTTGTATATTTACATAATCTTATATTGTATATTTACATAATCTTGATGAACAGTGCATTGCTGTCGGTTTTTGTTATTTCCGTAATCCCTAATCCTCAGAAATTTGACTTTTGTCAAAGCATGGCAACCAGGCCTTGATTTCATTTTGTGGCATGTTAACAGGCCTTGATTTTGTTTTATTTTATCAGTAGCTAGTGTTTTATTTTAGCTTGCTAGTGACCTTATTTTTTACTAGCAAATTGCATTATCTACTAGTGAAAGTTTATTAACATTGTACAAAAGAAACTTTAACATGTCCTCCTCCATTAGTCAATCATGACAAATTATGATTTCACCCCTGCAACTGTCACATTGTTACGCTGAAATTACCTGAAAAGATTACAAATATTCAGATATAACTCACCTTTTCATGACCTGACAGATTCATTCTAACAATTTAATTCGAATGCAAATATTTAAAAAAACTTTTTTTTTATTATTTAACTTTATTCACAAAATTCAAGAACACAATTCAAAATCCTAAGTTACTTTCCATATGGTTTATGATCTGGGTTTCAGGTCTTTTCGTCTTACCACTTTAAAATAGCAGGCCCGGGGTCAAACTCGTCTTCGGACAGACCTTCAAATTCCATATTCATGAGAGCATTCAATGTTTGTAAGTTTAAACTGCCCCTCCAATCACTCTGGATTCTCTTCATGAAACTCAACTCAACTTAACTTCTCATGCAGAAGCAGATAAGGGAAATGTACTGAACATTTCTACTAATGCCAAAATGCGTTGTACTTTTCGAGAAGTATTTGTTTCCAGGAATCAGTTGTTCCTTTTTGTAGGCCTATGTGTCTAAAATATTTTGCACGTGCAATGCAGTGACGCTTTACAGTTCACACTAAAACATTCAAAATGTTTCCACTAGTAACTTTTGCTAGAATCAACTTTGTATTTCGCATGTGTTAAGTTCATTAATGTCATTATTTGTTGTGACGCATATTTCTTTTTCACGAAGAGATGGATCGTTTCGTTAAAAATCGTCCATGGGTGCTGTGCAATAATACTAGTTACTACTGACAAGGCTCTTGCTAACGTTGGCAGGTATGCGAAACATTGAAATGAAGAATTTTTAATGCTTTTTCTACCGGCAACAAATTCCTTTGTTGCCCCCCCCCCCACACACACACACATATACACCTGGATCAAAAAAGTTATGCCACTGATAAACCAACAAGATAACATGACAATGACTAGTGGGTTAATGATGTAACAGACAAGTGTTGTTAGAATGTCACCTCTAACTTTTTTTTTTTTTGCTATGAATCCATTTTCTTAATTCCTTTTCAAAATTTTAAAATTTTGCATTTTTTTCTTATGAAAATAGTACTGTACTTGAACTTTCTTTTAAAGAAAAATGTTTTATTTATCTAAATCAAATTTTAATGTCATGACGTGCGGACACGGCACCTTCCTTCTGCTTAACTCTCTGCCTTCAAATCAGCGACCTTGCTCTTCTTCAAATCAGCGACCTTGCTTTGCACTTCGCACCACCAAAGCGGTTGTCAGCCAAGTTCCACTCCCTCACCGCCCCGGTACACTGGTTTAGCTTTAGCTCCACTTTCGGTGTTGATATCCCCTACTTAGTAAAACAAACAGCAGAGCAATTAGTAATGACCCCCTCCTCAGTGATTTACTATTCACCCTCCTCATTCACCCTTGGCCATACTAACACGAAACAAGAAAGATGACACCAGATTTTCGGGTGTAATGAGCACGTCTTTTGAATCTGTTCTGACACAAATTAAATTTATCAGAGCTATTCAAAGTCAGTGGAACCGGTATGGAAAACAATAGTATCTGACCGAAGAAACAAGTTTTTCAGTCGGGTTTTTATTCCTGTAGATATTGCTGTAAATGAAATCGTGAGCTTACGCCCTCTGGTTGCAGACTTGTGCAATTAAGATGAGAAAAATTTGAATTTATATGAGAAACATTTCACAGACGAAACGCTCTCCAACAAAGAAATAACTTTTTAAATCGGACTCTTCAAAGCTTCTAAAACTCCTATATTTGTCCATATATATCAATTGCAGAGATATGGACAAATATAAGATGTGCATCTAAGCCCCTGGTGGGAAAACCATGCATTATTTTAGGAAGAAAGTATTCTCAAAATTTTTTTCGATGTGAGCGGTGTCGGACCAAGAAGAACAGTTTTCAGGAGCTCTGATTTTACTGCAAATACATCAGAAGTAGAAATTAACACTTATGCCCCCTGGTGGCCAAACCATTTTTAACCAAAAATTAGAAATTATATGCAAAAGATTTCCAATAAGGCGTATTCGCTACACAAAGAATTTTTCAAATCGGAGTTTTAGAAGCAGAAAAAACGCAGAAAACGCAATTTACCTTTTCTCCCCTAGCAGAAAGTGTGTGATTTACTTGAAATTTTTGAATTTATACGAAACACATTATGCATTGCAAAAACACTATCTAACAAAAAATAATTTTTTTTCAAATCGATCCCCTAGAAGGAGAGATATTGACAAAAATAAGATATACATCTATGCCCCTGGCATAGAAACCATGCAGTATTTTAAGAAAAAATATTTCTAAAAGGTTTGTCGATGTGAGTAGTATCGGTCCACAAATGAAATATTTTCATTTGAGATTTTAGAAGCTCAGATTTTGCTGCAAATGCATCAAAAGCGGAAATTAAGGCTTACACACCCTGGTTGCCAAACCGTTTTTTTATCATAATTAGAAATTATATGCAAAGGATTTCCCATCTAGAGCTGTGTCTGGTAGGCGGGAATTGCATTTTGACATGTAATGCGTGATTATGCTCTCTAGACCAATCACACGCTAGCCAGAGATTCAGGATTTCATTTAAAAAGGCGGAGATAGAAACTGGGGTCACATGGCCAATTAGTATGTACGCTGTTCTGATGCCGTGGCGCCTCACGTGGCCTGTCAAGCAAAGAAATTGCAGCTCGAAAAGTGCTGGTGCTAAACGGAACGTTAATGGCCATCATGACACCATGTAAAAAGTTGGAAGATGTTTTGCCTCAAACATTCAAGCATAAAATAATTCAATGCAAGGTAGTTTCTGATAAAAGCTTTATATGTTAGCTGTGCATTGAATTAAAGAATGACAATGATTTTCAGTTGTGGCTTCAGAATTTTGCAGACGATACTCATACCTCCTGGATTGTGAGGAATGCTGTTGCATGCAGTGAAACATCAAAATTTGTTTTCAACAGAGAATTATGTCTGCCAGCATTCAGCACATGGAAAATATAAAAAGGTAAGGGTTTGGTATTCACAAAAAAAATAATAAATTAAAAAAAGTAAATGATAATAAAAAAAGTTAATAATAATAAATAAAAATATATAATAATAAATAAAAATATATAATAATAAATAAAAATATATAATAATAAATAAAAATATATAATAATAAATAAAAATATCTAGCTTATACCTAGTATAAAATTGAAGTCCCCGGTAGGCGTCTGTCTGTTAGTTCGGGCTAATCTCAAGAAACGCTGGACGGATTTTGATGTGGTTTTCACCATTCCATAGAGCATTTGTCGAGGAAGGTTTCAGTGTATAAAACATTAATCTATGACAAAAGGGAGCCGAGCAGTAATGATTTTAGTGGCAAGTTAAAGAAAAAAACGCTGTTCGCATTCTTTCGTGGCTTCCACTGCCTAAAGAACGATGTGCGGCCACCGGTTTACGAAACCTTTTTGCTCATTAGGAAAAAGACGTGAGGCACATGTGCGGTTTCCGGTCTGACAGCATGTAAGGCCACAGACTAAAAGCGTAGTTACATCGGATGCTGAAGATCAATTCCATGTCAGATCAATCACCTTCTTGACCTCACCATTTCTGATTTTGATGAAATTTGGTATGAAGCACACATATGACAAGGTAAGTAATTCTGCCAATTTTCAGATTTTTATTTTGAAAATTGTCCAAGATACACACATAATAAAAATCGAAATTTTTGTAAAAAAAGACAAACTTGCACACTTATAAATGGCTGTAACTGTTTTCCTAATTGTAGTACAGTGACAATTGAAACACAGCTGCAAAGCTAAAGCATTGAGCTTTCTATAGATACCATACATGACCTTCTTACAACAGATTAAAGTTTCAAGGTCATCCACTGTGACCTTTGACCTTGAATATCTCAAAACATGCCATCTTAAAAAATTACAAAAAAAATATATTTTATTGCTACAACATTCTTCTACCCATGTGCCAGATATTAGGCTGGCACCGCTATGGCAAGGCAGTGTAGGATTAATAGGAGTGTTATGCTGCACCCTTCTGTATGTAAGGCACAGAGACATACCATGCAATAAATATTTCTTACGTTGAGGATTTGTGTTTATTATACATGAAATGTGTATATATTATAACAGATCAACAGATTTATCAGAAATATGCTATGTGACAGCAATTTTACATGATAGACACAATTTTCAGCAGTAAATAATGTCAACAAATCTTTGAGATCAGAGATTGAAACTCCACCCATTTTAGCCAATGGCAGGGCTTCATCTTACCCAATGACAAAGCTTCTTATTAGAGCCAATGACAGGGTTTCTTATTAAAGCCAATGGCAAGGCTTCTTTTTACAGCCAATGAGAAATCTTACTGGTACACCATTTTACATTTGCTGTTATTTCAATTCTGAGCTTGTGAGTGTGTGGTTATCAATTTATCTGTAACATGGTTAACTGTTTAATTGTTATTTTATTTTATCTTTATTGTTATCTTTATTTAATCAATTTCTTTTTGTCACACTATATTTATTTATCATTTTTTTTTTTTTTTTTTTGCAGGTGCAGTTTCATTAACCAAAATGGACTTAAAAAGTCAAATTTTTTGTTGCAATCCTCTGGGTAAAAGTGGACACACAAGGTTTAGAAAGAATCTGAGAAAAGTACAGTCTTGGATGGTTCAGAAATGTCCAAATATAACATTAGAACAGAAAATATGTAGTTCATGCAGAAAATCTATCTCTGAAATGCCAGGTCTTTCATGTATAATTGAAACAGATGCAGAGGCAGAACAACCTCGGTTAAGTGAAGATAATTCAGAAGGAGTGGTGAAGAGTGAGGTATGGACTGACAGAGACACAACTTTGGATAGTCTGAATGATACGTTACTTTCTCTAGGCGAATCTCCTGTGAAAAAAAAAGATTAGGTGTTGGACAGTACAGTAAGAAGAAATATCAGAAAATTGGTGAAGTGATAAAAGACTACATAGGTGTTCCAGAATGTGATAATCCTGTGACAGTGTCTGATGAATCGGTCATGATTTCACAGTTGAAAGAAAAATTTCAAGAAACAGACTAGCAGTGTTAAAGTCCAAATACTAACAATATTACCTAGAACCTGGAGTATTCGTAAAATTCAGGAAGAATTTGTTGTAACATATTACATGGCACGAAAGTCTAAAAATGTTGTGGAAGAGCAGGGTATTTTAGCAACTCCAAATCCTAGGCCTGGGAAAACTCTCAGTGACAGTACAGTTGAAAACGTTATTGCATACTATAATAGTGATGAAGTGAGCCGTTGTTTACCAGGAAAAAAAGATTTTGTTGCAATGATGGAATCAGGATCAAAAGTACAAAAACAGAAACGTCTTATTCTAGGAAATTTGAAAGAGATATTTCAAGGATTTAAAGACAAGAATCCTAATGTCAAAGTAGGGTTTTCAAAGTTCTGTGGTTTACGCCCAAAGAATTGTGTGCTGGCTGGTGCAAGTGGAACACACTGTGTCTGTGTGTGTTGTGCTCATGAAAATGTAAAACTTATGCTAGCAGGGTACAAATTGCAAGACTTAACTCGTAATGATGAATTACCAGTTAGGACATACAAAGATTGCCTTGCAAGAATAACTTGTAACCCTCCTCTTCCAGAATGCTTCTTCTTCAAGTGTGATTCTTGTCCTGGTATAGCACACTTACTAGAGCAAATAAGTAGCTTATTCACCATGAATGGGATTGATGAAATTGTATATAAATTGTGGATTACAGCTGATCGCACAACACTTATGACAGTCTGTAACACTGTAGGAGAATTCCTTGAGACCTTTGAATCAAAAGTGAAATTGCTATTGCCACATTCTTCTTCAAGTGTGATTCTTGTCCTGGTATAGCACACTTACTAGAGCAAATAAGTAGCTTATTCACCATGAATGGGATTGATGAAATTGTATATAAATTGTGGACTACAACTGATCGCACAACACTTATGACAGTCTGTAACACTGTAGAAGAATTCCTTGAGACCTTTGAATCAAAAGTGAAATTGCTATTGCCACATTCTTTTATAGCTATTCAGCAGTCATACTTTGTCAAATCTGAAAGAAAACCTTGGTGATAATCAGTGTGTTGTGTTGTGCGATTTTGCTGAGAATTATTCCTTCATACTGCAGGATGCAGTCCAAGGATACCACTGGAACAATTCTCAAGCTACTATTCACCCTTTTGTCGTGTACTACAAAAGTTCACACACACTTCAGTTGGATCATGTTTCTTTTGTTGTCATCTCAGAATGTCTTAAGCATGACACTATCAGTGTTCACCTTTTCCAGAGCCAATTGTTGCAGTTTATATCATCACATTTTGGCAAGAAAGTAGAACACATCTATTACTTCTCAGACGGTGCAGCCTCACAGTATAAGAACAGGAAGAATTTTGTCAATCTGTGCCATCATGATGTAGATTTTGGTATCGCAGCTGAGTGGCATTTCTTTGCCACCTCACATGGAAAGGGGCCATGTGATGGTATGGCAGGCACCATTAAGAGATTAGCTGCACGTGCCAGCCTTCAGTGTTCATACAATGACCAAATTTTGACACTGCGACAACTGTATGATTGGGCTTCCAGAAACATTCCTTCGTGCCATTTTAAATACAGCACGGACAAGGACTATGAGAACCACAAGGAGTTCCTCGAGATACGTCATGCTAGTGCTCGACCAATTCCTGGTACTCAAAAACTTCCCTGTGTAATACCAGTAAGCCGCACAGCTATTAAAACCAAGATGTATTCAAACTCAACTGAATATAAGGTTGAGTCAGTATTGCTAAATCCAATAGAACTGGATCTGGAGGATATTCGTGGCTATGTTATTGTTGAGTATGATAACCAGTGGTGGGTTGGTTGAGTTTTGGATGTGAACATTCATACAGAACAAGTTAAGATAAGTTTTCTGCACCCACATGGACCTTCAGTGTCTTTCACATACCCACAGAAGCCAGATATATTGGAAGTGGATAAAACAGCGGTCATTACGAAGGTTGACCTACGAACAGCAACAGGTCGGACATATTTTATGGAGAGAAGCGAAATAGAGATGGTCACTAGCAAGATGGCATCACATTCTTTTGGTTTGCAACCTTATTAACCAAGCAGTTCACTTGTATGTGTACACCACTAATATAACCTGTAACACATTATGAAATTAATACATACATGCATCTGGAAAACAGTTATTGTACATTTGTCCGAACCTAACCTGGAGGACATATACTCCTATTAATCCTACACTGCCTTGCCATAGCGGTGCCAGCCTAATATCTGGCACATGGGTAGAAGAATGTTGTAGCAATAAAATATATTTTTTTCGAAATTTTTTAAGATGGTATGTTTTGAGATATTCAAGGTCAAAGGTCACAGTGGATGACCTTGAAACTTTAATCTGTTGTAAGAAGGTCATGTATGGTATCTATTGAAAGCTCAATGCTTTAGCTTTGCAGCTGTGTTTCAATTGTCACTGTACTACAATTAGGAAAACAGTTACAGCCATTTATAAGTGTGCGAGTTTGTCTTTTTTTTTACGAAAATTTCGATTTTTATTATGTGTGTATCTTGGACAATTTTCAAAATAAAAATCTGAAAATTGGCAGAATTACTTACCTTGTCATATGTGTGCTGCTTCATACCAAATTTCATCAAAATCAGAAATGGTGAGGTCAAAAACTTATTTTTTTTTATTGATCTGACGTGGAATGTCCCTGAAAGAGAATTGGTTTATCGGCGCTTGCACAGACTATGTGTGTTGTTGTTTTCATCCACACATATGTATGTCTTTGAGTAGCTCTTTAATTAAAATTAAAATTTTGTTTTAACATTATGCCGAGACGAAAATCGAATATAGGTCTTAGTACATCGGACGCTAAAAGAATTTGCTTGTCCCATCATAATGAAACTTTCCAACAAACAGAATCTCGATTGGCAAATGACGGACAAATAATGGCTTTGCAAAGAGAAAGACAGTCTTCTGTTGAACGTAATAATCGTCTTTCTTTAGATTTGCCATAAATTCTAAATTTCTACCGTGTGAAGCCGGGCCGGGTCGCTAGTATAATAATAAATAATAATAACATCTGTTTCTTCTTTACAAGGATGAAGAGCTGACAAAGAAAAATAAAAACTGCAAAGCAAGTTTATCAATAAGAATAAAACGGGATAGTTAAAAATGTTCGCTACAGAGATACACATGTTACAGAAGGCCTCACTGCTATCATTGAAGTAAATCATAACCACAGCCATTTAGTAGAAAATGCTGAAGCTTGGACTTGGCTTAGGAGTGATGAAACCAGGAATATTTTTCTCAATTATTTTAAGAAAGGTAAGCAGCATTATTAGTGATGTTGTGTCACAGATCCTTTTTCTACTAATACTAAAATTTTACTGTGAAGGATTTCATGTAGGAGCGTTTTTCTGTGACGCAGAGTAATACGGCAAGGGAAACCACTCGCTTTGCATAGAGCAGGTGGTGATAATTTCATGGGAAGCAGTGAAACCTTCCCCGATTCTGACGTATGGAAAGAGTGTGATCTCTGAAACTTCATAAAAAAAAAAAAAGCGGGGAACATACAGAAAACTATTTGGTTTATATATATAGATAAAACAGATAGGAATTGCTGTATGTTAAACAATCCTAATAAATCCGGTTCGTACATAATGTAAACAATAACTGATATCCGATCTTTAAAAATTCATAAAAAAAACAAAAAAAACCTAAACATTTGTGCAAGGTTTGAATGCCCCATTAATTTTCTAGACATTGTTAAGAAAAATATTTGAATGCCCAATTAATGTTCCGAACTCTTGAAAGCAACTACAATCGAAAAATTTGGATTTGGTATAATTCACAAGTACTTCAAGTGATTCAGCAGAATTAGTAATGGCAAACTACACAGTCACAACTACAATTAACCATTGCACTTGTACCTTTTTTGCCGTCATGCTCCTACCGTGTAAACACATTTTCAAACTAAGATAAATGAAATGCATAGACCTTTATGATGCTAACCTCTGTGAGACATGCTGGAAAAGATGTTACACAACTAGAAATTACAAGGTGTTTCAAGAGACAAATGGATGCACCGAAAGATGCAGAAACACTGAACCTAATAATAGTTCAGTAAGAATAAGAGAAAGAGTGCTTACTCCTAATGACAAATACCGAAGAGCTAAAACTGAGTGTGACATGATAGCTGATGCCATGAAGGATCTGAATGATACCAAATTCTTAACCATGATGACACAGTTAAAAAAGTTTTCAGAAGCTATACAGGTTGGCTCTTTGATGTCAGTTGAAAGCATTGATGAAATACCAGGCACAAGCACCCCCAAACTCCTCTTATTGCAGAAAATGTCACACACAGTATTTGTTATTTTAGCCCTGACTTCATGGAACATCGTGTACTACCACAGGATCACTTGGAAAGTGCACTCGCCTGTGAAGGTATACAAATGAATGATGCAGAGACTGAAGGGCACATATTTTTTCAAGAGCAACTAAGCAGCAAAGAAACATCCTTAATGGCTCCAATCACATCATCTTTTGTAATCCACAATGCCTCATCATCAGTTATCACCATGTGCCAAACAAAACCCTCAGCATGACACAGTTCATCAAGAACAATCAACCAGTTATGATCAAATTATTCTTCCCTCTCACATGAATTTGAGTGGTAAAGCCAGGAATAAAAGAAAAATAGCTCCCAGGGTGTCTATGAAATCAAAACATAAAAAGCCAATGATGATTCATTTGAGAGCCTCAACTGAAACAGCTGGTAATGATTTCGCAGGGTAAGAAAATTCTCTAATACCATCAGAGTAATTCTCTAATACATGACACAGCTTTCAAAATAAGCAGTGTGAACAAACAGTTGGACTAAGACATTAAGCAAAGGTAAATTGAGGGGATATTCGAAACAGCAATAAAAGAAAGAAACTTTTTTGTGTCTTATAAATGAAATTAAGTAACAGAAAATAAAATCCAGAATGTTTCTAAGATTAAGAGATTACTGTATATTTTTGCACAATTTCTCAATCACTCATTTACGAAAGATGCTTCAATAAACACTTCCTTTCTTTTAAAAATGTTTGTGTGTTATATTGCTGGTATGTAATGCCTCAGAACTTATAAATCATTCATCAGCCATGTGTAACACAAGATCAGGATTCTAGCATAGCACCCTCTCAACCTTTTTTCTTCCATGCCTCAGAAATATCCCCCGTACCATATTATCATATTTCCACTACTAATGCTGTTAAGTACATGAACAATAATACCAACACACTGACTGCACTGAAAATATTTAATTACTGAAGAAGAGTACATGAATTGTGACTACAAGTAAGCACTGATCTAAATACCAAGCTAAACCAAATTTTGAACTTTGATAATGTAATCTAACAGCTTTCACATCAGCATTGTATGTAAACTTTCACAGCAATATTCAAATGAAGACATAATACTTTCAAGTTTGACTGCTGTGTAAGTAACAAATTATTATATTTTAAAATCTCAAATGTTTTGTTTTCGTTACAGAAAACATGCTCAGTAGGAATTGTTTCAACTCATTAATGGAAAATATTTAAAAACAATAAACAAATATGCAACTGTTACAATTAATACAGCAATGATTTCAAACTGGCTTAGTTGCCAGGTATGAAATTAACAATTATAAATAAAAACTGTGATAAACAAAAGAGAAGGTAACAGGGCAAAGCCGGTGTGATATAATATGACATGTAAAAGAAAAAACTTCAGAGTTCCAGATGATAGAAGATACTTTTTGAAGTCTTATATAGGAAACACGGTATCTGTTAGAAAATAGTAACAGTATAGTAGTTATTAAACTATACTGGTTATTAATTGGTTATTAACAGTATTTGTTGTTATGTTGGTAAAGTCGGTGAAAAAAACAGGTAATTACAAGGACTTGATGTGAACAGAATCCACTTTGTCGAAGTTATGTGGATTTTTTATTATCTCAATGGCCTTATATTAATCTGGAAAAAAGAAACTTGGAAATAGACAGAATTTTTGTGTCTTCAAACTTTATCATAGCTTTCACATGATTTAAATTTGCATGTATGGTAACAAAAGGAGGTTTGGGGGATGGGTTTTGCTACAGAAATGTACTGAAATATAGCTTTGTAACTGGATAATTTTTGCTTCAAATGATTTTATAATGCAAAGCTATTCAAATTTCATTTGGATGTGCCCAACAACTCACATTTGAAAACTGCAAAAATTTTTTGTTAGAACCACAATTTCTTTTAGCAGAATTACTTAGAGCTGTATGAAAACAACAACAAAACAAAACAAAAAAAGAAGAGGCTGACTTAATGGAGAGAGAGTGCCCACACTCACTCCAGGACCACTTTACCTAAGATTTTCGAGTAATTATAAGGAAGCAAAAACTAACTGAAAAGAATTGCCCAATGGTTCACATTTAGACATTTGTTTGCCTGTCTACAGAATTTCATCCATTATATTTCAAATTTCTATTTATAAACAAAATTTCAGGCAGAGGATAAACATTTGTATCAAAACATTCTATAACTGTTTAAATCAAGTGGTGGTCAGCTTCATAAACAAGTACATCACCCAGCAAAGTGAACCAATGGCCAACCAGACAATATTTTCACCAACTTTCTGCCATAATATACAGCAGTCTGCATCATTGGCTATATATATGCCAATTTGACGTAGTTTTTTTATTACATATTTGTTACAGACAGTACTTATGAGTACATACTGTCCGTAACTCACAGTTTTAAATGATAAAAATATGGCAACTTTCATTATAAGCACCAATTTATACACCCTGGTATGTTTCATATCTTTCGGATATATCTTGAATTACAATTCTACAAGTTCCACCCCTATTTTACTCAAGACATTTTGTCTACATTAGCAGTATATCAGGCAAATAGCACCTATGAAATACCTTCAGCTAATACAGGGCTATTATAAAGAAGCTTTACAATTTCAAATGTTGACTAGCCCAATTACTTGTTCTCCCATCTTGGTGCAAATACTGTATACATTTAGGTCCTGTACTTTGTGTGTTTATTAAAACCTGTGTGTTAATTTGTCTCAAAGTTTCTGATCTGAATGTGTGTGTGTGCTTCAATAGACACTGACTAGTTATATTAATTCATACACTCGACGTGGACCAGGAACACTAAAGTCATCACTCTTTCCATGTAAACAAGTGAGTCTCGGATAATTCTCATTGACCACCACCGGGAATCAAAACCAGGGTCTTCCAGTTAAGTGGCGGACATGCTACCACTGCGGCCTCGAATTCTCCAGACTCACATGTGATTAACTGCCATACTACATGGTAGGTTGCTTTATGGAGCCCTGCACAGTGCTGGGGATTCACCAAAGATGGAAAGCAGCAACTGATCAACTAACTAGGAGGCAAATTAATAATTAATTCACACACTCGATGTGGACCTAGTGCTTTATTTATAGAGAAAATAGTACCGGAGCTCTAAAAATATTATGGGAAATCGTACCGTGAGTTAGTGATGTACCGAAATGATAAAAATTATCTCTGTAATTGTTCTATGAAAAATACACATGGGGTGGGGGTGTGTTACTTCTGTTGTTCAGTTTGATATTTTTGTGTTCCTTAAACTGTTGTACATTTTATTTAATTACTGCCTATCAAACACAATTTTGTTGAAATATATATAATTGATAAATAATAAAGACTGAAATTTTCACATTTCTTATGAATAGCTCATTTTTGGTACCGTATTTCTGTCATGCGTGCAAATCATGAAATTTCTTTAAATTTATTTAAAGCAATTTGACAATTTCCTTTTTCTCTCTCTAAAAGTATTGGTATGGTTCACAAAATGCAGAAACTGTTGTTTACAATTGCAAAATACAAAACTTACCGGATTTTTAAATCTTACCAGAATAATGGCCATATAACTGTAATTCACAAAAAACTCCACAGGGCTAACATTTCCGAATTTTCTTCCTTTTTACTGGCCACTCTGCAGTAAAAATCATCAGCAGTGTGATGCACCTTTGCCAGCCAACTTTTCACATATTCTATTGGATTGAAATGTTTTAGTGAAGGCCCAACTAATTTTAATAACATTAGTTCGGACACTGTGCCAGTGTTCAATGAGGCTCTCTGGCATTACAATGTTGTTCATTGCAGAGAAGCCCCTTTCACATTTTGCAGTAGATACGGGAGATACAGTTCACAATGGAATTCAAGATTTTCAAACTGTTTTTTACTTCTCACCTGGCAGTGGACTTATATATTCTAAAATCTTTAATCACCTCTCTAGCATTTATTTTAAAACGGTTGCAAAGTTTTTCCTGTTCCTTTGCCCCATATGAAATATCTGAGGAATCAGGCCAGTAGCTGGCACGTAAAACTTTCACTTGCGTTATAATTTCCTCATAATCTTATAGTTCCTCATAAATATAACATGGGGAGTGTGCTGTTCACTTGCTTAAAGATGCTCCAGTTTGACAAATTAAATAATTTTTTTATGGGACACCACAAACTCTTGGAAATTTGCAACCCAGATGTACAGTAGCGAACAAAAGTATTTGGCGAAACACTTTTTCGACCATCATTTTTTTTTCTGCTAGACCAAATCGGGTCATTTTGGGATATGATATGTGTTGATTCGTGGGTTACAATACCGCGTAGTTTGTATTTCGCTCAAAGCGAATTTGTCGTTCGAAATGGGCCATATTCAAGAGTCGCCAATCATTACCCATTTGTTTGCTGCCTGTGTTAATGTTTTACTTGTGATTTTCGTGATGTGTAGTGTGATAATAAGTCAATCTTACGAGTTTTCAGAAATGGGTAAAAAGGCGGAGATCCCTGTTGGAGCTCGCCAGGCGGCGTGAACATGGTGGAATCCGAAATGCGCGTCACCGACATTGCGAGGGCACTGAAGATCCAACACCAGTCCATTTCAGCTATCCTGCAACGTTATAAGAAGACTAGGACCGTCGAGAAGAGTCCGCGATGTTGTAGGCCTCGTTCCACTACGTTGCGCCAGGATAGACGCATCCTCCGTCGATCTCGTGCTGATCCCACCTTGGCAGCTGTGGACATCGCCACCGAATTCCGCGACAGCGATGACCTGAACGTTAGCTGAATGACCATCTCCCGTCGTCTCATTGCTGGTGGATTGAATGGAAGACGCCCCGCCAAGAAACCACTCATCGGAGTCAAGAATCGACGAGCCAGAGTCGCGTTCGCGCGCCGTCATCGACACTGGACCGCGACGGACTGGAGTAAGGTGCTTTTCACCGACGAGAGCAAGTTCAACTTGTTCGGTAGTGATGGCATCCGATACGTACGACGTCCGTGTGGCCAGAGATTCAACCGACTGTCAAGCACGGAGGAGGATCGCTCATGGTTTACGGCGCCTTCTCTCGCAATGGAATGGGCCCCATCATCAAGATTGACGGAATAATGACCGGCCAGAGCTACACGAACATGCTCATCAACGATGTCTTCCCTTGGGCAAACCAGAACATGCCACCCGGATGGATCATGCAAGATAACGACCCGAAGCACACCTCCAGAGTAGCGAAGGCAGCCTTCCAGCAACAACAGGTCACACTTCTAGACTGGCCAAGCCAATCTCCAGACCTCAACCCCATCGAGCACGTGTGGGAGGAGCTGGAGAGACGATGTGCGAAGAAAATCTGCCGGAATAAGGCCCAGAAGTTCGACCAGCTGTCTGTAGAATGGACGCGAATTCCGCAGGTCACCGTCGAGAAGCTAGTGGACTCGATTCCGGCCCGTTGTGCAGCTTTTATTAAGTCTCGTGGTTATCCCACTAAGTATTAGTTATTGTTTTGTCGTTTTCCGTACTTGTTTTCTGTTATCGTTGCATTAAATGAATGTGATACACACCTACTTTGTTGGTCAATTTGTATGATCTTTGTGATTAAGCTCGGTACCTGATCTGTGTTAAGGTTTCCGATCCATCTGCATATGGGTCATGTTTACAACTGAATAACACATATATCCCAAAATGACCCGATTTAGTGCAGCAGAAAAAATATGTTCGAAAAAATGCTTCGCCAAATACACTGGCGGAAAGTGAAAAAAGCACACTAAGAAGGAATTGGCGGACGATCGTGAAATTTACATATGTTAATGGGGTCGAGCTTACGTTGGTGTGATGTTAATTTCGGGACCAACCGGTGAGCGCTTACGCCACAGCACAGCATAATATGCAAATTATCGTCGGTGGTATTTTTAAGGAGTACGGCGAAGTGAATGTAATCAGTCGTCGGCGTACGGACACGTGCGAAGAACCTGAAGAGCTGCAATGCCTGGACATGGAAGACGTGTACGATTTCAGCAGTTATCGGACTTTGAGCGAGGTCGTCTGGTCGGACTCCGCGAGGCCGGGTGGTCGTATCGTCGTGTTGCGGAGCGAATTGGACGGGAAGTATCGGTGGTGATACGATGGTGGCGTAGATGGTCCGAGGAACATTCCCTCACGAGAAGACGTGGAACCGGGAGTCACAGACGGGCTGATGAGCGGACCGATAGACGCATAAGAAGAGCGGCGTTGTCAAGAGGAACATCCACTGCGATGCAAATCCGAGCTACCGTTGCACCTGAGGTGACTGCGAACAATCCGCAACCGTCTACTGGATGCAGGAACGCCTGCAGTGGTGTCGCCAACATTTGCACTGGAGAACGCAATGGCGATCTGTCGTGTTCAGCGATGAAAGCAGATTCTGCTTGGGAGCCTCCGATGGCCGTATGCGTGTTCGCAGACGCACAGGGAAGCGTTGCCACCCTTCTTACATCCGCCAGCGAAACACAGGGCCTACACCTGGTCTCCTGGTGTGGGGAGCGATCAGCTATGACTCCCGTACACAACTAATGTTTGTACCGGGTACGTTAAACAGCACCTCCTACATCAACATCATTCAGCCCGTTGTGCCATTTGTAAGGTCGGCCCATCGTGATGTTTTCCAGCAAGATAACGCACGGCACGTGCAACGCAACATGCACTTCAGGGTGTGAGACAACTTCCATGGCCTGCACGTTCACCGGATTTGTCCCCCATTGAGCACGTGTGGGATTTTATGGGACAACGACTTATCCGGTCCCCACGGCCAGCCACGACCATCCCCGATTTACGCGTCCAGGTTGAGAATGCTTGGAACTCAATACCCCAAACTTACATCCAACATCTGTACGACAGACTCCATGCCAGAGTTGCACAGTGTGACGCAGTTCATGGCGGTTCAACCTCGTACTAACCATGTTACATGGAAATGTTATTTTTCAGTTTACCAGCAAATACAGCTGTATTTTGCCATAATGTTTTGATCACGTTATCCTTTGTATTCCGTTATTATGCTGTATAAATTTCGTTGGTATCAGACGTCTCCTTCTTGGTGTTCTTTTTTCACTTTCCGCCAGTTTACTTTTGTTCGCTATTGTGAATGTGAGACGAGGGTTCGTTGCAAATTAGTGGGGAGCTCAGCTCCAGTAGGCTCCGGCACAAATTAACCCCTGCGTTTACAAGGAACACCAAACACGAGACTCGCTGGTTTACGTGGAAAGAGCGATGACTTCTTTTTGGTGTTTCTGGTCTACATCGAGTGTATGAATTAATTATTCATTCGCTTCCTAGTTCATTGCCACCATGAACTTCATTTTTTCCCTCTTAACAAACAAGCAGCCAGTCACCATCAGCAAATTTTTTTTGTATTTCTTAAAAGCAACTGAAAAAGAACTTGCCTATTTTTTATTAAGCCAATTTCTGTTGGGCATCTTAACTTCATGCAGTTATAATACCATTAAAAACAGGTATATCAATACAAATATTTACACAAAAGTACCCAACTACTTGATATTAATTGGGCCAGAAGGAAATGAGCCATTAGCAAGTCATTTACTGCAGCACAGCTGTCTCATTTTCTTGTCAAGTTTCAGCTGAAGAGAAATTAGGTGAAAACTTAGAATAAAAAAAAAATAAATCCAGGAACTAACACAGTGATGAAAAGTGAAGCACCAAAGTTGTATAAATTAACAAATCGATAAATGAATTAAGAAATGGGTAAGTCATTTCATCAGACTTTTTTTCCACTACGAGTCTGGAAATCAAAGCGCGATCGCTAAAACCCTCTTATTCGCAGTTCTTCCCAAATAATCGAGAAAAAAAGGTATGTTCTAAACAAATGTAATAACTGGGAGATACCTCTGAACAAAAAACGGTGAAAAAACACAAACGTCACCGCTCCAAAATACGTTAGGCCTAATTAGACAGTACCAAGGAGGTTAGAATAAGATATCTGGAGATGTCCTTGTTAATGGAGCAGAACAGCTTTGCATGAAGTCTATAACCGCGAGCGACGGCTGTCAAAGTGTGGGAAAGCCGATGGTGTCAAGGCTATTGCAATGCATTTTGTGTTGGCCAAATCGCCTTTTTTTCGTCGCAAATGTTTCCAATTTCGCATTGTAACCTGCTGCCGATGTGTGAGAAAATGCTGAATTTTTATTTTAAATTGAAATACACGAACGTTAGTGCGAATTCTAAACAAAACATAACGTTAAAATTGAAAACTTCACTGGTGTATGAAACATAAACCATTCCGGTTTGATATTAGCACGATTTCTGCAACCAAAAAGCAGGCAATTCCAAAATACGCACAGTTGAAATCACGTCGGTATCATGTAAACAACGTCAGCGGTTGCGCAGTAGTCTAAGCGATAGCCTCTGTTCATTTGTCGAAAAGGGGTCCGGGTTCGAATCCCGTAAGGTATGGACAGTGCCGGAACTAGAAATTTTCTTTGGTGGGGCAAAACCTCAGACTGGCGCTTCCCCCCCCCCCCCTCTTCACACGAGGCTTTTTACCAGATTTTCAAAATTAAGGTATTTTGAAAAATTTTACAGTTATGGTTTGAACAAAAAAAATTATTTTAAAAAGTGGGTACAGGAGGCCTTTTACCAGATTATCAAAATGAAGGTATTATTTAATTACACTTATGGTGTGAACACAAAAAATTCTACTAAAAGTGTACAAAAAATTATTGCAAAAAAATTCCTATATCTTTATCTTGCGAGCTTTCTTGGCTGCAAAGGTTTTAATGACTTCATCATATGATATTTGTGATGCCATTTTGTGTTCAATGTTAATTATACTTAGGATTGTGAGACGTTCCTGTCTCATAGTGTTCCGTACGTATGTTTTAATCAGCTTTAGCCGCCCCGGTGGCGCAGTGGTCTAAGGCGCTGGCCTCTGATCATTCGTCCGAAAGGGTCCGGGTTCGAATCCCGGTCTGGCATGGATGTTGTGTTTGTCTTACGGCACTGGCTCTCTCCCTTCCCTGGAACCAGTGACCCTAAATTAGGGACGGGCGACTGCTTATAGCCCATTGAGTTGCTCACGGTGGTCGTTAAACCTCCGATCAAAAAAAAAAAATCAGCTTTAGTTTGCTGAAACTTCGTTTGTTTGATGCAACAGTCACTGGAAGTGTCAACAAAATCATAAGTGCTGTTGAAATGTTTGGGTACGCATCTTCAAGTCTACATTTGAAAATGAAATTTAGGAGAGTTTTAGGAGATGCAGTTTTCAAATTACTGTCTAGGCTCAGAGCGTGATGCTTAAAGCTCTCTACTTCTAGTTCAAGCTCAGCTTTACAGATATTATCTGAATACGTCTCCCCAAGCTGAGCTGCCTTCGACCTTAGTTCTTCTGCAGAAAGTGACTGGAACTTGGAGCCACGAAGGAAGTTAAATTTTTTACCTACTTCCTCGATTGCCTCAAATCTCCTCAGTTCTGAAAGCACCCTGTCCATTACTTCCAAAAGAACGATCTTGAATTTTTTTTTCTGTAGACATTTGAAGTTCTTCATCCAAAAATGTCTTCCTTTTCCTCATTCGAACTTTACGGAAATTGGGGCTCAACCCAAGTTCCTTTGCCTTTTCTCTGGCTTCAGTGATTGCATCATTTGCACAAGTATATCGAGACGATTCCAGAAGTTTGATGAGTCCACGGATGTGCTTTGCAGACATATCAATTGTTATATACTCTGTTTGAAGAAGATTGTTGACCCGGTGAATATGACTCAAAACTTTGAACCAGAAACAGGTCATCAAATAAATTCATATGTTGATAGGTCTTTCAAAAGATTTTTGGCCCCATCTTTCGTTTCCAAGTTTGAGTCACTGTAGTTCTTAAGTTCATCTAAGGCCTTCATGACTTTTTCCAGTTGAAAAAAAACAACTCGCACGGCTTCAATTTTGGCTGACCATCTGGTTTGTGTCTGCGATTTCAGTGTGGTTATCACATGAGCCTGAAGAACTTCCCACCTTGAAGTTGATGCAGCAAAGAATAAATAGAGGCGGTGAAGTGTACCGAAGTATGTTTCTGCCTCTACCACCACACAAGCAGCGTGAAAACCCACTAAATTGAGTGAATGAGCTGCACATGGTATAAAAAAGGCTAAGGGATTCTATCCGAGATACGTTTCTGAACACCCTTGTTCTTTCCAGCCATATTAGCACCATTATCATACGACTGGCCCATGCAGTTGCTGATATCCAACCCATCCCTTTTCAGTTTATCTATGATGGCTTCTGACAGGCCTGAAACAATTTTATCCGTCACAGTGAAGAAATCAATGAAGCTCTCAACTACTGGACCATTCTCATCAACCCGTATGTACCTTATAATCTGAGACATCTGCTCCTGATGGCTTACGTCGTTAGTGCAGTCAAACATCAGGGGAAAATACTTTGCTTCCTTAATGTCGTTCAGTATTTTTTCCCTAATTTTTCTTGAAATTATTTTCAAAAATTCATCTTGTATTGCGTGAGAAAAATAAGTAAGCTGACCTTTTTTGTGGCGTTCAATATGTTCTCGTAAAGGGGCATGGTAATGTGAAACGAGCTCTATGGTATTGAGAAACTTTCCACTGCTAGGGTCACCAAAGTCACTGGTTTCTTCTGATCCTCTAAACGGGCTACCCTGTTTTGCCAAATGCACAATGACATCAACAATAGATAGCAACACAGCTTTCCAATGGTTTTCCTCTTCTCTGATTTGCTCTTGAAGCTCTTTATCTATGCCTTTTCTTGTTACCAATGATGACTCCAGCGTCTTCCATGAACAAAAACATTTTGTGATTTAACGAGTTTTCGTGCTCTGGAATTCGATCACTTAATTTCTTCCACTGAGTGAACCCATCTTTTTTAGCTAGAGTTGATAACTTTTGATCGGGAATGGAATCTGAAAATAATCTGCAGGGGATATAGAAAAGTGCCTTTTTCGACTTACTGTACGCTAACCATGATCTCCGAACTCTGAAATTGTTTGGAAGCTGTTTGCAAAACCATTCTTCGGTAAGCTTCCTACCATCCCTTAGACTGTTAGCAAGATCATTAGGCTCATGGACATCTCGAATTTCAGCTCTCATCCTTATCAAATAGCATCTTTGCGCATCACAAAACTTTTCAGGCCAACTTCCTGGATCATGATAATCTAAATCCAGTTCACCAGAAGTTGACGGAATATTTTTTTCCATACCAAGACTGCCAGACCTGCGCCAATTGCGCCAAAACGTTGTTCGTGCGCCATTCTGCTAAAAAAATCGCCATTTCGACGAAATCTGCGCCAATTTTGGGCCAAAATTGGCGCAGATTTCGTCGAAATGGTCATCGATATTTTAGCGTTATCTTACGGCGTTCGAAATCGATTCAGCGGTTAATTCGTACGTGAGATTCTTCCGCGGATACGCGGAGTCCCCGCCGGTTTTTTTTTTTTGGTTTTTTTTTTGTTATTTTCGAGATCGATGCAAAAGTAAAGAAATTTTCGGGCTAAAGTGAAAAAACTTTCGGGATATCGTATTCCGTCTGGGGACGTTGTTTTGTCTTTTTAAACGTTCGAAAACGGAAGTTAAACGAAGTGCAGATTTTTCCTGTAATCGTATTTTTTTTCTCTCGCGATGTTGCTTCTGTTCAGTATTGTTAAATGAAATTTCATTGCATAATTTCAGCTTGAAATTGTAGGCAACGATTTCCGAAAACGGAAGTTAGGCCGCCCGAAAATTTCCCCGTAATCTTCGGCGACGAGATTCTCACGCTGATTCGAGGAATTCCGCCTTTTTTTGTTTTTTTGTTATCATTTGGACCATGTACTGAATTTAATCCTTCGAAAACGGAAAGTAGACGGAGGTAAAATTTCTCTGTTAATCGTAATTTTTTTTTCTCGCGATGTTTCCTCTACCCAGTATTGTTAGATATCATTTTATTCCTTAAATATTTGTATTTCAGCTTGAAAATGTTGGATAAATTTCCGAAAACTGAAGTCAATTCAGCTTGAAAATGTTAGATAAATTTCCGAAAACTGAAGGCTTGAAAAACCGTTATTTCAAGCCATGTTTCCCAATTCAGCGATCGCAAAAAAAATATTCGTGTGGAAGAACCAAGGCTACTGCACTAATTCAGCACATGGCCAGTATTTCTACAAGTAACATCGTATCTGAAGTTAAAAAAATCCTTTTTCTCTATCTACAGACGGAAGTAATGATGCTCAAGCAAATAAACTGTATCCCATTACAATAACATATTGTGACGAAAAAATAGGGAAAAGTTCAACTGTTTTGTTATCATTGGTTGAATCAAGTAATAATACAGGTGAAGGAATAATCAACGTTTTGAACAATGAATTTGTTAAAAAAATATCTCGTGGAGCAACTGTGTGTCATTTTCCTGTGACAATGCTAACACTATGATAGGTCAAGTAAAAGGTGTTGTTTCTCACATAAAGAAGGTTCAGCCTGCAATCGTAGTGCAGCGATGTTCATGCCATTTAGTAAATTTAGCTGCGCAGAAATCTGCTACCCGGTGGCGCAGTGGTCTAAGGCGCTGGCCTCTGATCATTCGTCTGTAAGGGGTCCGGGTTCGAATCCCGGTGAGGCATGGATGTTGTGTTTGTCTTACGGCACTGGCTCTCTCCCTTCCCTGGAAGCAGTGACCCTAAATTAGGGACGGGCGACTGCTTATAGCCCATTGAGTTGCTCACGGTGGTCGTTAAACCTCCAATCAAAAAAAAAAAAAGAAAGAAATCTGCTACTCAACTGAAAGGATTTGATGTTGAGCAGTTTCTGATACAGTTGTACTTTTTTTTGGAGAAAAGTTCAAAGAGGAAACACAATTTAAAACTGAGTCAAGCTGTTTGTGGTACTAAACCACACAAAATTTTAAAGCATGTCAATACTCGCTGGTTATCACTTTTGGAATCCATTGACAGAATTTTAGAACAGTGGGAGGCTCTAGAACGCATAACTTGTAATCAATTATCAGGAATACTGATCTTTTGGTTCTTACTTAAAGTCTGAATTTTGCCCCGTACGTTCAGGGATCAGAATTTTTAGGAGGTTTTCTTTTTCTCATTTTGATCTACCTTGGGGAACATCTTCACCCTCACACTTTTCTTTTTCCAGGTGGGAGGTGCGTTGAACCACTTACTAACTTGCAATCGTCTGCTTAATGTCCATGACCATACATGCAGGATCCCATGTATGCAAGAGCAGTGGCTCTTTCAGACAGCAACAACGAAAAAGTCATACACTGATTCTACTACTGAAGAAGAAGGTGGGGGGGGATCTCGTGCCGAAACGTCACTGTGCCAGCGTTAAGCGATAGAAGCAGCTTTTATCTAACCAACTTTACTAAATCTCACTATCATCTTATAGTTTTGGTTCCAGTTGTAATTGTTCACAGCAATAACGAAAGTTTGACATTGATAATTACTAGATAAAAAACATTGTATGAAGAGTATCATGGTGCAACTGCTGAAAGATGATGCATATAGTTTTCACTGTTATCTTATACTTTTGATTCCAATTTGATTATTAAATGTTACCTTAGTTTTCCTTTTATATCGTACGCTTTCCTTCAGAAAACCTTAGGAGTTTGTGATGAACATGCAAACTACGTATGCGTGGCTTGCCAGTTGGTTGGTTTCAGAAATAATGTATTTTAATCTGAATGCCATGAATCTCGAAAAACATGCTGCTAAAAACCAACCAAACAACAAACAGTAATTACATGTTACTTATTCTTCCTAAGTGTATATTCGCAAGCGTTCACTAACAATAGCAACAGTTCTTTTACGCGGCAGCATCCCATTTGTGTTATAGCGAAACAAATGCATTCAGAAGAAAATCCCTGATATTAATGTGTTACGCTTAAAATATTGCAGGTCATGTCGTCATCATCATTGTCAACCATTATCAATCCACTGCTGGACGAAGGTCTCCCCAAGTTTCCTCCACAACGGTCTGTCTTGTGCCAGTCTCCTCCATGTCACGCCCGCATATTTTCGAATTTCATCCACCCATCTCCCATGTGGTCTTCTTCTGGGTCTTTTCCTGTCCCATGGAATCCAATCTAAAATTTCGGCTGTCCATCGATGGTCTGTCCTTCTGGCAGTATGTCCAGCCCATTGCCATTTCAGGGATTTAACTCTGATCGTGACGTCTTTCACTCTCGTCATTTTTCGGATCCACGAGTTCCTCTTCTTATCTCTCCTGGTTATACCAAGCATGCACCTCTCCAAGCTTTTTTGAGTTGTCTGCAGCCTTTGTATGTCTCTTTTAGTTAAGGTCCACGTCTCTGCACCATACGTAAGCACTGGAAGGATGCATTCATCAAACACTTTTCTTTTAAGACATAATGGCATATTGCTCTTGAAAATTATGCTGTTTCTTCCAAAAGCTCTCCAGGAAAGTTTTGTACGCCGATTAATTTCTTGATCAATGTGACCCTCACTTGATATCTGCTGTCCAAGATAAACGTACGTGTCTGTTATCTCCAGCTTTTCTCCATCAATCGATAAATCTTCATTTCTTGTGAAAGCATTGAACATCACTTTTGTCTTCTGAAAGTTCATTTTTAATCCCACTTCTTTACTCTTGTCAGCAAGTTCCTGGATCATACTCTGCAGCTCTGGTGGGGTAGTTGCAAAAATGATTACGTCATCAGCAAAACGAAGATGGGTTTGATAATCTCCATTAATCTTTATCCCTTTGTTTTCCCAGTTCAGTGATTGAAAGACATTTTCCAATGTGGCATTAAAGAGCTTCGGAGATATGGTGTCATCTTGTCTCACTCCCTTTCCAATTTTTATGTGTGTTGTATTTCAAACAGCCGAATCTTTGCACTTGCATTTTCATAGATGTTATTAATAATATTAATGTATGCATCTTCAATACCGCAGGATTTCAGAGCCATTGTAACTGCTGATGGTTTCACCGAATCAAAGGCTTTTTCATAATCGATAAAAGCCATGCACAATGGAAGTTCATATATATTCCCTCGCTCTTTCAATTAGTTCTCTCAGTACGTGGATATGATCTATTGTGCTGTAGCCACTCCTGAATCCAGCTTGTTTTCTCGGTTCAGCCATGTCCAGTGTTACCTTCAAGCGGTGTGAAAGAACTTTAGTGAAGATTTTATAAACCACTGATAGGAGGCCGATAGGTCTGTAGTTCCTGAGATCCTCAATGTCACCTTTTTTATGTAGCAGGATCATTGTAGCGTTGTTCCAATCCTCAGGAATCTTCCCTTCATTAAGGCATCGAGTGAAAATTTGGGCGAGTACTGTTTCGATTTCTCCACTTGCTTCTTGTATGATGTCTACAGTAATTCCATCTTCTCCTGGAGCTTTTCCCCGCTTCATGTTCTTGATTGCATGTGCAACTTCAACTGGGAGGACTGGAAGAACTCTGGTATCTTTCATGATGTCTGGAGTACATGTATCATCCCTTTCATATAATTTGGAGTAGAAATCTTTCACTCTTGTCAAAATTTTACCTCTATTTCTTGTCACAGAACCATCTTCTTTTCTCAGTGCCATAATGTGTTTTCTTCCCTTACTGAGATGTCCCTTTGCTATCTTTAGGCTTTGCTTGTTTTCAATTGCTTTCCTCACTAGTTCACAGTTGAATTTCCTTACGTCTTCAGTGATACTTTTTCGTACTGTCTTGCATAGCTCTATATATTCCACTTTGGAAGTCACATCTTCTTTAGTTGTCCTCATCTCTCTTCTTTTTTGCATCAACATTTTGATTTTTCCTTATAATTTGTTCACATGTAACTTGTTCTTAGACCCAGCTCATTTTGTTGCTGTTTCCATAAGAGCTTTGGTTACTTTTCTGTTAACTTCCGAAATGTCCACTTCTTCCGATGTTAGGCCTTCTAAAGCAGAGAATCTGTTCTTCAGTTCCAACTTGAAAGTATTATGGTGTTTTTTGAAGGTTGGTTATGTCAATACATTTTGTTTGTCTTATGAGCTTACCACGTTCGAGTTTAGTGTTGAGGTGCATCTTACATCTCACCAATCTATGGTCACTACCTGTGTTGAACTTGTTCAGCACACTGTAGTCTTGGATGACGAATTTTTTGTTACACATAATAAAATCAATTTCACTTGTCGTCCCAATTGGATGTCTCCATGTCCATTTCCTGTGTGGCTTTTTCTTGAAAAAGGAGTTCAAGATGAAAAACCCTTCTGCCTCTGCAAACTCAACGACAGTATTTCCACGCTGGTTTCTGTTGCCGTGACCGAATTTACCTACTGAAGTTTCATTCTGTTGCCGTTGCCTTATTTTTGCATTGAAATCTCCCATAATTATCTTCAAGTGCTGCTTACCTTTATTATTTAGATGACGAATTTCCTCATAAAATTCTTCAATTTCTTCTTCAGGATGACTTATGGTGGGTGCATAAGTTTGAATAATCTTAGCCTGGTATCTTTTCGAGAGTTGGATAACGAGTCGTGCAGCTCTGTCAGAGGAACTTTCAACTTCTACCACTTTATCCTTCAGTTTCTTGTTTATTATAAATCCAACACCACTAGTTCGGCCAGCATCTGTCCCATGATAGTAGAAGAGATGTCCACTTTTCAGTTCAATGAGATCTCCTTTTCTCCTTACCTCACTCAGCCCGACGATGTCCCACTTGATCCTTTGTAGTTCCTCTTCCAATTCAAGAAGCCTTGAATCAGAAGATAGGGAGCGTCCATTATATGTAGCCAAGGTCAGCATCAGATGGCAGCCTAGTCCGGTCCTCCGGGGATTCGTAGCACCCTCTGCCTTCATGTCGCACTGGCCACTGCCTTGGCCAGGTACATTCCAGCTGCCGGAGACTGAGGGCCAAGATTTAAGTTGTAGAGTCATTTTGGAGGCGTTTGGCCATAACTAACCACGCTGGCCAAGCGGGTTGGTGAGTGTGGGATAGCATTTTCTCTGATCCCGATGGTATAGTTATACCGCTATTGGCGGTCGTCAGAGGCCCTTTAGTGGGAACAGGATGCACCACGAGAAGGCGGGGTTGACATTTGTCAAGGAGAGTCTGTGATGTTACGCATTACCTGACCTTACATGTAGTTTTCAATAAATCGTGGGTAGTATAATTGTTTTCCTATTTATCTCACTGTAGGAACGACAGAAATGCTAATTAACAGTCGTAAGAGAAACAGTAAAATGTCAACAAACCTGAAATATAAAATTTTTTCATAGTTCATAAAATAATGGTAATTCAGTATATAAACATAACTTAAAGCACAGCATGGGCTTAAAACAATTAGAAATACTATCATTAGCTGCTCCAAAACTCGAGTTCTGCTCCAAAATGCAAATTTTCTCGCTCCCAAACCCAACTTTTTGCTCCAAATTGCATATTTCCCCTCTCCAAGAATAGCTCCGAAACATGGTAGGGACACTAACTAACACCCCTGCACTACGTAAATCTACATTTATACCCTCTTCGTCATCTTGCATTTGATCTGAACGCTTCTCGTTTTCCTTCATGTCATTTTCTTGGAGTTGGACCTTGTTCTGATCTTCTTTAACTACAACTATCTGATCTTCCTCGTGGTGCTCACTGTGCCTTCCTTCATTTTCAATTTGCGTCAGCTCTCTGAGTATATCTGTGGGAAGATATGAAATAAAATATCATTATGTAAGTTTTCCTACAAAATGAAATAAAGTTCTATTGTATGATTCCTACAAATGCACCATGTAAATCATAACGATAATTATATGAAAGAATTATTGTGGTAATCGTAAGAAATATGAATTCCATTAAATTTAAAATATAAAAATACGCAGAATATATGTAAAATATTATATACCACGCTTACTAGCTCATATTTTTAGATTTCCCCCAAAAAAAGAAGTACAACAGAAAACATTTCAGTTGAATCTGCCCCCACCCCCCAAGCTTTTTTTTTTTTTTTTTTTTATCAGAACAGTTATCTTTTTTTCCTTCAGAACTCTCGAAAAAAAAAAAAAAAAGTTGCCTCCCTCCCTCTATTTACGGCGTTTTTCTAGCTCTGTTGTTAACCGGACACGGCAGCAGAGATCAAGGTCACTGGAATTTCTCTATAGTCGTTTGTCCACACATGCTTTGGCCTTTCGGGGTCGTGTTTTCCCGCAGCCCGAGATATGCGAAACCTAGAACAGTGGCAGAGCTTGGGGTGGGGAACGAGGAAGGAATTACATTATCGATGGCGCAACTTCTGTGTTCAACAGTCAACTCAGGGGGGGGGGGCGGTATATATAGTAATGACTAATGATGATAATAAAAAACAACCTAGATTCGGTTTTTAAAATTTTTGGAGAAGTAAAAATTCGTCCCAGCTTTTTTTTAGGAATTCATTTCCGTTTTTGATGCGTGAAATACGCCTGTCCAGGCGTTAACGCGAACACTTATTACGAGTATTAATAAACATAATTTTAAACACACCGTAATAACTGAACATTTCAAACACGCACATTAATAAAAACACTGAACATTTAAAGCACACATCAAGAAATCATCCATAAATTAAACACAAGCACCACATAAAAAAATTTCAGCCTGCAAATACAACTGTTTCATACACGCAAGCGGCCATTAAAAAAGTTCGTTCATCACTTTCAGTTACGCCGTTTAAAACACACACACAAATATCTAAATAAAGATACCTTGCGAAACACTTTGTTGGATTTAACGACTTTAGAAACCTGCCCCCCCCATCACAAACCCGGATTTAATAAATTGTCATGTCACTTTTGTTTTTACAATATTAACCCAGATTACGCATTGATCACGTCCATAGTTTTCCATTGTCCGTTTCATACGGACACAGTGCAAATAAAGGGTTAAAATCAACGACAAAAAGTTACCACACGACAACTCGGCAGTTAGTAAAAATTTCGAAAATTTACACAGTTAAACATATTTTCCGATCACATTAAACAAAATAAAAGTTATTTTAAAACAAAAAATCAACAGCAAGGCGATTATATAATTAAGGGTTAAAAACCATTACTATGGCCCCGGCAGAGGGGTTACACGGGTCTCTATTTAAAATACAATGGGCTATTTTTAACGTTTTCAATATAAGACTATAACAATTTCTCTCCTTACCTTCACTGATCTGGTCAGTACGATCAGACGACTTCATCCACGTTGAAAACATTTCTGCTGATTGTTGAATTTCCATTTTCTTCTTCTGAGCTCTTTTAGCATTTTGACTTCCTGACAACTTTCTTTGCATTGACAGCATCTTATTTCTTCGTTAGGAATTGCGGGGAATGAAAATTTTGTTGTTTAGTTTAGCATTAGTTTAGCACTGCACGTGTGGAGAGAGCCCTAGGTTGTTACCTCCTATGTTACCGCGCACATGCAAAAGAGAAGACGCAAGAAAAAGACCTTGCTTATAGCCAGCGCAAGGCTGAACAGGATTGGCCAGTGTTGCCAACAATTCTCACGTAATTTTCCGATAATGCTACTTTTGTTCCCGATTTGACCTGACATCGTTTCACACAAAAGGGACAACGTTTGTTCTCCTTCTCTGAGGTATTTTCTTATCTCAGATTTTTTTCCATTAAGCAAAAAAATCTAAGTCTATTAAGCAAAAAATCTTTCTTTAATTTTTTTTTTTTTTGGAATAATAAAAAAAATTCTTTTCCGCTTTTCTTTTCGTTCCTTTTGAAAATTCTTTTCTTTCCGCAGAGCCAATTTGGCGCCCCTCTCAATGCAGCAGCCGGGGCATAAGCCACGGCTGCCCCCCCCACTATATCCGGCACTGGCATGGATGTTGTGTTTGTCTTACGGCAGTGGCTCTCTCTCTTCCCTGGAACCAGTGACCCTAAAATTAGGGACGGGCGACTGCTTATATATAGCCCATTGAGTTGCTCACGGTGGTCGTTAAACCTCCAATAAAAAAAAACAAAAAAAACCAGTTTTCAGCTCCGCCCCTTAAACGAAATCCTGAATCTCTGGCTAGCGTGTGATTGGTCTAAAAAGCGTAATCGCTCATTACACGTCGAAATGCAATTCACGCGTCCGGTACAGAAATAATTTTTCAAATCGGAGTTTTAGAAGCAGAGATATCGGGGAAGACGCAATTTTCCTTTACGTCCCTTAGCGGAAAGTATGAATTACTTCAAAATTCTGAAATTATATGAAACACACGTCACATCTAAAACTCTATCCAATAAAGAGAGAATTTTTCAAATCGGACTATTAGAAGCAGATATATTGGGAAAAAAAATAAGATATACGTTTACTCCCCTGGCAGGGAAACCATGCAGTATTTTAAGAAGAAAATATTCCGAAAAAGATCGACGTGAGTGGCATCTGTCCTCGAAAAAAAATTTTTAATCGAGATTTTAGAAGCTCAGATTTTACGGCATCAGAAGCAGAAATTAACTCTTACGCCTCCTGGTGGCCAAAGTATTCTTTACCAAAAATTAGAAATTATATGCAAAAGATTTTGCATCAGGAGCTGTATCCGCTGAAGAAAAAAAAAAATCGAAATCGGAGTTTTCGAAGAACAGATATCGGGGAAAACGTAATTTACTTTTACGCCCCCCTAGAGGAAAATGTATGCGTAACTTCAAAAAGTAACTATACCTAAAATACTGTTCGACATAAATAGAATCGAAAGATAAAAGAACTTTTTCAATCGGTTGTTTAGAAGCAAATATATGGGATGAAAATGTATTTTGAATTCGACATCATCTGCATTTACGCCCTCTAGCTGCCAAACTGTACATCGTAAAAAAAAAAAATGAAATGAAGGATCATCATTCGCATATTTCATGCTTCTCAATGCAAAAAGAATTTTTCACATCGGACTGATAGTTACAGAGATATAGTGTCTACGGACGGACGGGTGGACAAACCGAAGCACGATCTTTTTTTACTAAAGACGTGCTAAAAATGCTTAAACTACGAATTTCGGACAGGACAACAATTATATTTTCCTGGCCCTGCCGATTCTATTTTGAAAACTTTTTAAGGAGAAATAAACAACGCACTATGTTGAGAAAAATACGTAGGGTTATCCAACAAAAAATACCAGACTCATTACTTGGCAAAGTCCAGATTATATTTTAAAGTTAAGAAAATTGAGAAATGGTGGGAAAGAAGATTTTGATCATTCGTCCGTAAGGGGTCCGGGTTCGAATCCAGGTCAGGCATGGATGTTGTGTTTGTCTTACGGCACTGGCTCTCTCCCTTCCCTGGAACCAGTGACCCTAAATTAGGGACGGGCGACTGCTTATAGCCCATTGAGTTGCTCACGGTGGTCGTTAAACCTCCAATCAAAAAAAAAAAAAAAAAAAAAAAAAAAAAGATTTTTAAGGTGGGTTCTCGCCCGCATCCCTTTGGCGACGTCTCTGTGGACCAATCTGCTGTTGTAATCCAGGCAATTTGCTTTTATACCTGGGTAAAATTGTTTCAAAAGCGTTTTAAACTGTTTCCAGCTCAGGAACCATTGCTGTTTAACGTATCCAAAATCGGACCACGGGAACACCCCAAAAACGAGATTTCAAAATAGTGAATGAAAATACGTCATTTCTTATACACTGCCGGACAATTGCTAAGGACGGACGACGATAGCAACGATAGCAACCATAAAATGGAAGGCAGGAAAATGTGGAAATTAGCATAAGTGCGGGATACAGTAAGACGTGTTGTGCGTATGCAAATTTTGGATTGCCGAACTTGTTCGTGACGTCATAGCGCTGATAAGAGATATACAGGATTTGACGCGTATTGACCGTTGTTGTTCAAACGCAAAGTTGAAAGGGAAAGAATCAATTGAGGAACTTGCAATTTTCAGTATGTCTTCCCGACATCACCTAGATGATTTTACGCGTGGCCGTATTATTGGCAAGATTGAAGAAGGGCGAAAAATAACAGATGTTGCCAGGGAGTTCGACGCCAGCCACAGTGTTGTTTCAAGGCTTTGGAAATCATTTCAAACAAATGGAGAGTGTAGCAAACGTCACGGGGGAGTTCGTGTTCGCAGTACGACACCTGCAGAAGATCGGTACATAGTGCTATCAACAAAAAGACACCGGCGCAGCACAGCTAGTGAGGTAGCAAATCAGTTTATGGCTGCTACTGGCAAGCGGATCTCCCGAAAAACTGTCGCCAGATGTTTTCATGAAGTAGGACTATACGCCCGCCGTCCTGTTGTGTGCATCCCACTGTCCAGACGTCACCGTACCGCCCGTTTGCAATGGTGCCATCAACATCGCAATTGGACTGATAACGACTGGTCTGCTGTCCTCTTCTCAGATGAGAGTAGATACTGTCTATCATCTGATTGTCAACGACAACTGATCTGGCGTGATAGTGGTACTGCATATTGTCCAGCAAACATACAGGAAAGTGACCGATATCCGACATGTAGTGTCATGGTATGGGCTGGTATCATGATCAATGGCCGTACGTCCCTCTATGCGCTTCCAACTGGGACTATGACTGGCCAACGATACATTAATGATGTTCTGCCACCTCATGTTCGCATGTTCCGTGGTGCTGTCGGTGATAGATTCATTTTCATGGACGACAACGCAACATGTCATCGAACAGTCGCTGTCCAGGAGTGTCTTGAGAGCGAGGATATTCAACGCCTCGTACGGCCAGCACGTTATCCAGATCTGAATCCCATTGAAAATGTGTGGGATGCTTTGGGGAGGTGCCTTGCTGGTCGCCAATGCCCTCCAATAAACAAGGACACCCTCATCCGTGCACTGACAGAGGAATGGGATAAATTACCCCAACAGCTGCTTGATAATGTTGTGCAAAGCATGACACGACGTGTGGAATCTTGCATTGCCCTCCATGGTGGCCATATCCCGTATTGACATCTTACGCCGGAACGCCTGCGGACGGTAATTGCATTTTTTTCACGTTTACGTATTCTGCACAAAATGGCCTGTTTGTCCTTTGAACACGTTCCAAAGCCTTCTGGATTTCAGAGCACAATAAATTTTCTTTCTTGTAATGTCCTGGCATTCTGACATTATTTTATTTCACTTGGCATCCAACCACACTTCCTTTTTTATGCGCTATATAGGCGTTTATGATCCGTCCTTAGCAATTGTCCAGCAGTGTATAAATATATCAAATGAAGGTATCTTTTAATAATATTCCACATCACACCATTTCTTATGGAATTTTGATTGTCAGAAATATTTTACAGAATTTGAAATATAAGAAAGTAACAATTACATCTACTTTAGTCTAGAGTTCTGTTCACTAGATTATAGAAGTCACGTTAATCCAATACAGCCGCCCCAGCGGCGCAGTGGTCTAAGCGATGGCCTCTGATCATTCGTCCGTACGGGGTCGGGTTCAAATCCCGGTGAGGCATGGATGTTGTGTTTGTCTTACGGCACTGGCTCTCTCCCTTCCCTATAACCAGTGACCCTAAATTAGGGACGGGCGACTGCTTATAGCCCATTGAGTTGCTCACGGTGGTCGTTAAACCTCCAATAAAAAAATCCAATACAGACATTAATTAATGGTCTCATCACTGTAATCGCATTCATTGTCGGCAATGGTGGTGTTATCGCAATCACTGACTTGATACCCGCCATAAGCTGTTGAGCAGGACAATCCATTATGCCTGCATCCACATCGTGAAGTAACACTTTTCATCTTGCAAACACAGCGAATCATATGGAGTAGGTAATATGGAGCTGGTGGCATGTCGCAGAATATAGGATAGTAGGAATTATTTTCACGTACCATCCCCACTCTTCTGCCTTGATCCCGGTGTATGACAGTCAGGTGATACGATACGACCCTGGAAACAAAAAACGCCCGTTAATGTCACTTGTCACTAGATGGCGCGACGAACGTGTGGGCCGATTATTTAATACAACCTATGCTTTCTTATGAGAGGAAGCGGCAGAAATATTCGTATTTTACGAATGCTATTTTGCTTGGAATTAAAAAACAATAACCTGGAACACTTCACAAACATTCACTTTTGTGCCTATCACATGGAATTCGTCAAATAAGCGTTATATATACATTGTGGCCACAGAGTGAGTACTTTAACGTGAAGATTTTTGAGCAGACGATGCTGAGGTTTTTACTGAGGCAATAGAAGATAGACCCTTTATCGTCAAAAAAATTGCACTTCTTGTAAAATGAGATGATGCTGTATATTTGGAGGAGCAATTTTAACATGGAATATCAATTTTTGCGTAAGTCATTGGTGCATCGTTAACAGAAACTTCTAATTTTGAAAACTTACCGACATTTTCGCAAAAAATAATTTTGCATAATCTTCAGCTCGAGAAATCATTCACTATTGATGTTTTCATTTAGTAATAAACAATATATGTTACACATGTGTTTTATGTTTGTACGTAATCATACTAATGAATAAGGCGCTCCCTCCATCTGTGCCGGCGATAACGGCAGAAAAAGTGCAACGTGGCTGCTCTTTCTTGGCGGAGATTTCCCCGATCTGCGTACATGTAGTACAATGAACATATTTGATATCAAGGACTAAAATTTGTGATCCTACATTTAAACAACGGTTAATGCTCTTAACGTAAAAAATGTTCACATTGTAAACTGTGGAAAAATACATCACATCCTATTGCCTTCCGCCATTTTTCCAACTCTGTTGATGTTACATATTAAGCCTTAATGAGACACACGAACTTACTTTTAAGCAGTAACGAACTCCATTCGAGAACAAACTTTTATTTCATAATAATAATCATTCGTCCGCCATAACAACTCCGCCATTACCATACATACCTCCTTGTCAAAAACCCCCAACGTCCCTAGTAATTCTTTATTACGTTACAGTTGGGTCAATAAAGGTTGATACAAGTTCTTTATATGCTGCAGAACCTGTCACGATAACCTATAGTTCGGTAAAAAACACTTTCGCCCATACTTAAAACTGAACTGAACAGATTCTAGTCCGACATTTAGCTACACTATAAATTTATCTCCCGTTAAGTAAAAACAGAGTTGACGTACTTTTTTTTTTTTTTAAATTGGAGGTTTAACGACCACCGTGAGCAACTCAATGGGCTATAAGCAGTCGCCCGTCCCTAATTTAGGGTCACTGGTTCCAGGGAAGGGAGAGAGAGCCAGTGCCGTAAGACAAACACAACATCCATGCCTCACCGGGATTCGAACCCGGACCCCTTTCGGACGAATGATCAGAGGTCATCTCTTAGACCACTGCGCCACCGGGGCGGCTTGACGTACTTTACCTTCTGTATAGAAACTTTAAATTTTCTGGAACTCCATACAATATAATCACACAAAGTAATAAATAAAAATTACTCAAGATACATACCGATTTTGCACTGATGAAATCATAAATACCCTATAATCATGTGATGGTTAGCGTGAACGATCAGCCTACAACTCCTAAACGCCCCCTTGCGGCCTGTGACATTAACAGTCTGTTTTTCAAACTGTTGACAGCACGGAGAGTCGTATCACCTGACTTATCATACACCGTGGCCTTGATCATCTCTTCTCTCTACTTCCACGTACGTACTTGAAAGTATGTACGAAAGCTATGTTTCTTTGTGGACGAACCGGTAGGTGGCAAATGCTCAAGTGTAACAAATGGTGTAGCTGCAGCTACCTTTTCAAGTAACATTCAATGATGACGCAGGGCGTTTCTGGATTCCAATGAATTGCAGCCATACAACAGAAGCATTGCTTTTGTTCCAGCGGCTTCAATTACCGAATGTCGGCAAGAATCAAAGCAAAATATATTTGCAACAAAACGCAGCTCAGCAACCTTCATCAGTTTGTCAAATGCTGTGGACTTTCCAATGGAAAACATTCTGGATGTATTATAACAGCATGTGAAAGCATGCAGAAACAAGAGCAACTTGCAAATATCAATACCCAACAACGATTGAATGCTGAGGATATCATACACATGGTTCAAAGATGATCCCTGTCTTATGTCACTGCGAAAGTGCAGTTTGAAACCCCTGTCCTTGGCATGGCGCAGAAGCAGTATTAGCAAGTCGGTGTGTTCTCCTATTACCGTCGTAGTTGCATTTTCTAATGAGACTGCAGCACGAACGATAGTCACATCAACATCGCCATCTGCGTTGTGAACAGTACATCTGTGTTTCTTCAACAACTGACTACTAGATAAATCATGGCCTGCTTATCTTTCTTGCCGACAAACTTCATGCCCGGGCTGAAATTACCATTCCTACTTGTCGAAGTGCAGCGTCTTCTGTGAGCCATGTTTTTGATTGTAGAAGAGCCAATGTAGCCATCGAAAACAATGATGGATTTTCCATGTTTTTAGGGTGAAATCTACAAAAAAAACATAGCAATGTCCTCATATGTGTCACTGTTGCGCCGTGAAATGCACTGTAGGAGAGATCCTCCGTCCAAAACATACTAGGTGATATACTGAATTTGTTCAGCTTCTTCCATGGGGGCATTGTGAGCTTATTTGATTATTGTATGAGTATGTCGGCTTTCCTCAACATACTTTGTGATTCGAATAGTGCAGGAGAATAAGCACAAATTTCATAACACATACCTTCAAGATTCATATCACCGCCAGTAGCAATAGTCATCATTCTCTAAAAGAGGAGTGCTGGATCTATTTGTGCATCAACATGGGGAGGGCTCACAGCGCAACAGCTGTTCCTAGGGTTTTCACTTTGTCTGACCGTTTAGCAGAGTATTTGAAGGCCTTTTTACCAACCATTTTCAAGACGATATCCGTACCGACGGACTTTAATTTGTCAACGTTAATTCCAGGTTCAGACCAGATCATATGTAGAGGATTAGGAAGGGATTGTCTGACCCCAGGTCTTAAACAACCCTGAGAAATAAGAAGCTAGGAGATTTGGGCTATAGTGCCCGATAGGAAAGTGACACGGAAGCGAGGTAGAACGGGGGAGGAAGATGCCCTTATTTATTATCGGGGGACAGTACCCGGGGCCCGACGGCTTATCGTTCCCATCCGATGCACAGCAGATATTTAGTGGTTCGAGCGTTCGTACCTGCTGGGATCGAACCCGAGGTCTTCTTTATGGCAGTCACGAATGTTGACCACTAGGCCACCCTCGACCCACTAACTCCAGGTTCAGTAGTCACTCTTGTAATAAAGTTGCAGAGATATGAACCAGAATGAAATGAGGATATGGATTTCAGTTGTTCGACAACCTTTATAAAGTCGATACTGTCCCTCATTTTTCTGCTTCCCCTCATTTCTTTGTGCTGTTCACTACTTTCCATCAAACCTCCGGTGTATTCCAGCATTGCTAAATTATAAGTGGAACACAAGAGCATAGAAAACAGACACGTTGCCCTTTTCTGTAAATCCACTTCCTCGGATTACTGTAAATCCACTTCCTCGTGTAAGTCCTCTGCTTTTTAAGGATCGCATTAGTACTTGTTCTATTACCAGATCTGATACGAGTCCGCCCCATAATCTGTCACTTTATTGTTAAAACAAATTTACCTTCCAGGAACAATTTGTTTACGGTTGGATTTTCAGGCGGCAAACTGAACATTTTCTTCAAGTACAGATATAGCGACTTAAGGTAATTGTGATACTCTGCTGCCGCAGTTATAAGAATATCCAGCCTAGCTAGCAAGTGCAAATTCCATGAGCCTGTCCTATCTGCTGTTATCAAGGCACGTGCCACGTTAATCATTTGCTGATGTTCCAACCAGAGCTGCCCGGTGGCGCAGTGGTCTAAGGCGCTGGCCTCTGATCATTCGTCCGTAAGGGGTCCGGGTTCGAATCCCAGTGAAGCATGGATGTTGTGTTTGTCTTACGGCACTGGCTCTCTCCCTTCCCTGGAACCAGTGACCCTAAATTAGGGACGGGCGACTGCTTATAACCCATTGAGTTGCTCACGGTGGTCGTTAAACCTCCAATCAAAAAAAAAAAAAAAACAAGACCCGTTCCTTTCGTTCGTTTCAATATAAATGGCAGCACGTCAGTTCTTTTGATGGCTCCAGTCAGAGGCGTAGCCAAGGGAAGAGTCCTTGAATCCGAACCATTTGTCCCCTTCCTTTAGAGGGTGGATTCAGTACGAATTTAAAGCAATATATACAGGGTGATTCCTAAAGTCCTAAGTCACCTTAATAACTTGAGAACAAATACAGCTAGAGCTATGAAAGTAAGGTATGGTATAGTAAAACAGCCATGCGCTATCGGACCAGAGGGACTAGAGCGCCCCTAGTGGCAAAATATGGAAGTTAGCACTGCTATCTCGGAAACCATGAGAGATACGGGAAAGAGATCAATTAGAAACTTGTAGAGCATTGACGAATTAGTAGGAAATAACATATGGTAGAAACGGTTGGAGTAAGTAGAAGGCTGGAAACGTGAGGGAAACAAGTGTTATTATACTCGGGCATGAATATAAATGGAGTACATTGGTCGTATTTAATGCAACAGCGGTACTTACATAACGTTGCGTTTAACGTAAATAGGGTTCAATATGGCCACCATCTGCCACAATACACATTTGAATGCGAGACAGAACTTCCCGTTGTATGTTCGCCAGCATAACAGGTGTAACGCTCTCGCACACAGCGACGATACGCAGTCGGAGATCGTGGAGACTCGTCGGTTCTACCCCGTACACGGGATCATTTAGGTAACCCCAGAGGAAGAAATCTATGGGAGTTAGATCCGGGGATCGTGTAGGCCACGCTACAGGACCACCATAACCGATGATCTGTTGCCCGAAAGTGTCGGACAGGAAGTGCTGTACCGCTGTTGGTTGATGTGCCAGAGCGCCGTCATGCTAAATCCATAATGAGCGTACATCTTGTAGAGACAGATCATCTAACCACTCAGGTAATGTGCTTTGTAACAGCTGCAAGTCTCTTTGTCCATTTAATGCGCCTTCATAGAACACAGGCCCAACAAGTCGGTCCTTCCAGATGCCACACCAGATATTGATCGACCAGCCCACCTGATGCCTCATTTCCCGTGTAAAAAATATATTCTGAAGTGCCCAGTAAAGAGTATTTTGTTTGTTCAGCACCCCGGCGCGTGTGAACTGCGCCTCGTCAGTCCAAAGGATGTTTGATAGAAAGGCTGCATTTTTTTCTACGGTGTTTATTACAATATTGCACCAATCTGGATGTCGTTGGTTATCCCTTGGCATCAGTACGTGCAGCGGTACTGTAGGGGTGGGCACCATGCTGATGCAAAATGTTCCACACACGGGATTGTGATAAGCCACATGCCATACTGACTTCCCTCGTACTAGTGTGTGGGTTGGCCAAAGCGTATGCCAGAACATCGACTGGTTGCACGTCCCTACCCATTCCGGTGGAACGGTCCGAACGGGGACACGCTGCAATACTGTCTGTCTCTCGTAATCGTCGAACCGCGCTACTGGTGGTCCACGCTGTTGGCGATGGATGAGTCGGAAATCGTAAGCCATACTGGCGTGACGCTTCCCTCGCGTTGCGTCCGAATTCTCCATATAGCAGTACCATCTCGCAATACTATTCATTGGAATAACCTGCCATGCTCGTTCTTTACCCGATATTCACGTTACGAATGACATAGCTCCTGACCGACGATCCTTTATACATTGCCACGCCGCGCCTGATAAGGCAGGTGAGGTGTTATTTCACACCAGAATTTGTATACGACACTCACAGGCATGCGGTCGCATACGTCATACATTTCTCTCTGCTAGACTGTTACCGTGACAACGTCACCAACAGGCTTCGTACAAGTTCGCGTTTCCAGCCTTCTACTTACCCCAGCCGTTTCTACCATATGTCGTTTCCTACTAATCCGTTGATGCTCTACAAGTTTCTAATTGATCTCTTCCCGTATCTCTCATGGTTTCCGAGATATGAGTGCTGATTCCACATTTTGCCACTAGGGGCGCTGCAGTCACTGATCCGATAGCGCATGGCTGTTTTACTATACCATACCTTACTTCCACAGCTCTAGCTTTCTTTGTTTCCAAGTTATTGAGGTGACTTAGGACTTTAGAAATCACCCTGTATATATGCATATATGAGCTTTCATCAATGAACCAAATCCATGGACCCCCCCTCCCTCCCTCCCTTAAGAAATTTCTGGCTACGCACTGGTTCCGGTGCATTTCTTAATCGTGTGGTTTGTAACGGGAGCCTGCAAACTTTTTTTTTCGTTCCGGACGCCCCTTTTTTTTTTACTGTGCACAGTCACGATAGATCAGTGTGCCGCCTATTATAAACTGCCAAGCTTAGGATTTCAACATCTAACAGTCAGCCACTCCCTTAATTTTGTTGATTACCTTACAGGTGCTCACACTCAAGATGTGTAGTGCAATTGACGTCCCTTCAAGCGCAAACTAGCCGCCCCGGTGGCACAGTGGTCTAAGGCGTTGGCCTCTGATCATTCGTCCGAAAGGGGTCCGGGTTCGAATCCCGGTGAGGCATGGATGTTGTGTTTGTCTTACGGCACTGGCTCTCTCCCTTCCCTGGAACCAGTGACCCTAATTTAGGGACGGGCGACTGCTTATAGCCCATTGAGTTGCTCACGGTGGTCGTTAAACCTCCAATCAAAAAAAAAAAAAAGCGCAAACTAACAGAGAAATGAAAAAATTCATTTGGCGGACCGTATTCTAGAGCACGTATTCCAACGGAATTGTCTTTACTCAGAACACTGTTTTGGGATGTTGATTCTCATCATCAGACAGTCTCTGGCACGTAGTCAATTGATTTTAAATTCACGTAATCAGTTGATTTATTCTACCAGATAGACACCTTTCCATTCATTAGGAAACAAAACGTTTCCGTTATAATAAATGTTTCGGAGTAACGATGCAATCAACATTCATAAAAGTACTTCAAAAGGCCACATAAAATAGTCGTGAAACGGGATTATTACCCAACTTACACTTGACCACTTGACTCACCAACGAGAAATGAAGTGACGAACACGAACAAATATGGTGCACTTTGAACACGAGCAAGTATGATGCGCTTTGAACACTAGCTCATTACTCATCGCGCTGTAGATGACCGACGAACGAAATGAAAATACGTTTTAGAGTGATGTGTTACTATTTTTGTAATTAATTGTTTCTCTCTGAGGCAGTACAAATACTGTCTTTGCCGCCCCGGTGGCGCAGTGGTCTAAGGCGCTGGCCTCTGATCATTCGTCCGAACGGTGTCCGGGTTCGAATCCCGGTGAGGCATGGATGTTGTGTTTGTCTTACGGCACTGGCTCTCTCCCTTCCCTGGAACCAGTGACCCTAGATTAGGGACGGGCGACTGCTTATAGCTCAATGAGTTGCTCGCGGTGGTTGTTAAACCTCCAATCAAAAAAAAAAATACTGTCTTTCGTATTTATTAATATACGTCAGTTTTGTCAGAGTCCTAAGCTGGTGTCCCCATCTTGTGAGTGAAACCGTAATAAAAAAAAATCATAGAAACTAAAAATTGCGATAATCTTCATTTTACTGCAAACTATTAGATAAAACATAAGATAAAATGGTTCTAGTAACACGAAAAATTTTCGATCCAGTAACTAATCAATGGGCTATGAAATACCAGCTCCGACCGACAACCGAAGCGAATGATTTGGATTTTTGGATCTCTCGGATCCTCGCCTCCAGGACCGATGCGAACGGTGAACGATTTCGTTCGCCGGGAACAAGATCTGCTGGAACTATGGAACGGATGTTTTCGTTCACTCTGTCGACCGGGTCACTTGGAACGGGTCAGTCGCAAACGACTCATCGTTTATATTCTTTGATCCAAGGACCTCCTTGCTCTAATCCAGCCAGTGTTGCCAATTTGGGGGAAAAGTCGCTAAATTTAGGGACTTTTCGCTTCACGTTAGAGACAAAACTTTTGGTTTGGGATTAGAGACTTTTTTAGGGGATTTTCCTCGTGGTTTTGGGGACTTCAGCGCCTTTATCCGTTTTACCATAAACTTTGAGACAAAATATTTTTCCAGTTTCCAAGGCTTAAATTTTATACAAACATTACGTAACCGCTAGTACTTAAACGTAAAAGCAACAAATGCCAATTGGTTCAGAACTAATCGTAATCGTTATAAAACTTCGTCGCCCATGTTAACATCTCATTCTACGAGATCGTTCGTAAATACCCGTTGCTGGTTTCTAATGCATTTCCTCTCTTTTTCCCCTACTTTCTGTTTACTTATAATTCTCCCTCAGGTTAGTGTTGGGGGTGAGCATCTGGGTGCATCGTATTCTGACTTGTGTTACCAACTTAGGGTAAAGTCACTAAATTCAGGGGAGTTTGGATTGGAGTTTGTCACAAAAATATTATTTTGGGATTACCTACATTTTTAGGAGAATTTTTTAGGTGACTTTTTCTTTAATGATTTCAGGGCCTTTTTTCATTTATGATTTCAAGTATTTAAAATGTGGTTTTTGAAATTTTTTTTTTTTGATTGGAGGTTTAACGACCACCGTGAGCAACTCAATGGGCTATAAGCAGTCGCCCGTCCCTAATTTAGGGTCACTGGTTCCAGGGAAGGGAGAGAGCCAGTGCCGAAAGACAAACACAACATCCATGCCTCACCGGGATACGAACCCGGACCCCGTTCGAACGAATGATCAGAAGCCATCGCTTAGACCACTGCGCCACCGGGGCGGCGGTTTTTGAAATCGGAAGAGTCTTTAATTTTCCATAGTTCCAGTAACTCTAACCATGAATCGTAACACTTATAGAAAGCCCCCCTCCCCCTCTTTTTTGATTGGAGGTTTAACGACCACCGTGAGCAACTCAATGGGCTATAAAGCTGTCACCCGTACCTAATTTAGGGCCGCTGACTCCAGGGAAGGGAGAGAGTCAATATCGTAAGACAAACACAACATCCATGCCTCACCGGGATTCGAACCCTGACACTTCTCGGACGAATGGCCATAAGTCAGCGCTTAGATCACTGTGCCACCAGGGTGGCCAATTCCTTTTTTCCTCAGTCTTATCAGGCATAGGACGCCTGCCTATTACCGTTGAGTTTTCGTGGGATCTCTTAGGCTGTGAATACGATAGTGGTGGGACTCACTTCTGCGTTTCCATTCGCAGAAATATTGTATCATTAAAACAAAAGTTATGATTTATTTACATCAAAATAACAGTGACATATAACTGGGAAGAAAACGTTTTTTTTTCTTGTGCGAGAAATAAGCTCACCTCCAATGCTATAATTTATTGGTCCACCATACTGCACGTACTAAGTGCGCTCAGCTAGTCATCTTGGCTATTTAAAAATTGTTGCCGTATTCTCTCCCCCTAAGTATATATATATATATATGTGTGTGTGTGTATAAATTGTTTGTTTGTTTGGGGTTTTTACCAAGGAGGTTAGAAGAGGAGGTGAAGGGACCCGTTTTGAGTGAAGCCAAAACAGATCAGGTGTTTCTTTCCTCTCTCTGAGGTGGTGGGAGTCTGCGCTGCGAGAGTTCGGGAACGTGACGTCACTTCCTGTGGCTTAAGCAGTTTTGCTTAGCGCATTCAAACCAAGGATGGAAAGAAGGAATATTTCGGACTTCTTATTTCTTAACATTAGGCTTTTGTTTATATTTTAAACATGGTTGCTTGCACATGGGCAGTATGCATGGTTACTTGCACATGGGCAGTAAGTAACCAAGCGCACTATACACTTCCGCTCAAAAAAACATTATTTTGTTCAATTTTTTAAAGAAATACCAACACATATTTTCCTGTTTTTTCTGGAATTTTTTTATTATGGGAATGAATATTTCAGCCTCAATTTTTTTTTCATGCCTGTATGGGTAGAGTAAGGGTCCCAAAAACCCGTTCAATATCGCGATTTCCCCATAGAGATAAACAGGAAATTCTTAGGTTGTGCGCATTAGCGTAGTCAGCTGATAAAAAGTGGAGTCACACCAGAAGCACAGGGAGAGGGGCTGTTGCCACCTCCTCTTACTTCTAACCTCCTTGGTTTTTACGACCACCGTGAGCAACTCAATGGGCTATAAGCAATCACCCATCCCTAATTTACGGTCACTGGTCCCAGGCAAGGGGGAGAGATTGTACGACAAACATAACATCCATGTTTCCCCTAGGTTCGAACCCGGACCCATCTCGGACGAATGGTCAGCAGCCAGTCTTTAGACCACTGAGCCAATGGGGGCGTCATACATATACTATTTAGCCATATTAAGTAATAATATAAACACATTCAGTTCTTTTATGTTATTAATTTAAAGTGCCAAATTAATAATAACAATAATGAGTCATTAAATTTTAAATGGCGTACAAAAATTCGACATAATTAAAATCTTATTTTTAGGGACTTTTTTTCACTTTTGGAGACTTTTTATCACTGATTTGGAGACTTTTGGAATGAGCGAGTTGGCAACACTGAATCCAGCGGTTCCCAGTATGGGCGTGGTCGAATGTACCGTGAAACAGAAGCAAATTAAGATGCAGAAATAACATGACTATCTTTTTCCTAGATAGCTCATGGAACATTGAATTTAGTTACAAAACAAAAGTTTGTATTGAATTTTGCTAGAAATTAATCTGTTTCTTTTCGCTACCGAAGTGCAGTCTACTTTCTTTTACACACAGCATTGTTACTTCTTTAATCTCCGTGTCACACACTGACCTCGAAATGTCGACTCATCTCCATAGGAAACCACTCTCAAGGCGCATGTTTGATAATCTGAGAACATCTGGTATCAATACACATATATCACTGCGGACCTTAAACGCTTAGCATATATGTTACCTAAGAACCGCTATCATTTTTAACTGATCCACTTGTTGAAATTCAAAGACGCACAGCGAACTACTCGATAAAGGACAACTCATCGTAACAACTCCAAAACTGATGTTTTGATCTCAATCGTCTCACCAACATGGCCACAAGGGCTGTGACGCCATGATCGTGACGTTTCTCTGGCTTCATTTTCCTCACTCGAGGGATGCGTCGAACCCTTTCTCTATCAATTAGTACACTACAGATAGCATCCTGTGAATTTATTTTTTAACAGTTTTTCCGTAAACCTTGCGAAATCTTAAAGGAATTGAGTAATATTGATGAACAGCAATTTGCATGGATATTGTTTTTTTCCCCAAACATGATTTGCAGCATTATTCACAATTACCTACAAGAAGGTTATATATTTATTTTCATTTTGCTCCACAATTTCAGAAAATAAGCTTTATAAAGGTATGGTGTTATTTCTTTTATTATTACTACATCTTTGAATTAATGAGATGCTTTAAAGCATTCCTAATCTTACTTTGGCATGCAGCATGTCAATCAAGAGTTTTTCTGTAGGTGCAAACACAACTGCATAAACATCAAAATTGAAATTATTGGGTTTGCTGCCTTTTGAATAAATGCAAGTTGAACATTTATCAACATGGAGCCAGCAGTGAAAAGTACTTTTGGAGAAGCCACTGAAGAATTGATTACAAAAAAAGTGGAAAAAGAATCAAATACTTCAACAAACAATGCAACAGATACAAGTGAAGATATTTGGGAGTGTGAAGTATGCTGCCAGAAATTCACACAAGAATCCAGCTTTGAAAGACATTTGCAGCTTCACACAAGTGAAAAATCTTTCCAGTGTGATGTGTGTCTCAAGACATTCACACAGGAAGATAGTCTTGTAAGGCATGCAAAGGCTCATGTAGGAGAACAGTCTTATGATTCTGATATGTCTTCTAAGCAGTTAGGCAAAGTAGGAAACTTATCAAATAGTAGGCTCCTTCACTTCGGCGAGAAACCCCTTCAGTGCCTGAAATACTTTGGAGAAGGCCATCTTTCAAAACATAAGTTGCTTCATGCAGATGAAAAATGCAGCCAATATAATGTATACTCTAAACAACATGCACAGGAAGCTCAGCTTTCGAAGCATCTGCTCCTTCATACACGAGAAAGCCCACATAAGTGTGATGTATGCTTCAAACAATTTACTCGGAAAAGTTCTCTTTCACATCATATGCTTCTTCACACAGGTGCAAAGCCTCACCAATGTGATGTACGGTCGAAACAGTTGGCCGGAAAAAGTAATCTTTCAGTGCTTATGCTCATTCGCACAGGCGCAAGGCCTCATAAATGTGATGTATGTTTCAAACAATTTACTCAGAAAAGTAATCTTTCAAAGCATATGTTTCTTCACACAGGTGAAAAGCCTCATCAATGTGTAGTATGTTCAAAGAGATTTATTGATAAATATGCACTTTCAAAACATATGCTTTTTCACACAGGTGAAAAGCCTCACCAGTGTGATGTATGCTTCAGACGATTTGCTAACAAAAGTAATCTTTCAAAGCATAAGCTTCTTCACCCAGGTGCAAAGCCTCACCAATTTGATGCATGCTCCGAACAATTTGCTGAAAAAAATTATTTTCCAATGAGTATGCTCATTCACACAGATAAAAAGCCTTATAAATGTGATGTATGCTCCAAACAATTTACCCAGAAAAGTGCTCTTTCAAGACATATGCTCCTTCACACAGGTGAAAAGCCATACCTATGTGATGAGTGTTCCAAACAATTTGCTGACAAATCTTCTCTTTCAAAACATAAGCTTGTCCACACAGGTGAAAAGCCTCACCAGTGTCATGTATGTTTCAAACGATTTACTCAAAATTGTCTTTTAAATCATATGCTTCTGCACACAGGTGAAAAGCCTCACCAGTGTGATGTATGCTTTAAACGATTTACTCAGAAATGTGGTCTTTTAAGGCATATGCTAATTCACACAGGTGAAAAGCCTCACCAATGTAATGTGTGCTTGAAACAGTTTACTGACAAAAGTAATCTTTCTAAGCATATGCTCATTCACACAGGTGAAAAGCCTCATCAGTGCGATATATGTTTGAAACAATTTTCTCACAAAAGTAATTTTTCAAGGCATATGCTGAGTCACACAAATGAAAAGCCTTAGCAATGTGATGTATGCTTCAAAGAATTTACTCAGACGGGTGTTCTTAAAAGCATGTGCTCCTTAACAAAGGTGACTACACTAATATGATGGTCCAAATAATTTACTGACGGAAATGATTCCTTAGGGCATGCCCTTTGTTGCACAGGTGAGAAACTACACCATTGTGTCGTATGCTCCTAACAATTTACTCAGAAAAGTAATCTTTAAAAGCATATGCTCATTCACACAGGTAAAAAGCCTCATGAATGTGATGTACCAAACGATTTACTAGGAAATGTGAGCTTGCAAAGCATATGCTGATTGACACAGATGAAAAGCCGTTGCAGTCAGTGCATCAAACAATTACTCACTGGAGTGTTCCTTTCTTCTTTTTTTTTTTTTTTTTTTTTTTTTTTAAATAGTGGTTTCACAACCATTGTGGGCAACTCAATGGGTTATAAGCAGTTGCCTGTCCCTAATTTATGGTCACTGGTTCCAGGGAAGAGAGAGAGCCAGCGCTGTAAGACAAACACAACATCCATGCCTCACCGGGATTTGAAGCCAAACCCCTTTCGGACGAATGATCAGAGTCCATCGCTTAGGCCACTGCTCCACCGGGGTGGAGGAATGTTCCTTCAAAGCATGTGCTTCTTAACACAAGTGACTACATCAACGTGATGTTCCAAATAATTTACGGGCAGAAATACTTCTTCGGGGCATCCGCTTTGTCATACAGGTGAGAAACATCACTATTGTGTTGTATGCTTCAAACAGTTTACTCAGAAAAGTAATATTTCGTGGCATATACTCTTTCACACAGGTGTTTTAAAAACTTTACCTTGCCACCCCGGTGGCGTAGTGGTCTAAGCAATGGCTTCTGATCATTCGTCCGAGATGGGTCTGGGTTTGAATCCCAGTGAGGCATGGATGTTGTGTTTGTTTTATGGCAGTGGCTCCCTCCCTTCCCTGGAACCAGTGTCCCTAAATTAGCGACGGGCCACTGCTTATAGCCCACTGAGTTGCTCACGGTGGTCGTCAAACCTCCATTTCAAAAAAAAAAAAAAAAAGAACTTTACCATTTGGACATATGCTTTAAATAGTTGGCTTACAAAAGTAATCTTCCAAGGCATATTTTTCTCCACACAGGTAAAAAGCGGGTAAGTGTGTAGTTTAGCATCCAAAATTGTTTGGCTGAAAATTTCAAAGAAAGAAAAAAAGGATATACATATTTTAATGTATGTAATTTGATGTTAAATGGTGAGAAAATTTCATCTTTACAACGCATTTTAAAGACTTTTACTTTGAAATTTAACTACAAGTAAGGGGATGTAAACACACTCTGCCGTAAGTTTACCCCTAACACCACTGCAGTGTCATTCGAGGCTTCGGCGAAGCAATAAACAAGTTGTGCTGTGGCAGCCATTTTTTGGGTCTGCTGAAATGAAGAGTTGCATCAGTTTTCTCTTCCTTTCTTTTTTTTTTTTTTCTTTCTTTTCTTTTTTTTTTTTTTTATTATAGAACTCTTCCAGAGCAAGCATATTGTTATCTTGTAACTCATTGTTTCCGCCCATAAAATGGCCGACACAGCACAAGCTAAAGATCGTTTCAACAACACATCAGGGCTGGGAATAAGCTTGCTGTAGCATGTGTTTACATTGCCATACTTGCAGGTAGATTTTACGGTAAGAATCTTTAAAATGTCTTGTGAAGCTGAAATTGTTTCACATCAAATTACATACTTTAAAATATGTGTATCCCTTTTTTTTTTTTTTTCAAAATTTTCAGCCAAATAATTTAGAATGCTAAAGTACACATTTACCAAAACGCCTCACCAATGTGTTTCATGCCTCAAAGAATTTGCTTGGGAAAGTAATCTTTCGAAGCATATGATCTTTCACATATTTTAAGTGCATCACGAATGTGGTGCATACTCTAAACAATTTGCTCAGGAGAGTAAGCTTTCAACCCATGTTTCTTTAGAAAGATGTATAACCACAGGAGTGCTTTGTGCGCTTCAAGAACGTCGATTGTAATTTCAATTTGTGAAAACACATTGAAGCAATAATCAAAGGGTAACTTTCAAATACCTTTGGGGGGGGGGGATTCAGTTACAGGTTATATTTTACGTTATTAGAAATATGTACCATAGCTAAGATATTGTTTCTTTTGCCATTGTCATTCTGTTATTTGTTGAATCTTCCAGTTATGAAACAAATTAAAAATTATTATTTTTGATTGGCTTGTGACAGTGGCAATTAGGAAGTGTCTTAAATCTTTTCAAGAATAATTGCACTGAATTGAAAAAAAAAAAAAAATTGCTATTAAATTTTAGTCCTTTCCTTGAATTTAATATTTCCTAGATTGTTTGTGGGAAATAAGTTGTGTAGTCTTTGGAAAGTGGTTTTATTTTGTGTTAACTCAGTGGTATGCTTCCTAGACAATTGCTTTACCTGGGTAGAGGATAGTGTCAGCTGAGTTATTCTTTGGCTATCCAAACACCGATGCTTACCACTAACCCAGATGTCTGATGGGTTTTTTCTGCACTTTCTCTTTAAATGTTATGGGAGTTGTTCATTAGAAGTAAAATAATGATTAAAAAAGAAAAGATCATGAATTACTTGTATTCCTTGACTTACAATTTATGATGACTATTCAGACTCACGATGGACCATCCCATTACTTTGATTATATAATTTTGCTGTAATATCCATAACCTAACAGGAATTTATGGTATGGGGCCATCAATAAAGTACGTTCAAGATCACAGGGGGAAGGGGGGTTCCTGACAATCAGACCAAATGTAACGGGGGGGGGGTAGTAATTTGGACGTCCAGCGGCAAAAATATAGTGCATGGCATTTCTTTGTTTTGTTTTCTCGTTTTTCCTTCTTTTAATAGGTAAGAAAGGTATGAAATATTTCAGATTTCTGATGATATTTAGCTAAATCAGAATATTAAGTTCTCGTATTTGTACTACCAAATCTATCGTGTTTTGCAGATGGTATAATTGAGAGTATTGCAACCTTGAATGCGTGCATTCGTTTGTTGATCTTTATTTCAGAATGATAAAATTCGGATAGCATTTGGGAATAAATAATGCCTAAATAATAAATGTTTTCTGAAGCAAACGTGTAAATATATGGAAGATTCCTTTAAATAATTACATGTTTCCTTTCTGTTTCTCAATGGACTTTTCTAAAAGCAGTCATCAAAAATAAAGAGTGTTGTGGGAATTAGGACATACTTTTTAGGGCGGGGTGTCAACAATCAGCCAAAATGTGACATGGGGGTGGGGAGTTCAAAAATAGTAAAAAATCATAGACATACTTTATGGACGGCCCCTATGGGATTGCTAATTGAGAGATAAATCAGAAAAGCAGGGTAGGAATGTTCTTCACAAATACATAGAACAAATACAGAATTATTTACATGGCAGTTAGAATATCAATGAATTGCCTACTTTTACTGTTTACCATGAAAAATCACATAGAAAACTAAAAAACTGTATCACCTGTAGTAGGAGCCCAAACAGCGTCTCCCAGTTGTCCTGGGTAGTTTAACAGATAGCATGCCCAAACGGAAATTGGGAGATATGGGTTTAATTTTCGCTCCAGAGTGAGGTAATTTTCAAGTTTTTTGGTGTAATTTTGCCTGAACCCCCATAGCAGAAAGTTCCTGGTCAGTCTGCGACAGGTATTGTGCCACAAAATAATCTGCGGGTCGTCACTGTGCAAGAAAATTACTAAATGTAAAAAACAAAAATTGCACAGACATAATTTATTTACCTAAAAAAGTGTTTAACCTACCGTATATACTCGCGTATGGAGACCTTCGTCCAGCAGTGGATTGATAATGGTTGACAATGATGATGATGATGAAGTCGATCCCCCACTTTCAGAGGAAAAAATCGTAAGAAATCGGAAACTCACGTATAAGTCCATCCCGGAATGAGAAAAAAATTTCAATGAATTTATTCAAAAACATTTGAAAACGAAAAAAATTATATATATAATACTAAATTTAATTTGCATACCCAAAAACTTCATCGGAACCCTTCAAAATCCGATTCCGAGTCAGACTCGCAAAACAGTTCAAAAAAGTTTTTCTCCATCATCGGCGCGTCATCATAAACATCAGTATTCCCATCTATGCCTGTGTCATCAGAATCACTGTCATGATCACTCATAAAAATCTCATCATCCTCTGTGCCATCAAGTTTGTTACTAATGCAACATTTCTTGAATGATTTCACGACCATTTCCACAGGTATCGCATCCCAAGCATCCTTGACCCATCGCGCAATCAAAACGATGTCCGGCTTCTTTAGATTTCCGCCCTTGGTTTCAGTCTTCAAATCGGAACTTATCCAATCTGCCCAATACCTCCGCACATTGTCCTTGAAGGGCTTACTAAGGCAGACATCTAGTGGTTGAAGAACAGATGTCAACCCACCTGGAATGACAGCAAGAGTTGTTTTTTAATTTTCTGCAGTTTTTTTCACTTCTGCACAACGGTGTGCAACAAACATATCCCACACCAAAAGAGAAGGTTTCCTCAAAAGTGCACCTGGCCTTTTGTTACGGCATTGGCTCTCTCCCTTCCCTGGAACCAGTGACCCTAAATTAGGGACGGGTGACTGCGTATGGCCCATTGAGTTGCTCACAGTGGTCGTTAAACCTCCAATCAAAAAAAAAAAAAAAAAAAAATGGTGAAAAGTAAAAGTAGACAATTGAGGATATACCATTTTATGTCCTAATAAACCTGTAGAGATATATCTGTTCTCCACTGATTGCAAAAAGCAATGGTGGAAGCATTGTGGTCTGTCAGTTGTCCATGCATGATCAGTCTTGAGATCAGCAACTCTTTCCGGTTACCATGATTTTCAGGATATTGGATGTACATATAACCAACCTACTGTATGTAAATTCTGTTATTTTATTATCTCTTCAGTTGGTCTAATTTGCAAAGCTTACCATATAGATATCTTACATGGCATTTATGCTTTGTAATGGCTTATACACGTAAATTTTTGTATATAATGAAAAATTAAAAAATTTACCATTGTATTTTCGAAACAGAGGTCCTACATAAATTGACAAAGATGTGCATAAAAAAAACCAGTGAACACTCATGAAATATATTAAAAATATACGAATTTTTTAAGCAATTCTGGTTCTCTTTTAGAACTTTGCTCCTCTTTTGTGGGAGAGGAAGTGGTGTGAAAAACTGTCAGTGTTTCACAGCTGGGCATTTGGTGTCATTCGTATCGCACTGGAGAAGCTAATCAGAATGCAATAAATGAATGTTGTTTAGCATGTGGTTCACACCTACAACGTGACATGTTTGGAAAGAGAGAGACATCTCTCTAATTCCACTTGTGAGGAAGTGTGCAATAGTGGAAGAGAATGCAGTAAATAAATGTTCTTTAGCCTGTGGTTCACATCTCTACAGCATGGTTTATGTGTTTGGAAAGAGAAAGACATCTCTCTAAATTTCACTTGTGAGGAAGTGTGCGATAGTGGAAGACAGTACAGCTTTGTGGCTTTTTCCTTTTGTGAGCTAACCAATTGTACTTACAAGCAAGGCTAAAAACAAATTCATGTTTTATCCTCTGTATAACCTTCCATAATGCTACAACATATTGAATAGATGTGAAATTCTGTTTCTTTTTGGTTTTTTTCCTTCCTTTCTTTAAGTGTGAGGTAACCATTATGAGAAAAAAAATAAGATTTGTGCTTTTTTTTTTAGAATTTCCTTAAAGGTTTGCTATTACAAAGTTGATTATTTGAAAATTATTTATAGCTATGTTCGTACTGTTAAATCTCTAAATTTTCCCTTTCTTGATAAGTTCATAGATGTGGTGCTGCCCTCCTATTTCACCTCAAGCCCCAAAGACTAAATGCTAGACTGCACTTTTCTAGTATGTTTTTTGCTAAATTTTTCTACGTAAAAAATGAGATTAGGTCTCTTGAGTGAGCATCTGTTCAAATATTTGAAACTTGAGCATCAATACAGCAATAAGAACATATTTTGCATTGCAGCTTTTATATGATCTGAGAGGAAGGTAAGAGATGATGGTCAAACATTTTATATTAGGTAACCTTATTAAACTTTCCTTTGGAAATTTGGAATAGTGTGTATGTGGGTCATTCTGAAATTAAGTGGAAATTCGTCAACCAAATTTTTTAGAAAAATAAAGTTTTGTATTTACTTTGCGTTTTTGTGTACCTTTTTAGTCAATAAAATTGTACAAACCACGAACAGAGGTCAAGAAAGGATTTTAAGCAAATTAAAGCCAGTTTTCTATTTCCTTAAAACACGCACCATGGAGGTGACATCCATGGGCATGGAGATGACAAGTGTTTGCATGGAGGTAACAAAGTGTTTAATTTTTCACTTAATTAATAAGTAAGGGAACTAATTAAACTTTCTAAGCAGATTAATAAAAGTGTTTAATACATGTTTTACTAAGAAGTAAAATAAATGCAATTTATTGACAAGTTACGTATAAGAATGTTCAGTCTACTATATTTAGTAATCTAATACATGTATAACAAAAAAACAAACAATTACAGGCTGAAGATGAAAAATAGTAATAAATTAAGCCTAAAAACTGATAGTTAGGGCTAAAACTAATGCATATAATGAATTAAAATAGTGTGAACAAAATGGCATTCTATGTCAATTTTATCTAACTTAATTTAATGTCTTCAGGTATTTCATCAAAAATGTTCTGTTCACGAGAGTTAATTGTCGATTGTTTTAGGATGGCCACAACCTCATTATTTTACTCTGTTGGTTCACATTCTTTGCAAAAAGCAAATTAGTTTCTAGTGTCACATAAAGCAGACCTGGTAAGCATCCTCATAATATTTAGTGACATTTGCCACATAACAGCAATCGGGGCTAGCTACGGGCTCCCCACTCTCCCCACTCTTAGCTAACTATTATGTGGGAAAACTAGAAGAAAAGATACTAGTACAACCCACATACTTCTGCTTATATAGCAGATACATGGATGACATCTTATTTATAATAGATAGCTCAGAAATTATTCCAGAAAGAATTCTAGACTCATTCAATGAATTAGATGATTCCCGTAAGTTCACTATTGAACTTCAAAAAGAAAGAAGAATAAACTTCTTAGATATTACTATCTATTATGAAGATGAAAAATTCCTCACTAGTTGGTATAAAAAACCAATGAATACTAAAAGACTACTGGATTTCAATTCGTATCACCCAGTTTCTATTAAGAAGAATGTAGCAAGTCAGTTTTTAGAAAAAATTAATAAAATAGTTTCTACTGCAGATAAAAAAGAAGCCCAAAAAGAAGAGCTTAAAGTCATACTTGCAGAGAATAACTATCCTAAAGAAGAAATTGAGAAGCTTCTGAATTTTAATGGTACGAAGAACCCACAAAAGCAACAAGTAAAATTCACTAGAAAAATTTCTTATCACAAAGGTTTATTTGAGGCTTTAAAGAGAATTAGTAAAAAATACAATATTAGGCTAGCTCCAAGTTTAGAGAACAAAGTTAAAAAATTTTTCCCTAAAATAGTTCAAAGAGAAGAAGATATTTTAAAAATGCAAGGAGTAGTTTATGAAGTAAATTGTAGTTGTGGACTATCTTACATAGGTGAAACAGGTCGCAGACTAGAAACTCGTATAGCTGAGCATAAAGCAGCTATAAAAAATTGCTCCAACAAGACTGGATTAGATAAGCATGTTAGAGAAACTGGGCACAGCATGGATTGGAATTCCCTTATAGTAATCAGTTTCCAAAGCAATTTCCAAAAAAGAAAACTGAAAGAAGGAATAGAGATTGAGAAAAATAAAAATTCCATCATCAATGACTGCAAAGGATTTTCCCTGCCTTTAACATCTGGCAGGATTTGTTGAAAAATAACCTAAACCGTCAAGGTAAACCGTAACCGTGATAGTGACAAGGAAAAAGTGACAACAACAAGACAGCCTGAAGAAGGAGAAGAGTTTTCTCCGAAAATTTGCTATTAAAGAAAAAATTTCCTAGTAAAATCCCATAAGTTACTTTAGATTATTAAATCTGGTAGGATTTGTTGAAAAATAACCTAAACTGTCAAGGTAAACCGTAACCGTGATAGTGACAAGTAAAAAGTGACAACAACAAGACAGCCTGAAGGAGGAGAAGAGTTTTCTCCGAAAATTTGCTATTAATGAAAAAATTTCCTAGTAAAATTCCCATAAAAGTTGCTTTAGATTATTAAAGCAATACTCTTTTACAAAATACTTGGACAATTATATAATAATTAAATGTCACAATAATGCTGAATTTTTCCACATTTTGGCTTTCATCATTTTCTGAATCACTATAAACTTCTTCATAGCACAGTCTCTTGACTTCTTTGTGTTGTGATTGCCTTTCTGGTGATGGCCCTGGTATATCGTCTGTTTACCACGTTAAGGAAAGTCTTAATCAGATTGAAATTTTTATTACTTTCACAAAACAATAATATTCAATTACTTAATAAAAACTTCTAATATGGGAATTTCTACTAGGCTTTTTTTTTATTTTAATTGCAGATTTTTAGAGAAAACTCTTCTTCAGGCTATCTTTTGTTGTCACTTATTCCTGTCACTATCGCAGTTACGGTGTTTTTTCATCAAATCCTGCCAGATGTTAGGCAGGGATAATTCTCTTCAGTTATTGATGATTGGATTCAGATTTTTCTCAATTTCTGTTCCTTCTTTTAGCTTTCTTTTTTGAAAATTGCTTTGGAAACTGATGACTTTAAGGGAATTCCAACCCATGCTGTGAACAGTTTCTGTAACATGTCTATCTAAACCTATCTTGTTGGAGCAATTTTTTATAGCTGCTTTTTATGCTCTACTATTCGAGTTTCTAGTCTGCAATTTGTCTCACCTATGTCCCATCTCGCACAGTAACGTTGTTTGAACGTTCAAATTTTTGTTTTTTAGTTGATAATTGGTTTCTGGTTGGTTTAAAACCTTCTTAAAACATTGATATGGGGTTAACAGCTAAACGTTGAAACAGTGGGTGTTTTAGAACATTTATGAAACATTTAGTAAAGTTGATATATTTGTGTTGAAATTGTGGAATTTGAAAATCAGGCTCAGATCTCAACGCCATATGTCAACAAAACTTAAAAACTAATGATAAACGCACCTAATTTTAATATAAAGTGGTAACTTTTTTACATAAGTACTAAATTTCTAAAAGGACATGAACTATTATGTGTTGAAAAATCCTCAATTTTTTGGCAGACGTCATATTTTATTTCTTGAGTCTATTTCCAGTTCCTTTCATAAAACAATACAGCACCCTCTTTTTGGTCTATATGAAAAACCGTTAGTGGAAACCACGTGGCAGAACTTCAAACTGGTACAAGATTTTCTACTGCTTTTTGCATTGTTTAAAAAGTATGTGAGTTTTGCTTAAATAGCTTTGTACCTGAACATTGTTTTTTTACGAGGAATGTCATGTATTCAGGGCCGTAGCTAGGACCCAGACCCAAGGGGGGCTGAAGGGTCAATGGGGGGGGCTCGGCGTTACACTATAAACTAAGGTTTTCTACTAATGCATTCGCAAGTTTTTCTTTGTTTTTTTGTTCTTTTTGTTACTTTACTTCACTAGAAAATAATTTTTCGAAGCCAAAAAGTATTAAAAAAAAAAAAAAAATCAGATTTTGAAAAACGAGTGGCTGAAAGAAAATTTGTTTGATGGAGGTGGAATTGCAAGTCCTTTATTGTTGGATAAATTATACCGCTCAAAATAATTAGGGAAGTATGTGATTTTGGCGACATTATGCAAGACAATCGTGTGATATCTTGCAGAAACGTGGAAAACGCGAGTGCAACGTAGACAGCCGAATCATGCATATCCTTACGCAAATTTGCATCTGTGACGTCAGTCGCATTCTCTGATTTCGTCGATGTCACAATGAAGGGAGCCATTTGAATGCATGGCTGTGTGCATTGTAGCCTCACCTTGGGTTGGGGAACTGCAATTATCACCTTTCTCTGTCTCTGATAAAAATTTTCCGAAAGGGACCAGAGATGGAAACGGGTCACAGGGTCGACAGTTTCTTGCAGGTCAAACTGGTCGGGTCACGGTGTTCTTGACCCAATTTCGACCCCATCTTATTTCCGTTATATTTTTGAAAAGAAAACAAGTTGAAAAGATTTTAAAAAACCCTTCAGAGGTCTGAAATAATACTTCAGAGCTGCAGAGTGATCCAGGAACTTGCTAAGAAGGGTAAAGAAATGGGATTAAAAATAAACTTTCCGAAGAAAAAGCTGAAGTACAATGTTTTTACAAGAAACGAAGATTTATCGATCGATGGGAGACAGCTGGAGATAACAGATAACTACATTTACCTAGGACAGCAGATATCAAGCAAGAATCACATTGATGAAGAAATTAATCGATGTATAAAACTTGGTTGGTGAGCTTTTCAAAGAAACAGTACAATTTTTAAGAGCAATATGCCATTATGTCTTACAAGAAAAGTGTTCGATCAATGCATCTTTCCAGTGCCTACGTATGGTGCAGAGACGTAGACCTTAACTAAAAAATACATACAAAGACTACAGACAACTGAAAGAGCATGGAGAGATGTATGCTTGGTGTAACTGGGAAAGATAAGAAGAAGAACTCGTGGATAAGGAAAATGACAAAAGTGGAAGACATCGTGATCAGAACAAAATCCCTGAAATCGCAAAGTGCTGGATATGTTGCCAGAAGGACGGACCACCGATGGACAACACTAGGGGCATAAGTGTTAATTTCTGCTTCTGATGTATTTGCAGGAGCATCTGAGCTTTTGAAAACTCGACTGAAGAAATTATTTCTTGGACCGATACCGCTCACATCGAAAAACCTTTTGAGAATACTTTCTTCTTAAAATAATGCATGTTTTTTCCGCCAGGGGGCGTAGAAGCATATCTTATATTTGTCGATATCTCTGCTTCTAAGAGTCCGATTTGAAAAATTCTTTCTTTGTTGGAGAGCATTTCCGCTGCGAAATGTTTCTCATATATATCGAATTTTTCATAAAGAACAAGTGAGCCGCTGGAGGGCGTAAGTTCACGATTCCGTTTACAGCAGTATCTGCAGGATTAAAAACCCGATTGAAAAACGTCTTTCTTCAGTCAGGTACTATTGTTTTTCATACCGTTTCCATTGACTTTGAAAAGCTTTGATAAATTAATTTGAGTCACAACGGACTCAAAAGACTTGCTCAATACACCCAAAAATTCGATGTCATCTTTCACGGTTTTTTTTTAATTTTGAAATTTCCGGATTATGTAGTAATAGATTTTTTATGAGAACAGGGCACGACAGTCTTTTTTTTTTTATTGAAGGTTTAACGACCATCATGAGCAACTCAATGGGCTATAAGCAGTCTTCCGTCCTTAATTCAGCGCCTCTAGTTCCAGGGAAGGGAGAGAGAGCCAGTGCCATAAGGCAAACACAACATCCATGCCTCACCGGGATTTGAACCCGGACCCTTCTCGGACGAATGGTCCACGGTTGTCTGGAACCATGACATGCTAACGTTGTTCGGACGAATGGTCCACGGTTGTCTGGAACCATGACATGCTAACGTTGTTATCCATACTGGCTTTGTGGTGAATTCTTGTAACTAGGCCCTAGGTAAACAAATGATACAAATCAGATTTCAATAAACTTTGGCATATGTGGTTAAAAATTATTTAAGGTATTATTTTTTAATCTGGCATACCATGAAATTCCTGGTGCAGTCAGAAATCCTGTGCAGACGTCTTCTATGGATGATCCCGGGAACTTTTCTAATAGCTTGGCTTCGCTGTAAACAGAACCTGATGACTTTCCAACCCCCACCACAACCCCTCTTCCCACGGATCCTTTTTCGTCGCATACAAGCGCTGACTTCAAAAAGGGTAAATGGTTAGTAAATGAGCATCGCATTTGCTTAAAGTCCTCTGACAAAACTGTCTAACACAAAACAGCTCCCAGAAGGAATAGATTGTGTGATCGTTGCTTCAAGTAAAAAACAGCTTGCTCTTCCCTTTCACCCCCGGTCATTAAAGGCGGCAACTGATAATTGCAGTGTGCGTCTGATGTCCCCTCCCCCACTTGACGGCATTTCTCTCTTTCCTGACCCTTAATAACACCAAGCCCTGTGCGGTTGAGTGTCATTGGCGCAACCAGCCCTGGGCGCAACTGTCTCTACAGATTCACTCTGTGAAGTATTTCTTTTTTTTTTTTTTTTTTTCTGAGTCATTTATTGTTTGTACTATATCATATAACTCGCTTTTTTCAAAAGCTCAATACACGAACTTTAAATAAATAAGGTGTTTGTGCTTATAATGGAACAAAAGAGTAATTTCCAAAAATAAAAATTCAAAGAATTTACGACAACGTCTGTCTTCCGGGGGGGCTTGCTTGCCTCTCAGGGGGAGCTGAGCCCCCTCCTGCCCCCTGCTAGCTACGGCCCTGCACGTATTTCTCTCTAGGATGAAAGGACAGTTCTAAATTGTTTTGGCTCCCACTACTTGAAAACTTTGTCTGTAGAGACTAATGAAGAGATCAGATCAGATCATATGTAAAGGATTTTAGGAAGGGAGTGTCTGACCCTAGGTCTTAAACAACCCTTAGAAATAGGAAGCTAGGAGATTTGGGATAAAGTGCCTGATAGGAAAGGAACACGGAAGCGAAGTAAAAAAGGGGAGGAAGACACCCTTATTTATTACCGGGGTAAAAGTACCCGGGGTCCGATGGCTTAACGTGTCCATCCGACGTACGGCAGGTACTTAATGGATCGAGCGCTCGTACCTACGTGGGATCGAACCCGAGGTCTTCTCCATAGCAGTCACAACGGTTGACCACTAGGCCACCCCCAGCACTAACGAAGAGGCTTGAATCTTCTCCAAAATAGGTATTGGCATATTTAAAGTATAGCAGGTATAGTTACTGAGGGTCTTTATTGACGATCTGCCCAGTGATTGAAGTAGCGCAGATCCACTGCCAGTATGGTGTCAACCATAGATCCACACAGTATAAATAGGTTTTGAAGGAATTACGTACCATTCCACATAACTGGTTTGTGTGTGTTAAAAAATTAATGTATATAATATTTAAAAAAATAAAGTAATAATTAAAAAAACCCCTGCATTGAAGGGTTTGTGGTCTCTTCAATGAAGGTTTTTTGATAAATGATGTCTCTGTCATCATTTATAAATTGTATCCGTTAAAAATGTCATTTGCCGATTTTTGCGTTAAAATTTGTGCTCTCATCCTAATTTCTTTACGTAGTTTGTGATCAGTGTATAATTTATTACATACCGGGATGGTAAATAATGTTTTTTAACTGCCGGTATGCTCACTTCCATTTTTGTTAACTACTGGTATGCCATACCGGTCCAATTCGAACACTGGATCTGCCATATACAAGTGCCTGCAATGATCGCTTTAATTGCAGAGATTTTTCTTTGTTAAATGCTATATAAATGCAGAAGCTGTAAGGTACAATAAAAACACTATATCAACCCCTCTTTAACCCAAAATCTACCTTTCGGAGTTACTTTAAATACTTTAGAAAACAGCTTTTCAACGTTTCATAAAAGTTAAAAATGGGGTTTTCGAATGGTTTGTCAACCAGGCATCCTGGTGGTTTTTAAACGTATTCTTTTTAACGTTTCTGCAGCCATCTCGTTAACCATTTCCAAACATTGAAACAACCAATTTGTGCTACATGGGGTAATTTTACTTCATAGACTAACTACCTGCATTTTTAAGGTATCTTCTTATCTTTGAACTATTTTAAGGAAAAATTTTTTAACTTTGTTCTCTAAATTAATTCTAGCTCCAAATTTAGTGAACAAAGTTAAAAAAGAATTCCCTAAAATAATTCGAAGATAAAAGATACCTTAGAAATGCAAGAAGTAGTCTATAAAGTAAAATGTAGTTGTGGACTGTCTTACATAGGTGAGACAGTTTGTAGACTAGAAATTCGAATAGTAGAGCATAAAGCACCTATGAAAAATTGCTCCAACAAGACTGGTTTAGATGGACATGTTAGAGAAACTGGTCACAGCATGGATTGGAATTCCGTTAAAGTCATCAGTTTCCAAAGTAATTTTCAAAAAAGAAAGCTAAAAGAAGGAATAGAAACTGAGAAATCTATAGAGCATACCCATGCGCTATCTGAGAGACGCAAGTTCGATTCCAGCTCCAGAACGACGAAATTTTCAAGTTTTCGGATATTATCTGACTTACCATCCTTGTCATATTTACAAAAAAAAAAAAAAAAAAAAAAAAAACCCGGATTGTCATCTTCAAAAATTTGAAATTGAGAAAAATCTGAATCCCATCATCACTGACTGCAGAGGAGTTTCCTTACCTAACTTGCGGGCCAATCCATGCGTTGAATATCTTCACTCTCCAACAGCTCTGCGACAGCCACTGTACGATGAGGTGTAGAGTTGTCGTCCATGAAGAGGAACTCAGGACCCACAGCACCTCTAAACAGACGCACGTGAGGCAGGATAACCTCTGTACACTGTAAAAAACCTGAAATTCACATTACTTTTTTTCTGTGATTTTACATAAAAAATCTGTTTTTTCAGCTGATCTGTGTTTTTCCTGGAATTTCAGTAAAACTTTCGAACATTGTGTTAAAATGTTTGTAAATTCACAGAAAAACTTAGTCAGAAAGATCTGGCAATGGTTTATAGCGTAACGCGCATGCGCAGTTCGACTCCACTACCACTACGCAAACCACACGTGTAGCACAAAACTTTTCTGGTAAGTACATTTTTCTGTTTCATTATGATTTAAATCAACTGCAGTTAATTGATTTCAGATATGTGCTCTGTAGTATATTTGAAATTGTGTGTGTTATACTAACATCTTCAAAATCCATCATTTACACAGTACGGGGCTGTTTACCAAACTGTTTTGTTATGATATTTTAATTCACATATATAAGGTATTTTGGTAAACCTTCCAAATTGTAAGTTACATTAGAAAAATAACTTAAAATTTCATGAACAAGACGAAATTTCAATCGGGAACGTTGCCTGACCAAACCGATCCGCCTAATTGAAACACCAACAGGCAACTCACAATACCAAGAATCGGAAACCCTCTGGCCCTAAGGTTTTGTGTAGTACAGATACATATAGCGAAATATCGCAATCCTTCGCATTTTTTTTATCGCATTGGTAATGTAAAGAATTACCAATCAGAAACGTGGTGAGAAGTAATTAGAATCAGCAAATTGTCAGAAATTTTTTAGTTACACAACCCTGAAAATTTAACCATCCAGCAGATACAAGTTTCCAAAGGCTCATAAGGCATACTGTTTTGGTCCGCCCCTCCCCCCCCCCATCCAATTTAACTTTCTTTTTGTAAAAAGTTTAGCCTATATGTTCTAGCTATTTTTTTTTTTTTTTTTTTTTTTTTTGTATCGATTTGCAGTTATGGTGATGCAGTGGTAGGAGCCCCTTGTTTAATTTTTACTGAAAATCTAAATCCCTGCAAAATTCATTCTGTTCCTATTAGGATTGAAGAGACTTTGGAATGACGAAGACTGAGAATTTGAAGATTTGTTTTCAGGACATTTCACATGAAAGCATTTGTAATGTGAAACAAATCCAGCACATTTGTGAAATATCTGACAAAATTTTTTTTACCGATATTCTAACTTGATATTCTAACTTATGGGACCGTAAGCAATATTTTCCAAAACAATGATTTTCCTCGAAGTTCTGCATCAGCTATATTAAAAATCTAATTTAGGTTCGATATTTAACGGTGAAACAACTTATCTATTGATTTATAGGCCAAGTCTTAAGTATCGCTATCACGAACTTTACAAATCAGAAACCAATTCGATGGCACTGCGGGTCAATAAAACGAAGAGATGCGTAACTCGGAGTATGGCACTGCACCCATTAAACAAAGAGATACATAACTCGGAGTATGACCAGTCAGAGTTAAAAGAATCGCTAAAAAATGAACTAAAGGTACCGACCGGTCTAGAATGCTATGAAACTAAAATTTCTAAGCGATGGCCTCTGATCATTCGTCCGAAAGGGGTCCGGGTTCGAATCCCGGTGAGGCTGGATGTTGTGTTTGTCTTACGGCACTGGCTCTGTCCCTTCCTCGGAACCAGTAACCCTAAATTAGCGACGGGCGACTGCTTATAGCCCATTGAGTTGCTCACGGTGGTCGTTAAACCTCCAATCCAAAAAAAAAAAAAAAAAAACTAAAATTTGTATTTTTTGTTTCTCTACATATGTATAAAAAATGCTAAAACTCCCACTTTTTTTTTTTTTTTGGCAGAACTGACATTATTTCACTGGAAGTATCATACCATGAATTCAAATGGATCTTCAAATTTCCAGTGTAAAATGTGCAAATCCTTTTTTTCGAGACTTAAGTCCTATGCAACTCATATAAAAATACACAAAAACATTACTAGGGTGCAGTTTCCTTGTGGTTTCATAACATGCTCTAGAACATTTGCTAAATTTTCATCTTTGAAGACACATACTTCACATGACCATCTGAAACTTACACCATTGTGTACTACTCAGACTATTAAAAATAGCCTGCCCCATTCAAACATGTCAGTAACAGAATGCAGACTGAGCTTCCTTAATTTCACATATTCAACTACACATAAAAAGACAAGATTAAGTTCCACGTCCTTATGAGCAGTGTAGTAAAACATTGGTAAATTTAGTAACAGGTCAACATTTTCATCGCACTTGTCTCAAAAACATACAACAAATTTTCTGACGGCCGATAAATTCAGGAACAACGAACTGTTACAACCTTGTACAATTTTTAATGCATGCAAAATAATGAGGAAAGGTGCAAAAATATAGTATTAGATAAAAAGGAAAGAAATTTACGTGGGACTACGATGGTTTGGAAGAGTACGTGCAGTAGGCCTAGGACGATGGGGTGAAAGTGGAGTCCGGTGAATAGAAGCTTCGTTTAGAAGGGCAAGTAATGTGCGGAAGATTACAGAAGAAAGTGGTTCCGCAGTAGGCAGTCATAGAAGCATCTTGTAGGAATACGCTGAAGGAAACAGGTCGACTTTACACAGCATTGTAAACTGCGGTATTGGTAGCTTTTTCAACGGTGTGAGTGGCTCTTTCCAAAGTCTCCATACTTCATTTCAGATTTCGTCAGGGCTTAAAATTTCATTATCCAGCAAAATACAATAAACTCTTGACCTCCCTGCTATACTATGATATCTAAACTGAAGAAACGCCTTTATTTTCAAAAATATCCGTTTCAGGGCGCAAAAATATTAGCTACACTATACGGAATAAGAGCACAACTACAAATGAAGTACTTGAAGAAATCAACTACCCCTGTACATCTTTGAAACCATAACTAAAACTTGAAATTCAACCGGAACCAAAAGTTCTTACTCAACACTTCTGTCGTAAATGAAAACATTTACATTCCTTCATTTGTTTCCATTCGGATACATTGTGAAACTAATAATGACATTCCGCACATTTCTTTCTCAAAAATTAAAAAAAAAACAGTTTTTGAACTATTTCCTCTTGCGCCGGATTACAGCATGCATCACACTCTTCCGAAGAATACACTCTACTTTTATTGTATTCTTCTGGGCATTCACTACGAACTTCTGCTCCCTATCAAAACACGGAAGCTTCACGTCGTCGCCGTTAACATCGCTTAAGCCTCCTCCCTCACCAACTGCTACACACCATCGTACTCCAGGTAAATACTTCGGTGAAATTCTTTCACATTCTTTTAAATTACTGTATTTTTGCAGCTTGCCCCATTATTTCGCATGCTTACAAAATTTTATGTCGCACTCTCCCCACACAGTAAACTTTTCCCGACTAAATAATTTAGGACGTTAAATTACACATTTACCACATTGGTAAATTTAGTAACAAGTCGACATTTTAATAGCACTTGTCTCGAAAGCATACAACAAGGTTTCTGACAGCCGATAAATTCAAGAACAACGAACCGTTACAACCTTGTGAAGATGTTAACAGTGAGAGTAACCTAAATAAGGAGAATGTAAATGAACTGAGTAGCAGTACAAACAGTAAAATTTCAGCCTTAGACATGAACACATCAGTTACTTTGTTTTGTTTAAGGCTACTGGCCAAATTTTATTTACCTTTTGTGTTTGATGTGATCATTACTGAAATGCTGAATATTCATGAAATAAATCAGGAGAATATTATGCAGTTCATAAGCAGTCTGTTGCAAAAAAGTAATCAAGTTAATGAATTTCAGATTACTGAAGTTCTCCAAAAAGAACAAAAGCACGATTTTCTGAATCAAGCGTGCTCAAATAGAGGTTTGCTTGTGACTATTTGACGAAAAAATATTTTGAGCAAAATTTCAGTTATGTTCATCCTGTTGCCATGGATTTAGGCAGAAATGGTGATAATAAAACATTACTTTCTACTGCGTGCCAATCTTAAAAAGTCTGGCAGTTTTAATACAAAATGCTTCTGTAGAAAAGCAAATCAAATCTCCACTTCTGTGTTCTGAAGGAGTTTTATCAAACTTCACAGATGGGGCCATTTTCAAAGGTGCTAGGTTTTTTCATGAATCAGAAAATTTGAAAATTCTGCTGTATCAGAACAGTTTCGAAACAGCAAACCCCTGGGGTTTGGAAAAAAAAAAAAAAGCATAAAATTATGGGAGTGTATTACACATGAAATTTATGTATCCTTGGTTCAGATCAGAAATGGAACTAATGCAATTAGTTCTGTTATGCAGACAGGTCGATTTTGATTTTTATGGGCATGAAGCAATATTCATGCCACATATGCAACAAAAAAATACTTTCGTTTCCCCAAAATAGTATAAATGTTCATCAAATTTTAGACCATATTTAATCTTTAAAGTGTTTACTAGATATTTACTTGTTACTGTATATTATTCACCACTAAAGAAACTTTTGTTTCCCAAAAATAGTAAATGTTCACCAAATTTTAGACCACGTAACAATGTTAAAGTGATAACCAGATATTAACTTCTCATCATTTTCTTAATTATTGGACAGTAAAAACTGTGTCTCCCAAAAATACTAAATGTTCACCAAATTTTAGATGATATCTAATTTAAGATCAATAACCTGATATTGACTTGTTAGTCTCTTTTATCATTTGTAAGCAAAATAATATTTACCAAACGTAAGACTACATACTTTTAAAACGGGAAAAATGTAATCATAATTATGTTGTTCTTATGATATTGGAACTGAAATTAAAATTAATAATTCATGACTAAATCTAAAGTTCTTTTTCTGACCAAAAAATAACAGTAGCAGCGTTCGAATTACCCAGTGGTCGTCATTGGCCAGTAAAACTTCCATCAGACCATTGAACTATTGATTTTACTGGCCCAGATGGCCAGGAAGTTTGTTTTTTTTTTTTCAAATTTGTCACAAGTTAAAAAATGAATTTCTGTTGTTTTTTTTACCTTGCTGTATGGTTTTTTTTAGGCTGCAAACTAATGACAGGTTTAAAAACAAATATTGGATATAATTCCATTGAAATGATACATTATTTTCTACATATATTGTAAATGTCATAAAAACAATTTCATTATTTTTTTACAGACCAGTGGGCATTTTGGTGGACCAGTGGTTTGCCAATTCTAGTGGTCCACTGGGCCAGTAGATCTTATTCTAACCCTGAGTAGTAATACCCATATGCCTGCCTGCAGTTACCTCTAAATACTTGTAGTTATAGGTGTTAAGCTAATACAATGAAAACTAAACGTTTAATGTGCTAAAGTTTTATTATAATAATCATGATATAGAAATTAGTCTCACTAATTATTAAAAATAAAATCACATAATAAACGTGAAATAAGAAATTATTGAATTAGTAAGGGTTTTTTTTATTTTACTGTCAGTCCTCTTTTACGTTTTTCCCTGATTGATACATTCTTTGTTTCAGCAGGTTGTTCAACATATTTCAGGCGAATTGCTAACCCAACTAAATGTTTACAAACGTAATCACTGATATACTTTGGGCAATTATTGCATGTGCCATTCAGCCAATTAGTCTTGTCCTGTGGTAATTCTACTTCCCACTCGCTAAAATGTTGTTCCTTGTACTCATCGAACGTTTCCCAGGGATTGCCCGAAGTTTCACATTCCAATGCGTCACCACCTGAAATTCGTTTGGTGGCGGGGCTTATAATTACACCGAAGAGCAATTGGATTAGAGACGAGACAGCTGGCGTTATGCAAATGTGGTGCTGTGGGTGGCCCTATAAACGGAAATGACATGACTTATACAACGATCCGACAATATAAGGAGTGATGCGATGGAAATCGGTAAGAGTCCGACGCAGTATCACGTTAGTACATGTGGATGGCAGAATACGAGTACGGTGCAAATCACATGAAGCGATGGATCCTTCTTGCCAGCAGGGTACTCTTCAAGCTATGGGGGTGGCATTCTCGTCTGGGCACTGTTTACGTGGACTGAAATGGAACCCCTGGTACGTGCGACATCATCCCTCACAGATCAACGTTACTGGGATATCCTGGACGACCATTTGCTCCCATTTGTGAGTCTTCAAGATCCCGCTCGGGACCTCATCCTGCAACAAGACAATGCATCATGCTATCGGTCCCAAATTGTATCCGAATGGTTGGATGAACACTCCACCGACGTGACCTCGCTTCCTTGGCCAGCTAGGTCACCTGACATAAATCCCATCGAGCACATCTGGGATACCATCAAGAGAGATGTTCGAGGCTCTGACCCCCCTCCCCCCATCATGAAATCTTCGTGAACTGTGGGAGCTTGTTCACTGGTCGTGGATCTGTATGGCTTCCCAAAGCTTCAGGTGTCTTGTCGAGTCCATGCCGAGACGAATCGCCGCAGTCATCAGGTCGAAAGGTGGTACTACACGTTACTAGACAGGTATCTCTAATTCAATTGCTCTTCAGTGTATGCTAGCTAAATAATAATTTGATGTAATATTTTTTATTTTTTTATTTTGACAAAGTGTTTATTGCAACCACAAAAACTTTCTTTTTTCAGCATTGTCGTGTAAATTTAGTGTTACACATTTGGTAAACATTTACTAAATTCGGTATAGCAATAGTATTTAAAATACAGGCATTACTAAAACAGTAGATACCATTATTATTTTAGTGACTCAAATTTAGTTTTTTGATCTATCATCATTTAGTATCTCAAAAGTACTTTTGATATTCATTATTTTTTTTATTTTTTTGGAGTACAGTGCTAGGGGTTCAGAGTTTAATTTGGTAAACATTTAATTTGATCCCCTTATTAATGACCTGAAGAAACTAGAAAATGGAGTCGATCTGGGCACAGGTAATACAGTGAAAGGTTCAATATTTATTAATATTTAAATTTAAAATTACTTGTTTAACTTTTTATTGTATGAGATTGAATATATTTTTCAGTTGAAAAAATGCTGCAAAATGTTATGAAGTATAAGAAAGACATGTTTAAAAGTATGATTTCCCCTGCACAACACTTAATAATTTTCTAAATTTTACAACACAAAAATATTCTCAAAAGTGATGCTACTACTAATTCAAAAACACATGTTATTCTCTGAAATTATTTATTTCTATATATATAAAAGTTAAAGTATGTTTTGTTGGAAACACAAGGAAAGATACTGCGCACTTCGCAGTAGTCGAAAAGTTAAAAAAAAGTCCACACATGAGAGGAAGAGAAGAATTGTTTTGAAATTCTCTTTGCGTCGAGTGCGTGGTTCATCATATGAACTCTATACAGCCGCCCCGGTGGCGCAGTGGTCTAAGGTGATGGCCTCTGATCATTCGTCTGAAAGGGGTCCGGGTTCGAATCCCAGTGAGGCATGGATGTTGTGTTTGTCTTACGGCACTGGCTCTCTCCTTCCCTGGAACCAGTTATCCTAAATTAGGAACGGGCGACTGCTTATAGCCCATTGAGTTGCTCGCGGTGGTCGTTAAACCTCAAATCAAAAAAAAAAAAAAAAATTATACGCTAAGTGGCAACCGAACGTAAGTTGTTCATCAGCAGTTGCAATAATGCAAGCTTTAAAAAGAAATGAACCCTCAATATGTTATGTGTATAGTGCTCCTATTATGTTATTTTATTAAATAATAGTTTTGTTCATCTAATGAAACCATTATTCAAGGTGAGTTTGTTCATGCATGCAATAGTTCTTCTTTTCCAAAGTTTTAAGTCCGCCACTGGGGCATTGGGCTACTTGCTTCCGAAAGACATCAACGATAAAATGTAGATAAACAATATGTTTGTTCTGGATATGTTCATAAGCGGTTTGATGGATTTACACCAAAATTAGCATACAAACTCTTCATCACCCAGATTAAAAAACAGGTGGGACGATTTTTAGAAATTCCATCCCTAAGGGGGTCAAATGTGTTTTTATGAGGCCCTCTATAGACTGGGTGAAAGTCGGTTGCTGAAGTATTGCTCCATGTCAGAGCAACAGTCATCAGGTGACGCTTCACTGCTCGCAAGTGTCCGTGGTACAGGCATACGGGAAAGAGTCCAAATGGTTATGCATCATTCTTGATGGTTTTCTAAGCGATTTGCTAGAAAGTGCCTTATCTACACTAGAAAGCTGAAAGCGATGTGCACGAAGTGTATTGTACATGTTTGCTATTTTGAGTTTTTAGGGCTCAGAACGGCCATTATAAATTGTGATAAGGTGTTGTCTGAACGGCAGGTGCAAATAAAGTACTGCTTTGTGATTCAGCATGGTGAATAATTTTGAAGTGCTCAAAAACAAACTTTGTCTATCCTGGACAATGCTGGGTACCTCCACTAATAATTGATAAAACATAAATTTTAAAATTGTTGTGGAGGAAACATTGGTTTTGAAAATTTTTAGTGTTAGTCATGCAAAACATATTTCCACTTTGTGTTCTCAGCTATAAATGTGCCTCAGAAATGGCAGCACTTGTAAGGAAAATCTCCTGTTTTTATTCTTGTAGCCACAGGGCAAGAATTCCTAACCAAAAAGCAAATTAAGTAGAAGTTAAAAATTTCCACTTCCCTCCACAACAGTTATTTATTTTACATTGCATTAATAAAGGTAAATAAACCCACTTGAATTTTTTTACAGCTTTTCCAGTACCACAGACTCCATTAAAAAATAAAATTTCAATGTTACTTTAATTTTATCATTATTAGTACTTGCAAAATGTCATTGACAAGATAAAATGGTTATCAAAGTTATTGGTCTGGGCTTGCAAATAAGAAATCCAGTTGTCTGCCAGGTGTACAAATAAAAATGTGTTGGAAGTGGAAATTCATAGGTCAATTTTTTTTTATTTTTTTAAGCATTAATGGAAAAGAAATTAAGTAAAATAGCACAAGAAAAAGTTGCTTCGAGGTCCACCCTCTCCCCCATGAATTCAGTACTGTCTCCCCTAATAGTAAATGTTTCCCTGAATTCCGGCCCATACAGCAAGCCAAGAGGGAATGCCGTCATAAGTCATAATCCTTTCAGCGAGCATTGTTCCTGATCACTCTGCTTACCGTGGAGACGACACAAAAAAAAACCCCTCCAACGCTGAAATATAAACTGATACAAAAACAGTAAAGTCATGTGAAACACTTCCCAAAAAACAAACTACCAAATACAAATAACCCAATGACATGAATTCGTCTGTCGGTTGGGGGATAGGTGTGGAATATCAAACACTTTTCCAAAAGTTATAGCTGCTTAACCTTAAATACGTATCAAATGAAACAAAAAGGTTTAAAGCAAACTTGCATGAACACTGAGTAACAAATCTCTCGGTGCTCTAATAAAAAGCCCACCCAGACTTGTGTGGCTTGGTCTGTAGATATTAAAAATGGAATAACTATGTTTAGATGCAAAAACCTAACTTATTATTTACAACTCCTAGTTTAAAATGTAGTTGATATATAAACTTGTTAAGAAACGAATGCATGAATTATGTTGGAAGCCTATGAATTGAAACAAAAAAACTTGCCTTTTATGAACTTTTGATTAATAATCTATGAAGATAACAACATAACAAACTGTTTGTGAACTTGCTTTTTAATAATCCTAGATGATAAACGAATGAATGTGTAAACTTCGTCAAAAACAAGGTTCACACATACGAGCAATACTGTTTTGTTTGAAATGTTAAGAACCCTGCTATGACATCACGTGCAACAGCAGTGCCGCACATTAAGGCTCGATCAAATACGACTTCCTCCGGTCCAGACAGCATGGCATCACATCATTCGGAACTGCTATTTGTTCAGTTCGGCTGCTCGCGAAGCTCTTGAAGTCAGGAGACATCAGAACTTGGAATCTTCGTGGATGTTTAGTAATTATAATATTTCAGCAGGCTTTTAGATTAAAAAGGAAGGTCGCCCATCGTGCTTCGGCAAAAAGTGGGTCCTCTGCCCTTTCTATCATTGCACTTAGAATAATAAAGATTGTTCTCTTTGAATATTAATTGAAGAGACGAGTTAAAAGGTCAACTGTTGCCTAAGTACAGTGGGTAAGCTTTGCTATAAAAAGTGCTAGGTTCTCAAGAAGTCTTTCCTCCATTGCACTACGGAAGGATAAATTTATAAAATAGGTATGCTGCCTTAATAAGTAGGCTTCTCTGCCTTTAGAGGAGTTTAAACTCCCCAATAAAAAGTGCTTTTCTTAGCTCTTTTCAAAGCTTAGGAAAACTCGGAGCAAAATCTGGATTTTTCGCACAAACTCATGCTGAAAAAACTATTTTTGCTAGGAATTGCGCACTAATTTATTTAGAATTAATTAAATTGGACAGCATATTCCTGGTCTTTAAACATACACAAGCACCAAAAGGTTTTCATTTCAGTAATTTTCGATAAATTCTGCATTTCTATGCAAAATGATGCAGATGCACTAAATAAAAATCTATGTGCTCCAGAAGTAAATTAAACAGTGAATTGAGGGACTTTTCTCAGATATAAAAGGCTACAAAAATAAAAACCTCCAACACCCAAAGCAAAATAGCCTTAAAAATAAAGATAGTAAGCGAAAAGCTGTAAATGCATGAAACAGCAAGAACTGGAGGAAGTTTGCTCCGCCCCTCTGGAAAAATCCAGAACAAGGAGACAAAATTTGGTTCTGATAGAAATAAAATTAGATTATAAGAGAAGCATGCATTTTTCTCTAAAGAAAAAAAAAAGTCCAAACAGCGCACAAAATAAAGTAGAAACCACATGCGTTCGAGTGACGTGGGAAGCTAAAAAAGTGGTTTAAATTCAAAATAGACTGCGTGGGGGGTGGGGTGGGGGTTAAGGTGGTTGTTGCAAGAAATCAATCATCAGAAAAGGTATTCCAGTAAAGAAAACCATCAGCATTTATCCATACTAACTGGAAAAGCAGAGGGAAAGGCTTCACTCAAAAGTGCAAGTCACCATAACACGGAGTACCAGTTAATGTGGAATCAGTGGAACGAATGATGTTACGTCACAATACCTGTACGCCATCCACTTTAGTGTCGACCGAGAACAAACAAGCACTGCTAGAAGATCAGCAGCCAATGGGAACAAAGTAAACAAAAGGAGCATCAGCGCTGGACTGGCCATTCTCCGAACGATTACGCCGCACATGTGCAGGTTTGAACTTCAGCGTTCAGCATGGAAGAAAATAATTTGGCGTACGATTACGAAAAATTTAGTTTTGGTAGTGTCGTGATGGCGGGCCAACGCGACACCCGTCCTGAGACATAGGTTGTGCATCATTGTTCTGAGGTCTAATGACATCCCATTTTCCTTGACGTCTTCTTGGACGGTTTTCAACATGACTTCTCCACCCTCACCGATGAGTTGAGTGCACCAGAAAGGTAAAACCTTAAATATTTCCTTTTTTTCCTTTGGCCATCAAAATTCTTCATAAACAATGAAGGCCCATCTCCATATGCAGAAAAAGATAAGAGCAGGAAGCGGAAATTCCAAATAGAAAGTGTTTGATTGCTATTTTATAATTCTGATGAAACATGATACTTTCTAGTTGCACATTATGGTATTAACCAAATCATGCCATTATACGTGGAACATATATAGTATCTGAAACAATCATTTGATGTTTCTGAATATTTCTGTTTCACGCGTTATGTCCTATGAAAGTTTGACTGGCTGATACGTAATGTCCGACTGTGAAAATTATTTGTGTGTCAATTGACCATTATAATTAAAAAATACATATTAAGCGTATTAATGCTTACCACTTGCGAACACCCCGCTTTCCTTCGCTGACAATGAAGGAAAGCGGGGTAATTCTCAAGTGGTAAGCATTAATATGTATTTTTTAACTATAATGATCAATTGACACAAATAATTTTCACTGTCGGACGCTACGTATCAGCCAGTTGAACCTTCACAGAACATAACGCATGAAACAGAAATATTCAGAAACATCAAATGATTGTTTCAGATATGAAACATGATACATTTTGCCTGATAAAAGAAAAAAAAATCCAAGTCAATGAGTTTCTGATGTTGAGCAAGTGTTGAATACATTTTTTTTTCCTATTTTTTGTATGTCTTTGTGAAGGAAGAATGAAAGGGGAATTGCTAAGAATGTTCTTTTCTGTTTGACCCATCAGATGCCCCGAAAGGGTATGCTAAATTTTTTTAAATTGGAGTTTTAAATCAAAATGTTGAAATAGAGAAAGAGAAGGTACTTATGTTAAGAGGATTTGGGGTAGAAAATTTAGAAATTTGCAAAGCTAGAAGAAGAGGTAATGTAATGCATTACTGTCTTTCAAAAATTCTGTATCTGTTATTTTTTTCTTATTGGCCAAAGTGTAAAGATGTGTGATGTATTCATGTGGATGGAGTGGTATATTCAAGCTGGGGGAGGTGGGGGTTAGAAATGTGATTGTCTTCAAAGCCTGTTAATAAATATGAGTGAATAATTACAAAGCAATTCTATATAATTTTGGTATATTGGTGTAAATTTGGTAGTTGTGAAAAGAGTAGTTATCCCATGCTTTTGTGATAATTTATTTCGGTGAAAAATATTTCCAAAATGAATGTAAATTAAGTGAAGGAACTAATCAATGGTGTAGCTTGTGAAATATGAGTCCCTTCAAAGTTCACTTGGGTGTAAACCTCTTTTGGCCTTCTCGGGTGTGATGTGTTAAAATTAATGCTCAAATTCGTCTGTTAAAGAAATTCTGTGAAACAAAAAAAGTTCTTTTCAGCCAGGCAAGAGGCCTCAGCTGCAAATAAATAAATACAGCTGGTCAGCTTTCTCATCGAATTTCTGAGTCACATTTGCTCTTGTGTTCAGTGATTCTAGGATAATATGTGCAATTTTTGTGTTTTGTTTAGTGACATCTCATACAATCCCATTGGCAGGTCATTTTTTTTTTTTTAAACAAACTAGTCTATTTTTGTTTTGGGGATATCGCGGCAGCGTAATTTATTTATTTAAATTTGTTTATCCATTATCATCACGAGCCTTACTAAGTTTTCTTTGGTGCATACATATATTTTGAGATATGATATTGCAATTTCATAATCATCAAGAATATTAATGATTTTAATGTTTAACCAAATGTACACAACAGTTATACGTATCATTACCCTACTTTGCACAAAATTTAATGCTATGTGTTTAATACTAATTCTTTGCATTTTCTGTTTTTCAGGGTGCTTTGCAAACATAAACCCTCGGAGGAGAACGAACGTTCCAAAAAAGAAGGTGCAGCAGCCTGCAATAGCACCTAGGGTGTTGCAACTTGAAGAAAAGATAAAAACATTGTTGAAACAATTTTTCAAATTTGGTCCAGTTTTAGAAATGAAATTGAAGCATTTTTTTTTTTCTGTACATAATCGGAAATAAAGTGGGGCACATATCATTAAATGTAGTTTGTTGAATCTTTGAAATCTGACATACGTATTTGCATTTTGGTATAAGAATAATTATAGAACAAATATCATGACAGACGTTAATGTTAATACTGAAGGTTTAAAAGAGCACGAATGCTCCTCTAAAATCATCCATCTTTATGTTAATGGTCAAATCTCATTAATATTCTATGAAAACTGCAGTAATTAGCTTTGATTTTTTTTTTTCTAACTACTAGTAATGCAAGGAAAATGCTAGCACTCCTATATGATACAGTAGCATTAACAGATGTAGTGTTGAAAATCACAATTACAAAATGTATCTACATTTATCTTTCCTGTTTATAAGCAATGGTAATTTCTAGTCTTAGTGTAAACACATGTAGGCATTTACAGAGCTTTCAGCTTGATACAAGCTGTTAATCATACCAGCTAGCTTTGAATAATCTGGTGGTTTTGGAGAAATTCAAATATACCTAAGAAATGTTAGCTGGCTAACAACATCTTTGAAAACAGCGAGCTGTGGGTAATTACAATTTGTAATTAATGTTTCATTTGTTTATTATTGTTGTGTCCTAGCATTTTACTGTGCAGGAAAATAAAACTCTGGAACATTAAATTCCTACCAAAACACTTGAAGTTTTTTTTTTTTTATGCTTACATAGTTGCCATGACCGATTTCTACTCCTATGAAATCTTTTCATTCCATTAAAATTACAAGTTGATTTATACAACAGCCATGTTTATAACTTGGAACATAGATTCAGAAGAAAACCCAAAAGCCATTCATTGAAGTGTTAAGAACAGGCAGTTTTTTTTTTTTTTTTTTTTTTTTTTAATTCTACAATATTCTTCCAAAATTCTGCTGAAACAATGACAAAAAATTTTGTACACATAAGCTGGTGCTAAAAGATACTAAACATATGAGTGACGGCAACAAGAAAAAGTACAGATCTGCTATTGATCATACTGTCATTTCGTAAACAGAACACATTGACCATTAACATGTGGTATTTGTACTGTTTGTATAAGGTGGTTTCTAAAAATGAAAATCTGAAATATTCCTGCAAAAACTATTTGTAAACAACGGTGTTATAAAACAGATCTTCTAACAAAAAAAATATTGTGTGAAAAAACCTGCCAGTTCTTTTTAAATAAGAATTCCTGTAGGACGTTTTGTTGCCAGAAATGTAAATACTATTTACATAAACAGAACTGACTAAAATATTAATTACAAAGGAAAAATTTTGTGGTGAGTATAAAAAAAAATATGTGTGGTAAGTATAAACCAAAACATTGTACAAAACAAAATTTGCCTGCTGAAAACAAATACTACTTACATAAACAGTTTATAGAAATAAAATATTATTGAGGTACTTTGCCTATTTAGTTTTCACACCTTATATTTCGCCTGGTTCTGTGTAAATGCATGTTCCATGCGAAATGTTTTTGGGTGTTTTCTTACATACAATATTATATGATACTCGTTTCGACCATAATGTGTGCAAAGAAATTATGTAAAAAACAATGTAATTAAAAGAAAACCTAAATATCACAAAAATGATATTTAGAAATTAAAATTTATGAAAAAAAACATTGTCTGAATACATATTTTATTGGGAAACAGAATATTTAAAAAAAAATTTGAAGACCAGACCTAATCTGTCAGAAAACATCATTATTTTGCGGAAAAGTGAAATAATATAAAAGTTTCGTAATTAAATTTATAATTCTATCAGAAAGAAATAATTTGTGGGAAAACGTTATTAAACATAACGTTTCTATGTAAAGAATTATGCCCAGGGAATAAATAATTGGATAAAATATAAAACATAATATTTGTAAATATACATAGTAACTGTCAGAAAACGCAAATATTTTGTGAAAAAACATTACGTTATAAAACAGTTTTTGTAAATAAACATAATAATTCTATCAAAACACCAAATGTTACAAAACAAATTTTGTGAAAAAACGTAATAATTCTGTCCAAAAACAGAAATATTTTGTGAAAATGCGGAATGGTATAAAACAGGTTTTGTAAAATAACGTAATTATTTTGTAAGAAAACACAAATATTTTGTGAAAATACTGAATAGCACAAAACGGTTTTTGTAAAAAAACGTAATAATTCTGTCAGAAAACGTAAATACTTTGTGAAAAGACAGAATGTTATAAAACTGTTTTTGTAAATAAACGTAATAATTCTGTCAGAAAACGGAAATATTTTGTGGAAAAACATAATATTATAAAACGGAAGTTTTGTAAAAAAACAGAATTTTTATTAACGGAACGGAATTATTTTGGCAACTGTGCTGCCATAAGATTTTACGTTAATTCACGGAAATTTTTTTACAGTGTACGATAACGGACACTAGTGACTGAACCTCCTTGGAAGATGTGGAGGTCAGTACGGCTACCAAGTATGATACCACCCCAAACGAGAACTCCGCCACCTCCAAACCGGTCCCTTTTGATGATGTTAGAGGTGTGATTGCGTGTTCCCTGCTCTCTCCAGATGTGTATACGTCCAGAATCGCTCGTCAGACTAAATCGGCTCTCATCCGTAAAGAGAACTCGACCCCATTGCTGATGTGTCCGGTTCTTGTGTTCCTGGCACCACAGAAACCGCCGTCTCCGATGAGCAGGCGTTAATGGCACACACCGTACTGGTCGTCGTGCAAATAGACCACCTTTGTGCATCCCCCTGGCCACTGTAAAACGCTATAACGGACGTCCAGTTGTCTGTTGCATGTGCCTTGCGATTTCTCCCGCTGTCTGTCGCCTGTCCCTTCTCGCCTGTAGGATAATATACCGATCGTCCACCGCCGTGGTTGCTCGTGGACGACCACTGCTAAACTCTCGGACAGCTGTTCCTGTCGTTTGAAATGCTCTCCAAGCTCGTGAAACGATGCTGTGGGCGATCCCGAACTCCTCGGTCACACTAGTCACACTTCGACCTTCTTCCAATTTCTCAACGACGCGACCTCGGGCAAAGTCCCCCAGATGTCGTCTACTGCATTGCCTGTTGGACATATCACACGGTGGCAGCAACTGTACGTTGTTCAAACTGATGTACACCGTGCAATAGCTTTCACCGAATTGCTGAGCATGATCATGATCATATGTAGAGGATTTTAGGAAGGGAGTGTCTGACTCCAGGTCTTAAACAACCCTTAGAAATAGGAAGCTAGGAGATTTAGGCTAGAGTGCCCAATAGGAAAGTGACACGGAAGAGAAGTAGAAAGGGGGAGGAAGACGCTCTTATTTATTACCGGGGGCCAGTACCCGGGGACCGACGGTTTAACATGCCCATCCGACGCACAGCGGATATTTAGTGGATCGAGCGTTCGTACCTTCCTGGGATCGAACCTGAGGCCCTTTCCGTGGCAGTCCCGAACGTTGCCCACTCAGCCACCCGCGGCGAATTGTTGAGCGTACACCGCCCGTGTGCTTTATACCCTTCCGACTCCCCCCCGTCATGCTTCTTATATGCGCATGCCTACCGTACCGGACCCTAGTCTATCTCCTGAATGGTCTTTCGGTCCGTTCTGCCTGCTCGTTCTGCTGCTATGCTAATTTCTCCTCTTCGTCATTAATTTTTGCACACTAGTGTATATATGTTTGTGTAGTTCTTTGTGTATCACGAACACAATTTAATTATTTGTCCGTTAGCTGTTCCTCGAAGAATTGCACAGACAAATTTCTAAGGCAATTCGGAATTAGTTCCAATAAGTTGTTAATAAAGTATTTTTCCAGGTAAGAATTGTATTTTTTGAGAACCTAACGAAATGGATAAATCTGAGCGCACTATACTATAGGGCGTTTTTTTAAAAGATGTACATGTCTCATTATAAATTGACTAACTTGATGTACCATTTTCTCAGAAACTATAAAAAGCAATGGCATAAAATTCTGCTCAAATGTTTTCTTATTACTTAATCTATTGAAAAGATTGTTTTTCCTTATTTTATGATTTTGGGTTCAAAATAAATTCCATGAAGGATTGGAAAAGTTTATCACCAAACAAAGATTGACACCCACTCCCACATTTGGAAGCACACGTCCCAGTAGTTATCAGAGAATATTATATATATTAGTTCCACTTATTATACACTGCCGGAAAGTGAAAAAAGAACACCAAAAAGGAGACGTCTGATACCAACGAAATTTATACAGCATAATAACGGAATACAGAAGATAACGTGATCAAAACATTATGGCAAAATACAGCTGTATTTGCTGGTAAACTGAAAAATAACATTTCCATGTAACATGGTTAGTACGATGTTGAACCGCCATGAACTGCGTCACACTGTGCAATTCTGGCATGGAGTCTGTCGTACAGATGTTGGATGTAAGTTTGGGGTATTGAGTTCCAAGCATCCTCAACCTGGACGCGTAAATCGGGGATGGTCGTGGAGACCGGATAAGTCGTTGTCCCGTAAAATCTCACAGTGCTCAATGGGGACAAATCCGGTGAACGTGCAGGCCATGGAAGTTGTCTCACACCCTGAAGTGCATGCTGCGTTGCACGTGCCGTGTGTGGGCGTGTGTTACCTTGCTGGAAAACACCACGATGGACCGACCTTATAAATGGCACAACAACGGGCTGAATGATGTTGATGTAGGAGGTGCTGTTTAACGTACCCGGTACAAACACTGGTTGTGTACGGGAGTGATAGCTGATCGCTCTCCTCCCCAGGAGACCAGATGTAGGCCCTGTGTGTCGCTGGCGGATGCAAGAAGGGTGGAGACGCTCCCCTGTGCGTCTGTGAACACGCATACGGCCATCGGTGGCTCCCAAGCAGAATCTGCTTTCATCGCTGAACACGACTGATCGCCATTGTGTTATCCAGTGCAGACGTTGGCGACACTACTGTAGCCGTTGCTGACGGTGGGCTAGAGTCAGAGGTACACATGCCAGAGGCACACGTGCACGTAGTCCTGCATCCAGTGGACGGTTGCGGATTGTTCGCACAATCACCTCAGGTGCAACGGCAGCTCGGATTTGCGTCGCAGTGGATGTTCTGTTTGAAAACGCCGCTCTTCTTATGCGTCGATCGGTCCGCTCATATGTCCGTCTGTGGCTCCCGATTCCACGTCTTCTCGTGTGGGAATGTTCCTCGGACCATCTACGCCACCATCGTACCACCACCGATACTTCCCGTCCAAGTCGCTCCGCAATACAACGATACGACCACCCGGCCTCGCGGAGTCCGACTAGACGAGCTCGCTCAAAGTCCGATAACTGCTGAAATCGTACACGTCTTCCATGTCCAGGCATTGCAGCTTCTTCAAGGTCTTCGCACGTGTCCGTGCGCCGACGACTGATTACATTCACTTCGCCGCACTCCTTAAATACCACCGACGATAATTTGCATATTATGCCGTGCTGTGGCGTAAGCGCTCACCGGTTGGTCCCGAAATTAACATCACACCTACATAAACTCGACCCATTAACATATGTAAATTTCATGATCGTCCGCCAATTCCTTCTTGGTGTTCTTTTTTCACTTTCCGCCAGTGTAGCTGTAGCTTGTGAAGAAAGGGTGCAGGGAGTTTGGAAACAGATGTGATAAGTTTTGATGAATGAATAAAAAAACTGATTTCTCATTTTAAGCAGATGTTACCCCCCCCCCCCCTCTAAATACGAGTATATATTTATGCTTGTATCTTAAACATCTTGTTTGTTTAGAACATAGTTTCTATAATATGTGGATTCATGCCCATCCAAGTACTTTCTTTTGTCCCTTAAAAATGACGATATCCATAGCTTGAAAATACCATGCCCGAGATGTCCGAGGCATGTAAATCACTGGCCTGGGCAGGTAAATAAAAAATCTAGTTGCCCACGCTGGGCAACTAAATTTTAAAATAAAAAAGTTTGTAATATAATTTTCTACTACACAAGAAAATAGACAGTCATCTCATGTCGTGTTTCATTTCATTGTTAAATACCGGAAGTTGTATTATTATTACGAAGTGACAAGGAAAGAGCAATATCACATCTTTAATTATATTATGCTCTGAGACCAGAAATTGAAACCATATGTAGTTTTGCTCTAAGTGCTGTTTATGTTCAGCAACGGGATGCATGTCTTACGTCCACAAAAGGTTTCCGCTTACCCGTGAGTTCTTGGTCACTTGAAAATTTTCCCGCTTGATTGAAGTAATCCATTTTCTTAGGAGGTCCCCGTTAGTAAAGAATTTGAATACTCTGACGATTTTCAGTAAACACATAAGCAAATAATAACACGGAGTGCATAATATAACACGTGGTCCATCGTCATAATTACCGCTATAGTAGGGTACACTGCATCTAAACGGCATAACGAATTTTCTTCTGGAGCTGTTGGTCATAAAAATATTCCTTTTATGAGAACAAAGAGGGGAAAACTTAGTTGAAAATTTGGCAACGACAGTCACGCACATTGACAGCGAGGCTTATACGCTATACAGCGAGCGAGCAAGCTCGACCGTTCGACTACCCACTACGGATTACCAGACTACCCTCTCCTACGTCACCCGGATTCCGGTATTCGGTGCGCGGGCCTGTAAGTTATGAGGGGGTGATGCCTCTGGTGGCCGACTACATTAAGAGTCCACATTTGTCCGCACGTTAAGAACTGTCTTCCGAGCCTTGCCTGCTGTTAGAGTTGTTTGTCACTGTTGAAGTCACGAGATCATTCTTTGTTCATTTCGAAACATTTTATTCAACAATGTTCCGGATTGTGATGAAAAATGAATAATCAATCGTACAAGGATATGAAGAATAATCAAAGGTTTTACCTTAATTAAATCCAATTTAATTAATCCAGAAGAAATATCCAGTTGTAATATTAAAGCACATGAAGAATGAAGAATATGAAGGTAAATTTAGATGCACTAAAGTCGATTCTTTGAATCAACGAAGTGCAGTTTATATCTCTACAAAAATCCACTTTTTTATTTTCACTGACACACTTTATCACCTCATGAGAGAGAAAACATCTAAATGACAAAGTCCAAGCAATCGTTTCGAAAGCAGGAAGCCGCTCCGGTGGCGCAGTGGTCTAAGGCGCTTGCCTCTGATCATTCGTCCGTAAGGGTCCGGGTTCGAATCCCGTCAGGCATGGATGTTGTGTTTGTCTTACGGCACTGGCTCTCTCCCTTCCCTGGAACCAGTGACCCTAAATTAGGGACGGGCGACTGCTTTTAGCCCATTGAGGTCGCTAAACCTTCAACCAAAAAAAAAAAAAAAAAAAAAGCAGGAAGTTCATTACGCAATACACACGAGGAGGTTATGGTTCTGCTTTGAACTGTGACTTGGCCGCCCCGGTGGCGCAGTGGTCTAAGCGATGGCCTCTGATCATTCGTCCGAACGGGGTCCGGGTTCGAATCCCGGTGAGACATGGATGTTGTGTTTGTCTTACGGCACTGGCTCTCACCCTTCCCTGGAACCAGTGACCCTAAATTAGGGACGGGCGACTGCTTATAGCCCATTGAGTTGCTCACGGTGGTCGTTAAACCTTCAATTTAAAAAAAAAAAAAACTGTGACTTGAGTTGAGTTGACCAAAGTTGTTTAGGGCAGATGTTCATGACGTGATGTCCAACAGTCCCCGCAGGTGGGATCTTGGCTTCCCCAACACTCTTGCCTTTGTCGTTGCTGTCATTTGGCCGCTTCTGGAATATGCGGCTCCAGTCCTCTTTACATCCCTCAACTATCTCTGCGATTCTCTAGAGGTTCTGCTCAACCATTCACTTCGAGCGGCTCTTCACCTCTCTCACTCGACGCCTGCTGCGGTCTTGCGTGCTGAATGTGGCATCGCTAGCGTTCGTTCTCGCATCACCCTCCTGACAGTCCGATTTTTGTACCGCCACCTGTCGATGGGTCAGCGTTTTCCTATCGCTGATCTTCTTATGGGAAAGACGCATTGTCCTTCTATGCTTGGAGGTCTCGTGACTTTCCCCTTGGAATCTTGCTTAGTCGCATCCGAGAGGAGCCGTTTTTTGTCAACAGCGATCTTCTTCAGGCACTGCCGGCTCCTACTGTTTCGTCTGCTTCACGCTACTCACTCATCTGCTCGGGTCTCTCTTTTAAGCACCGACATCTGCATTCGTGGCTCCTCAGACCTCGCTTTGGGGAGTTCTTGGCCCAGTACTCAGCGTCGCACCACATCATTGCAACTGACGCTTCGAAGATTTCTCCTTCTCGACTGTATCTTCAGTGTTCTCGGCTGAAGCGTGGGCCCTGATAACAGCGCTAGAATTTACTCCCGGACCGTGTGGTAGACTCTTGCGGCTTAGTGACAGTCGTTCTGTTCTCGAGGCTTTGCTGGCGTTAACCCGCAAATCTCCGGACATTATCGTTCTTATGCATGATTCTCTCCAACGTCTAAGCTCTTTCTACGAGAACACTGTGTTCGTTTGGTGCCCGGCTTATGTCGGTCTACCAGCGAATGAGGCCAGTGACGCTGCCGCCCGACGGGGCCATGCTGAGGGCCTGCCACTGTCCCCTCCTGTTACAGCCTCGACGCTGCTCGGCACAGTGGTTCCATGATCCTCTCCGCTTCAGCTTCAGCCTGGCATTCGTCCGGGTGAGCAGATCGATATCCGTATATCAGTTTTCGTCACATGGCCTAGCGAACATTGTTATCGGAGTTCCTCAGCGGTCATCATTCAGCAATTACGCACTGACACGGCGCCATTAAATGGTTACCTTTTTCTGATCCGGCAACATCCCTTCCCGATGTGCTTCTGTGGCTCCGGTCCTGACTCCTGAGAGTGTTACGCACTTCCTCCTTTCCTGCCCGGCTTACAGCACATGTCGGAGGGTTTGTTTCAGGATGACAACCCTTCCTTCTAAAACTTCCATCTCTTCTAAAGCAAATTCCTCGTTGGATTTTCGGGACGCTTCCAAAGCAAAAAGAAAAGTTCGGGCCTTGGAGAAATTTATAGTTCGCAACTGACGTTTCTCACTATGAACTCCATCCCTAACTCTCCTCTACTCATGAGCGTTTCACATGATGGACTTTAATGTTTCATCGTGATCATGATAGTGATCACGAGACATTTTCGCTATTACAGCTCTGCCAACTAGTTGCTGTGAGTTAGAAATCTCGGTGTACAAGCCTCATCATCCTCAAAAAAAAAAAAAAAACCCTCCATCTACGTAGTCTGAACTTCTCGGTACCGATAGCGTGCTAAGAATTTGTTTTAAATGAATTGAGTAATGTGAATGAGTAGGAGTTTCCATGGATGTTGTATTTTTCTGCACCGTGATTTCCAGCATTCACAACTACCTACAAAAAGGTCATGTTTTTATTTTGCTCTGAGACTTCAGAAAATATGCTTCATAAAGGTATGGTGTTATTTCTATTTTTATAACTACATCTTTGAATTAACGACATGCTTTAAAATGTTCCTTTGACTTGCAGCACAACTCTCTCAAGAGTTTTTCTGCATGTACAAACAACACAACTGCATAAACATTAAAATTGTTGAGTCTGCTGTCCTTTGAATAAACGGAAATTGAACATTTAACAGCATGGAGCCAGCGGTGAAAAGTACTTTTGGAGAAGTCTCTGAAGAATTGATTACAAAAAAAGTGGACAAAGAATCAAATACTTCAACACACAATGTAACAGATACAAGTGAAAATATTTGGGAGTGTGAAGTATGCTTCCAGAAATTCACAGCAGAATCCAGCTTTGAAAGACATGTGCAACTTCACACAAGAGAAAAATGTTTTCAGTGTGATGTGTGTCTCAAGGCATTTACACAGAAATGTAGCCTTGTGAGGCATGCAAAGGCCCATGTAGGAGAACAGCCTTGTGATTCTGATATATGTTTCAAGCAGTTCAGCAAAGAAGGACACTTCTCAAAGAGTAGGCTCCTTCACTCAGGTGAGAAACCTCTTCAGTGTCTGAAACACTTTAGAGAAGGCCATCTTTCAAAACATAAGTTGTTTCATGCAGATGAAGAATGCAGCCAATGTAATGTATGTTCTAAGGAATATGCACAGGAAGCTCCGCTTTCAAAGCATATGATCCTTCACACACGAGAGAGCCCACATAAATGTGATGTATGCTTCAAACGATTTACTCGGAAAAGTTCTCTTTCAAATCATATGCATCTTCACACAGGTGAAAAACCTCATCAATGTGATGTATGCTTCAAACGATTTACTCAGAAAACTGGTCTTTCAAGTCATTTGCGTCTTCACACAGGTGAGCAGCCTCACCAGTGTGATGTGTGTTTCAAACGATTTACTCACAAAAGTGCTCTTTCAAATCATGTGCTTCATCACACAGGTGAAAGGCCTTACCAGTGTGATGTGTGCTACAAACAGTTTACTCGCAAAAGTGTTTTTTCAAAGCACATGCTTATTCACACAGGTGAAAAGCCTTACCAATGTAATGTATGCTCCAAACAATTTACTCGCAAAGGTACTCTTTCAAATCATATGCATCTTCACACAGGTGAAAAGTCTCACCAATGTGATGTGTGCTTCAAACAGTTTATGCATGAAAGTGATTTTTTAAGGCACATGATCATTCACACAGGGGAAAAGGTTCACCAGTGTGATGTATGCTGCAAACAGTTTATTCGCAAAAGTAATCTTTCAACTCATCTGTTCATTCATACAGGTGAAAAGCCTCACCAATGCGATGTGTGCTCGAAACAGTTTACTCGCAAAAGTCATCTTTCTACTCATATGCTCATTCACACAGGTGAAAAGCCACACCGATGTGATGTGTGCTCCAAACAGTTTACTTGCAAAAGTAGTGTTTCAAAGCATATGCTCATTCACACAGGTGAAAAGCCTCACCAATGTGAAGTATGCTTCAAACAATTTTCTCAGGTGGGTGTTCTTTCAAGGCATATGCTGATTCACACTTGTGAAAAGCCTTACCATTGTGATGTATGCTCCAAGCAATTTACTCAGGAAATTCAACTTTCAAGGCATATGCTCTCTCACTAAGGTGTTTTAAAATCCATACCAATAGTGTATATGATTTAAACATTTTGCCCACAAAAATAATTTCCCAAGACATTCTCTACACAGGTAATAAACCTGACCAATGTGTTGCATGCTGCAAAGTATTTGCTTGGGAATGTGATCTTTTATAGTATATGATCTTTCTTATACTGTGGGGGTCTCATAATGATGGGACATATTTTATTTTTAATTTACATCAACGTAAACACTTGCCCATCTTTAAAATGTATTGTATTTGAAAGTCTGACCTTGTGAAAATTAATGTTGGTCTCCTTTCCAAATCATTAATCCTTAATAATGTTGCTGTGGACACCAACAGAAATTGCATGCACCGTGGAAGCGTACTTCACCAGTGGAAGCTCCATCATCACAGCAGAAAAGTGATTTCGAAAACATATCTGGAAACCTCAAGCACGGTCCTGGAAGGTGATCCTGCATTCTGTTAGTAACCTCTGTGAGAGAGGCAATGCCAACAAGAAGCTATCGCCACGATGACCTTGGGCATTTCATAGTGCATAGAACATTGAACATGCGGCAAATGCCATTGGAGAAGATCCCAAGAAGTTTACCCATCGATGGGCCCAACAGGTGAAGGTTATACCTACCAGTGTTCACAGGATTTTGAAAATGAGCTGCAACTGTATCCTTCTAAGGTACAGTCGGTGCAGCAATTGCTCCGGGCAGATAGGGTTCACCAAATGATGTTCAGTGAATGGTTGATCAACAAGTGCAGGGAAGAAAAGGATTTTGTGCAGCACCTGATCACATCACATGGTCATTTTCACCTATCCGGTTATGTTAATAAGCAAAACTGTAGGTTTTGGGATAAAGAAAGCCCACACACCTTACATGAAAAGTCCTTGCACAGTGTGGGGTGCAGCAGAGTTGTATAAAAATAAAATGTATCTGCGTATACAACCATTAAAACAGAAAACTTGCTGCAAACCCACAAAGTGCGAACCACTGTAATAAGATAATTTAAAGAAAAATTAATAAAACAATAAATAATTATTAGGACATTGCAGATTTTAGTGAGGACAAAATAAGTACATTGAAATTGAATGTATAGCAATGTGTGTGAAATGAACTTTTATGGAAAAAGTATTAAAATATTGGACAATGGACCTCATAAAAAAACAAGGGACTAAAGAAAATGTTTATATCCAGAAAAACAGTTCCATAAATGAACCTTCAAAAATTATAAATAGCATTTTCAACTGGATTCAGAAATCATAAAATACATAAGGAAAAGATTTTGATTTAATAACTGGCAACTGGAAGAGGAACCTGGCAATAAAATTTGAATTCTTTTTATGAAAACAAAACTTTTGGTACAGTTCCTATATGTTGAAACAGGCCTTGATAAAATCCAAAGACCAGAAACATCTGTAAAAACAAAGGAACTCAGAAGATGTGAAAAAGAATTGCACGTTTTTCAAGTAAAAATAGAATTAAGAATTTTAATCTGAGTGATGTCTTGAGTAAGTGTTTTAATTGCTCTAAACAGCATTTTTAAAAATCTACAAGCAAAATGTAACTGCAAAATCTGCTAATAATTTGAAAACTATCTGCGTACGGCGCACATTCGTACATCTACATTCTGCTCTCTGGCATGCAGTGATACTTTTTTAAGGACGAACATGGTCCAGCCTTACATTGCTCCTTATTTTTTTTAGGACAAATATGGTGCAGCTGTTACAGTTACCTGTGAGTGCTACAACCGCATGCTAATCACCTTCATTCCTGAGTTGCAATGGCTTGGTCTTCCACAAATGTGGATGCAACAAGATGGTGCCACTAATCAGACGGCATAGTTGCAATTGGCAACCCTTTGACAACAGTTCCCAGTGTGCCTCATTTTTACATTTGGTGATATCCATTTACCATACAGATCACCAGATCTAACCCCACTGGACTACTTCCTGTCAGGTTACCTAAAGGAAAGGGTGTTGGGAAAACCCACAGTTGGAAAACCTCATACAACTCTGGTAGTCAAACAAAGCAGCCTGAGGGAACTAGTGGCCATCCGAGCTAATGTGCTGCACTGTGCTATTGTGAGAATGATGGAGAGAGCCCGATAATGTTTCCTTTGATGGGGTGACCATCTTAGAGTTATGATATCCAAACCTTCAACAGTGCTATGAGCTTCTGCACTTTGGTTATGTATTACACATAGTCCTGGGACATCCTGCATTATAATATCATCACCAGTGTGATGCATGTTCTAAACAATTTGCGTAGAAACTTAATCTCCCTAAGCATATGTTTCTTAAGGAAGATGTGTTACTGCTGGAGTGCTCTGCGTGCTTAAAGAACACCGGTAAACATGGGCGCTGACAGGGTGTCACCTGACACTCCCCCCCCCCTGTAGAATTACTTTCCCCTTTATTTTATTTACTATTTTTTTTTACACTCACAGAACTGGACCACAAAGAAAGATGGAGTTTGGGGTGTTTGATTTAATATCCCATTTTTTTTAGAATTGGAAAACGATAACATGAAAGCGGAAAACCTAACAAACCGTAAGGTAGTACGCCCAAACAAGTTCCGCTCAGGGTGGTTTGTGCTGAACTTAAAAAAAGGCTTGGCGTGGACCTGTTCGACACTGTTCATTATTTTGAAAACGGTTACCAATGTACATGATTAATACATGACTTATATTAATTCAACATTTGTCGAAAACATTACGTGGTTTCAGAAATTATTAACTATATGTCAACAAAATAGTTTCCATATCATCTACTGTTTCGCACGTTACTAGAAATTCGAGCACGGGAAAAAAACGTCCATATAATAAAAAAATTTTTATTTCAATTTGTCACTAATATTCCTTTTTTTCTTTTTGATGTTCCTTATAATAGTTTAGAATTTTATTATATGAAGATTACAAATTTATATGAAAAAATGTTTTTATATGTGCAGTCAAATGCATCATAAGTTGTCAAAGTCCTCCAATACGTAGAGACAATATGTATTAAATGATTAATATTATTCCAGTTTTTTAACTCATGATTCATGAAATTAATACAATAGAAAAGAACTTTCGAACCTTTTGATTGAACGTGCATTAATACCAAAAATAGCATGCGCAAGAGTACAACTGCCGTGAAAAGTCGGACGCTGCCAGTAGAATCGATGTAAGTGGCCGAAACACAACGTGTATGAGAAGTAGATCATAAATACCCACTGAAGATGATTCCAAAAAGAAGGAATTGAAACTAGTTTGGGATATCGAGCCATGGAAAACGAAACATGCAACCATCATCTATAATAAGAAATTATAAGATCGAAGTTCAACTTGGAAGCTGATACCACAGGAAAGAAAAATCGTGCCTTCTTCGATAACAAGTTGGCTTATTACTGATTCAACGCATCATAATCAAAAGGTTCGAAAGTTCTTTTCTATTGTATTAATTTTGTGAATCATGAGTTAAAAAACTGGAATAATATTAATCATTTAATACATATTGTCTCTACGTATTGGAGGACTTTGACAACTTATGATGCATTTGACTGCACATATAAAAACATTTTTTCATATAAATTTGTAATCTTCATAATAAAATTCTAAACTATTATAAGGAACATCAAAAAGAAAAAAAGGAATATTAGTGACAAATTGAAATAAATTTTTTTTTATTATATGGACATTTTTCCCGTGCTCGAATTTCTAGTAACGTGCGAAACAGTAGATGATATGGAAACTATTTTGTTGACATATAGTTAATAATACATGACTATTACTAACATACACTTTCTTCAAGAGCAGCATCAATTAATAATGGTAGTAGCGTTCTAGTGTAGTAAGTAATTAGTAGTAATACTATTAATCTTTCATTTTCATGATTTACTGTTTTCTACATATTAGCCAAACCTTAATTAATTACACTTAACTCCCTTGAAAAATTTCCTGCAGGTGCCCATGCCGGTAAACAATCAAAAGGTAAAAAATGGGTAGTAACATAGGAAACTCAATGTGCCTTTTACCAGTGTTGCATTGTTATTAGTAAAATCTTTGAGTTAAAACAAATAAAAAGTGATGTTTTTTAATTGGCTTGTAACAATGGTAATACGGAAAAAGTGGCCTCAATCTTTATGAGAATGATTTCACTGAATTGAAAAATAAATCCCTAATAAATTTCATTCTTCTCTTTAAATTTAATATTTTGTAGATTGATTGTGGGAAATAAATTCTGTAGCCTTTTGAAAATGATTTTACTTTGCCTTACCCTCATGGTATGCTATCTTGGTTATTGTTTTACCTCGGTAGTTGATAGTGTTAGTTGAGTGATTCTTTGGCTCCCCAAACCCATTCTTACAACTTACCCGCTTTCTTTTAAATGCTTTGGAAATTGCTCAGTAGAAGTAAAAAAATGATAAAGAATAAGGTTATGAATTGCCAGTACTCCTTGACTTGTGACATATCGTGACCAAGTCGGAGACATGATGTCAATCCCATTACTCTGAATATATTATTCTTGAGTAGCGACATTTGACATTTGGTTGTGACATCGATAACCAAACAGAAATACATGCTGCTAATTTAGAGATAAATCTGGAAACCACAGAAGAAATATTCTTTACAAATACATTGAACAATTACAGGATTAGTAACATGGCAAACAGAATATCCTGAATCGCATATTTTTTGTTTTTTACATGGGACAGCACATGTGAAAACATGAAAATTACATTGCCCTATAGTGGAAACCGAACCCACAGCTCCCAATTTTCTTGAGATCATACTGTCCAGGGCTGGATGGATTAACCAAAACAATGAAGTTCAAAGCATCTGAGGATCATCCTCAAATTTATTCAGATTACATGATGTAGGACAGTTAACACACCACCCAAGACAATGAAGCTTCCATAATCGGTGGGTCATCCTCTGATATTTGGGAGTTCGTTCTTCTCGGTGGTGTAATGGATAGCATGCTCGAACAGAAATTTGATAATACCCAGTATTGAGATCAGCAACTCCTTTTATTCACCTATAATTTTCAGGACATTGAATGCATGCATATTCTACTCTATGAATTCTGTTATTTGATTATCTCCTCAGTTGGTCAGATTTGCAAAACTTACTATATCCATTCTTTACCAAACCTGTATGCAACTTAAGAGCTTATATATCATTATATTTTATATAATCTGAGAGGGTTTAAAATTTTCTACTGGATTTCTGATGCAGAAGTCCTTCATAAGATGAGGAGATTATGTATAAGAAAACCAGTGCACACTTATAAATATAGTACAAATATAAAATATATAGATGTGTAGCTCTCCCCTGTCTCTCTACAAAGAAAGAAAAGTTGCATTGAGCACTTAGTCTAGCATATTTCTTTTGCAAATGATAAAAATTACATGTGGTCTCTATCAGTGCTGGAACAGGACAGGCCTGAATTGGGCTCCGGCTACACAATTACAACCTGGCTCAGCTCTGAGAGAGAGAAAGAATCTTAATTTTTCTTTTAATTGTGCATCTATATGATATTACATATGAGACTGCTTACAAATTCTAGTTTGTAAACTGAATTCTTTAGAACCTCAGTCTGGGTGGGGAGTGGTAACTCAGGAGGGCTGTTTTTTTCCAGGCTTTGGTAGCAAATGCCATTGTCAATGCATTAGTAGATATTGACAAAGAAGGAAGAAGCTTCTTGAAGAACTACAGATAGAATAGCACATCAATGGAAATGTGCAGCCCACTTCCATGTGGCGGCAGCTTTTTGCTAATTCTATTGAGCAACGCTCATAGACTTCAGTGCCACTCAACCTTTCCAGGTGCTTGGCTGCCCGAAACATTTCATGAAGAAAAGAAGGGTCACAGAAAATTGGTGTGGCTGTAATATAGAAACAGAGTTCCCTTCCCCATTCCCCAGTTGTGAAAGACATTGGTTGATTGCAGACAGAAGAAACACTGGAATTCCAGAGGTGGAGATTTTTTTTATTATTAATACTTAAATAAGTTATAGTTTTTGAGCCAGAGTTCTATCTTGGAATATGAACTTTTGTTCGGATGAGCTCGGGCTTTTAAAATTGAGCTGCAACTCAGCAGCACTGGTTTCTATCTTTTGAGTGAGTGTTTGTTCAAGTACTTCAACCATTGGCATCAGCACAGCCATAAGAACATTTCTTGCATTGTAGCTTTCAACTCAGCATGACAGATCATGCTGAGTTGAGGGTGAGAGTACCTCATATTTTTTATGTCATCAAGCAACCTTATTAAATAGAGATAGACATTCATACATACAAAAAAATACCAAAGACCATTCCATAAAAACTGAGACTAATTTTTTTTTTTTTTTTTTTTTGACTTGGGAACAGTTTGAAGGGGAAAAATAACATTTTTTTATTAGGAACAGTCCGAAGGGGAAAAATAACCACGCAGACAACTATAACTGTTTGCCATAGACAAATATATGGCAACAGTTATTAGCCACAGCAGATGATTCTGGTTTTGTTGTTGTGTAGTTGTTTAAGGTACATCTGCATGTAATCATACAGCTATAGAGGTAAATGATTCTGAGTTAAGAAGTGAAATGCGTTTTACGATAAAATTTTGCCATTGTTTGGGTTAAACAGCTCTAGAAACAGTTGATTTAATGAAAAAGTTTACAAAGATAGATGTTTGGGTGAGTCAACGATTTTTAGATGCCACCATGATTTCGAAAAGGGCGTTTGTCGGCAGAATTCGCTCCTAGGCCTGGTCGACATGAAAGTGCTGTTACGGAGCGTATTGTTAACACTGTTTGGGCAATCCTGCAAGAAGATCGACGAATGACGTGTGAAGACACAGCGGCATCAACTAATAGTTCAAAAACGTCGGCATTCTCCGTGACAAAATACTGCTGCATCCTGTGTGTTCCAGATGAGTACCTCATCACATGACGAGAGAACAATTGTTAGCCACAGTGCAGGTGTATCATGAGTGGAAACAAATGATTCCAAAGGATCCAAACTTTCTAAATGCAGTAATTGCTGCAGATGAAACATGGGTCCACTATTTCCACGTTCCGTTCAGAAATTAGCGTCGATGCTGAGTATCACATTTCAGTCTTAAAGCGTTTGCGACGACACATATCGATTAAGCGACTAGAACTGGTATGCAAGTGAACCCTACATCATGATAACGCCTGCCCACATGTGGCTGCTTGTGTGCAACAGTTTTTTATGAAATGCAGTATTGAAATCATACCAAAGCCTTCCTAGAGTCCTGACCTCGCCCCGTGTGATTTCTGGTTGTTTGCAACAATGAAGTTCCGTAGTGCAACATTCAACACAGATGCTGATATTATTCAAGCTGTAGAGGGGTCACTAAAGCAGGTTCCACAAAGCGCCCTCGCCGCATGCTTTGAAAAGTGGACTGTACGATGGGACCATTGCATATCATCCGAGGGAAGGTACTTTGAGAAAGAATAACATATATTTTGCTGTACCTATATTTCTTCAATTTGTGTAATTTTGCTCTCAAGTTTTATGGAACAGCCGTTTTATATAAACATTGTCAACCATTATCAATCCACTGTTCGATGAAAGTCTTCCCAAGTTTCTTCCACAACTGTCTGCCTTTAACCACTCTCCTATATGTTACTCTGGCATGCTTTCGAATTTCATCCATCCATCTCCCATGTGGTTTTCTGGGTCTTTTTCTGTCCCTTTGTATCCAGATTAAAATTTTAGTTGTCCATTGGTGGTCCATTCTTGTGGTAACCTGTCCATTCCATTGCATTTCAGGGATATTACTCTGATCATGATGTCTTCCACTCTTGTCATTTTCGTTATCCACTAGTTCTTGTTATCTTTCCTGTTTACACCCAGCGTGCATCTCTCCATGCTTCTTTCAGTTGTCTGCAGCCTTTGAATGTCTTTTTCAGTTAAGGTCCATGTCTCTGCTCCATACGTAAGCACTGGAAGGATGCACTGATTAAACACTTTTATTTTAAGACATAATGGCATAGTGCTCTTGAAAATTGAACTGTTTCTTCCAAAAGCTCTCAAGCCAAGTTTTATATGTCAGTTAATTTCCTCGTATATGTGACCTTCGATTGATATCTGTTGTTCAAGGTAAGTGTAGGTATCCGTTATTTTGAGCTTTTCCCCATCAAACGGAAAATCTTCATTTCTTGTAAAAGCATTGTACATCACTTTTGTCTTCTGAAAGTTCATTTTTAATCCCACTTCTTTACTCCTGTCAGCAAGTTCCTGGATCATACTCTGCAGTTCTGAATTGGTGGTTGCAAAAATAATTACATCATCAGCAAAGCGAAGGTGAGTTCAATAATCTCCATTAACCTTTATCCCCTTAGGTTCTGAGTTCAATGTTTGAAAGACACTTTGAAATGTGGCATTGAAGAGTTTGGGACATGTGGTGTCACCTTGTCTCAGTCTTTTTCCAATTTTTATTGGTGCTGTATCCTCAAATATCCGAAACTTTGCGCTTGCATTTTCATAGATGTTATTGATAATGCTTATCTTCAGTGCTTCAGGATTTGAAGCCATTCTAACTGCTGCTGGTTTCACAGAATCAAAGGCCTTTTCTTAATCAATAAAAGCCATGTATAATGGGATAGCTGTTCAAAGAAAAACATGTACAAATAGGTGCTGACAGTCATGGAGCACAGTTAAAATTATTTGAGAGGTATTTGGTATCTTTCAAACTTTTGTTGTTATGTAATACTGAAACCATATCCTCTATAATTGAATAAAACTTAAGCAATATGGAAGATGCAATCACTTGATTTGAAGATGCTGATGTCTTTGTCAACCTAGTTTATATCTTGTCAACCTAAATAATGATTCAAATTCTAATATGTTGTAAATTCTCCAAATTTTGTAATTGGGTGATTTAAATTCGAATCTTAAAGTGAAATTAACTTACTTTCCAAGACTTTGAATTTTGATTTACTGAGCATAGAAAACCGGTATAAAAATGTTAACTTTGTAACCAATTGCTTACTTTTTTGTGGGGTGAGCCTGGTTATAGGCCATATGTGAGCTCTGCATGTGCATAACGCAGTGCTTTGAGATAACCTACCAACTCTCTACCCTCAGGGATTGTCAGCCTTTATGAGCCAATACATTCTAAGAATACTAATGTCAGAGGGAAAATTTCATTGAAATTTTTCAGTAATCTGTTTTGTGACCACAGATTTGACACAAGACAAAAATACATGTAGATTTCGGAACCCCATTGAGAAGAAAGTATTACGTGTGGTTAGCATTCATACCAGGAGCGGTTTTACAGGAAAGCCCACGAAGTGTGGCATGAAACCCACTGGAGCTTCCTTTCCACTCTGGTATTTTTTTTAATTTACTGGGGTTTTTTTTCATTTCTCTCCTAAAAAACCCCCACAGAGTTGGGGGAAGCATGATATGGGATGTTATTTGTGGCCCATCTGCTTAGAATGTAATGAACATTTTGCTCTTTAACAATATTTTGTAATACACTACAACTGATCTCAGAGACTGGGATGTCATTTGTGGGTCATCTGCTTAGAATGAAATAAACATTTAGCTCTTTAACTTGATTTTTAATATGACCGCCCATATTTCCCTCAAATATTTTCCTCCCATTCAGTCCAGTTTAGGAGATATTTTCAAAACTGTTACCATGTGAGTAAAATGCCTTTCGAAACAGTGATTTTCTGAGAGAGACGTATTTCACTTATCCATATCCCAGATGTTTAGCTGAACTGTCACTGCGATGGAATATGACCTTATGTGACAGCAGATCCCACATCGCATATAACATAAATGTTAATTAAAGCAATGCCTTGAACTTACCATACGTTAAATGGCAGAACTGTGCTTCAGTGACGATCCTTATAGAATCACTATTTCATCATTTCGTGCTGTGCATAACGTATAAAAACATAGACCCAAATCATTGCAGGATCGATTCCCATGTAAAAATATCTTCAAGTATTGCACTGTACTATATTTATTGCATCAGGTTAAAAATATATGTACAAAATGTAACAAAAAGAATTTCTGAGTGTAATGAGCACGTCTTTTGAATCCGTTTTGATGCAAATTAAATTTATCAAAGCTATTCAAAGTCAATGGAACAGGTATGGAATACAATAGTATCTGAAGGAAGAAAATTTTCTGTAGGGTTTTTAATCCCGCAGATATTGCTGTAAACAGAATCCTGACCTCACGCCCTCTGCTTGCAGACTTGTGCGTTAAGAAAAAATTGAATTTATATGAGAAACATTTCACAGCGGAAAGGCTCTCCAACAAAGAAAGAAATTTTCAAATTGGACTCTTTGAAGCAGAGATATGGACAAATATAAGATATGCGTCCACGTCCCTTGGTGGGAAAAACCATGCATTATTTTAGAAAGAAAGTACTCTCAAAAGGTTTTTTGAAGTGAGCGGTATCGGTCCAAGAAAAAAAAATTTAGTCGAATTTTCAGGATCTCAGGTTTTGCTGCAAATTCATCAGAAGCAGAAATTGACACTTATGCTCCTGGTGGCCAAACCGTTCTTTACCAAATATTACAAATCATAGGAAAAACATTTTCCATCAGGAGCTGTATGCGATACAGGAAGAGTTTTTCAAATTGGAGTTTTAGAAACAGAAGTAGCGCAGAAAACGCAGTTTACCTTTGCACCCCCTAACGGAAAGTCTATGATTTACTTGAAAATTTTGAATTTATATGGAAAACATGTCACAACAGAAACTGTATCCAATAAAGAAATCATTTTTCAAATCGGACCATTAGTAGCAGAGATATTGACAAAAATAAGATACGCATCTATGCGCCCTGATCTGATGGAGAAACCATGCATTATTTTAAGAAGAAAATATTCCTGAAAGGTTTATCGATGCTGCGAGTAGTATTGGTCCACAAACTACTTTTTTTTCATTCGGTCGAGATTTTAGAAGCTCAAGAGTTTGCTGAAAATCAATCAGAAGCGGAAATTAACACTTACGCCCCCTGATGGCCAAACCATTTCCCCCAAAATTATAAATTATATGCAAAGGATTTCCCCATCAGGAGCTTGTATCCGGTGCAGAAAGAATTTTTCAAATTGGTGTTTTAGATGCAGAGATATCGGGGAAACGCAATTTGCATTTACGCTCCCTATCGAAAAGTCTATGAATTACTTGAAATTTTTGAAATTATATGAAAACCGTCATACCCGAAACTATTCAATAAAGAAAGAATTTTTCAAATCGGTGTTTTAGATGCAGAGATATCGGAAACGCAATTTGCATTTACGCTCCCTATCGGAAAGTCTATGAATTACTTGAAATTTTTGAAATTATATGAAAACCGTCATACCCGAAAGTATTCAATAAAGAAAGAATTTTTCAAAGCGGACCATATAAAGCAGAGATACTGCCAAAAATAAGATATACATATACGTCCTCTGGCGGAGAAACCATGCAGTATTTTAAGAAGAAAATATTCCGAAAAGGTTTATCGAAGTGAGTGGCATCGGTCCACGAAAGAATTTTTTCAATCGAGATTTTAGGAGCTTAGATTTTATGGCAAATACATCAGAAGCAAAAATTATCATTTACGTCCCCTGGTGGCCAAAGTATTCTTTACCAAAAATTAGAAATTATATGCAAAAGATTTTCCATCAACAGCTGCATGCATGTATCCGATGAAGAAAAAAAAAATTTTAATTGAATTTTTAGAAAAAGAGATATCGAGGGGGTAATTTATTTTTACGTCCCCTAGCGGAAAATCTATGCATAACTTCAAAAAGTAACTATACCTGAAATACTCTTCGACATAAATGGAATCGAAATGTAAAAGGATTTTTTCAAGCAAATGTATGGAATAAAATATATTTTGAAATCGGCATCATCTGCACTTAAATCCTCTAGTGGCGAAATTGTACATCGTCAAAGAAAAAACGAATTAAAGGATCATCATTGGCATATTTGAAGCTTCCCAATGCAAAAAGAATGTTTCAAATCGGACTAATAGTTGCAGAGATATGGTGTCTACAAACGGACGGACGAACAAACCGATAACATAAACAAGATCTTTTTTTACAAAAGACGTGCTAAAAACATAAGAGTTTCGTAGTAGCAGCTACCGACCGTATCATCAGGTAACACATAGCATATGGAACCACAGTTCTTAAATAGTCTTAATATGATGGTAAAGAAACTACATAGTGCCGCCTGACGGTACAATAATGACGGACACAACCGAAATACATTCGTGACGCCCTCTGTAGTAATAAGTACAGAAATATTAATTATAAAGGTCACGCTAGTCCATTTAACAAGTTCTTCCAGGCTCGAGAGGTAAGGTATGGTATATCCTCATTGCAACATTTTTTTACGAAACTGGGCCTCCCCGGTGGCGCAGTGATCAAAGCGATGGCTTCTGATCATTCGTCTGAAAGGGGTCCGGGTTCAAATCCAGTGGGCAGCCCCGGTGGTGCAGTGGTCTAAGCGATGGCCTCTGATCATTCGTCCGAAAGGGGTCCGGGTTCGAATCCCGGTGAGGCATTGATGTTGTGTTTGTCTTACGGCACTGGCTCTCTCCCTTCCCTGGAACCAGTGACCCTAAATTAGGGACGGGCGACTGCTTATAGCCCATCGAGTTGCTCACGGTAGTCGTTAAACCTTCAATCAAAAAAAAAAATCCAGTGGAGGCATGGATGCTGTGTTTGTCTTACAGCACTGACTCTCTTCCTTCCCTGCTGCCTGTGGCCCTAAATTAGGGACAGGCGACTGCTTATAGCCCATTGAGTTGCTCACGATGGCCGTTAAACATCATAAAAAAAGTCACGTAATAGATAAGACGTATGCATGACGCAGCTTGGTCGCTATCCAACGTGAAACTCTCACTAGGTGGCGCTGGTGGCCAGGCATAGAAAATATGACTTCAAAGGCGGTAACCGTTAAGACAGCATTGTGTCGATGGTGTTTTTATTGGATGTTTAACGACCTCCGTGTGCAACTCAATGGGCAATAAGCAGTCATCCGTCCATAATTTAGGGCCACTGGTTCCAGGGAAGGGAGAGAGCCAGTGCCTGCCGTAAGACAAACAAAACATCCACGCCTCATAGGGATACGAACCCGGACCCATTTCGGACGAATGGTCAGAAACCATCGCTCAGACCACTGAGCTACCGGAGCGGCCATGTCGACGGCTTCTGATCATTCGTTCGCTATGGGTCCGGGTTCGAATCCCGGTGAAGCACAGATGTTGTGTTTGTTTTACGGTGCTGGGTCTCTCCCTTCCCTGGAACGAGTGGCTCTAAATTAGTGACGGGTGACTGCTTATAGCCCACTGAAATGCTTACGGTGGTCGTTAAACCAACAAAAAAATCAGTGTAAGCTACCTTTTTTCTTTTGTCGGTTTTGTTTTTACTGAAGCTTTTAGTTTTTCGGAGTTTTCGATTCCCCTTGACATAGGACGAGCCGCCCCGGTGGCGCAGTGGTCTAAGGCGTTAGCCTCTGATCATTCGTCCGAAGGGGTCCGGGTTCGAATCCCGGTGAGGCATGGATGTTGTGTTTGTCTTACGGCACTGGCTCTCTCCCTTCCCTGGAACCAGTGACCCTAAATTAGGGACGGGCGACTGCTTATAGCCCATTGAGTTGCTCACGGTGGTCGTTAAACCTCCAATCAAAAAAAAAAAAAAAAAAAAAAAACATAGGACGAAATTGTTTTGTTCCCAATGAGGATGTAGCAGACACGTGACTCTCAGCATGGCAACGAGCCTTAGTAACGTAACTGAAGGACAACCAACCTCGTTGAAATGATGGCTTCTTACTTTGAAACTTTAACTTCGGAGTACAAAATGCGGTATTTGAAAAAAATTAAAGAGATTGAAGGAAAAGATCCTTATGTGCTGAATGCAAGTATCTTCGAAAGTTATGGGAAAAGTTTTCCGAAAGTGCAAATAGTAAATATTTTCGATTACTTAGTCTTTGGTCGAAGCGCCTTTACTGCAGGACAATTCGACGAGGCATATAAAAGTTTCGAAGCATTAACAATTTCTCGTCGTCGTTATTTTTTACAGGGTAATTTAGAACGACAACAAATTCGTGAGTAATCAGTAATTTATGGAGAAAATATGTACGCTGCCTTAGTAAGTAACGTTCTCTTTTCTCCCAGGTGCGGAGATCTGAGTAAAAACAGATAGGTTTTCTTTCTTTCCAGGAATCGCTGATTTTGAATAAAACTCACCCTTGAAAGGTTCTATGCCTTTTTGTGAGTTCACCTCTTTAACAAAAAGTGTCTTTCTAAGCTCTGGGAAGCTATTTCCAAGCCTTAGAAAAATGAGCAATTTTTTTATTTTTTTTTTACGTAAAATTGTGGTGAAAAAATAATATAATTTTGCTGGGATTTGTGCCCTATAATCTATTTATCCGTAAATAAATTTTGCAGCATAACACCGACCTGTAAACAGACCTAGACACCTAAAAGGATTTTATTTGGACAATAATTTCAGCCAGTATTTGCATTTTTCTGCAGAAGTGTGCTTCACCTCCAGGTAAAAATCCAGGTGTACTAAAAAAAAATCAACGGTAGTTTGGGGGGATGGGCATCATATAGAACAAAATAATAAACTAAAAGCCGCCAACACCGACGGCCAAATAACCTTAAAAGTTAAAAGCCGAAAACTCGCAAAAAAAGTGAGTCAGGTTAACGGTGTGATCGAGATCTAAAAAATACGGAAGAGCTAGAGATTTGAATCTGTGTAAAAGTCAGGTTTGCTAACAAATTAACTTTTAGCCCTATAAAAAATTTCAACACCCCTAGATCAACCAGGAACCTTTTGAAAAGAAGTCCCTGGAGAAGAAAAAAAAAGTGCACAGAAGTTGCTATTGGGGACCGATGCGTTTATTTAAGAAATATTTTGACTAAGAGACGAACTCTAAAAGCTGTTCTATAAAAAAAACAACGTCAGTAGTATTAAAACCTACGCAAAAAAAACAGCCAGCACCTTTTAAATTCAACTTGAAAATTTTGAATCAACGAATGAAACGCCTGGCCCAATAAGTGCAAGTACTGCACTCCAATAGCGTTTGAACAAGTAAAAGATGGATTCTCTGCTTTACCAGAAATTACTGATTTTTAGATAAAACTAACATTTAAGAGGTTCTCTGCCTTTGAAGAGTCTAACTCTTCCAAAAAAAAAAGTGCTTTCTAAACGCTGGGAAGCGATCTTCCTTCGTTTGGCATATAAAAGCGAATTTTTTCGGTACTGCCTTTAGAGACAGCAGCTAGTAGCCTGAAAAAGACTTAAGGTCTCGATTTCCTCTATTACCGCAATTCATAATGCCAAGAAATCTAGGTATTTTGGCTTCAAACTTTTATAAACACCGACCGCTAATGATTGGACTTTACACACTGAGTGCAGGACAGCCAGCTATGGTTGTCCTTGAGGAACTTGCAGGGACTGTTGCCACTTCACTGAAACTTCTCGATGACGTCACGTGCTACGTCCTCATTTTTTTTTTTTTTTGGATTGTAGGTTTAATGACCACCGTGACCAACTCAATGGGCTGTAAGCAGTCGTCCGTCCCTAATTTTGGGTCACTGGTTCCAGGGAAGAGAGAGAGCCATTGCCTTAAGACAAACACAACATCCATGCCTCACCCGGATTCGAACCCGGACCCCTTACGGACGAATGATCAGAGGCCATCGCTTAGACCACTGCGCCACCGGGGAGGCCCCGTCCTCATTGCTGTTCTGGTTACGCCAGTAGTGAAGAACATGCTTCCTTATTTAAAGCACCTAAAAATGAACAAATGCTTGCTAAATGGCAGAAAGCAATCCCTCGAGCAGATCTGAAACTCACCGCTAACGATTTTGTCTGTGAGAAAGGTTTCCTCGCTTATGATGTAATTAGACGCAGGGGTGAAACATTCAATGGCCAAGTTTTATATGATAAGTCTGACGTCAGTTTGCATCACTTCTGTATTTTGTTACTATTTTGTACTACATGCGCCTGAGTGGCATCAGTAGGAGAGATGTTGTTTTGGTTCTGGTTGTGCAAGGAACGAGGAAGTGTGTTGTCGGTGAATGGACGAAGTTGTTTGGAGTTGTAATAACAGATAAAGGTTGATTGCGAAAAAATAATTTTGTGCTCTAGATCTCTCGAAACCTGTTTTAGTTTATGGAAATGTTTTACGGTTTGTAAGCAACATGTGACGTCCGCTAACACGACTCTATGGGCACTCGGATTTGGATACCTTTCATCGGATGAAGGACTTCGTTCTGAAAAAGTACGGTAAAAAGTAAATTAAGAAAGTTCCTATTTAGAATTCCAAATAACTTTGAAATTGCATGAAGATGGAGTCGCTCAAGTTAAAAAGGGCCGACCCGGTGGCGCAGTGGTCTAAGGCGCTGGCCTCTGATCATTCGTCCGTAAGGGGTCCGGGTTCAAATCCCGGTCAGGCATGGATGTTGTGTTTGTCTTACGGCACTGGCTCTCTCCCTTCCCTGGAACCAGTGACCCTAAATTAGGGACGGGCGACTGCTTATAGCCCATTGAGTTGCTCACGGTGGTCGTTAAACCTCAAATCAAAATCAAGTTAAAAAGGAAAACTTTGCGAATGTCATTCAGGAAAACTGCTAATTTGATTGAAGAGGAATTAATTAAAGATTAACTTAATTTCGAAAGAATTCGTTTGTTACAGTGTCAGATGAATGATAAAGTGGATAGATTAAGTGACATGCCACAACGGATTAGTGACTTACTGTTAGAAGCCAATGTTACTAAAGAAGTGTTTGAAATTGATTTTCAAGAGGCTGAAAATTATCGAGAAAGATATCTCGAATGTAAAATAAAAATAGAGAATATTTTACAAGGCCAGATTGTTTCAAGTATACCTGTAGAAAATTATAATATAAAAAATGATATTTACAATTGCCGACAACGATCGAAAGCTAGAGAGGTAGTACAGTTTCCCTCCAAATATGATAGAAAGTTTTTTTTTTTTTTTTTGATTGGAGGTTTAACGACCACCGTGAGCAACTCAATGGGCTATAAGCAGTCGCCCGTCCCTAATTTAGGGTCACTGGTTCCAGGGAAGGGAGAGAACCAGTGTCGTAAGACAAACACAACATCCATGCCTCACTGGGATTCGAACCCGGACCCCGTTCGGACGAATGATCAGAGGCCATCGCTTAGACCACTGCGCCACCGGGGCGGCAATAGAAAGTTTGAGGGACAGATTCGGACAAGAGGATTTGTTAGCGGAAGTGTGTATAAGGGGTTGTTAAGATTGGTAATGAAGAATGTTACAAAGCCGTCACCTGTAAATGCTGTTTATGATAAATTAGAATCAGCATTAAGAACGTTAGAATCTTTGGGTGTTACTGCTGAGAAATGTGCTCCATTATTATATCCTCTTGTAAAAAGTAGTTTGTCCGAAGATGTCTTGCGAACCTATAGAAGTAGTGTTGATACTCATTTTGAACACCTACTGGTCGATTAGAGAAGCTTACCAGTTTTCTTAAACATGAAGTTGATGCGGAACAAAGAATCGTCATAGCAATGGAACGTTTCGGATTGGGGAAGAGAGAAGGTCAGATTCAAAGTCAGAAGTTTCAGAAAATTGAAGAAGTGGCAACAGCGGTTGACCTGTTAGTACATAGTGAAGTTAAACCAACTTGTCTTTTCTGTTCAAAGAGTCACCCCAGTTCGGATTGTTTTGGTGTAAAGAATATGTCATTTGAGGAAAAACAAAAAATTTTGAAAACAAAGAGAGCTTGTTTTTCGTGTCTGAGAGTTGGTCACAATGCCAAGAGATGTAGGGTTAGACTTAAATATATTATTTGTGGCAGACACCATGTTGTGTTGATGTGTCCCACATTAACAGAGAGAGTGGTGAAAAACAAAGAACATGCTCGCAAAGTGATGGAACAGACTTCTTCTTTGACAAGTCCTACCAAAGGCCCTACAGTATTTTTGCAAACACTAAAAGTGAAAGTGAGGGTGTCAGATAAAGTTTTGTTTGTGAGAGCTTTGGTAGACACCGGATCTTAAAGATCATATATACGAAGAGAAACCGCTACTAAATTAGGCTGTGTTCCAGTACGACAGGAAACCATTGTACATTCGCTGTTTGGCGGAAAAGGACAGATGAAAAAAACACTTGTGTTACAGAGTGCAACTAGAGAGTGCAGAGGGAGGTTACCTTCATGATTTCAAAGTTCTAGAACAGAACATTATCTGTGATAATGTTTCTTCAATTAAGGGGGTCCTTGGATGGATGAATTGAAACATTCAAATACTTTGGTTACGGATACGGAGGAGAGTCCAGGACCTATAGAGATATTGATTGGGGCTGCCATTGCTGCACAGATTTTAACTGGAAAATAAAGAAATTTATCTTATGGAATTCTGGCCATTCAAACACGACTTGGTTGGAGTTTAATGGGCAAGGTTCAGTCGAAAGAGGATGATAATTTCCTTGTTTGTGCGAGAAGCCTCAGTCACTGAGCTTTGGAGCCTTGATGCATTAGGCATTACTGATTCATCCATAAGAAAATCCAAGGAAGAGTTAGATCTTCAAGTGAATTTGAATTTTCAGGAGTCAGTAATTGTCAATGAGGAGGGTCGCTATGAGGTTGCTATCATTAAAGACTTAGCCCTGCAGACATTGGAAAAGACTACAAACAAATTACACTGCCAGAATTTGTATTCTACATATAATAATACATTATTAGAATGGCTGTCCTTAGGTATAATTGAATGAAGAAGTGCCACCACAGGAAATTGATGAATATGGCCATTATTTACCACATAGACCTGTTGTGAAACAACATGGCACCACTAAAATAAGGCCCGTATTCGATGCATCAGCACGAGAAAAGTCTTCTCCATCTTTGAACCAACGTCTCAATTGCGGACCTAACCTCGCTGAACTTTAAGCTCCTCCTGAGATTTAGAGAAAAAATATGGTGTGTATGCCGATATTGAGAAAGCATTTTTACAAATTAGTGTTAGAAGAGTGGACCGAGATTTTTATGCGTTTCTTGTGGTGCGGGGAGGATGGAAGATTAAAATTTTCGTTATACTAGAGTGGTGTTTGGCGTCGTCAGTGGGCCTTTTCTTCTAGGAGCTGTCCTTGAATATCATATACGTAAAGGTGTCAAAGAGCACCAGTATACAGAAGCTCTGATGGATCGACTTTGACAACGTATCTATGTTGATAACATAGTCACAAGTGTCGACACTGAGTTAGAACTCTGACAGTTTATCAATGAGGCACAGAAAATAAAGGAAAAGGGAAAATTTAATTTAAGAGACTGGCAATATACTGGAAGTAATGAGGCTGCTCTGTCACTAGTCTTAGGTTTATTGTAGGACAAAAAAAGATGTGTTACTTTTGAACATGCATTAGTTGGAACATTATCAGATGGGTACTGTTACAAAAAGAATCATCCTGTCGGTAACCCTGAGAGTATTTGATCCCATTGGGATGGTGAGTCCTGTCTTCTTGATTCTGAAACTGTTCAACGGATTTGGAAACCGAGAAGCTCATGGGACACTGAAGTTGATGCTACCACCTCAAGGGAGTTTTTGAACTGGTTTAAAGATCTTCATTTGTTGAAAGAAGTAGAAATAGAACGTTGGGTTTATGGACCTGGTGTAAGTGAACAAAAGATCACTGTACACACCTTTTGCGATGCAAGTCAACATGCGTATGCTGCGGCGATTTTCATTAGAGTACAGAGAGGTAAAACGATCAGAGTTCATCTTTTGGCGTCAAGGTAAAGAGTAGCTCCAGTCAAGTCTGTGACTATTCCACTTCTGGAGTTATTGGCAGCACTCATAGGCTCCAGACTATGCAATTCAGTCTTTGAGGGATTACGTTGTTCCAAAAGCGAAGAAATAGAATTGTGTTTCTGGACCGATTCAACAACAGTATTCGCATGGATACAAAATGACCAAATGTGGTCTGTTTTTTGTGCACAATCGCGTTAAAGAGATCAGAATGCTAACAAAACCTGGGTCCTGGAGACGTATACCTGGTGCAGTCAACTCTACGAATCTTCTATTCCGAGGCTGTTCAGTTAGACAGTTTATTGCTTTTCGATGGTGGGAGGCTCCAGCTTGGGCAATGGAGGAATGGACTAATTGGCCTTCGACAGAAATAATTTATGAGAAAGAAAAAGTCATCCAAGAAAAAGAAAAACTCCTCTCAGGAGTCAACAGATTGCTTGTCTTATGCATCATGAATTGGATTACACCACATGTAATTCTTCAGAGAATGAAAAGTGTAATAAGTATTTGGGAAAAGAGTGGTACTGTCAATTTTTATCAAGTTACGACAAAATGGTCCGAATGATAGCTTGGGTGAGCAGATTTATTTACAATTGCCGACAACCACAAAGTAAGAGAAGGATGAGAGAATTGCTTTATTTAGAATTTATAAAAGCAGAGGAGTAAATAATTGAGTTTGTACAAAAGAAATCCTTTGACTGCGATGCGGATAAAAGGCTAAAGTCTTTAAATGCCTATAGAGATTATCGTGGAATTATACGTGACATGGAGGAGACTGGCACAAGACAGGCCGTTGTGGAGGAAACTTGGGGAGACCTTCGTCCAGCAGTGGATTGATGATGATATATATTGCTCGAAAGTGCTTTTCTTTTTTTTACAAGAAATGAATATTTAGATTTTATATTTAGCGATTGACAGGGAAAATGTAGAGGTACCGATACCTAAATTAGGCAACATATATTAAGCGATGGCCACATTGCCACATTTATGAAGAAAATAATCGACCTATAAGACTAGGTCACATGCATTATTTCTTAAAAAGAAACTGATTAATCGGTGCATCCTTCCAGTTCTTACGCATGGAGCACAGACATGGACCTCAACTAAAATAGATATATAGATGTTGCAGACAACTGAAAGGAGCATGTACAGATACATGGTTGATGTTACCAGAAAAGGTACAAATAGAAACTCGTGGATCGGGAAAATGACAAGAGTGGAAGACATGATGATCAGAATTCCCGAAATTGCAATGAGATGGACATATTGCTAGAAGAAAGAGCCCCTGACGGAGAGTTGAAATATTGAACTGGATAGCATGGGGGAAAACAATACCCAGAAGATGACAAGGGGGAGATGGTTGCATGAAATTCGAAAGCGTGAAAGAAACTGGCTCAATGCAGACTGTTGCGGAAGAAGAAACTTGGAGACTCTTATCCAGCAGTGGAATAATAGTTGTTGCAAATTTAAATTTTATATACATGCATATACGTATATATATATATGGCAGTATGTAAGGACGGGATGTAAGCAGCACTTGAAGATAATGATGGGAGATTTCAATGCAAAAATAGGGCAACGGCAACAGAATGAAACTTCAGTAGGTAAATTCGGTTACGGCAACAGAAACCAGCGTGGAAATACTCTCGTAGAGTTTGCAGAGGCAGAAGGGTTTTTCATCTTGAACTCCTTTTTCAAGAAAAAAGCCACGCAGGAAATGGACATGGAGACATCCAAATGGGACGACAAGTGAAATAAATTTTATTATGTGTAACAAAAAATTCGTCATAGAAGACTGCAGTGTGCTAAACAAGTTCAACACAGGTAGTGACCATAGATTGGTGAGATGTAAGATGCACCTCAAAACTAAACTCGAGAGTAGCAAGCTCATAAGACAAACAAAATGTATTGACATAACCAACCTTAAAAAACACCATAATACTTTCAAGTTGGAACTGAAAAACAGATTCTCTGCTTTAGAAGGCCTAACATTGGAAGAAGTGGATATTTCTGAAGTTAACAGAAAAGTAACCAAAGCTTTTATGGAAACAGCAACAAAATTAGCTGGGTCTAAGAACAAGTTGCATGTGAACAAATTATCAGGAAAAACCAAAATGTTGATGCAAAAAAGAAGAGAGATGAGGACAACTAAAGAAGATGTGACTTCCAAAGTGGAATATATAGAGCTATGCAAGACAGTACGAAAAAGTATCACTGAAGACGTAAGGAAATTCCCCTGTGAACTAGTGAGGAAAGCAAATGAAAACAACCAAAGCCTAAAGATAGCAAAGGGACATCTCAGTAAGGGGAAAAAAAACCAGATTATGGCACTTAGAAAAGAAGATGGTTCTGTAACAAGAAATAGAGGCAAAATTTTGACAAGAGTGAAAGATTTATACTCCAAATTATATGAAAGGGATGATACATGTACTCCAGACATCATGAAAGGTACCAGTACCAGAGTTCTTCCAGTTCTCCCAGCAGAAGTTGCACATGCAATCAAGAACATCAAGCTGGGAAAAGCTCCAGGAGAAGATGGAATTACTGTAGACATCATACAAAAAGCAAGTGGAGAAATCGAAACAGTACTCGCCCAAATTTTCACTCGATGCCTTAATGAAGGGAATATTCCTGATGATTGGAACAATGCTGCAATGGTCCTGCTACATAAAAAAGGTGACATTGAGGATCTCAGGAACTACAGACCTATCAGCCTCCTATCAGTGGTTTATAAAACCTTCATTAAAGTTCTTTCACACCGTTTGAAGGTAACACTGGACATGGCTCAACCGAGAGAACAAGCTGGATTCAGGAGTGGCTACAGCACAATAGATCATATCCACGTACTGAGAGAACTAATTGAAAGAGCGAGGGCATATGCACTTCCATTGTGCATGGCTTTTATCGATTATGAAAAAGCCTTTGATTCGGTGAAACCATCAGCAGTTACAATGGCTCTGAAATCCTGCGGTATTGAAGATGCATACATTAATATTATTAATAACATCTATGAAAATGCAAGTGCAGAGATTCGTCTATTTGAGAATACAGCACCCATAAAAAATTGAAAAGAGAGTGAGACAAGGTGACACTATATCTTACAAACTCTTTAATGCCACATTGGAAAATGTCTTTCAATCACTGAACTGGAAAACAAAGGGATAAAGATTATTGGAGATTATCTAACCCACCTTCGTTTTGCTGATGACGTAGTCATTTTTGCAACTACCCCATCAGAGCTGCAGAGTGTGATCCAGGAGCTTGCTGACAAGAGTAAAGAAGTGGGATTAAAAATGAACTTTCAGAAGACAAAAGTGATGTTCAATGCTTTTACACGAAATGAAGATTTATCGATTGATGGAGAAAAGCTGGAGATAACAGACACGTACGTTTATCTTGGACAGCAGATATCAAGTGAGGGTCACATTGAGGAAGAAATTAATCGGCGTACAAAACTTGCCTGGAGAGCTTTTGGAAGAAATAGCATAATTTTCAAGAGCAATATGCCATTATGTCTTAAAAGAAAAGTGTTTGATCAATGCATCCTTCCAGTGCTTACGTATGGTGCAGAGACGTGGACCTTAACTAAAAGGGACATACAAAGGCTGCAGACAACTCAAAAAAGCATGGAGAGGTGCATGCTTGGTGTAACCAGGAGAGATAAGAAGAGGAACTCGTGGATCCGAAAAATGACAAGAGTGGAAGACATCATGATCAGAGTTAAATCCCTGAAATGGCAATGGGCTGGGCATATTGCCAGAAGGACAGACCATGGATGGACAGCCGAAATTTTAGATTGGATTCCAAGGGACAGGAAAAGACCCAGAAGAAGACCACGTGGAAGATGGGTGGATGAAATTCGAAAGTATGCGGGAGTGACATGGAGGAGACTGGCACAAGGAAGACCGTTGCGGAGAAAACTTGGGGAGACCTTCGTCCAGCAGTGGATTGATAATGGTTGACAATGATGATGATGATGATATAAAGACAAAATTGTAAAAAATTTAATGCGTGTGGCAGTGGAGACACACACTCAAGGTCATGTGCGAGTTCTCAAGTATCTCATTGTGACCCCTAGAAATACGACAATAAATATTTTTTTCTTCTGATACCCTTCCTTTGAAACTTCGACTTGATACCGACCACTGCAACTTGGACGGCGACGAAAAATATTTTGTGGTATTTTGAAGGGTCTGCCAGAATTCCGCGATGAGTTGTTATTGCGATACTCACAAACCGGCATTCTTTTTAATAAAAACGGATTATAAACATATTCAGTCCAGTTTTAATTTTGAAGCCATGATAACAATTTAGTGTAGAAAAATTTGTTTTCCAAAATTTACCAGCTTCGTAAATTTTCTAAACAATGATATCTGATTAAATGTTCTTTTCAAAGTAATTAAGTACACTACCTCAATTGAAATGCGCAGCTGATTTTTGGGAGGGAGGTGGGATGCAGCAGAATTATAAAATGTACCCAGTGGAGTGACTTCAATGATTTTTGTTGAATAAAAATTTACGTGAGTTTAAAAGCGAAAATTTCGCTGTGCTTGGTAAGTGAAGAAATCAATTTTGTGCAAGTATTTCGCTGCAGAAATTAATCTCTCTCTCTCTCTCTCTCTCTCTCTCTTTTTTTTTTTTTTTTTCAATTTATCCAATACTGATTTCTATTCTTAATCGCAATTTGTTCACATGCCCATTTTGACCAGAAGAGAAAATATAAGTAAAACTTTTTGCAAATGTCCCGGCAACTGAGTATTTGTTATTAGCAAACACAAATGTTCTACATTTCGATGTCGATGGGAGCAACATTGTTGGTAGAATAATTACGTTGAATAAAAGCAGGAACAAACCAAAAATTGGAAAGAAAAAAAAACAGGTTGAGTAATACATTCAAACGTACTTTATTTCATACTTTATTTCAACATTCATTATTTTTAATTCATTTCCCTATTTTATTTCTTATTCGGAAGCACAAGAACCGTATTAATCAACAAAGCACACAGGCCCGGCGATGCATTCCCACCCAACGATTCGCGAGCAACCCTGCTAGCGAGAGCTGCCATGAATGCAGTCCCCGGGGAAGTTTTATTCAAAGGAAACGAACTGATGTGGGAATAGGCAGAGTTTCCCACATGAGTTGGTTTCAATACCCGTCAGGGAACTCAGGGCAGTCCGTCAACGATCCTTACGCTCCCAGTGGTGTTATGCAGGAAATACTTCCAGTTAAGTTGAGAAAACTTCTCTCTCTCGGTACGGCATGAAAAAACTGGTGGTGGTGGTGGGGCTGCAGTCCCACAGCCCCATAGCAAGAGCCGCCCCTGGTCCCATAAAACAAAAAAATCGAATGATAAAAGGCATTATCGGGTGTCAACACCCGAGGCATACATTTTAAGAACAGAACATGGGTAATGCATGTATTATGTACATTGTTATGCAATACCGTTACCGAACAAAGTAGAAAGGCAAAAGAGCACATTCTACGAAAACAATAGTAGTTGGGACACACGAGCTTGTGGTTCGAAAGAAAAAAGGTACATAACGAGCAAAATGCTTATAACAAATTATTAGAAGGTATGTACAGAGCAGTTCACAAAAAGCACGGTGCAAAGAAATTACGGTACAATAGCGGAAAACTGGGGTGTGGCACAAAGACACACGCACACACACACAGCACAACACTGATAAGTATGCAAATCAGTTTCCATGATAAAGCATAAGACACGACACCAAAGGCAGAAAAGCACGGTGCAAACAATACAGAAGCACATTTGACGAAAACAAAAGTAATCGGGACACACGAGCTTGTGGGCTTAATATTCAAGAACAAAACGTGCAAAATGCGTATAACAAGATTGTAAAGGGTATGTACAGAGCAATTTACAAAAAGCATGGTGCAAAGAAATTACAGTACAGTAGCAAAAAATCTGGGCTGTGCTTCGAAGGCACATGCACAACACACCAATAAAGGAAGGATATATGCAATACAGTTATCGCGATTAAGCAGAAGACACGATACCAGGTGCAAGCATGGTGCAAACAAAAAACAGGAGCACATTTGACGAAAGCAACAGGAATCGGGACTCAAGAGCTTGTGGTCCTGAAAAACAAAGACTTAACGTGCGAAATACAAAGACAAAAATAAAAGAAGATATGTACAGGACAATTCATAAGAAACACGTCGCAGAACACAATTACGGAAAAAGCACGGTGCAAACAAAATACAAGGCCCGAAAGTAAAAAGAGAACCAAAGCCTGGACGCACAAGTTTGTGGTCTCAGAAATTAAGACACAAATCACTCGCCCAGCATGAAAACTGTGCAAGAAGAAGAACCAACGAAAAGTACTAGCAAGGTGAAGAGAACAGCCAAACACCAAAACAAAGACAATCCAAAAGAGAACACAATCAAGTCACCAGTGGTATGTCAGAGCCAGCAATAGAAAACCACCCGGTTAGCTGGGCCCAGGTGTTCTGAAAGGTGCCGATTGTTTGCGTGGAAGTTGCAGCTGTAAGTTCCAACCGGAGGCGCCCCACGAGCCGGTCCCGAAAGCTAGCCCGCAGCCGCCCACCGGCCGACAGAAGAGATAGAAGTCCAAGAGAATTCCTGAGAGATTGATGAAATAAGTGAATCACTTGCTTGGCAAGTATGAAAAGAAAGCAGCAGGCATCCCGAAGGTGGGTGGGCGGATGTTTTGTGAGCAACATCCACGGATATGCGTGAAACGGCAAGTCCTTAGAGCAAATTATGTCAGCTAACCGGAAAACAGTATAAAGAAGTGGCAGCAAGATTGGGCAATAGCAGTACATATGAGCGACATCACCGTCAACGCCACATAAAGGACAGAGAGAAGAAGAGAGAAGATACATGCGATAGAGAAGATGGGGACAGGGAGCCGGCGATGAAGGAACCGCTAGTGGGTGTTATGTTCTAGCGGAGAAGAAAGGGCGGAAGAAGAAGCAGACCAAACGGCCAGGGAGGAGGAAGGAGAAACCCCGGAAATGGGATGGGGAGACTCAGAGAGCGCCCGGAGGAGACGATACAGGGCAGCGGTAGTAAAAGAAACGACAGGGGCGACAGAGTCACGAAAAGGAAGAAAGAAGGGGAGAGGATGGATGGGGCCGGGGACGACGAGGAGGCCGTTGTCAGAAACAAGAGAAGGATAGAGAAGCTAAAGGGAGAAAGAGAGAAGGGCATAGTCGTCCTCGAGGGAAGGAGTTGGGGTAGAAAAGAGTGAGTCGAGGGGTTTCCAGGAAAAATCGGGTTTTAAAGAGGGCCTGCACGGTTAGGATGCCAGCACGGAACCAAGAGAAAAATAGAAAGAAAGGTTGATCGGGGGCGGGGGGTGAACCAGGGTAGAGAAAAAGAGTGGTTCCGCAAGGAAATCCAGGGTGGTAGTTGGAAGAGAGTGAGAGGGGGAGGGAACGGAAAAGCGCTAGAGCCTCAGATAAAAAAGTAGGAAAGTTAGAAGAAGGAATTGTATAGTAGTCCATCATGAGGAAAAAAAGAAAAGTGAAAGATGGATCGCGAAGAGAAAGAATAACGTCAAGAGAAAGTGTAAGAGAAGGAGAAAGCGAAGTGACAAGACAAAGGAAGAAGGTGATGCGGTATGCACGATAGTAACAGTGAGCATCTATGATATTAATGCCCCCATGCTTGACAGGGATATATAGCATCGGAGCGGCTGACCAATGCTTTGAAGCCCAGATGACTGAAGTGAAGATGCTGTTGAGTTTCGTCAGGCGGGTTGACAAGAAGACGGTGGAGGTCCAGGAATAGGTGCAGAGGGAAAGGAAGTATCGTCAAACGATGTGCGCTCGCTGACAGTAAGAAGTAATTGGAATCGCAAATCTCCAAAACGCGGCTTGATTTCGTAACCTAGACTGCAAACTGGTCCATGTCAAAAGGCCCGCAGTAAAGAGGTGACCGATTTGGGTTCCAAGGATCTTCTGGGTCGAGGAGGACCAGACCGAACCCCAGGGGGTATCGGTCCGGCCCATCCAGTACCCACACCACAAAGCAGTACTTTTGGTGACATTAAGCGATGCGCCAGGAACAGTAGCGTAAAGATGGTAGGTGGAGAGAAGGTTGTCGAACTGGATGTCCTGGCGGATGAGAGTCTTCAAGTTTCTTCTTCCACAACAGTCTGCATTGAGCTAGTTTCTTTCATGCTTTCGAATTTCATGCAACCATCTCCCCCTTGTCATCTTCTGGGTATTGTTTTCCCCCTTGCTATCCAGTTCAATATTTCAACTCTCCGTCAGTGGCTTTTTCTTCTAGCAATATGTCCATCTCATTGCAATTTCGGAAATTCTGATCATCATGTCTTCCACTCTTGTCATTTTCCCGATCCACGAGTTTCTATTTGTATCTTTTCTGGTAACATCAACCATGTATCTGTACATGCTCCTTTCAGTTGTCTGCAACATCTATATATCTATTTTAGTTGAGGTCCATGTCTGTGCTCCATGCGTAAGAACTGGAAGGATGCACCGATTAATCAGTTTCTTTTTAAGAAATAATGCATGTGACCTAGTCTTATAGGTCGATTATTTTCTTCATAAATGTGGCAATGTGGCCATCGCTTAATATATGTTGCCTAATTTAGGTATCGGTACCTCTACATTTTCCCTGTCAATCGCTAAATATAAAATCTAAATATTCATTTCTTGTAAAAAAAAGAAAAGCACTTTCGAGCAATATATATCATCATCAATCCACTGCTGGACGAAGGTCTCCCCAAGTTTCCTCCACAACGGCCTGTCTTGTGCCAGTCTCCTCCATGTCACGTATAATTCCACGATAATCTCTATAGGCATTTAAAGACTTTAGCCTTTTATCCGCATCGCAGTCAAAGGATTTCTTTTGTACAAACTCAATTATTTACTCCTCTGCTTTTATAAATTCTAAATAAAGCAATTCTCTCATCCTTCTCTTACTTTGTGGTTGTCGGCAATTGTAAATAAATCTGCTCACCCAAGCTATCATTCGGACCATTTTGTCGTAACTTGATAAAAATTGACAGTACCACTCTTTTCCCAAATACTTATTACACTTTTCATTCTCTGAAGAATTACATGTGGTGTAATCCAATTCATGATGCATAAGACAAGCAATCTGTTGACTCCTGAGAGGAGTTTTTCTTTTTCTTGGATGACTTTTTCTTTCTCATAAATTATTTCTGTCGAAGGCCAATTAGTCCATTCCTCCATTGCCCAAGCTGGAGCCTCCCACCATCGAAAAGCAATAAACTGTCTAACTGAACAACCTCGGGAACAGCCTCCGCTGAGCACAATCAAAGTCCCACCAGGGTCTCCCTGGTGGGACTTTGATTGTGCTCAGCGGCTTCGCAAGAAACGCCGCCTCCTTCGCTATGCCAAGTCGTCCGGCTGCCTCTTCGTTTGGACTCTATATCGGCAGGAAGAACGGAATCTTCGCCACCTCCTCACTCTTAAGAGACGTGCCTACTGGAAGGCACAATGCAACGACACCTCGAGGCCAGGCTTCGTTTTCTTGCTCTTGCGCCGTCTGAAATCTCATCTTGGTTCGAGCCCGGATCACTTGCTGCTTCGGATTGACGATTTCCTTGTTGCTGATCCGGCGGAGCAGGCTTCGGCGTTTGGTGAACTCTTTCCACAGCCTCTGGCTGTTCGGTGCACTCCTTTTCTATTGACCATGATGACTCTTCTCTTGAGATGGATGCGTTACTTACTGCCGGTGAAGTTGCAGGGGCAATTAATGGATCGCCCCGACGCTCTGCACCCGGCCCTGATGGTTGTACTTACGAACTGGTGAGACGTATATGGAGGTGGAATTCGTCTTGGCTGGTTGACCTCTTTAACCTCTTTTGGTCTGCCGGCGTTCATCCTTCATGCTGGAAAGAGTCCTGGGTGATTCCAATAAAGAAGCCTAACAAACCTGCTCTCGACTTATCATCGTACCGAATGATCACTCTCACATCGGATTTTTCGAAGATCTTGGAGAAAGTCCTGGTCTCTCGCCTAACAGACTTCATTCTCTCACATCAACGGACCAGCAAGCTGCAATTCGCATTTTTGCCAGGACGTTCCACATCGGCGTGCCTTCTGTCGATCCAACGTCATCTTCTGGTGGCGCGAGCTAGACATAATCATGTTTTTCTGGTGTCTTTGGACCTTCAGGCGGCATATGATTCGGTCTGTCATCCTGGTCTTCTAGGTAAATTGGCGTCTCTGGGTGTTCGTGGTCGTCTTCTCCGTTGGCTGACTGACTACCTTGCTCGGCGCAGATTTCGCGTTCGTTGGCGAGGAACGAGTCCTGGGTGATTCCAATAAAGAAGCCTAACAAACCTGCTCTCGACTTATCATCGTACCGAATGATCACTCTCACATCTCACAGGTAAATTGGCGTCTCTGGGTGTTCGTGGTCGTCTTCTCCGTTGGCTGACTGACTACCTTGCTCGGCGCAGATTTCGCGTTCGTTGGCGAGGAACGGTGTCTTCTTTCTTTCCGCAGTGTCTAGGTGTTCCTCAGGGTAGCTCCATTTCACCTATCCTTTTTAAATTATACATTGATGATGTGGTAGATTGCTGTCATCCGAATGCGCATATGTTCTTATTTGCAGACGATATTTTTATTGTTTCCTATAGTCCCAACCGGGTGGCGGCACTTAGCTATATGCAATCCTCTTTGGATTCCATTGTTCAGTGGGCATCTTCCTGGGATTTACGTCTCTCTCCTTCTAAAAGCTTCACGGTTGACTTTTCTCGTAAGCACCGGTCGCCTACCCCTCCTTTCCTGCTGGGCTCCGACTCAGTGACTTGGCAGTCCTCCATCAAGATTTTAGGGGCCTGGTTTAACTCCTCCCTGACCTGGTCTTCACACCTCACGCACGTCAAGAAGTCAGTCTTCCGAACCTTGTCTGCTGTTAAAGTTGTTTGTCATCGCCGGTGGGGTCTTGGCTTCCCCAACACTCTTGCCTCTTTCGTTGCTGTGATTCGGCCAATTCTGGAATATGTGGCTCCAGTAGTATTCGCATCCCCCACCTATCTCTAAGACGCTCTAGAAGTTCTGCTCAACCATGCACTCCGTGCAGCCATTCACCTCCCTCGTTCGACGCCTGTGGCGGTCTTGCGTGCCGAATGTGGAATCGCTAGCTTGCGTTCTCGAATCACCCTCCTGACAGTCCGATTTTTGTACCGCCACTTGTCGATGGGTCAGCGTTCGCCTGTCGCTCATCTTCTTCTGGAAGAGGACGCCTTTTCATTCTACGCTTGGAGATCCCATGGCTTTCCCCTTGGAATCGTGCTCAGTCGCTTCCGACAAGAGCCGATTTTCGTCAACAGCGATCTTCTTCAGGCTCTGCCGGCCCCTCCTGTTTCGTCTGCACCCTGCTACTCGATTATTTGCTCGGTTCTCCTTTTTCAGCAACGATATCAGCATCCGATGCTTCTCAGACATTGCTTTGGGGTGTTCATGGCCCAGTTCTCAGCGTCGCACCACATCATTGCTACTGATGCTTCGAAGATTAACTCCTCGGTGGCGATCGGGCATTTTTTTCCACGGAACAAATCCAGCCGTTCGTTCTCCATCTCGACTATTTCCTCAGTGTTCTCGGATGAAGCGTGGGCCCTAATATCAGCGCTTGAATTTGCTCCCGGCCCGTGCGGTGGCCTCTTGCTGCTTACGGATAGTCGTTCTGTTCTACAGGCCTTGTTGGCATTAAATCGCAAATCTTAAGACATTATCGTTCTTCTGCATGATTCTCTTCAACGCCTCCGTTCTTTCTACGAGGACATTGTGTTCGTTTGGTGCCCGGCTCATGTTGGTCTTCCAGCGAATGAGGCCGCTGACGCTGCCGCCCGACGGGGCCATGCCGAGGGCCTGGCCTTGTCCTCCCCCAGTTACAGTCTCTGACGCTGCTCGGCACAGTGGTAACATGCTCATCTCCGCTTCTGATTCAGCCTGGCTTTCGTCCGGGTGGGCAGAGCTATATCCGTTCATCAGCTTCCGTCACAGATGGCCTAGCGAACACTGTTATCGAAGTTCGTCAGCAATCATAATTCAAAAATTAAGCACGGACACGGCACCTTTAAACAGCTACCTCTTTCTGATTCGAAAACGTTCTTCCCCGATGTGCTTCTGTGGCTCCGGCCCTGAGACTGTTCCTAACTTCCTCCTCTTCTGCCCTGCGTACAGTGCATATCGGAGGGTTTGTTTTGGAGTGACAACCCCTCCTTCCTCAACTTCCGTCTCTGTTCAAATGTATTCTTTGTTGTACTTTCGGGACGCTTCCGTGTCAAAACGTAAAGTTCGGGCCTTGGAGAAATTTATTACTCTCTCAAGACGTTTCTCCGTGAGGACGCTCCATTTCTAACCTTCCTTCTCATGAGCGTGCCCCTTTGATGGACTTTTGTGCTGCTAGTGTGTCTTCACGTGCTGGTCGCAAGGAGGTTCTCCTCCGTGGCTGGTCGTGCATCTTCAAGAGTCTTAGTGAGCAGGAGTTATTTTAGCTATTTCCGCATGGCCAACTAGTTGCTGTGAGGCACAAAGCTTAGTCTATAGGCCTCATCGTCTTATTAAAAAAACCAAAAAAAAAAACCTTCTCCCTCTACGTACTCTAAACTCCTCGGTACGGATAGCATCCTACGAATTTATTTTTTAACAGTTTTTCCGTAAAGCTGGGGAAATGTTCTTAAAGGAATTCAGGAGTTTCCATGGAAGTTGTATTTTTCTGCAACATGATTTTCAGCATTCACAACTACCTACAAAAAGGTCGTGTATTTATTTTGCTCTGAGACTTCGGAAAATATGCTTCATAATGGTATGGTGTTATTTCTATTTTTATTACTACATCTTTGAATTAACGACATACTTTAAAGTGTTCCTAATGTTCCTTTGAAATGCAGCACAACTCTCTCAAGAGTTTTTCTGCATGTACAAACAACACAACTGCATAAACATTAAAAGTTTTGAGTCTGCTGTCTTTTGAATAAACAGAAATTGAACATTTAACAGCATGGAGCCAGCACTGAAAAGTACTTTTGGAGAAGTCGCTGAAGAATTGATTCCAAAAAAACTGAAAAAAGAATCAAATATTTCAACACACAATGTAACAGATACAAGTGAAGACATTTGGGAGTGTGAAGTATGCTTTCAGAAATTCACAGCAGAATCCAGCTTTGAAAGACATGTGCAACTTCACACAAGTGAAAAATGTTTTCAGTGTGATGTGTGTTTCAAGTTATTCACCCAGAAACGTAGTCTTGTAAGGCATGCAAAGGCCCATGTAGGGGAACTTCACACAAGTGAAAAATGTTTTCAATGTGATGTGTGTCTCAAGGCATTCACACAGAAACGTAGTCTTGTAAGGCATGCAAAGGCCCATGTACGGGAGCAGCCTTGTGATTCTGATATATATTCCGAGCAGTTCAGCAAAGAAGGAAACTTCTCAAAGAGTATTATGCTCCCTCACTCAGGTGAGAAATCTCTTCAGTGCCTGAAACACTTTGGAGAAGACCATCTTTCAAAACATCAGTCATTTCAAGCAGGTGAAAAATGCAGCCAATGTAATGTATGTTCTAAGGAATATGCACAGGAAGCTCCGCTTTCAAAGCATATGATCCTTCACACACGAGAGAGCCCACATAAATGTGATGTATGCTTCAAACGATTTACTCGGAAAAGTTCTCTTTCAAATCATATGCATCTTCATACAGGTGAAAAACCTCACCAATGTGATGTATGCTTCAAACGATTTACTCAGAAAACTGGTCTTTCAAGTCATTTGCTTCTTCACACAGGTGAACAGCCTCACCAATGTGATATGTGTTTCAAACGATTTACTCACAAAAGTGCTCTTTCAAATCATATGCTTCATCACACAGGTGAAAGGCCTTACCAATGTGATGTGTGCTCCAAACAGTTTACTCGTAAAAGTGATTTTTCAAAGCATATGGTCGTTCACACAGATGAAAAGCCTTACCAATGTGATGTATGCTCCAAACAATTTACTCGAAAAGGTACTCTTTCAAATCATATGCATCTTCACATAGGTGAAAAGCCTCACCAATGTGATATATGCTTCAAACGATTTTTTCAGAAATGTGGTCTTTCAAAGCATATGTTCCTTCACTCAGGTGCAAAGCCTCACCAATGTGATGTATGCTCCAAACGATTTACTCAGAAAAGTGATCTTTCAAAGCATGTGCTTCTTCACGGAAGTGAAAAGCGTTACCAGTGTGATGTATGCTTCAAACATTTTAATGGGAAAAGGGCTGTTTCAAATCACAAGCTTCTTCATACAGGTGAAAAGCTTTACCAATGTGATGTGTGCTCCAAAGAGTTTATACACGAAAGTCATCTTTCAAGGCATATGATCATTCACACAGGGGAAAAAGCTCACCGGTGTGATGTATGCTCCAAACAGTTTATTCGCAAAAGTCATCTTTCATCTCATCTGCTCATTCATACAGGTGAAAAGCCTCACCAATGTGATGTGTGCTCCAAACAGTTTACTCGCAAAAGTCATCTTTCAACTCATATGCTCATTCACACTGGTGAAAAGCCACACCGATGTGATGTGTGCTCCAAACAGTTTACTTGCAAAAGTAGTGTTTCAAAGCATATGCTGATTCATACAGGTGAGAAGCCGCACCAATGTGATTTGTGCTTCAAACAATTTTCTCAGGCTGGTGTTCTTTCAAGGCATATGCTGATTCACACAGGTGAAAAGCCTTATCAGTGTGATGTATGCTCCAAACAATTTACTCAGGAAATTCAACTTTCAAGACATGTGCTCTCTCACTAAGGTGTTTTAAAATCCATACCAATAGTGTATATGATTTAAACATTTTGCTCACAAAAATAATCTCCCAAGGCATTCTCTACACAGGTAAAAAACCTGACCAATGTGTTGCATGCTGCATTGCTTGGGAATGTGATATTTTAAAGTATATGATCTTTCTTATACTGGGTGTCTCATAATGATGGGACATATTTTATTTTTAATTTACAGGAACATAACCACTTGCCCATCTTTAAAATGTATTGTATTTGAAAGTCTGACCTTGTGAAAATTAATGTTGGTCTCCTTTCCAAATCATTAATCCTTAATGATGTTGCTGTGGACACCCACAGAAATTGCATACACCATGGAAGCATACTTCACCAGTGGAAGCTCCATCATCACAGCACAAAAGTGATTTCGAAAACATCTCTGGAAACCTGAAGCACTGTCCTAGAAGGTGATCCTGCATTCTGTTAGTAACCTCTGTGAGAGAGGCAATGCCAACAAGAAGCTATCCCTATGATGACCTTGAACATCTCATGGTGCAGAAAACATTGAACATGTGGCGAATGCCACTGGACAAAGTTCCAAGAAGAGTACCCATCGATGGGCCCAACAGGTGAATGTTATTCTTACCAGTGTTCACAAGATTTTGAAAAATGATCTGCAACTGTATCCTTCTAAGGTACAGTTGGAGCAGCAATTGCTTCTGGCAAATAGGGTTTTCCAAATGATGTTTGGTGAATGGTTTATCAATAAGTGCAGGGAAGAAAAAGATTTTGTGCAGCACCTGATCGCATCAGACGCTCATTTTTACCAATCTGGTTATGTCAATAAGCAAAACTGTAGGTTTTAGGATAAAGGGAACCTACACACCTTACATTGGTCCTTACTTTTTTAAGGATGAACATGGTGCAGCCATTACAGTTACCTGTGAGTGCTACAACCACACACTAATCACCTTCATTCCTGAGTTACAATGCCTTGGTCTTCCGCAAATATGGATGCAACAAGATGGTGCCACTAGTCATACTGCATGATTGCCAGTGGCAACCCTTTGACAACAGTTCTCAGGGTGCCTTATTTTTAGATTTATGACATCCATTTGCCGTCCAGATCACCAAATCTATCCCCACCGGGCTACTTCCTGTGGGGCTACCTAAAGGAAAGCATGTTGGGAAAACCCCATACAGCTCTGGTAGTCAAACAAAGCACCTGGAGGGAACTAGCAGCCATCCCAGCTGATGTGCTGCACTTACTATTGTTAGAATGATGGAGAGAGCCCGATAATGTTCCCTTTGATGGGGCGACCATCTTAGGGGTATGATATCCAAACCTTGAACAGTGCTATGAACTCCTGCACTTTGGTTATGTATTACCTATAGTCCTGGGACATCCTGCATTATAATATCATCACTAGCGTGATGCATGTTTTAAACAATTTGCTTAGATACGTAATCTCTCTAAGCATATGTTTCTTCAAAAAGATATGTTACTGCTGGAGTGCTCTGTGTGCTTAAAAAACACTGGTAAACAATCAAAAGGCAAAAAAAATGGGTAGTAACATAGGAAAAACAATGTTACTTTTACCTGTGTTGCATTGTTATTAGTAAAATCTTCGAGTTAAAACAAATAAAAAGTGATAATGTTTTTAATTGGCTTGTAACAATGGTAATACAGGAAAAGTTGCTTCAATCTTTAGAAGAATGATTGCACTGAATTGAAAAAAATCACTAATGAATTTCATTCTTTTCTGTAAATTTAATATTTTGTAGATTGATTGTGGGAAATAAATTCTGTAGCCTTTTGAAAATGATTTTACTTTGCCTTTCCCTCCTGGTATGCTGTCTAGGTTATTGTTTTACCTCGGTAGTTGATAGTGTTAGCTGAGTGATTCTTTGGCTCCCCAAACCCATTTGTACCACTTACCCACTTTCTCTTTAAATCCTTTGGAAATTGCTCAGTGAAAGTAAAAAAAAAAAATGATGAAGAAACCAATGATAAGGTTATGAGTTGCCAGTACTCCTTGACTTATGACATATCGTGACCAGTCGGAGACGTGATGTCAATCCCATTACTCTGATTATATTATTCTTGAGTAGCGACATTTGACATTTGGTTGTGACATCGATAACCAAACAGAAATACATGCTGCTAATTTAGAGATAAATCTGGAAACCACAGAAGAAATATTCTTTACAAATACATTGAACAATTACAGGATTAGTAACATGGCAAACAGAATATCCTGAATTGCATAGTTTTTTGTTTTTCACATGGGATAGCACATGTGAAAACATGAAAACTACATTGCCCTACAGTGGGAACCGAACCCACAGCTCCCAATTTTCTTGAGATGATACTGTCCAGGGTTGGATGGATTAACCAAAACAATAAGTTCGAAGCATCTGAGAATCATCCTCAAATTTATTCACATTATACAATGCAGGGCAGTGAACACACCACCCAAGACAATGAAGCTTCCATAATTGGTGGATCATCCTCAGATATTGGGGAATTCGTTCTTCTGGGTGGTGTAACGGATAGCATGCTCGAACAGAAATTTAAGAATCACCAGTATTGAGATCAGCAACTCCTTTCATTCACCTATAATTTTCAGGACATTGAATGCATGCATATCCTACTCTATGAATTCTGTTATTTGATTATCTCATCAGTTGGTCAGATTTGCAAAACTTACCATATCCATTCTTTACCAAACCTGTATGCAACTTAATAGCTTATATAGATATCGCGACCCTCTGGTATGACCTCGCGATTGGTGTCCTTCGATTACATGAATCATGGATTTGCGACGTGCTATTGGGATTACAAAAGTCTTCAAGAAACTTCGTATTAAATTAGCTAAAGAGGTCGAGCACCTCGAATTTCTTACAACATGTAAAAACAACAATGTTATTCCTAAATTCCTACAAATTAACAACAAGCCTATCAATTATCACGACAAGAAAATCATCAAAATGTGTGAAGTTAAACGATTAAGAGGCCACAATAGGAGATAAAAGGAAGTCCATAGACTACCTAAGTAGAAAATGTTATGAAAAGTATTGTGAATGCACAAAGTACACGGAGCATAATAGTATCAGAATTGAAATGTTAAGGATCTTTGCCACTGTCGATAGACTATGTGTAGGACTAAACATTTTTATAAAATAGAAAGTTTAGTTGGCTCTAAATATCAATATAATATCAACAAGAAGAATAATGACCAAAACGTAATGTTCGCCAACTATTCCAGCGAACAAATTACGACATGGCAGGAAAAGGCTTTAAACAAAGGTATGAAATTTGCATATGCTGCTTCCGTGCCAAAATTAGAAAATATCTTGCCTCAGATTGAAGACATTATATACAGAATTCCTAAAAAGAAACAAGATGCTACACGTTTTAAATTGGTAAGATGTATTAATGATATGAAAAAGAATTTACCTGATGCTCGACTTAAATACGAAAAACAAGCTTTGCTTGAACTACGGAATAACCCTGGCATTAAATGTATGTTAGCCGATAAATTTAAGCAGCTAATAATTTTGGACCAAGCTGATTATAATAAAAAATGAAAGATGCTATTGATGGTTTAAAGGCCACCCCAGTCAATAATGATCCTACAGATAATATTTTGCGTAGAATGGCACATATAAAGAACCATATGTCGCTTCCAGATGATGTTAAAAAGAATGCGTACCCTCCCGTTGCTGCATCTGTACCTCACATGTTCCACAAGCTAAAAACCCACAAGTGTGATAGGCCAATTAGACCCATTGTTAACAAAAATAAAGCCCCAACAATCAGATTCGAAAAAAGTCTTTATAACCACTTGAAAGTGTATTATTGCAATCACAAATATACAGTGAAGAATTCAACCGAAGTAATCGACAAGATTAAAGCTATGGACGATGCCGAATATTTGATGTATAGTATGGATGTCATCTCATTGTACCCAAACACTCCCACAACGGATGCTATTAAACTAATTGAAAAAAGATTAGAAGAAGAAAAGATTGAATTTTCGAAAATTGAAAGCATTGTATGTGCACTCAAGCTCATAACCGAAAATAATTACTTCACTTACAATGATACAATTTATAAACAATTATATGGCGCACCAATGGGATCACCAATATCTGGTTTGCTTGCCGAGGTTATTATGCAAGACATAGAAAAGAAAATATTCAACAACAGCTCTAGTAGTAACTTACCTATACTATATTTACGATATGTCGATGATGTATTGATCTTCTGGCCGCACTCGGAAAATGATATGAAGATCTTCATAAACAACTTCAATAGTATGTACACAACTATTCAAGTAACTTATGAAAAAGAAATTGACAACAAACTTAACTTTCTTGACATTTCTTTATTTAAGCATCAAAATAAAATTGAATTCAGTGTATATCGAAAACCTACTTACATTCCTGCTATAATTCTCAAAGAATCCTGTCACCCACCCATGGAGGTATAAAATTTCAGCGTTCAGATCATTCATAAATAGAGCTATAACACATTCATCAACTAAAATTGCACTTATAGAAGAAATAAAATGGATTAAAGACACTGCTAAATGTTTTGGATATCCTGTTGGCTTGATAGATTCATTATATCACAAAATAAGAAGAGCTGGTATACTGAAGCACAACAATGGATTAACAAAAAGAAAAACGTTATTTTACAGAAGTATCCCATATTTACCTCCACTAAACAATATTATAAGAAAAGAATGCCAGTATTACAATATTGAAATTGCTGAAATAGTTAATGATAATTCTAAATGACTGACAAATAGTGGTTACAATAAAAATCCACTAAATAAGGCAAGTGTGTACATGATACCTACAATAGATCCAAAGGAAAATAAGCAAGACAAATATTACATTGGTAGTACTAAAAGAAGGTTTAAAATGAGGTTGAATGAGCACTATAGTAATTAGATTAAAAAGGAAGAAAAAACATCACTTATACAACATTGTATGATAAATGAGTTAATACCCGATTGGGAAAATAATAAAATCTTAACTTCCCACAATAAACATAATCAAATTTTGTGGTTTGAAGCTATAACAATTGAGAAAACCCAAAGATCCAATTGCAATACGTCTACTCTGAAGGATATCCCATATCCGTGGAAATACCTAATACAGCAAGAAAATAATATGAAATATAACAACAAAAAGGAAAATAAAAGAAATTACATATACTTACGAAATAAGAACAGCGACAGCAATCCCGGAATTAACCCAATAGATGGCGTGGATGTGACTCACACGTGAATACACGTATATGTAACGATGACGGAAGAAGTCGACGGGGGGCAACTGTAGCGGAGGTGTTGCCGAGGTGACCTAGATATATAACAACTTTGAACATTGATCCAGGATGCATACCATTGATAATGGCCAAAAGTCAGTCGTGCCGAAACATGTCCGGTGGTTTGTGTGGAGTCGTGTGCGTGTTGCAGAGATTGTCTGGCGTTTTTCAATAATTGACGAAATTTTATTTAAGGTCTGTTTGAATTGTCATTGATTATGTCCATTCCTTCTTTTAAAGATTGACGATACCTGTTGATGGTAAAGGTTTTTTAATTGCATTGTATATTATTCTTTCACACTCTCTTTGTATGATATCCATAGTCGTGTTTTATTTGAGTTTAAACCCTGGTCGCAAATTTCAATTGGGCCTATTTGCAATATGATGATTCTACATGGTGACACGCTAGATACATATTTTATTTCAAGATACAGGATGAAGCTTCCTAATTTGGAATACCGATACAAGGTGAGTCCTTGATGATATAATAATTGAAACTTGTAATAATATTCCTAGTCATATATGATATATAAATGCCAAGATGATTTTGCTGCAAATATGCACACAACGCATAGAACGTATATAACGTGTGAAACAGTAGTGGGTATAGTATGTAGCTATTATTCTAGCTTATATATCATTATATTTTTATATAATCTAAGAGGAATTAAAATTTACTACTGGATTTCTGATGCAGAAGTCCTTCGTAAGATGAGGAGAATGTGTATAAGAAAACCAGTGCTAACTTATAAATATAGTACAAATATAAAATATATAATGACTCATCAATCAGAAAAGCCAAACACTTGCCTAAAAGCTCTTGGCTACTTTCTTACTATACACTTCATGCATGTCAATTAGAACATCCTGTTATTTAGCTGGCCTTCAAAGGTTGAAACTTTCAGCTTATAGGGTGTTATTTTATATACATTCTTCCGGTCATGAAACATCGTATTTTATTCACAGGACAAAAACGTTGACTTCTGTCTGCCATCTGACATGTAACACAGCTCGTCATCACTAGGTGTATACCCACTATTACGTAAGTGTTGTCAACTTTCATTATGCCTATTTCTTATTATTCTTCCTCATTCATTCCCCCATATGCAACTTGCCTTTAAATTTCACAATTCAAAAAATGGTACTCACTTTGAAAACACACATCCACATACCCAATAAATACTCACATGCATCACTCCCAACAATTTATATACCCCATACAACCACTTTAATGTACAATATATACAACACATTCGTACACTCAATTAAAGCCACTATCTACATAATTACACTATTTACATTCCACGGCAGTCAAACCACTGTCAACTGTGACTAATGTAGTGCTCCATCTGCCTCATATATCGCAAAAACCCTACAGCAAATGCCAACCCCATTCAGCCTGTCACACACAACGGACGAATGATCAGAGGCCATCGCTTAGACCACTGCGCCACCGGGGCAGCGGATTTATTCTGATAAGCTTCATATATATTCTCTCGTTCATGTACATTTTGGCTATCCATCATTGCATGTAACTTTTTTGCAATGACTGTTTTTGAACTTTTTCTTTCGTATTCCGTGATGTCAAATATTTCTCTCAGGGTTACATCTTTCCAGGAACCATAAAAAATTCTATACTCTTTATTATATATTATATTCAATAAATGTAAGCATGTCTTATTCAAATTAAAAATTAATTTTCTTTTATTAACAATTTTAGCTCTTAATCACTTTTTTGGCACTCTTGGATGATTTTATTATCTTTTTTAGGGACTGGATAATTCTTTTTTTCAAATATTTCGGTGTTAGTTCAAGGTCTCGGCATGTCACCAAAAATTCCTCTTGATTTTCTGACTTCAATAATTTATTTTTTGCTTTCTTATATGCCGTAATGTCTCGCAACTCGAAGTGGCGAAATTGACTTCTATAGCGCATCTATCAGATTACTATCACGACTGAAAACCACTTGCCTCGAATTCGTCTGCTCATCTCTATCATATTACTTGCATCTTTAAAGGCATTAAGTACCAACAAAGTGCACATATTTACGTGCAAGTCATTAATGACTCGTCAATCAGAAAAGCCAAACACTTACCTAAAAGCTCTTGGCTACTTTCTTGCTATACACTTCATGCACGTCAATTAGAACATCCTGTTATGTAGCTGGCCTTCAAAGGTTGAAACTTTCAGCTTATAGGGTGTTGTTTGGTATACATTCTTCCGGTCATGAAACATCGTATTTTATTCACAGGACAAAAACGCTGACTTCTGTCTGCTGTCTGAAATGTAACATAGCTCGTCATCACTAGGTGTTTACTCACTATTACATGAGTGTTGTCAACTTTCATTACGCCTAATTTTTTTCTTTTTTGCGACTGAAGCCGGAGCCTCGATGAGTTTGCTCACTTGAGCTGAAGGACACATCGACCTCCTGATGACGACAGGGTAACTGTTGAAAGCGCTTGGGGATTGTGTGTGACAGGCTGAATGGGGTTGGCAATATATGAGGTAAATGGAGCACTACATTAGTCACAGTTGACAGCGGTTTGACTGCCGTGGAATGTAAATAGTGTATTTATGTAGATAGTGGTTTCAATTGAGTGTACAAATGTGTTGTATATATTGTACGTTAAAGTGGTTGTATGGGGTGTTTAAATTGTTGGGAGTGATGTATGTGAGTATTTATTGGGTATGTGGATGTGTGTTTTCGAAGTGAGTACCATTTCTTGAATTGTGAATTTTTAAGGCAAGTTGCATTGGGGGAATGAATGAGGAATAAGAAAAAAAAATAGGTGTAATGAAAGTTGACAACACTCATGTAATAGTGAGTAAACACCTAGTGATGGCGAGCTATGTTACATGTTAGACGGCAGACAGAAGTCAGCGTTTTTGTCCTGTGAATAAAATACGATGTTTCATGACCGGAAGAATGTATACAAAATAACACCCTATAAGCTGAAAGTTTAAACCTTTGAAGGCCAGCTACATAACAGGATGTTTTAATTGACGTGCATGAAGTGTATAGTAAGAAAGTAGCCAAGAGCTTTTTAGGTAAGTGTTTGGCTTTTCTGATTGATGAGTCATTAATGACTTGCACATAAATATGCACACTTTGTTGGTACTAAATGCCTTTAAAGATGCAAATAATATGGTAAATATATATAGATGTGTAGCTCTCTCCTCTCTCTCTCTCTACAAATAAAGAAACGTTGCATTTACCACATAGTCTAGCATATTTTTTTTGCAAATGACAAAAATTACATGTGGTCTTTATCAGTGCTGGAACAGGACAGGCCTGAATTAGGCTCCGGCTAAACAATTACAATCTGGCTCAGCTCTGAGAGAGAGAGGGAATCTTAATTTTTCTTTTAATTGTGCTTCTATATGATTTTACATATGAGACTTTGCTTACAAATTCTAGTTGGTAAACTGAATTCTTTGGAACCTGGGGAGTGGTAACTCAGGAGGGCTGTTTTTTCCAGGCAGCAAATGCCATAGTTCATGTATTAGTACATGTAGATATCAACAAAGAAGGAAGAAGCTTCTTGAAGAACTACAGATAGTAGAATAGCACATCAATGAAAATATGCAGCCCACCTCCATGTGGCGGCAGCTTTTTGCTAATTGTATTGAGCAACGCTCATAGACTTCAGTGTCACTCGACCTTTCCAGGTGCCTGGCTGCCAGAAACATTTCATGAAGAAAATAAGGGTCACAGAAAATGGTGTGGCTATAGTATAGAAACACAGTTCCCTTCCACAGTTCCCTTCCACATTCCCCAGTTGCGAAAGACATTGGTTGATTGCAGACAGAAGAAACAGTGGAATTCTAGAGATGAAGATTTTTTTATTATTATTACTGCTTAAATAAGTTAGTCATAGTATTTAGGCCAGAGCTCTATCTTGTAATATGAACTTTCCTTCGTCCAGCTTTTAAGATTGAGCTGCAACTCAGGAGCACTGTTTTCTGTCTTTTGAGTGAGTGTTTGTTCAAGCACTTCAATCATTGGCGTCAGCACAGCCATAAGAACATTTCTTGCACTGCAGCTTTTGTATTTCATGACAGATCATGCTGAGTTGATTGTGAGAGTACCTCATATTTTTTATGTCATCAAGCAACCTTATTAAATAGAGATAGACATTCATACATACATAAAAACAAAGGCCGTTCCATAAAAACTGAGAGTAATTTTTTTTATTTTTGAGTTGGGAACAGTTTGAAGAGGGAAAATAACCATGCAGACAACTACATAACTGTTTGCCATAGACAAACCTATGGCAACAGTTATTAGCCACAGCAGATGATTCTGGTTTTGTTGTTACGCCGTTGTTTAAGGTACATCTGCATTTCATCATACAGCTATGGAGGTAAATGATTCAGAGTTAACAAGAGATATGCGTTGTGCGATAAAATTTTGCCATTGTTTGGGTAAAACAGCTCCAGAAACAGTTGATTAAATGGAAAAAGTTTACAGAGATAGATGTTTGGGTGAGTCAACAATTTTTAGATGCCACCATGATTTCAGAAAATGGCGTTTGTCGGCAGAATTCGCTCCTAGGCCTGGTTGACATGAAAGTGCTGTTACGGAGCGTATTGTTAACACTGTTTGGGCAATCCTGCAAGAAGATCGATAAATGACGTGTGAAGACACAGCGGCGTCAACTAATAGTTCAAAAACGTCAGCATTCTCCGTGACAAATTACTGCTGCATTCTGTGTGTTCCAGATGAGTACCTCATCACGTGACGAGAGAACAATTGTTAGCCAGAGTGCAGGTGTATCATGAGTGGAAACAAATGATTCCAAAGGATCCAAACTTTCTAAATGCAGTAATTGCTGCAGATGAAACATGGGTCCACTATTTCCACGTTCCGTTCAGAAATTAGCGTCGATGCTGAGTATCACATTTCAGTCTTAAAACGTTTGCGACGACACATATCGATTAAGCGACTAGAACTGGCGTGCAAGTAAACCGTACGTTATCATGATAACGCCTGCCCACATGTGGCTGCTTGTGTGCAACAGTTTCTTTATGAAATGCAGTATTGAAATCATACCAAAGCCTTCCTAGAGTCCTGACCTGGCCCCGTGTGATTTCTAGTTGTTTGCAACAATGAAGAAGTTTTGTAGCGCAACATTCAACACAGATGCTGACAATATTCAAGCTGTAGAGGGGTCGCTAAAGCAGGTTCCACAAAGCGCCCTCGCCGCATGCTTTGAAAAGTGGACTGTACGATGGGACCATTGCATATCATCCAAGGGAAGGTACTTTGAGAAAGAATAACATATATTTTGCTGTACCTATATTTCTTCAATTTGTGTAATTTTGCTCCTAATTTTCATGGAATAACCACTGTATACACTGAGTGGTCACTTTATTATGACCACCCCTCAGTACTTCCTTGGGCCACCTTTTGCCTTTAATATTGCGTCGATTCTTTGTGGCATGGACTACACGAAATGTTGATAGGTGGTTTGTGGAATCTGAGACCATGCTTGATGAATAGCACTTTCTAGGAGTGTGAGATTGCAGGTTTGTGGATCCAGCTGTCTGATGGTTCGTTCAACTTCATCCCACAAATTCTCAATGGTATTGAGATCTGGAGATTGCGGGAGGCCACCTAAGCAAAGTAAACTCACCGGCATGTTCCTGAAACCAATCCTGTACAATATGAGCACTATGGCAGGACGCATTATTTTGTTAAAAGTAGCCATCGCCATTGGGATAAACCATTCATCACATGACAGGATGCACTTGGTCCGCAACGATGTTTAGATATGATGTGCCAGGCAGACGTTGATCAACACGAATTAAAGGGCCCAACACAGGCCAGGAAAACATTCTCCAAACCATAACGTTGCCTCCAGCAGCTTGAAGGGTTGTAGCAATGCATTTGGGTTCCATGCTTTCGTGCTGTTTCCGCCAAATTCTCACTCTGCCATCGGCATGGTGCAACTGAAAACGTGATTCATCGGACCACATAATTTGTTTCCAATTATCGACTGTCCAATCCTTGTGCTCCTGTGCGGACGGGAGACGTTTTCTTTTGTTAACTGCAAACAGCAAAGGTGTTCGAACAGGCCTTCGGCTGCCATATCCCATCCGATGCAGTGTACGGCGAACAGTGCATGCATAGATCATTTGAGGGGATCCTTGATTAAGATGGTCTGTAATTAGCTGCGCGGTTGCTCTTCTGTTGTCTGTTAAAAGTCTGGACACTCTCCGTTCCGCCCGATCAGTCACTAGTCGATGACGACCACACGTTGCACGTAGAGACCCAGTTTTTTGGCTGACAGTCCAGTCTTTAAACACTTTAACAAGAGCTGCTCTGGAACATTTCACGAATGCAGCGGTTTCGGTTATACTCGCTCCATGGCTCCGAGCTCCTACAATCATCCCACGTTGAAAGCCCGTCAAATCACATTTTTTACCCATCTCGTCACCCAAAACTCACTTCTACTACTGTCGCAAGCACTAAGCTTTCCCTTTTTATACTAGCCTCGTCCTCTGGCGGCAACAGCGTGCAGCCATAGCTCATTTGCTTAAAACTGTCAGGCGGTCATAAGAAAGTGGCCACTCAGTGTATAATCATTGTTAACCATTATCAATCCACTGTTGGATGAAAGTCTCCCCAAGTTTCTTCCACAACTGTCTGTCTTGATCAACTCTCCTCTATGTTACTCCGGCATGTTTTCGAATTTCATCCATCCATCTCCCATGTGGTTTTCTGGGTCATTTCCTGTCCCTTTGCATCCAGACTAAAATTTTGGTTGTCCATTGGTGGTCCATTCTTGTGGCAACATGTCCATCCCCTTGCCATTTCAAGGATTTTATTCTGATCATGATGTTTTTCACTCTTGTCATTTTCGTTATCCACGAGTTCCTCTTGTTATCTTTCCTGTTTACACCAAGCATGCATCTCTCCGTGATCCTTTCAGTTGTCTGCAGCCTTTGAATGTCTTTTTTTAGTTAAGGTCCATGTCTCTGCTCCATACGTAAGCACTGGAAGGATGCATTAATTAAACACTTTTTTAATGTCATACTGCTCTTGAAAATTGTACTGTTCTTTCCAAACGCTCTCTAGCCAAGTTTTATATGCTGATTAATTTCCTTGTATATGTGACCTTCGATTGATATCTGTTGTCCAAGGTGTCCGTTACTTCGAGCTATCCCCATCAAACAGAAATTCTTTATTTCTTGTAAAAGCATTGTACATCTGTTTTGTCTTCTGGAAGTTCATTTTTAATCCCACTTCTTTACTCCTGTCAGCAAGTTCCTGGATCATAATCTGCAGTTCTGAAGGGGTAGTTGCAAAAATAGTTACGTCATCAGCAAAGTGAAGGTGAGTTAAATAATCTTCTTGGGTTCTGAGTTCAATGATTGAAAGACACTTTGCAATGGTGCCACCTTGTCTCAGTCTCTTTCCAGTTTTTATTGGCGCTGTATCCTCAAATATCTGAAACTTTGCATTTTCATAGATGTTATTAATAATGCTTATTTTTAGTACTTCAGGATTTCAAAGCCATTCTAACTGCTGCTGGTTGCACAGAATCAAAGGCCTTTTCTTAATCAATAAAACCCATGTATAATTCGAGTTCAAACTCCATGGTTCTTTCTGTTCGTTCTCTCAATTCAATGATCAAAAGACATTTTGCAATGTGACATTGAAGAGTATGGGAGATATGGTGTCACCTTGTGTCATTCCTTTCCAAAAATTTTTTGGTGCTGTATAATCAAATAGCCAAAGCATTGCATGTTTCGTAGATGTTATTAATAATGCTAATGTATGCATCTTCAGTAGCGCAGGATTTCAGAGCTATTGTATAACTGCTGACGGTTTTTCGGAATCAAAGGCCTTTTCACAATTGATAAAAGTCATACATGGTGGGAGTTCATATTCTTTTGTTCTTTCAGGTTGGTTGGTTGGTCAATGCATGGGTATACATAAATATACATTGGTTGGTCAATGCATGGGTATACATAAATATACATTGCTTGCCATACCTTTAACGTCACACTGCAATGTTATCTCTATGGGGAGGTACAATCAAATTTTGACTCTGTAACTTTTGCCAACTGCTTCGGAATTCGTATCTTTGGTACCACACCAAAAGGGCAGAATGTAGCTGGAATCATAGCTCGCAATGGCCATAAATAGATCATGTTGCCCCCATAGAATTTCAACACTCTGATAGATACACTGCTGGACAATTGCTAAGGACGGATCATAAACGGCTATATAGCGCATAAAAAAGTAAGTGTGGTTGGATGCCAAGTGAAATAAAATAATGTCAGAATGCCAGGACATTACACGAAAAACAATTTATTGTGCTCTGAAATCCAGAAGGCTTTAGAACGTGTTCAAGGGACAAACAGGCCATTTTGTGCAGAATACGTAAACGTGAAAAAAATGCATTTACCGTCCGCAGGCGTTCCGGCGTAAGATGTCAATACGGGATATGGCCACCATGGAGGGCGATGCAAGATTCCACACGTCGTGTCATGCTTTGCACAACATTATCAAGCAGCTGTTGGGGTAATTTATCCCATTCCTCTGTCAGTGCACGGATGAGGGTGTCCTTGTTTATTGGAGGGCATTGGCGACCAGCAAGACTCCTCCCCAAAGCATCCCACACATTTTCAATGGGATTCAGATCTGGAGAACGTGCTGGCCATACGAGGCGTTGCATATCTTCGCTCTCAAGACACTCCTGGACAGTGACTGTTCGATGACATGTTGCGTTGTCGTCCATGAAAATGAATCTATCGCCGACAGCACCACGGAACATGCGAACATGAGGTAGCAGAACATCATTAATGTATGGTTGGCCAGTCATAGTCCCAGTTGGAAGCACATAGAGGGACGTACGTCCATTGATCATGATGCCAGCCCATACCATGACACTACATGTCGGATATCGGTCCCTTTCCTGTATGTTTACTGGACAATATGCAGTACCACTATCACGCCAGATCAGTTGTCGTCGACAATCAGACGATAGACTGTATCTACTCTTATCTGAGAAGAGGACAGCAGACCAGTCGTTATCAGTCCAATTGCGATGTTGATTGCACCATTGCAAACGGGCGGTATGGTGACGTCTGGACAATGGGATGCACACAACAGGACGGCGGGCGTATAGTCCTCCTTCATGCAAACGTCTGGCGACAGTTTTTCGGGAGATCCGCTTGCCAGTAGCAGCCATAAACTGATTTGCTACCTCACTAGCTGTGCTGCGCCGGTGTCTTTTTGTTGATAGCACTATGTACCGATCTTCTGCAGGTGTCGTACTGCGAACACGACCTCCCCCGTGACGTTTGCTACACTCTCCATTTGTTTGAAATGATTTCCAAAGCCTTGAAACAACACTGTGACTGACGTCGAGCTCCCTGGCAACATCTGTTATTTTACGCCCTTCTTCAATCTTGCCAATAATACGGCCACGCGTAAAATCATCTAGGTGATGTCGGGAAGACATACTGAAAATTGCAAGTTCGTCAATTCATTCTTTCCCTTTCAACTTTGCGTTTGAACAACAACGGTCAATACGCGTCAAATCCTTTATATCTCTTATCAGCGCTATGACGTCACGAACAACAATACAACAATACACTGTTCGGCAATCAGAAATTTGCATACGCACAACACGTCTTACTATATCCCGCACTTATGCTAATTTCCACATTTTCCTGCCTTTCCATTTTATGGTTGCTATTGTCATCCGTCCTTAGCAATTGTCCGGCAGTGTATTATTGTCTTGCAATATGCTTACAGCTACCCCTTCATTTTTGTATGTGAACATCTGACATCCCCTATACAATTTGAGAAAGAAATGAGAATGGTAATATGCCAAGTCTACTAAAATTGGGGAAGCATATTACAAGCAAATTCTGTAAATGCACAAATGAGTCACAAATAAGGCGATAAGAAACTGTAGTAGAAACTGGTGCAAAGGTTTCAATTCCAATTTTAATAACTTGTAAGCAGTGATTTTTCCACCTTTCTTGAACTGCCCGTGTGTCAGTCACATTGCCTGTCCCACCATAGTTACACCTGTGAAGATGTTTACTATCTCGATAGCTGTTTAAAGAGAAAAACATATACAAATAGGTGCTGACTGTGGTGGAGCATCGTTAAAATTATTTGAGAGGTGTCTTTCAAACTTTTGTTGTTATGTAATACTGAACCCCTATCCTCTATAATTGAATAACACTTAAGCAATATGGAAAATGCAATCACTTGTTTTGAAGATGCTGATGCCGTTGTCGACTTAGTTTATTTCAGTTATAATTAATTATTCAAATTCTGAAACTTAATTTCCTGTAAATTCTCCAAATTTTGTAATTGGGTGATTTAAATTCAAATCTTAAAGTGAATTTTAACTTATCTGAGCATAGAAAACAGGTATAAAAATGTTAACTTTGTAATCAATTGCTCAATTTTTAGTCGGGCGAGCCTGGTTACAGGCCATATGTGAGCTCTACATGTGCATAGGGCAGTGCTTTCAGATAACCTGCCAACTCTCTATTCTCAGACGAAATGAAGTGCATTTGTCGGCCTTTATGGGCCAACACATTCTCAGAATACGCAGAAGGAAAATGCAGAAGGAAAATGTCATTGAAATTTCTCAGTCATCTGTTTTGTGACATCACAGATTTGACACAAGACAAAAACAGGTTTTGGAACCCCATTGACAAGAAAGTATTATGTGTGATTAACATTCATACCAGCGGTGGTTTTACAGGAAAGCCCATGAAGTGTGGCATGAAACCCACTGGAGCTTCCCTTCCCACTCTGGTATATATATATATATATATATATTTTTTTAATTTACTGTTTTCTTTTCATTTCTCTTTCAACCCCCCCCCCTCCACACACACACACACACACACACACAGAGTTGGGGGAAGCATGATATGGGATGTTATTTAAGGCCCATCTGCTTAGAATGTAATGAAGATTTTGTTCTTTAACAATACTTTGTGCTACACTGCAACTGGTCTCAAAGTCTAGGATGTTATGTGAGGGGTCATCTGCTTGGAATGTAGTGAACATGTGCTCTTTTTTTTTTTTTTTTTTTTTGTCACTGGCTCCAGGGAAGGGAGAGAGCCAGCACCGTAAGACAAACACAACATCCATGCCTGAACGGGATTCGAACCCGGACCCCTTACGGACGAATGATCAGAGGCCAGCGCCTTAGACCACTGCGCCACCGGGGCGGCCATGTGCTATTTAACTCAATTTTTAATATGACCGTCCACATTTTCCTCAAAAAATTTCCTCTCATTCAGTCCACTTTAGAAGACATTTTCAAAATTGTTACCATATGAGTAAAATGCTTTTGGAAACGATGATGTTCTGAAAGACGCGAATTTCACTTATCGATATTCCAGATGTTTAGATAAACTGTCACTGCGATGAAATCTGACCTTATGTGACAGCAGATCCCACATCGCATATAACATAAATGTTAATTAAAGCAACGCCTTGAACTCACCATACGTTAAATGGCAGAACTGTGCTTCAGTGACTACCCTTATAGAATCACTAAAACATTTCGTGCTGTACGTAATGTATACAATCATAGACCCGAGTCTTTGCATGATCCATTCCTATGTAAAAATAGCTTCAAGTATTGCACTGTGCTATATTTATTACATCAGGTTAAAAATCTATATACAAAAGTTAACAAAAAGATGACACCGAATTTTCGAGTGTAATGAGCACGTCTTTTGAATCCGTTTTGACGCAAATTAAATTTATCAAAGCTATTCAAAATCAATGGAATAGGTATGGAAAACAATAGTGTCTGAAGGAAGAAAGAAGTTTTTCAATCGGGTTTATAGGTTTATATTTATAGATATTGCTGTAAACGAATCGTGAGTTTACGCCCTCTGGTTGCAGACTTGTGCGTTAAGAAAAATTGGAATTTATATGCGAAACATTTCACAGCGAAAACGCTCTCCAACAAAGAAAGAAATTTTCAAATCGGACTCTTCGAAGTAGAGATATGGACAAATACAAGATGTGCATCTATGCCCCTTAGCGGAAAAACCATGCATTATTTTATTTTAGGAAGAAAGTATTCTCAAAAGGTTTTTTGATGTGAGAGGTATAGATCCAAGAAAAAAAAATTAGTCGAGTTTTCAGGAACTCAGATTTGGTGGCCAAACCGTTCTTTACCAAATATTAGAAACTACATGAAAAACATTTTCCATCAGGAGCTGTATGCGATACAGGAAGAATTTTTGCAAATCGGAGTTTTAGAAGCAGAAACAGCGTGGAAAACGCAATTGACCTGTGCGCCCCCTAAATGGAAAGTCTATGATTTACTTGAAAATTTTGTATTTATATGAAAAACATGTCACAACGGAAACTGCATCCAATGAAGAAATTTTTTTTTCAGATCGGACCATTAGAAGCAGAGATATTGACAAAAATAAGATATACATCTACGCACCCTGGCGGAGAAATCATGCATTATTTTAAGAAAAAATATTCCTAAAAGGTTTATTGACTGAGCAGTATCGGTCCACAAAAAACGGTTTTTTTTTTCATTCGAGACTTTAGAAGCTCAGATTTTGCTGCAAATACATCAGAAGCGGAAATTAAGACTTATTCCCCCTAGTGGCCGAAATATTTTTTACCAAAATTATAAATTATATGCAAAGCATTTCCCCATCAGGAGCTGTATCCGGTGCAGAAAGAATTTTTCAAATCGGTGTTTTAGGAGCAGAGATATCGGGGACACGCAATTTACCTTTTACGCCCCCAAGGGGAAAGTCAATGAATTACTTGAAAATTTTGAAATTATATGAAAACATGTCACACCGGAAACTTTATCCAATAAAGAAATAATTTTTCAAATCTGACTATTTAAAGCAGAGATACTTACAAAAATAAGATATACATTTACTCACCCTGGCGGAGAAATCATGCATTACTTTAAGAAGAAAATATTCCAAAAAGGTTTATCGACGTGAGTGGCATAGGTGCAGGAAAAAAATTTTCAATCGAGATTTTAGGAGCTCAGAATTTATGGTAAATACATCAGAAGCAAAAATTAACATTTACGTTCCCTGGTGGCCAAAGTATTTTTTACCAAAAATTAGAAATATATGCAGGAGATTTTCCATCAGCAGCTGTATCCTCTGAAGAAAAAATGTTTGAAATCGTAGTTTTTGAAGAAGAGATATCGGGGAAAACATGTTTTTTTTACGCCCCCTAGCGGAAAATCTGTGCGTAACTTGAAAAAGTACTATACCTAAAATATTCTTCGACATAAATGGAATCGAAAGATAAAAGGATTTTGTCAATCGGATGTTTAGAAGCATTGGCATATTTCGATCTTTCCAACGCAAAAAGAATTTTTAAATCGGACTAATAGTTGCAGAGATATGGTGTCTACAGACGGGCGGAGAGACATAACATAAGCACGATCTTTTTTTTTTTTGCAAAAAACGTGCTAAAAAACACAAGACCTTTCGCAGTAGCAGCTACCACATCATCAAGTGACACATAGCATAGGAACCAGAGCTCTTAAATAGTCTTAATATGATGCTAAAGAAACTACGTAGCGCCGTCTGATGGTACAATAATGACATATACATCCAAAATACGTTCGTGACGCCCTCTGTAATAATAAGTACAGAAATATTAATTATAAAGGTAACGACAGTTCATTTAACAAGTTCTTCCAGGCCCGAGAAATAAGGTATGGCATATCCTCATTGCAACGTTTATTACCAAACTGGGCCGCCCTGGTGGCGCAGTGGTCTAAGCGATGGCTTCTGATCATTCATCCGAAAGAGGGCCGGTTTCGAATCCTGGTGAGGCATGTATGTTGTGTTTGTCTTACGGCACTGGCTCTTTTTCTTCTCTGGAACCAGTGGCCCAAAATTAGGGACAGGAGACTGCTTATAGCCCATTGAGTTGCTCACGGTGGTCGTTAAACCTCCAATGAAAAAAAATACCAAACTGGTAAATAAAAATGCTTTCCATGTGCAATAAAGAAACTTTGTCCTTCTGGCCGTGAGACAACAGATGCGATGCATTCCAGTCACGGACGAGAGTACCACCACTGACCAGGAAAGAGAGAGAGAGAGAGAGGGGTGTCAGTAGACCTACTCCTGACACTATAGGTAGAGAGAGGTGTCAGTAGACCTACTCCTGACACTATAGGTAGAGAGAGGTGTCAGTAGACCTACGCCTGACACTAGGTCATGTCTATAGATATTACCATGGCCTGCCCGCTCCGCGGACAGGTCCCCTATCAAGCTTGTGTGGGAACAGTTAAAACGCCAGCTGCTGCCGTGCCGCACTATCCTGGATTTGGAGCATACCGTCCAACACGTGTGGGCCAGTCGGCCGCAGGACAACATCAGGCGCCCGTTCACCTCCATGCAGGACCGTATTGTAGGATGTATCGCCGCTCGAGACGGTGGACGCGCTATTGAAGATCCCCGTACTGCGTGCCACAGATCCCTCTGTAATTGTCCTGCAGCTCTGTTTTTGCCATCACGTGTATCATTCATCTGTATCATTACGTTCATAAAATTTCAGTTCAATACGATGCTTCCTTCTTGGTGTGCAAATTTCATTGTCCGTGAGTGTATATTTTTTCTTGCTTTGTTGATACTCCAAATTTTCGAGTTGTTATCAGTGTACTTACTTTGAAAGAATAGTTAAAACAATTTAGCGTTCCTTTGAGTGGTAAGTGAAGGAAGTATTCACGTTTCCCACACTTTTCATTGTTTAAGGCAAATACTTAATTGGCCTGCTGTCATATAAATTACTTTCATGCTACTTCCAGCCAAAGGAAAACATCTGTGTTTGAACTTTTCTCCCCACCCCGAGTTGTGATGAGGAGTGCTTGTAGATACAGTCATGATGATCGGGAGTGTTTGCTCTTAATTTTTTTTTTTTCTTTAGGTTAGGGTAATAAAGTTTTTACCACTAAAGTAGCCGAAACCAAAGAAATTTAGGCTGGAAAAATGAAGAAATTCGAGAATATTACACAATGTTTTCCTGATTTAATAGTGTTAAAAGAAATTTCTAGTGTCTCCCCTGGTTTAATACTGATAATTATATCAAACATTCTCATCTCTATGCCTTAAATAGAGATAAAACTAACTTTTGAAAAAACGATAAAAAGTTTCAGTGATACTCTTACTTGAAAAGCTGTGGTTCCTACTTCTGCATTTTCCAACCGGATCTCCTGTATTTAATTCCTTATGCCTCTGTTTCTGATAATTGCAGTGCAGGTATAAAAAAATCTTATACATCTTTTTGACAGAATAAAATAAAGTGCAGACCTCAATCTCTTCGATTTGGGGAATTGTGTGCCACAGAAAAACTCCGCCACGAAAAGGCATCCACCCTTTTCAAGAGAAGTACTATGCACGAATTGCATTTACCCGAATTTTCAAATGTGGAAGACTTTTCCGGTCGCCAATGTCTTCAAGTATTTCATTTTTGTTTGATACTATTCTCGTTGTAAATAATTTGCTCATAAAGTAAAAGCATGATGATTTTCCAAAACTGAAGCAATGGAAACAGCATGTTTCGTAATTGAAACGCATCCCAATTTAAACGCAGTGTGCTAATAAATTTAGAGAAATCCCATTTTCAGCGCCGATGTCGTTAAATTTGCCAACTAACTTGCAACTGAGAAGGTCCTAAAGTAATCAGTTTTTTCTAACGTATCAGACTCAAAAAGAACTTTTGCTATAACTGAAATGGTCTTTTCGTAACGTAAAGCTAAAATTTACTAAATTTCCACTTTGAGAACTCCTAGCGGGAAATTTATGAACTATTAGTGAAATTTAAAATGGGCAAAATTTAATGCATGTTTATGTCCTATCTTTCGTAAAAATAATTTTTGAAAAATACTGTGAAAACCAATTCTTTGGAATTAGCGCCTCTAACAGGAAATTAATGAACTAATTGGAAAATTTAAATATTTCAGAAGGAATAATTAAGCCTAATCTAAGAGGCACGAAAATAAGTTTTTCCCCTAAGTTGAATACTTTATTTATAATAGAATTTTAATCTTTTGAATTTTCGACTTTGACAGTGCTTAGCGGTAAATTTCATGAAGTACATCGGATATTTAAAGTGCCAAACTTAATATCCTTTGATTTCCCATTAACCGCAAAAATATTTTTTTTTTATTTGAAATATCTCTAAAAACAAAAGTTTCGGTGTGCACGGACAGACCAAGTGATCCCCAAAGTCGTAATCAGGGCGGGGTAAGCGGGGCTGAGGACCCGAGCGCAGCTCAAGAGAGGGCGCAAAAACCACTGCTTATACATACAGTACATACATATCACTAAGTGATTCAGAAGTTAGCTCATACTGTGATTGCTATACTCTGTGATTCAGAAATTAGCTCCTCAAAGAAAGACAACCTTCGAAATAACTGTTTAACTGATGGAATTAGATTACTTCTTGTAGCTGTATCAAACGTCTCCGCTTACAGAGATCTTGGCACACAGCTCAAGCTTCCTTAACATCGATCACTCGATGCGCAAAAGATCTTTTGTACTTCATACTCATAATCTTTTTCACATGCAGACATACGTACACCAATGAGCCAATACATTATGACCACCTACCTAATAAGCTGTAGGACCCCACTTTAGCCCGCAAAACAGCGGCTACTCAGCGATGCATCGATTCGATGAGGTGGCGATAGGTATCCTGGGGTATCTGGTACCATAATGTCAACAGCAGGTCCTCCAGTTCCCGTATATTTTAGAGTGGTGGTAATTTAGCGTGAACCCACTTTTCCAAAAGTCGAAACACAAATGTTAGATTGAGTTCATGTCAGGTGAATTTGGAGGCCAGGGCATTAACAGAAAGTCACCAGCATGTTCCTCGAACCACTCCTTCACGATTCTGGTAGTGTGGCATGAGTAAAGGAAATATGAGAGTTCTGGCACATGCCGCATGCAGCGTGTGCTAGAACTCTAAACAAGAGTTCTGGAACATGCAATCTTTCTGAATGTGTTATTGAGAGTTCTAGCAAATGCTGCATGTGCTGGATCTCTCAATGTAAGTTTTAGAAAAGCCTTTTGTCTAGGCTAATGAAGAAACTTTTTAGCGGTGGCAACATTGATAACATAGGAATGTTCAGAACTTCTACGTTTTAGCCTTACTTAAAAAAAAAAAGATTTCTGCGTCAGATTGTCCATGCCATCAAATGGGTAATTTTTTTTTGAGGATAAAAGAAATGTCTTGCTGGTCAACAATGGGAATTGAACACTCCATCCTCTGTGTGAGAGGCAGGAACCTTAACCACTGGACCAACAAGACATTGCTTGTGTTAGCTTTATTATGGATCCCTTTCCTGGTTCTGGCATCGGAATAGTTGGTTGATATGCTCCAAATGATCATATTAAACTACAACAACAATAATAATAATAAAATGGGAAAACAGTTTTTATACACGGAAAAATTAATATTGGGGATTACTTTCCTGATTTCGGCATCGGAACAGCTGGTTGATACGCTGCAAATGATCGTATTAAACTGTAACAATAATAATAATCCGTAAACCTAAATGTGTTTCTCCAATATTATGGAACCATGTTTGGTGAAGTTCACCACCTCTTTTGCTACAAGAAGACAACAACGAGGGATTTGGTCGTCCTGATACCTCGATCTTTCATTGGGTAATGCAAGCATTGGTTTAATAACTCGCTCGGGGAACCTTCAGCCGTAGCAAATTCCTTGCATGTGTGTAATTTCAGTTTTCTTTCCTTAATGTATATTTCTTCTCTTCGAATAACACTAGACGAAATTTAACTTTCTCGAAACTAAACTTATCTAAAAGGAAGTTGTAAAAGGATAAAAAAAAACCCAGTGCTTTTCAATTATGAACTTTTTAAAAAACGTACCCTGTCACTTTTCAAGTGAAAATATTTCGCTCTTTTAAGATTTCTAACATATCTGAAAACGCTCCTTTAAGGCAAATGATTTCCCCATGTTATTCTATGGGATTTTTGCGACTATAAGAAAACTAAAATTTAAAAAACCACCCTCTAAGTGAAAACAACAAAATCATTTTTTGACGTTAAAATTTATACGATTGGAAAAACGAACGTTACGAAAAAATGAATTCAAAAATTGATTTTTAGAAACAAAATGAACGATTCAAATATTTGGTTTTATGAAAAAAGAAAGTCAATAACTTCGAAAATGCTTTCTAATCATTCTGAGAAACTTCTGTTAAGCTTGCTCTCACAATTTTGAAGCGAGTGGGAGCAAAAATAACATATGTATACATAAACGCATTTTATCAAGACTATGAAGTCATGTACATTGTTCACTGGGTTGTTGTAAGAGGCTTAGTTATTATTTTGGAGAAATAACTTCTAAGATTAGAGAAAAAAATTCTGTATACAAGGTGAAGCGTTAAGAATATCATTGACGTGGAACTATATATAACTTCATGTGGAAAAGACATGAAAGCAACGAATTAGCAATGTTTGTTTCAGTGTGGGAGACTTCTTGCTGTCTGTTCTTTTATAAGAATCATGAGGAAACATACATAGAACACGATTGCCTGTTCTCTATGTTCAAGACTAATATGTTCTTGAAGTAATTAAATAGATGGTGTATGATCTTCTATCAGAAAAACAGATGCGATAGAGATAACCTATTTAAAAACGAATGTAAGGGGAAACGTAAGTTTACGTCTAAAGGGAAATGCCGCAAACACAGATCTTTCACATGTAATGACTGGCACGTTAGAATGGGTCATTGAGTGAAAGAAGTAAACGCAAAGTTTTGATGCATTTCGATGTAAAACGAAGTAAATGGGAAAAAAGAATGTAGGTGTGTTCATACTTACTTTGACGAGGTGAGTTAGCAATAAATATTTGGTTATACATGAAAAAAGAGTAAAAATAACTCATTAAGAAAACTATTTTTAGGGAAAGTATAACATTTTAGTTTATGTCATGAGAATAAATGTCGGTGAGACTTATTCTAAAGTTAAAAATATATCTGAAGGTTTTGTTACATTTCTGATATTAGGAAAGTTTGTATAGAAAAGTGAGAGCGATCGAGTCGAAAAGAAACAAGTGTGTTGGAATGAAACAGGAAAAAAATACTATGAAGAAAAAAATCGGAATTTTTGTTTCCCTATATAGCATAGTATATATTTTCCAACTCAATTTAAAGTATTCCTAAAAGCCTGCATGTATGTGAAATAGCCATATTTTTTATTCTATCCTAATTTGCTATATTTTTCTTTAACTGACCCAACAGAAAAAGCATTCATTGGCAAGACATTAATTTAATCTATTTTTAGAAATATCATTCTATGTTCACATATTCGTCCATTATTTTTTTCAAACGTAGCAAACTCTTGCGTACTTTTATTCTGACTTTATTTTTTCATTTCATTTCAACAAACGTTTCTTAACGACTTCATATCGCAAGATGTGACAAAACTTCCGAATTTTTGTTTCCCTATATCGCATATTATATATTTTTCCAACTGACTTTTAAGTATTCCTAAAAGCTTGCATGTATGTGAAATATGTATACTTTTTCTTATTCTATCCTAGTTTGCTATACTTTTCTTTTACTGACCCAACAGGAAAAACATTCATTGTTATGACATTCATTCTAAAGCATTCCTGCTTACGCTAAAATTTATATTTTTGCGATATATTTTCTGTATATTTTTTCTAAATCAACAGAAAAAACATTCATTCTGGAGACATAGCGAACAAATCCGTATATCCACCAAACATCATATTCTTAGGAAACATTTGTTTTTCTCTACGTAGCAATTTGTAGCTCACCAGAAAAGCAGCTATTCTCAACATGTAGCTAAAATATCGAATTTCTCCAAACAAAAGTAATCATTTTAAAGAAAGACTAACTTCCTTTCTCTGTATAACGACTTAATCTATTTTTCGAAAAACTGTTCTACGTTTACGTATTTGTTTAACTTTGCTTTGCAACTGCCTTACACTGTACTTTGATTTTTTTTTCATAGTATTTTTTTCCTGTTTCATTCCAACAGACTTGTTTCTTTTCGACACGATCACTTTCACTTTTCCATACAAACTTTCCTAATATCAGAAATGTAACAAAAACTACAGATATATTTTTAACTTTAGAATAAGTCTCACCGACATTTATTCTCATGACATAAACTAAAATGTCATACTTTCCCTAAAAATAGTTATCTTAATGAGTTATTTTTACTCTTTTTTCATGTATAACCAAATATTTATTGCTAACTCACTTCGTGAAAGTCAGTAAGAACACACCTAACAACATTCTTTTTCCCCCATTTACTTCGCTTTAAGTCGAAATGTATCAAAAGCTTTGCGTTTACTTCATTCACTCAATGACCCGTTCTAACGTGCCAGTCATTACATGTGAAACATCTGTGTTTGCGGCATTTCCCTTTAGACGTTAACTTACGTTTCCCCTTACATTCGTTTTTTAAATTGGTTATCTCTATCGCATCTATTTTTCTGATACAAGATCATACACCATTTATTTAATTACTTCAAGAACATATTAGTCTTGAACATAGAGAACAGGCAATCCTATTCTAACTATGTTTTCTCATGATTCTTATAAAAGAACAGACAGCAAGAAGTCTCCCACACTGAAACAAACATTGCTAATTCGTTGCTTTCATGTCTTTTCCACATCAAGTTACATAGTTTCACGTCAATGACATTCTTAACGCTTCACCTTGTATGCAGAATTTTTTTTTCTCTAGTCTTAGAAGTTATTTCCCCCAAACAATAACTAAGCCTCTTACAACAACCCAGTGAACAATGTACATGACTTCACAGTCTTGATAAAATGCGTTTATGTATACATATGTTATTTTTGCTCCCACTCGCTTCAAAGTTGTGAAAGCAAGCTTAATAGAAGTTTCTCAGAAAGATCAGAAAGCATTTTCGAAGTTATTGACTTTCTTTTTTCTTAAAACCAAATATTTGAATCGTTCATTTTGTTTCTAAAAATCAATTTTTGAATTCATTTTTTCTAACGTTCGTTTTTTCAATCGTATAAATTTTAACAAGTCAAAAAATGATTTTGTTGTTTTCACTAAGAGGGCGATTTTTTAAATTTTAGTTTCCTTATAGTCGCAAAAATCTCATAGAATAACATGGGGAAATCATTTGCCTTAAAGGAACGTTTTCAAACATGTTAGAAATCTTAAAAGAGCGAGCGAAATATTTTCACTTGAAAAGTGACAGGGTACGTTTTTTAAAAAAGTTCATAATTGAAAACCACTGGGGTTTTTTTATCCTTTTACAACTTCCTTTTAGATAAGTTTAGTTTCGAGAAAGTTAAATTTCGTCTAGTGTTAATCGAAGAGAAGAAATATGCATTAAGGAAAGAAAACTGAAATTACACACATGCAAGGAATTTGCTACGGCTGAAGGTTCCCCGAGCGAGTTATTAAACCAATGCTCGCATTACCCAATGAAAGATCGAGGTATCAGGACGACCAAATCCCTCGTTGTAGTCTTCTTGTTGCAAAAGAGGTGGTGAACTTCACCAAACATGGTTCCATAATATTGGAGAAACACATTAAGGTTCACGGATTATTATTATTATTATTACTATATTACAGTTTAATATGATCATTTGCAGCGTATCAACCAGCTGTTCCGATGCCGGAATCAGGAAAAGGATCCCCAATCCTAATTTTTCCGTGTATAAAAACTGTTTTCCCATTTTATTATTTTTATTTTATTATTATTTTTATTATTGTTATTGTTATTATTATTATTATAGTTTAATATGATCATTTGGAGCGTATCAACCAACTATTCCGATGTCAGAATCAGGAAAGGGATCCACAATTAAACTAACACACACAAGCAATCTCTTGTTGGTCCAGTGGTTAAGGTTCCTGCTTTTCACACAGGGGATGGAGTGTTCAAATCCCATTGTTGACCAACAAGACATTTTTTTTATCCTAAAAAAAAAAAAAATTCCCCGTTTGATGGCATGGACAATTTGACGCGGAAATTTATTTTTTTTAAAAGGAAGGCTAAAATGTGGGTTCTTAACATTCCTATGTTATCAGTGTTGCCACCGCTAAAAAGTTTCTTCATCAGCCTAGACAAAAGGCTTTTCCAAAACTTACATTGAGAGATCCAGGACGTGCAGCATGCGGCATGTGCTAGAACTCTCAATAACACATTCAGAAAGGTTGCAGCATGATCCAGAACTCTCGTTGAGAGTTCTAGCATGCGCAGCATGCAGCATACCGATCAGCAGGGTTGCGGCATGTGCCAGAACTCTCATATTTCCTCTACTCCTCTGAATGGGCGGGTCATATCTATGTAACCTGGTCTTGAACTACGGTAATCCCCAAGGAGGTTAGAATAAGATATCTGGAGATGCCCTTGTTAATGGAGCAGTACCACTTTGCGTGAAGCATGTAACCGCGAGTGACAGTTGTCAAAGTGTGGGAAAACTGATGGTTTCCAATGCTATTGCAATGCATTATATGTTGACCGAACCGCCTTCTTTCGTCGCAAATGTTTCGAATTTCGCATTATAACTTGTTTCCAAGGTGTCAGAAAATGCTAAATTTATAAAATTCTTAATTATTTTGAACCCCTTCCCATTTTTATTTTAAATTGAAATACAGGAACATTAGTGCGAATTCAAAATAAAATATAACATTAAAGTTGAAAACTTTAGGCGTCGATGAAGCATAATTAATTCAGGTTTAATATTGACACAGTTTCTGCAACCCAAATTCACGCAATTCCAAAATATGCCCTTTGAAATTACATAGGTGCTATGTAAACAACGTCGAATTCCCACAGTTTGCGGATTCACGGTTAAGAGACTCAGGGCATCTCCAGAAGTATTATTCTAACCTTCTTGGTAATACCATGACTAGACGAAATACACTGACTAAACGAAATCCGTCGGAATCGACGGTTAGCTTTTCTTTTTTCTTTGAAAAGAATGAACTCATATGAAACAACAAATATAAACTTTATTTGATTGACAAATTCATTCAACCATTTCATGATTTGTTTTTTGACTGAAGGTTTAACGAACACCGTGAGCAACTCAATGGGCTATAAGCAGTCGCCCGTCCCTAATTTAGGTTCACCGGTTCCAGGGAAGGGAGACATCCAGTGCCGTAAGACAAACATAACATCCATGCCTCACCGGGATTCGAACCCGGACCCTTCACGAAATAACGATCATAAGCCAGCGCTTAGACCACTGCGCCACCGGGGACGCCAGGTTCGTTATGAGCATCACGACTGCACCATTTTTCAGTTGTAAAGTGCGAGGCGGAAGTCCACTCATCTCGATCGTGTGCAAAAATTCAACAGGATAGCGCACTCTTTCACTCTCATCTCCAGTCACAACTGTGTTTGTAAATGTTGTTGGAATGAGATTCGCGTTGCGAATACTCTTCACCCGTCGGAATCGATGGTTAGTTTTTTTTTTGAAGAATAAACTCATATAAAACAACAAATGTAAACTTTATTTGATTGAAAAATTCATTCAACCACTTCAGTAAAGACAATAGTCCAGGTTCGTGATTTTTTTGACTGAAGTTTTAAAGACCACCGTGAGCAACTTAGTGAGCTATAAGCAGTCGCCCATAATATTTTCCCTAACAATGGTCAACGGAATGTTTATTTACATCTTTACATAATGGGAAACGTCTTACCTACGTGAATAAACTGGATCGAATGAATATTAATTTGTATATATACATCACACAGTCCAACGGCAAAACGCAGTCAGTCTTCGAGAGTGTTCGCTGTTCCAATGAGAAGAACTTTGATAACAATGCCAGCTTGCGTTGCTTTGCGCAACGGTTCGCTCAGAAAAGAGAAGACTTTGGATTGTCTCAGTCCCTCCATGCTTCCAACCTTCAACAGCACGTGAGTCAACCGCAGGAATCTAATATCAACCGCACGTTTCTCCCATAGACTTTACATGGGAACTTTGCAGCCCCACAACGCCCAAACCGTTACCGCAATCTCATTTTTCTGTTCGACTGGCACATCTACATGGTAGGACCTTTATTCTGATATCTCAACCATATCTTTACGTTCAGCCGTTCTCTCAAAATAGAACTCACAATAAAAAAAACTTATAAAATAAGGTGACCACATTTTTAAGAACGAAATTGAAGACAAAAGGGCATGTTGTCCTCAACTTCGATGCAAAATTGAGGACAATTTCGTTTCAAAATGAGGACATGATTGAGGACCACGTCTGGCACATTATTAAGGTAAAGCCGAAGATTAGAAAGTAATTGTGAACTGTACCACAGTTGTCCAGTTTCAGGGGGAAATATACGATGAAACGAAGGATGATTGTCATGTGAAGTAAGCATAAATTAGCAATTGTATACTACCATGCAGAATATTGCTTCTGAAATATTTTAAATGTTGGGGGATGCACCTGGAAACAAAGCTACATTTTGGTCCTGAACTGAGATTTCATTGTGATTTTGTACAAGAAAAATATCTGAAGTCAGAAAAGTATTATACACTGAGCGAGCAGAAATCATGAAATTCCTGTATGTTATCTCTATGAGAAGGAATAACCCAAGTCCGATAACTTCACTTGAAGAAATAGTTCAATGAAAAATGAACTAAACAAAAGTTGCAGAACTCTTAATGGAATCTACCAAATGCACACCAAATTTAGTATCAGTTACTTATTTAACTGCAAGAAAGTGAATGCTGAAAAAGATAAGATTCATTCCCCATATTTTAGCTAAATCCAGCTAAAACAGAAACGAAATAACACCGCAATTAACAAGATGACTTTGTTCGATGCTTCGGCATGTCTCCCATTAATACTGCGTCATTTCAAACCTAATTCAAGGAAAAATTTATCCGCTTCGGATAATAGTTCCATACCTTTATGAGTCCATTTTCTTGCAATTGAATAAGTCATCATCATTGTCAACCATTATCAATCCACTGCTGGAAGAAGGTCTCCCCAAGTTTCTTCCACAACGGTCTGCCTTGTGCCAGTCTTCTCCATGTCACTCCCGCATACTTTTGAATTTCATCCACCCATCTCACACGGGGTCTTCTTCTAGGTCTTTTCCTGTCCCTTGGAATCCAGTCTAAAATTTCAGCTGTCCTTCTGGCAATATGTCCAGGCTTTTGCCATTTCGGGGATTTTACTCTGATCATGATGTCTTCCACTCTTGTCATTCTTCTGATCCACGAGTTCCTCTCCGTATCTCTCCTGGTTAAACCAAGCATTCATTTCTCCATGTTTCTTTGAGTTGTCTGCAGTCTTTATGTGTCTCTTTTAGTTAAGGTCCACGTCTCTGCACCATACGTAAGCACTGGAAGGATGCACTGATCAAACACTTTTCTTTTAAGACATAAAGGCATATTGCTCTTGAAAATTATACTATTTCTTCCAAAAGCTCTCCAGGCAAGTGTTATACGCCGATTAATTTCTTCATCAATGTGACCCTCACTTGATATCTACTGTTCAAGTCAAATGTAGGTATTGGTTATCTCCAGCTTTCCCCCATCAATCGATAAGTCATCATTTCTTGTAAAAGTATTGTACATCACTTTTGTCTCCTGAAAGTTCATTTTAAATTCCACTTCTTTTGTCAGAAAGTTCCTGGATCATACTCTGCAGCTCTGATGGAGTAGTTGGAAAAATGACTATGTCATCAGCAAAACGAAGTGAGTTAGATAATCTCCATTAATCTTTATCCCTTTGTTTTCCAGTTCAGTGATTGAAAGACATTTTCCAATGTGGCATTAAAGAGTTTGTAAGATATAGTGTCACCTTGTCTCACTCTCTTTTCAATTTTTATGGGTGCTGTATTCTCAAATAGACGAATCTCTGCACTTGCATTTTCATAGATGTTATTAATAATATTAATGTATGCATCTTCAATACCGCAGGATTTCAAAGCCATTGCAAGTGCTGATGGTTTCACCGAATGAAAGGCTTTTTCATAATCGATAAAAGCCATGCATAATGGAAGTTTATATTCCCTCGCTCTTTCAATTAGTTCTCTCAGTACGTGGATATGATCTATAGTGTTATGGCCACTCCTGAATCCAGCTTGTTCTCCCGGTTGAACCATGTCCAGTGTCACCTTCAAGCGGCGTGAAAGAACTTTAGTGAAGATTTTATAAACCAGTGACAGGAGGCTGATAGGTCTGTAATTTCCGAGATCCTCAATGTCACCTTTTTTCATGTAGCAGGATCATTGTAGCATTGTTCCATTGCTCAGGAAGCTTCCCTTCATTAAGACATCGAGTGAAAATTTGTGCGAGTACTGTTTCAATTTCTTCACTTGCTTCTTGTATGATGGCTACGGTAATTCCATCTTCTCCTGGAGCTTTTCCCCGTTTCATTGAATAAGCAATTGATGCTAAATTTGGTTGCATTTGGTACATTCAGTTGAGTTCTACGACTTTTGTTCAGAATTTTTTCTTATTTCAATTTTTCTTAGGGAAATTTCAAAAATTGAGGACAAAAGCTAAGAATTTGAAGACATTTGACGTCTTCAATTAGTTTTTACGAAATTGAGGACTGTCCCCAGAAAATGAGGACGTCTCATGGAGGTCCGTGACGTCTGATCCCCTTATTATAGAATTAATATATAGATTTTTACTGATTTTTGAGAATTTCCTCTGGCAACACTGGTCTGCTGTCACAGGAAGAGTTGGGCCATAGCCTACGAGAATCGTTAAAGAAGCCTGTTATTTTGGGCTAAATTTCCTGAAAAAAAAACGGAAGCACTTTTGATTCTCTCCAACGCCATCAGAGGCCGCTTTTACCGAGTACAACTTTGCCTTACCGTTAATGCTTTTAGTATACCGTTATAGTGCCAAAGAATATCTAACTGATAAGAAGGTAAGGCTCAGCGAGACGTAACTAGCGCCACTATATTATGCGGCAAAGAATTACTACACAGAAGCCAACATTACAGGCTGATGCCGCAGGATGCCGAGCAGACTGAGTTAGACTGAGCATGCGTGTTTGTGTTCAAAGAATATAAACGCTTGCTTGTGTTGGCGTTTTGTTCAAAGGTTTTGTTGTTCTTATCTAGATCTGCGTTTATATTACAGCCATGAAATACACCCACTCCATTCCGATGAATAACAATTCATGGAATGGAGTGGATGAATAACAAGAACAAATTTGAAACCGTTTGAAACAAATATCCTGGAAAACCATTAAAACAACGTTTGCTGAAAAAAAAAGCTATCGTTACGTTGAAAAAATTAATTTATCAATTATATGAAACTGACTTTTATGAAAAATACCTCGTAATATTGTAAAATGAAAGAGGGAAGCATTCGATTACACATTGCATACCAAAGAGACAGCTTTAACGATGCACTCGAATGTGAGGAATTAGTCCGGTCGGTAGAGAGCTCAGCTATCACGCCAGCGGCCCAGGTTCGAACCTACTCAGATACGAGCGAATGTTTTTCAGATCTGTTGAGAAAATTTCCCCAGCGCAGTGCGTTTAATTTACAAACTTCGGAAGGGTAGAAAAAAAAATTGTAGCTTTGGGAAACTGCGGTTGTCTTTGCTTTTTTTTTTTTTCTTTTATATTATTATGGCTACTACTGGGAAATTGGCGGAAAGTGCTGGCCCAGCAAGACTGTTTTTGCTGGGTACCTAATGTTTACGTTTTGTGGGAACCCATTCCTTTGTTTTGCTACTGAAAATTCCATGCAAACAATTTTTAATACGAAGTACCACGAATCCCATGGAAATTCAAAACCAGCCTCAGCATTTTTGACATTTAAGGTATATTGTAAATGTGAAATTCATGCCAAGCAACCTGGTATTACTACGGTGCTTAAAGTGAGAATAAAACTGCTAAAATTTCCTTAAAATAATATTAATTGCTAATGTATATATTTGTTTCACCAAAAGAAGGGACAGGAGGGATACTCAGAAAAGAACAAAAAAGAAAATGCTTTAGTAGACCCAATGAGACCGAAGGAAACAGTCGCAGATCAAAGCTTAGCTTCCTTTCCGTGAAATAGGCTTCCCGTCCCGTGTCTCCTACGCTTTTTGCGCCTGAATGTTAACTTTCCCGCAGAGCATCTGCGGCCGCATTACATGGTGGCGCTGCTGTCGCCTGTTTTACATTATCTCTACGAGAGTTGAGCTTCTTCACGCGAAGCGTTTATATTCTTTGATAGTGCTGCCGTAGGTTACGAAACGGCAGACTTCTCTTTTTTTTTTTAAATTATTTTTATATAAAAGAAATGGGGAATTGCTGTGTGCCTTTTGTATATTTTTACAAGCAAGTTTAGAGCAAGTAACTGTGGAAATTTTGATTTGTTTACATGATACTCATGCAGTTTCAGCTGTGTGCATTTTCAAATTGCGTGGTTTTTGATAGCAGTAATCGTGTTAATATCAAACTGGAATGAATTATACTTCATAAAAGAGTGAAGTTTTTAATTTTAACGTTTTATTTGTTTTGAACTTACACGGACGTTTCATCAATTTTAGTTTGAAATAATTACGATTTTTTAATTCAGCAGCGTTTTCTCACACATCGCTGGCAAATTATGATGAACAATTAGAAATATTTGTTACAAAAAAATGCGATTCAGCGAAAACGACATGCATTGCAATAGCCTTGGAAACCACCAGCTTTCCCACACTTAAATGGCTGCCGCTCGCGGTAGTAGGCCACAAGCAAAGTAGTACTGTCCGATTAACTTTATATTTGTTTTGAACTTTCACGAACGTTTCATGGCGGCAGCCTCCAGATATCTCATTTCAACGTCCCTGGCACAGGAGCGTATGCAGAAATTTTTTCGGGTGAAGGGGGGGCGAAAAATTGGAAGTTTCTGAAATCCACCAAGATAAAATGGAAGTTAATAAAAAAAGAAAAAAAAACATGTGAATAATAAAAAAAAGGTATTTCTTTTTAGTTTTTTTTTAGGTATATAACATACATATATACCTAAATTAAGCTGATTAGTACATATTAAAAAAAACAGTGACAAACTCACTTAATTCTTAAAAACTGAGATTTATTCTTCTAGGCACATTTCCAAATTTGTCAATGACTTCTTCATCTTCAACTTGAATGTCTATGAATAGATAATAAAGCTAGCCCATTCAGTCTTGACTCTGATGTACTGTTTCTCAAATAAGATTTCAATCGACGAAGACTGGAAAAGCTTCTTTCCACTGATGCTGTGGTTACAGGAAGAATTGCCAAGATGTGAAGTAAAATATAAATGTTGGGAAATAAGTTCTTATATGATGCCAAACTTCCAACTGCGTTTTTGGGGCGCACGTCTGCTTTTTTCCCTTTCCCATTTTTGACACCATAATTGATACTCGCTTTCTGTTGCATCAGAATATCCTAAATCAGATTCATACATTTTCACTGCAGATAATATTTGGGAATAATCGTTCTTCACAGCAAAAACTGGTAGAATTTTTTGCAATGAAGTTAGTGTTTCTTTTTGTGACTGAAACCTTTCATTTAATGATTAAATTATATCATACACAAAGGGTATAAATATATTTCTGCGGAAATATTCTTCTGGAGTTGTATATGGGACATTGCATCTATTTTTTTTACTGCATCTACGTGGAACTTCTGCTACTTTGAAGCCTACAGCCAATGTTTTTACAACATCATAAATTAAGCTAAAGGATTTTTCTGCTTCAGTTCTTAAGCTGTTTAGCAGTGTTGTAACTTCTGATATTTTTTCTAATGCATCGACTAAGTCGATTTGCTTGTTTTGGAAGTTTTCAGATAGGTTATATGTGATGGACAATATTTTACTTAGGACAAAAGTTGCCACTAGAAAGAAAACTGACATATAGAGTTGAGCAAAGTGTGTGCTTTGACAGATGATTCTGCTGACTCTTCTTGTTCAACCGCTTTTAAGAATGATATAATAGGATGCAGACCTTCTTTAAACATAAGAACGGCATCATTCTGTTAGATCCATTGAGTTTCACATAGAGTTTTCATCTTAACTTTCTTGCAATCAGGTAGCAGTCGATAGATACTTTCTTTCAAAACACTGGTACGTTTAGCAGAAGCGTGGAAAAACGAACATGTTTCTGATATAACTCCCATACAGTTCCTTATGCTAGGCATTTTGCTAGCATCTGACAAACATAAGTTCAAGGAATGGGACATGCAATGAGTATATATTGCTTTGGGATATTGTTTTCTAATACAGGCCTGCACTTCACGAAACTGTCCTCGCATTGCTGCAGCCCGATCATACCCCTGCCCTCTCATATCGTTCATATCAAAACCCAATTTCACTAAATTTTCCATTATTGTTGCCGCAAAGGGAACGGCCTGTTAAATTTTTAACTGGTATAAAAGCAATAATATCTTCTCTTAATTTCAGTTTTTCTTCATCAAAATACCTGACGCACAGTGAAAACTGTTCTATTTGACTAATGCCAGTTGTTTCATCTGCCAAAGAGCTGTGGAAACTTACTGAAACTTTTTGAATGCTTTACCTTTGCTACAGTTTTCTGTTGAATAAGCTTCCCAAAGATGTTTATTATTTCATTCTGTATTACTATACATGCTATTACCTCCACTAGTTTCTAAGTTTTCTTTTAAAATGGCATTTCCAGAATTTGCACGATATCTCAATAAAGCATGAAAATTGCCATAATTATTTGCTGGTTCCTCAAGCGAAATTCTTCCAGAATCAACTTTTCCCCTAAAAGGTATCTGCTGCCTTTAACATAATCTCATTGTTTGCACAAAAGGAATCAACATTTTCCTGTTGTCAGTTATCTCTTGCTTTTTCCTGTTTATTCATTTGTAAAATTACACTATCCTGTTTTTTATTAATTATTGATGCGATATTTTCAGCTGCCAATACAGCGTCTTTGTGATATTTATTCTTTTCATGTTTTTTTAATATTTCCCTCGCATCTTTTAAATCGGTACTAGACTTTGTAACGAGGCTACCCAAAGTCTGATGTTTGCCTTTACCAGCAACATCTTTTTCGTAAAATAAAACACAATATTTACAAAATGAACCTTCTTTCAGACGTGGATATGACAGCCACTTATACTCTTCCAGCCATTTAATTTGGAATGTTGTCATATGATTTTTATTGCGACTGGAACTGATTTTTTTAAGGAATCTATATTTCCCAGTAGGTTTCCATATGCTATGTAACAAATCAACTTTTTTCTCGTCGCTCAAAAGAATCAACAAGCTCACTGTTACCTGCATACAATCCTATGTCGTTCGAATCTGAAAAGCTTTCAGACTTTTCATTACCATCTGCATCTCCAGCTCACTGTTACCTGCATACAATCCTATGTCGTTCGAATCTGAAATGCTTTCAGACTTTTCATTACCATTTGCATCTCCATCATTCGTCATGCGTATTGGTTGAAGCTCATAAGTTTCCGGATTACTCCCGCTTTCAACGCATTGGTTTGGAACTTCAATATCAGTGGGTTCAGCTAGCGTCTCAGTTTCCACAGCTCTTTTTTTGTTACAGAAAGTCAACAGACTCTGTTGATGAAATCGCGTCAATTCTGAAATAGCCTCAACAAACTGTTTTAAACAGCTGCGGGAAAGGGCGAATAAATACTGATTTTGAATTACAAGGATACAGACAAAACAGAAACAGAAGTTTCACTATCTCACTCCGTTTGAAAATGAAAGAATTCACCCTCATGGTTAACGCACAGCTCGTAATCAGTAAAGTATCAAAACAGGTGGCTGGGCAGTGAAGTGAGGTGTCGAGTGTCACTGCCCGTGCCCTAGTAACGACTGACGCCAGGCAGAGAAGAGCGGTGACACGTGACACCATCCCTGGTCTGGTCAATTAGGAGTTGGCGCCGCAAAAACCTACAGCTGTCTTCCTGACCACGGATATGAGCCACACTTTTTTCTGTGACCTCTGTCTCCTTCACGCCATGATCTTTCACTGAATCCGTACGTAGCAGTTGGATTTTTCCAGCAGTAAATATTCATTCAGAAACTTTTCTCATAACACAAATTTGATTTAACATACATACATAAAAATTATATTGCAAAGCACAGTTTGATTATTTAACCTTATTTTGACAAATAATATAAAAAATGAAACAGATTTCGGGGGGAGGGCAAGGCACCTTTGGCCCCCTCTAAATACGCTCCTGTCCCTGGGTATAACTGACTGACAATCATATTCTTTTGTGTAGAACATGCATTCTAATATGAAGAACTTCTGCCCTTCTGCCTCATTTTATAATGTAAAACTTTTAACCAAATTGTGGACAATTCCCTTGATTTAATTTAATTTAAAATTCTACAATTAAGTCAGAGCATTACGCTCCCCCTAAATAAATATTTTCCCATGAGAAATTGCGCAAACAGCAAAGCATGACCATAACGAACCTTTTAAGTGTGGAAAGTGTTCAAATAAAGAAGAAAATAGGTAGTTATATAATCTTACCTTTCAAGATGATGTGGGAACAGTGAATTACTAAAAAATATACATATATTAAAATTCTATATCGCAGGTCATGGATGTATTTAATGTGCCCCGAAATGTGTAACTTCATTTATCATATCGGAATACTAGATTACGGTAGAGGACTGATAAATTAAATTATCAATGTTATTTATTAGTCATGATATTATTCATAACTTTCGCAAGAAAAAATAAAACAATTCTGGCGATTATGGAGAAAATTTATGCGATTTAATTCTGCATGACAGCACACCGACCTGCCATAGCAGCGGCTAAGCATTGTAGTTATCCTTGCTAAAAGCGCCATCTGGTGAGCATACCGGCGTAAATGATTCTGGTTTTGAAGGCCGAAATATTCTCTCACGAGCGTAATACCCATAAGCTACGGTTGGACACACGATCTGCGCTTATTTTTACTTCCATGACTTTATATGTTACCTAAGAGTCGCTATCATTTTTATCTTTTCCACATGTTGAAAATCAGACATAACAGCGAATTATTCGATAACAACTCCAACGTGTTGCTTGAACTCATTCGTTTCGCCAATATGGCGGTAGAGACTGTGACGCCAGGATCCCAGGATCATGACGTTTGGCTGGTTCGTCTTCATCACACGAGGGGGAACGGTACTCCATGTATTCTAAACTCCTCGATACGGATAGCGTCCCACGAATTTGTTTTTTAACAGTTTTTCCGTAAAGTTGGTGAAATGTTCTTAAAGGAATTGAGCAATGTGGATGAATAGGAGTTTGCATGAATGTTGTTTTCTTCTGCAAACCTGATTTTCAGCATTCACAATTACCTACAAAAAGGTCATATATTTATTTTGTTCTGCAACTTCAGAAAATATGCTTTATAAAGGTATGGTGTTGTTTCTATTTCTCTTACTACATCTTCGAATTATTGACATGCTTTTAAGTGTTCCTAATCTTCCTTTGTTGTACAGCATGACACTCTCAAGAGTTTTCCTTATGTGCATACAACACTAACTGCAGAAACATAAAAATTGAAATTTTGGGGTTTGCTGTCTTTTGAATGAACAGAAATTGAACATTTAACAGCATGGAGCCATCACTGAAAAGTACTTTTGGACAAGTCACTGAAAAGTTGATTACAAAAAAAGTGAAAAAAGAATCAAATACTTCAACACACAGTGTGATAGGTACAGGTGAAGATATTTGGGAGTGTGAAGTATGCTTCCAGAAATTCACAGCAGAATCCAGCTTTGAAACACATATGCAAATTCACAGAAGTGAAAAATGCTTTCAGTGTGATGTGTGTCTCAAGGCATTCACACAGGAAGATAGTCTTTTAAGGCATGCAGAGGCCCATGTAGGGGAACAGCCTTGTGATTCTAATACATGTTCCAAGCAGTTTAGCGAAGAAGGAAACTTCTCAAAGACTATGCTCCTTCACTCAGGTGAGAAATCTTTTCAGTGCCTGAAACACTTGGAAGAAGGCCATCTTTCAAAACATAAGTTGTTTCATGCAAATGAAAAATGCAGCCAGTGTGATGTATGCTCTAAACAATATTTTCTGGAAGCTCAGCTTTCAAACCATATGCTTCTTCATACACAAGAGACCCCAGATAAATGTGATGTACAATTCAAACAATTTACTCGTGGAAGTTCACTTTCAAATCATACTCATCTTCACACAGGTGAACAGCCTCACCAATGTGATGTATGCTTCAAACGATTTACTCACAAAGGTGCTCTCTCAAATCATATGCTTCATCACACAAGTGAAAAGCTCCACCAATGTGATGTGTGCTCCAAACACTTTACTCGCCAAAATGATCTTTCAAGGCATATGCTCATTCACACAGGTAAAAGGCCTTATCAATGTAATGTATGCTTCAAACAATTTGCTCGGAAAAGTACTCTTTCAAATCATATGCATCTTCACACAGGCGAAAAGCCTCACCAATGTGAATTATGCTTCAAACAACTTTCTGGGAAATGTGCTGTTTCATATCATATGCTTCTTCACACAGGTGCGAAGCCTCACCAATGTGATGTATGCTCGAAACGATTTGCTCGGAAAAATTATCTTTCAAAGCATATGCTTCTTCACAAAGGTGAAAAGCCTCACCATTGTGATGTATGCTCCAAACAGTTTACTCGCAGAGGTGATCTTTCTATGCATATGCTCATTCATACAGGTGAAAAGTCTCACCATTGTGATGTATGCTCCAAACAGTTTACTCGCAGAGGTGATCTTTCAATGCATATGCTCATTCACACAGGAGAAAAGCCTCACCAATGTGATGTATGTTCCAAACAATTTACTGGGAAAAGTAAACTTTCTAAACATATGCTCATTCACACAGGTGAAAAGCCTCATCAATGTGATGTATGCTCCAAACGATTTACCCAGAAAATTGGTCTTTCAAACCATATGCTTCTTCACAAAGGTGAAAAGTCTCACCAGTGTGATGTTTGCTTCAAACAGTTTACTCTCAAAAGTTATCTTTCAACTCATATGCTTATTCACACGGGTGAAAAACCACACCAATGTTATGTGTGCTTCAAACAGTTCACTCGCAAACCTAATCTTTCACAGCATATGCTCACTCACACAGGTGAAAAGCCTCACCAATGTGATGTGTGCTCCAAACAATTTGCTCAGATAAGTAATCTTTCAAGACATATTCTCCTTCACACAGGTGAAAAGCCTCATCAATGTCATGTATGTTCCAAGCAATTTACTCACAAAAGTTATCTTTCAAGACATATTCTCCTTCACACGGGTAAAAAGCCTCACCAATGTGATGTGTGCTTCAAACAGTTTTCTGAGAGGAGTTTTCTTTCAAGTCATATGCTGATTCACACTAGGTGAAAAGCTTGCTTAGTGTGATGTGTGCTGCAAACAATTTATCGAGAAAAGTAAACTTTCAAAGCATATGATCCTTCACTCAGGTGAAAAAGCATGCTCAATATGATGTATATTCCAAACAATTGATGCGTAAATCATCTTTCAAGGCATATACTCCACACAGGAGAAAACCTCACCTTTGTTATCTGTGCTCCAAACATTTTGCTGACAAAAGTTATCTTTGAAATCATATGATCATTCACACAAATGAAAAGCCTTAGCAATGTACTATATGCTTGAAACAATTATTCTGATGGGTGTTCTTTCAATGCATGCGCTCCTCGACACAGGTGGAAGTCTCACTGATATGGTGGTCCGATCAACTAAGGGGCCAGTCATAAAGTATGTCTGAGATTACAGGGGGAGGGGGGGGCATCTTGACAACTGGACTAAATGTGACATGGGGGAGGTTTAGTAATTCGGACGTAGAGCGGCAAAAGTATAGTGGAATTGTAATATTAAAGAATTCCCTGTTTGTTCACATTGGAATTTAAGTATGTTTATAGATATATCTGTTGGGAGGGATAGTGTTTTTTTTTCCGCAGTCCTTTGCGAAAGAGTCTGCAGTATCTGTTGTACTTCGTAGAATTAAGCTCTTTCAACTTAATTTACCGAGAGAATGCAATGTTGTTTGTTTAATTATATTTTACCTGAAATGTACGTCTGCAATATGCATTTGTTTTCAGGGTGGGAAGCATCCACGGTCCCCACTCTGTATTCTCTGCCTAAAATCTCCGTTGCTTCGAGTTACGCGAAAAAAAATAATAACAATGATGGCTAATGCGTTGTCAACCAAACTGTTTTGAAAATGGTTGTGCACCCTAGGGTAGCAGTGTAGAAACAGCACCATGCGAAGGCAAATGAGTTGCAAAAAGTTTTAGATTGAGTAGGATAGTTTAAACGTCAATGAAACTTTGTTTCTACAGACGTTTCTGGGCTCTACATTTTATCAAGGCCTGTTCTCAATGTATAAGAACTGTATCAAAGCGTTCATCCACTGGACTAGCACCAGCACAACAAGCTCTGAATTATGAAATCGATGTTTTAAACGCAGATGTAGTTGGACTGCTGAAAAGGAAACAAAGTGGAATGTTGACAGATGTACAGGCAAAAGAACTAACTGTAAAAAAGCAGAAGCTAAAGGGACTTGAGCAAACACTATAGAAAAAAGTGTGAAATGCAAAGTCGTCATGAGAGGTACGAAGAAAAGTAAGTTACGTGGACTTTGTTAAAAATATCCTGAATTCAAATCCAAGCTTTAAGTCTGGGAAAAAACAGGGCCACCCTGGTGGCACAGTGGTCTAAGCGATAGCCTCTGGTCATTCTTCCGAAAGGGGTCCAGGTTCGAATCTCGGTGAGGCATGGATGTTGTGTTTGTCTTGCGTCACTGGCTCTTTCACTTCCCTGGAACCAGTGACCCTAAATTAAGGACGGGCGACTGCTTATAGCCCATTGAGTTTCTCACGGTGGTCGTTAAACCTCCAATAAAAAAAAACAACTGGCCAGCCTTTTTAGAAAATGACCAGCCACTTCTTTTGAAAGCAATTACGGATATAGCTATATTTGGCTTTGTTGCCCATGAAAAGTCCCTAGAAGAATCATTGTTCGGTAAAGACATTATCTGAGTAAACAGAAAAGCTGAAGGAGGATAGATATGATGTTAGTAGAAGCTCTGTTTATTTAAGTCTCCTTCCATGACGAAGCTTGTCATCAGAAGGGAAACACCATGTTCATACTGTACCTGTAAAATTAATTCGAGCAGCAGCTCAATCACATGCTAAACGTATAGATACCAGTTTTGCAATGGCAACAATGTTGTTTCTTGAGCAGCTTGCTTTTTTATTGGGGTCACAGGAAGTGCCTTTTCTGTGCCATGATGATAAAGTACACATACCTCTAGGGTTAACAGCAGCCAGTAAGCAAGCACTGATACTGATGCACGTGGGATACCGAGTTACTTTGCCTGATCATGACTGGGTAATTGAAAATGTGTGAAAAAATATCCTGAACGCAAATCCAAGCTTAAAGTCTGGGGAAAAACGGGCCTTCCTTCTTTAGAAAATAACCAGCCACTGCTTTTGAAAGCAATTACGGATATAGCTATATTTGGCTTTGCTGTCCACGAAAAGTCCCGTGAAGAATCGTATCATTCGGTAAAGACGTTACCTGAGTTAACAGAAGACCTGAAGGAGGATGAATATGATGTTAGTAGAAGCTCTGTTTATTTACGGCTCCTTCGATAATGAAGCTTGTCATCAGAAGGAAAATGCCATGTTCGTACTGTACCTGTAAAATTAATTCAAGCAGCAGCACAATCACATGCAGAACATAGATACTGGTTTTGCAATGGCAACAATGTTGTTTCTTGAGCAGCTTGCTTTTTATTGGTGTCACAGGAATTGTATTCTCCGTGCCATGATGATAACACATGCATACCTCTAGGGTTAACAGCAGCCAATAAGCAAGCACTGATACGGATGCATGTGGAATACTAAGTTACTTTGCCTGATCGTGACTGGGTAATTGCAAATCGCCATAAACTAATTCCATCAGTGTATGCAGGTATCGTTATTAAAGATGGTCTGTTTGGAGAATGAGAAGCTGTTAGCTATTCTGGTCCAACATTCATAGCAATAAGGTCGGGAAAACATTCATCATCCACCGCATCATCTCTCACACGCCATCTCAACAATGTATATGATCTTTCAGAGTTTAGGAACATCATGAGAACTGTACCAGGAAATTTCCCAAACCCAGTGCTCATAATCACGGTTGATGGTGGTCCTGACAAAAATCCACGCTATGAAAAAGTTATCAAGGAAGTATACATCATTTTTTAACTAGAAATTTGGATGCCGTATTTGTTGCCTGCAATGCTCCTGGTTGAAGTTCCTTTAACAGAGTCGAACGAAGAATGGCTCCTTTAAGCACGGAACTCGCATGTTTGATTTTACCGCATGATCATTATAGAAGCCACTTGGATGGGCAAGGTCGAACACTTGATATTGTAAAAGAAAAATTTAACTTCGCGTTTGCTGGAAAAACACTTGCAGAAGTTTGGTCTATCACTGTAATAGATGAGTATCCAACAATCACAGAATATGTAGATCCCACAGACTCTGAGCTAGTTGAACCCCTTCTTAAAAAATATACCTCGTGGAGAAACAAACACATTGCTGAAAGCTAGTATCTTCTGCAAATAGTAAAATGTCTGCTGTGTCAAAGTTCACTCTCTTCCTCATCCTTCAAAATCGTATTTTGCCACCACCTGTTCCTCTGGTTCAAACACCGGATGGCCTAAAGATTGCCGACCTAGGAGAAACAGGTCGGCATCAATATGGATCACACTTCATAAATCTTTCTCTGGATATTTCAGAAATGCTACCCCGCTCCATCCGAGCTTTCAGGCCAACACTATACGACCTTTACTGTCCATCAGTGCTATCCAAACTTTCCTTCCATATTTGTAAGGTGTGCGGAAAGTATTTTGCTTCAATCAGTAACATGAAGGCTCATGCAAAATTGCATACCGCTCAGTGTGGTCAAGCTAAAGCAGAACTAAAAGAAACGCCCTATTCAAGTTGTTGCGTGCCAACAGAGTGAGCTTATGGCAATTTTGCCATATGACATGAATGTGACTGATGCTGAATGAATCAATTAAGATGCCCTGGATCTAACTGATGTTAATGTTCTTAAAGTAGGAAGTTTAATTTCCGGTGGATTGCCCACAGCGTACATTAGCTAGCATCTAGATACCATTTGGGAGGACGTTAAATAGACAGTTTAAATATAATTCAGATTGTTAGGTTGCTTTTCGAATTCCAAGAACACAAATGCATCACTGTTTATACCACAGTCGTCATGGAAGAGGAAAGAACAAGGGATAGGTGGAAAGTAATGTATCTATTCAACTGAAAAAACAATTTTGTATTTTTAATTCGAAAAGTGGCAAGTGAAGATAAATTCGAAATTCCACGAAAAAGGCATTTGTTTACTAAATATTTTAAAGTACTACTTTATTAATGTAAACCGTTATATTTTTAAAGAAAAGCCCTGTAAAAATAAATTGTAGTTTATTGTACCACATTGTTGAGTTAATTTGCAGTGTGAAAATTTTATGTAAATATAATAAATGCTAGGTGGCTTTCATTTTCAGATTTTTAACACATTTGGGAGTTTATTTGAATAAATTGAGAACTGAGAACAGGGGCATAAGTCAACCTGTATGTATAACCACACTGAAAATTATAATGCAATAAAAACAGTTTTAAATTAGCCTCATTTATGGCAAAAAATGCACCAATGCAATAAAAAAGAAGTATTTGTTGAATGTAAAAAATTGTGTTTGTATCATTCTATTAAATTTGCCAAAATATTTACTGAGAATACTTTAAACTCATGACATGAAATATTAAACATTTAAATAATTACTGCAAATTGTAAAGTAGTTGTTGCAACATTTAAGTAACACTTTAGTAATTATTGCAACTCAAAGTGTAATAACAAAACAATGAAGATCGTATTTTATGTAAAATGGGGCTGAGAAAATTTACTTCATGGTATTTCTTCATTTTGTTTTCTCTATTTTTCTTCTTTTAATAGTTCAAAAAAGGTATGAAATATTTCTGATGATATTTAGCTAAATCAGAATATTAATATTAAGTTCGTATTTGTACTATTATTTCAGAGTGTTAAAGTTTGGGTAGCATTTGGGAATAAATTAATGCCTAAATAATAAATATTTTCTGAAGCAAACGTGTAAATATATGGAAAATTCCTTTAAACAATTACATGTTTTCTTTCTATTTCACAACAGACTTCTAAAAGCAGTTGTTAAAAATAAAAAGGGGGGGATGTTAACAATCAGACAAAATGTGACATGAGGGAGGAGTAAAGTCTAAAAATAGTAAAAATTCATGGACATATTTTATGGATTCCGCTAATACAGAAATGTCCCTTCAGTTTGTCTGCTTGGTTACACACATGCGAATCATCACCATTGTATTGTATGCTCCAAACAATTTACTCGGGAAAGTCATCTTTCAAGGCATATGCTCTCTCACAAAGGTGTTTTAAAAGCCATACCAATGAGATACGCAGAGTAGCAGAATGTAGACACACTGTACGTGGATAGTTTCCAAATTAGTGGCAGATTTTGCAAATACTTTTTGCTTGTAGATTGAAAAAAAAAATGTTATTTACAGCAATTAAAACACTTACTGAAGGCTTTACTCATATTGATATACTTAATTCCATTTTAACTTGAAGAATTTTCAGTTATTTTTCACATCTTCTGAGTTATTTTGTTTCTACAGACATTTCTGACCTCTACATTTTATCAAGGCCTGTTCTCAACGTATAGGAACTGTATCAAAAGTTTCATTTGCACAGAAAGAATTTTAATTTTTATTGCCAGGTTCCTCTTGCAGTTGTCAGTTTTTAAGTTCTTTTCCTTAATAATAAAATAATTAAATTCTTTTCCTAAGGTAATAAAGCCTCTCAGAGACTTAAAAGACTGTTTAACTGCCAATCTTCCATTGTGTTTAAAAAAGAAAAAAAAATCTTCAATGTATGTATTAATCCTGTATTTACTTATGAAAGTGAAACGTGTAGTATCATAGAACGACAATATGAAAAAATAAGAGTATCAGTAAGAAAGTTAGAGAAAGATGTTTGGAATAACAAGAAGACAGAGTTACAAATGAACTTATAAGAGAAAGAGCAGGAATAATAGATATAAAAATAATAAAAGAATCAAAGTGGAGATGGGCTGGACATGTTGGAAGACTGAAAGATGGACACGATTAATAACGGAATGACTACTGAGAAATGAACTCTGATCCAGAGAATAAGATGGAGAGATGGCCTTCAGAAATTTAGAGTTGCTAAATGGTGGACTTAGGCTCAGGATCGAGGAAGTTGGAAGAAAAGACTCGGCTGGGGGCTATATCCTGCAGTGGGTGCCAACATGCTAAGAAAAAGAAATTAGAAAAGACTAGGAGAGGCCTATACCCTGCAGTGGGTGCCAACATGCTAAGAAGAAGAAATTAGAAAAGACTGGAGGAGGCCTATATTCTTCAGTGGGTGCCAACAGGCTGGAAAGAAGAAATTAGAAAGACTGTGGGAGGCCTATACCCTGCAGTGGGTACCAACAGGCTAAGAAGAAATTAGAAAAGACTAGGAGAGGCCTATACCCTGCAGTGGGTGCCAACAGGCTGAGAAGAAGAAATTAGGAAAGGCTAGGGGAGGCCTATACCCTGCAGTGGGTGCCGACAGGCTAAGAAGAAGAAGAAGAAATTAGAAAATACTGGGGAGGCATATACTCTGCAGTGGGTGCCAACATGCTAAGAAGAAGAAATTAGAAGACTGGGGGAGGCATATACCCTGCAGTGGGTGCCAACAGACTAAGAAGAAGAAATTAAGGGAAGCCTATACCCTGCAGCGGTTGCCGACATGCTAAGAAATAGAAGAAATTAGAAAAGACTGGGGAGGCATATACCCTGCAGTGGGTGCCAACATGCTTAAGAAGAAAGAAAAGACTGGGGAGGCCTATACCCTGCAGTGGGTGCCAACAGGCTAAGAAGAAGAAATTAGAAAAGACTGGGGAGGCTTATACCCTGCAGTGGGTACCAACAAGCTAAGAAGTTAGAAAAGACGGGGAGGCCTATCCTTCTGTGGGTGCCAACAGGCTAAGAAGAATAAATTAGAAAAGACTGGGGAGGCCTATACCCTGCAGTGGGCGCCAATAGGCTAAGAAGAAGAAATTAGAAAAAACTGGGGAGGCCTATACCCTACAGTGGGTGCCAACAGGCTGATTAGGAGACGTTTTTTCCTTATGTATTTTGTAAGTCCATTACGCTATCTACTAACAAGTAATTGGACACTTGTGACAGCAAAGGAAAAGAAAGTTTATTCACCTTCAATAGCTGGTGTAGCCTCCACTAGCGGCGATTACAGCTGCGACCCTCCGGGGCATACTCTCAACCAGGCGTACGACGGCTAGCGGTATTTTCTTCCACTCGGCTTAAAGAAGACATGTCAGTTCACCGATTTCGGACGGTGGGGGCACTCCTTAAGTCGACGCTCCAACTCGTACCAGAGGTGCTCGATAGGGTTAAGGTCCGGGCTCTGCGCAGGCCAGTCCATTTGATTAACCCCGTTGTCACCATACCAAGCCATGGTGGACCTCGCAACATGACAGGTGGCATTGTCATCCTGAAAGTAACATGGGTCCACCCCGTAAAACTGCCACAACGTAGGGAGCGCGTGGTCATCCAAAATGGTGCAGTAGGTCTCGTCGTTGAGTCTACCAGGAATTGCGACCAAGGGTCCCGTGCCATACCAGGAGAAACACCCCCATAGCATAATTCCACCGCTGCCGAACTTCACAGTTGGCACAGTACATTCCGGCAGGAGGTGTTCTCCAGGTTGACGCCAAACCCAGACCCTGCCATCCGAACGGTAGAGGGTGAACCTTGATTCTGCCGCCCCGGTGGCGCAGTGGTCTAAGGCGTTGGCTTCTGATCATTCGTCCGTAAGGGGTCCGGGTTCGAATCCCGGTCAGGCATGGATGTTGTGTTTGTCTTACGGCACTGGCTCTCTCCCTTCCCTGGAACCAGTGACCCTAAATTAGGGACGGGCGACTGCTTATAGCCCATTGAGTTGCTCACGGTAGTCGTTAAACCTCCAAAAAAAAAAAAAAAAAAAAAGAACCTTGATTCGTCGCTCCAGAGAACCTGTTTCCACTGTCGACGTTCTTTGCACCACGTTAGCCGAGAAGCGCTATTGTACTTGGTGATCAAAGGCTTGTGGGCGGCAGCACGTCCATGATAACCGAGCAGATGGGATTCCTTACGGATGGTATTCATCGAAAGAACACTCCCAGATGCCTTTTGAAACTCCTCGCGGATGTGGCCCATCGATTTGGTGCTGTTCTTCCGAATTTCTCTGGCCAGCACCCGCCGGTCTCTAACTCCCAGTTGCCGCTTCGGTGGCGCAGTGGTCTAAACGATCGCCACTGATCATTCGTCCGAACGGGGTCCGGGTTCGAATCCCGATGAGGCATGGATGTTGTGTTTGTCTCACGGCACTGGCTCTCTCTCCCTTCCCTGGAACCAGTGACCCTAAATTAGGGACAGGCGACTGCTTATAGCCCATTGAGTTGCTCACGGTGGTCGTTAAACCTCCAACCAAAAAAAAAAAAAAAAAAAACTCCCAGTTTTGTGGGTCTCCCGGGTCGGGGCACATTCCGACAGTCACCTCTCATCTTCCACTTGCCAATCACGTAGGCCGCTGTTGATTTTGGGTACTTCAAACTTGAATGCAGCTGTATTTTCAAGCTGCAGGATATTTTTATACTCTTAGATCGTTTCAAAAACCCTGGAACTAGAGTATAAATTTCGTGTTTTAGAAAGAAAAATTTGCTGTGAAAATTCCTTGTGACATAAGTTATACAATTATTTTATGTGAACCGTGCGATTTCTATCATTTCCGGATAACTCTGTAAGGAATAGTTTATGTGTATTTATTTATACACACTGTGTATTCAATAAAGCAATACAGATTAGCAAATGGCGCCGCACAGAAGTTTTATTTAGTGCTGGCTGAGATTTGTGCGAACAAGCCAACAGCCAATTAGTCCCAAGTTCCCAACAGCCAATACTTAGCATAACATCAGATCGGATCGGATTCAGTGATAACCTGAGGCATGTCCAGAAAATGCACCACGGCAATGTTATACGGGTTCCACGCAAGGCTGTGATTGGCTGTTCAGAGAGGGAGACGATTTGATCGGAAACAACCCGAAGCACGAGCTCCCCGAAGTACCATTCTCTCGTTCTCGATAACAGGGATGTAATTGTAAACTGGCGCATTTTCTGTAACTTCGTTGTTGACATCAAAGAAGATGGTGTATTTTCTGGACGGGCGTTAACTACATATGGATGCATAATATTATAGGTAAATCATATTTTGTGTATAGAGGTAAAGCACGGATGTAATTGTACACGATAGGTGTGGTAAATTTTATGTAATGCCTGCGTTGTTGACATTGATGAACGTGGTGCACTTTCTGGACGGTAGTTAAGTGCATGTAGCACCGTTTCAAACTTTTTTAGGATCAGGTGTACTTCAAGTTTAGCGTATATATGTAATTCAGCATGCTGTTAATCAGAACCTTTCAAATGCGTTTTGGAATTTTGCTTAAATGTTAGAAACAGTGTTAATGTTCATGTTTTAATCAGTGCATCAAGTAGTTTAGTAGGCTTCATGGGAAAAATTGTTTCAATTCAAATGTAAATAAGTAGCATAGAAATGAAATGTTGAATAATAAGTTTTTACACAAATGTTTATAATAGTGTTTTATAGAAATGAAGTGTTGAATAAGTAATGTAATTATTTATTGGGAGTTTCTTTGCTCTGTTAATGAAACTAAAAGGGCATTTTCTGCACATGTCACAGTGACAGTTACTAAAGGAATTTATCTGTATTCTATGGTGTGACAACCTCTAGCTGTAGAATATACTCACACCTTTGTTGACTTAAAGTTACATAATGTATAACACATCCATTTTTTCTAGCCATCTAATTTCATTGGCTTCTTTTCTACTCTTCTTTCTCTGTTTCACAACACCATTAAAGCACTGTGTAAATTAAATATATCGATTATTACCAACTCATTGAGATTGAAGAAAATTAAACATCATAAAAAAGTTTTGTTAATTGCACATAGGCACTGCTACTTTTTATGTCATGTGGAAGGTTACAGGCAGTATGAGCACCTGTGTAATGTACTTTTCTTTCAGTCTGTCTATTATGAAGCTTTAACATCACTAACATACCAAGAAATATGACTACATCAAGGTAAGAGTGTCTTAAATGAAGCAGCAAAAGAAAATATTTTGTTATTAAAATATTAACCATTGAAGAGTCACTATTTTCCTTTGGGTTGGCGCAGTGGTCTAAACGCTGGCTTCTGATCATTGGTCCGAGATGGGTCGGGGTTCAAACCTTATTTAGGCATGGATGTTGTGCTTGTCTTACAGCAGTGGCTGTCTCCTTTCACTGGAACCATTGGCCCTAAATTAGGGACAGCCAACAACCTATATCCCACCGAGTTGCTCATGATAGCCATTGCTCCCAATCTCCCAATCAAATCAAATATTTTCCTTGGATTCTCTTTTGCACATATACTTAGTGGTACCTTAGGGTGTATCTACAATTTCTTCCTGCCACCTCATTTACTTCTCTTGTAATTTAGTAACATTTCTGAGTTGCATACTGTTGTAATAGTAGTGTACAAATTATGTAAATTTTCTTTTTCAAATGATACGTACCCTGAGGAAATTTGGGATTGTTTTGTTTATTCTCTGTAATTTCTAAAGAACTACTGCCATAAGATAACCAGGTTTATTATTACACTGCAAAATAATGTGGAAAATGACCTTGGAAAAATTTTTTTGACTTACTAGCAGTAAAAATATGCTCTGCCAAAAAAATGAAGTACACAGAAAGAATCATCCAATCAAGATGAAAATTGGTATGTACATGTATAGGAAAAGAAATTATTACAATTCCAGAACAG